>CM024953.1:3231343-3831343 GCA_014282245.1 Rhododendron simsii | reverse complement strand
TCGGTAGGCGGCAAGTGTGTTTTAGGTAGATCATTTGGAACACAGGATTCGATTCGCTTTGTATCGTGTCTCAATTCGATTGTAATCCGGAATTATTCCAGTTTTTGTTACGATGTAGTGGAATTGTATTTTGAAATCTTGCCAATAGTATTCTTTCCAACATAATATTGGCTTCGGTAATCCGTACCCAAATGATACAGGCGTGGTTTAGGAGTGGTCGCTTCATATCCATTTGTAGGAGAGATTCCACCGATCAATGTTGACATTGAAGATGACGCCTATCTATGTTGATATGGAAGATAAGGTGCTGTGGAGAAGTTTTTTTTGGTGCAAATAGGTTGTGGGACACATGTTGCCTGGAGCGCATTCGAGCCGTCCAAACGTGTTTTGGAGAGTCAGAATTTGAGAGAGAGTAAGAGAAGAGAGGGTGTTCGGCTAATGAGGAAAGAGAGTGTTCAGATTTGGACCGTCCAAAACACGTTTGGACAACTTAAATTCGCGCCCAACACTGTTTCTCCCGTACACTATTCGCACCCCAAAACTTTTCCCTGTCTTGCCTTAGAGCAAGTTTATCAGAGTAGCAAAACCAACATTTGTAGCTATTTTACCTAATTAAAGCATCAAAACAGAGCTGCAGTAGATTCGGGAAAAGAGAAGGTATTTTCCATTTGCAAACAGTTGTTAGCTACTTGTACCTAAGATGGTACAAGTACTGTTCACAAGGGTTCTATTTAAATATTACGTTTTATTTTCTATCTTCTCCCTAGCACTCTTTCGTTCTCTCCTTATTCTATCTGCAACCAGCCCAATCTAAGCCCAAATCAAGTCATCCATCAAAGAATTTGAACGTCACTCGCCGGGATCTTGCTTCCCGGAGACATTCTCCATCAAGCTCCAGATTTGGAGCTTAACTACCGCTTTGGAACGCTGGCAAGGTTTACTCCGACGATGTCGGCGGCGTGGAAGATGATTTGGAGATCCGAACCTTGGAGTTCTTTGGTGGTTGAAGCTGGTTCTGGAAATGGTTGGTGGAAAATGATAAAAATAAAAGTATAAAGGAAAAGATTGAAAAAATGTATATTTTAATTGATGTTAGGTAAAATGAATAGTTTTGGTGTAATTGCGAAAGAAAAAATTGATAGCTAAAATAGAATTGTAAACTATTCACAAGCTAGTATACCTAAGCAGTGATAAACTTGCTCTTAGGAGCGCTGAAAGGTAGTACGTTTCCTCTACCAAACAATTATGAAGACATCACAAAGGTTAATAGATGATGAAATTTTACTCACCTTGTCTTAAAATAATAGTTTTTTTTTATAAAAAGACGTGCAATTTTCAGATAAAAAAATGAAATACTTCCGCATGTGAATGTAAATGCATTGGTGTATGTTTGTGGTTGTAGCAGAATAATTTATAGATGATTTCATCTACCGAAAACTTCGCTATTGATGCAAGTTGTTTGGATCTATTCTTGGCTTGCTCGCTGCCGTTGTCATCTACGACGGTTGTGGTTCTTTTTTTAGATGCACGGAGCTTAGTTTTAGATTATTACTACTATGTTTTAGTTGTATGTCTCTGTTGTAGTTTTTCAATCTTGCCACACACACGTACGCACTCTGTGCTCTGTTCCGTTACGTTCAGGGGCGGAGGGATTAAGAGTCAAGAGGGGGCAGCTGAATCCACTGCCTCCCAATTTTTTTAGACATTGGTATAATTTTCACCCAATTTTTACTCATTTGACTCTCTTTTAAAATTCATTTTTGTCCCAACCCATATGAGTAAAATTCATTTTTACTCATTCGATCCCACTTATAAAAAATTCTGACTCCGCCACTGGTTACGTTGTAGGCCTTTTGTTGGCCTTCGTTTGTTGTCGGCGCCCTAATATCTAGAGGCGATACAATAGTTTCGTGTCCTTTGCGTTTTGCGGATTAATGCTCTGTGCTTTGTTCCTTAAACCTTTGCTATTCTCCTCTCGTCGTCCACGCTCTATACGCTGTGGCGATGACACAATATATGGTACTTTTTCAAGTTATTAATGAAGTTCTTACCCGGTATTTCCCGCGCTTTATCTCATGCACGTGGTTTCATTGGTTTGCTCCCACACACTTCCCTTTTTTAGGTGTACAGTACATTATCTTTTTTTGGTAAGTCAGAAATTGTACTGTACATTCCCATTTTTTGGTAAGCCATAAAGTACATCTTGAGCTAGGGTGATTTTGACAAGACAGTTCCTTCTGACAACAATTATTTCATCGGTCTTGCTATTGTCAGCCCACTGGGTTGACGATAAATACACTATAGGACAAGGAAAATATGTATTTCTATGCACTTTTTACACTCTTTAATACATGTTCAAACATTTACTATTGTCAGCCCATTGGGCTGATTTTAGAATTTTCCTTATTTCATATCATTTTCACAAGCGGAAAGTCTAGATACACCGCATAAAAATGCGGTGGCCGTCTACAGTGCGTCTATTGAGATCCACTCCGGGTTTCAAAAAAATACAGAAAAATATTCATAAGTTTTAAAATAATATTTCATGGGACCCTGTAAAAAAAATCAGCTCTAACAGATATCAGTAGGTATGTTTTTCGAAATTCGTAAGAACGAAACTGTTTAATTTTGTAGTTTCATTCTTACAAATTCAAAAAATATATCTACCGATATCTGTTGAAACTGATTTTTTTTAGAGTTTTATAAAATATCATTTTAAAATTTATGAACACAACACTTTGACAAGAAACAGATTTTCCTGACAAAACATTACTTTCATCTGTGTGGGTATATGCCGTCTGAAGAGGATTTTTTGGTACCGGTATACCGTACCACCTGCCAACCAAGCACGGTATACTTTGAAAACCTAGGGATGTTTGCGGTTCAATTTTGGGCGAATAGGTTTGATTTCTAGGCAAATTTGCATCTGCAAAATTGTTGTTTTCTCCGTCTGCAACCGTCCGTAAATGTTTCACAGTTCGGTGGGTTTGGTTTCCGGTTTAGATAGTTCTGCTTGGTCAGTTTGAGTGGATTTGAAGCAGCCTAAGAATTTTAAAAAAATCTAAAAAGCTTCTAAAATTTTGCATCTGTAAAAATGCTATATTACTCAAGTAACATTTTTTAAAAATAAAGCACGTTCATATATATATATATATGTATGTATGTTCTAAAAAGCTCATTGAAACCCAAAAATCCGAGAGCAAAACACACACATTCATACTTACCTCATCTACCACCCGTCTATGAGCGTTGTTCGGTCGGATCGATTTGGATGTGATTTGGACCGATTTAAGCCTGCAATTTATTTTTTTATAAATACCAAATATTTAAAAAGTATAGAAGTACAATAAAATATCATACCACTTCGTATTGTCCAAAGACTAGCCAATAATTTTTCGTATTGGCATAACGTTAAAATTTATATGTCAATAACACGCAGCATGGTATATGGAGTACTGTCGAATTTACCAGTACTCTTTTGTGGTGGGGCTTGTAGTTTATTGTGAAGGGTTTAACTCTTTCACATTTTTTTTTACTTTGGGCGAATTGGGCGGTTTGAGCGGATCCAATCCACATCTGATCTGCTCGCGGCGGATTGTTTCTTTTTCTCATCCGCATCCAACCGTCACATACCTCGGTTTGGTTCACGGAAGGATTGGTTTGTTTGGGTGGATTGGTTGGTTTCGGCGGTTCGGTTGATCCGCTAAGCAACCCAAAAACCTATGGCATTTTTTGTTTTCATCGCACTACTCAGACTATATAAGATCATGCGTATACATTGGTTAATAGCGCTAGTAATTTTTGAATATCCTCTTTAGGATTCTCGAGGCGCCACTGCTCACCAGTAAAACAGTTTGTCTTCTCTCTGGTTGGGGCACCACGTTTGGTTGCCGCGTGATACCCTACCGGCATCCAAAATTTCTCGTGTGTGAGTCACACATATTTATGTGCGTGTCTGTGTATTTTGTTTGTGGTTCTGGATTTTTTGGCAGACGTATTGGCATAAAATGGGACAGAGGAAGTATTTTGCACCATTTATATTCACATATGAGAGATATACTTTTGGAATTTCATCCAATTTATAACTCTATTTTTGGACATGGACAATTATTTTGAACATCCAAAAATGGAATGAGAGACTAACAATTAAGAACGGATGGAGTAATTACAATAAATCTTAAACAGTACCCAAAAGATACAGTTACCGGTACAATTACAAGACTGGTACCATAGCCGATACGGTGTTCAAGCGTAAAAATTGATTTTTAATCCACTTCTCTCTTCCTTGCTTTTTTTTTTTTTTTTGGGTACTTCAGATATTAAACGCAACTTATCTGTAAATTGTGGGGATAAGTACTATGGAACTAATGTGTCGTGACTAGACACCAGAAGATATTGAATGGTCATAACTCCCTGCCAAATTGTGGGGACTTTAGAGCATCTATATCAGTGTCGCTACTTCTTTCCTTTGGTTAAACAAGAGGGGAAAGCCTCTATTTTTTAGTTGCATCAGGCTCGTTTCTTGGTGGCTTCAAAATGAAATTGCTATAGTAGCTAGTCTATGCAGTAACTTGTCAACACAGACGAGCTACTGTTCATTCGCTTCTGATTTTTATATTATTTCCAAACTCACTCCATCAAAAATCAACCAACAATCCTACCATCAAGTCTTCTTCCCAGCAAAACTGTGACAATTTGTGGTGTGTGTGCTTGAGAGAGAGAGAGAGAGAGAGAGAGAGAGAGAGGGGTCAACCCACAATTACCGTCACCGGAGCCATAACAGATTTGGACTGAAATCGATTGGGTTATGGACTGTGTTAGGATTGACACACACGCACACGATTTACGAGTATGAACAGTAAAGAATAAACACAGAGATATACGTGGTTCCCCAAAGCCGGGTACGTCCACGGGAGCGAGAGCGGCTGCTGTTCTTTATTATCACAGTTATCTATTAGGGTTTACAACATAGAGTATTTATAACTACTCTATTCTAACCCTAATCAGATTTGGTCTGTATCCCAAAAATACCCTTGTACGGACCGAACTGGCCTTCTTTCTAGAACTCTATAAGTCACAGTTCTAACAGACTGAATTTGGATTGAATCGATCTGGACTGAACATTACCGTCGCCGAAGTAGTTGGGTTTTGGACTGAAATTGATTAGTGGGTTTTGAATTTTTCGATCCTTCTGGGTTCGATGGGTCCAATTCTTCGATGAGAACACCAGGGTTAGCCTTTTGTTTTCTGGTTTTTTGGGGTCGTGGGTTGAGAAGAAGACAATAAAATGAGAGAGAGAGAGGGTGGGGGGGTTGTGGGTTGGGAATAGCTTTGTTGGTTTCGCCGTTAATTTTTTTTAGAATAAAGAAATTATATTTCTAACGGGATAACTTTAATATTGAGAGGATGATATAGTAGGCATTTTAAAAGTGAGTAGCTAAAATAATAAATTGACTTTTTAAGGCGTAATTTGGTCTAAAATTTAGAAAGACTAGTGTGAATGCTTTTAGAGAATTTATTGTACTTCAATTGCTACAACTCATTATTGGTCCCAAATCGAAGTCATTGTAGATCCTGAAATGTGAACGAAAAAATGAAAGATTGAATCGAGTATTTACACATATAAGATTGGGCTGATTTTTTCACAGGACCCACTCCGGGTTCCTATCACATAAGAATAAAATAATACTTTTATAAAAAATAAAATACTTATTATTCTGTAATTATCCTATCATTATTTTCCGTTACAAAATGAATACTTAGTAAATTATTGCCCGTAGCAACTATAAATAAGATTTATTCTAATCATTATGCCTAAACATCATTACAAATAAATGAGAGATTATTCTCTAAAGGTTTGTTGGTGGAGGGTGAAAGAAGGAGAAGGAAGGTAAGAGAGGCGTGTAGATATAGAACACAAAGTGAAAATCTTTTTACCGGTGAAGCCGTGAATAGTTGTTTACAGAGCCAATCGTGACCGTACAAAAGTGTTTTGGACGGTTCGAATGTTAATAAAACTTTTTTGGAAAAGAGTTAAATTCATTAAATTCCGGAACGTCCAGAACACTTTTGGATGATCGCGATTGGCCGGTCACTGCTGTAAACAACTTGTTTATAGCTAAACCGTGAATAAATTTATCTCAGAACACAAATACTGAGAGAGAGTTTTCGAAGTATCCTCTATGTCATCTCAAAACACAAATACTGAGCCGTGAATGCTTTCATCTCGTTGACTCGCAGTCTACCAACATGCGTTGAGCAAAATAAGCAATTTCCCATCTCCCATCAATATTTATCTCGGCAAATTAATCGTACATATATTTTTTGATCCGAAGCACATTTCATTAAAATGCCAAACGGTACTTATAGTGATTCCGTCCAAATACAGTGAAAAGGAAAACCTACATCCAATCCATCATAGAGAAATACACAAGAAAAAGCAGGAAGAAAGAGAAATTAATCATATTTGTCATGTCCATCGCTATAACATAGTGAGATGGAAAAGGCAGCAAAAGCAAAAGCCAAGAGAGGCTGAGCAATTCAAGCCATGCTGTAGAAGACATCAGAGTAAAATTTTTACTCTGTTACAATATATCTGAGCTTGGGCATCTGAATGGGTAATTTCCTTCATTATTAGAAGTCATAAAAAACTGCC
This sequence comes from Rhododendron simsii, assembly GCA_014282245.1. Lineage (NCBI taxonomy): Eukaryota > Viridiplantae > Streptophyta > Magnoliopsida > Ericales > Ericaceae > Rhododendron > Rhododendron simsii. Next base: position 3,824,688 of record CM024953.1, on the reverse strand, counting down.
TTGAAGACTTCCATGTGATCAGCCTCTAAGCATATAACCAAAGACAAACTCCCATCCCCAGTTGGGCTCGGTAGTATGTACACGATCCCTTCAAAACGTACACCGGCAGGGCCCATATGAACGGGCCGGCCCCACCCGAAATCGGCATCATGTACAGGCAGCCTGATCCAGCTCACAACATTGAGGTTCGGGCACCTGAAGGTATGGGCTCCCCGGACCAGAGCCGTTGGGTCAGGCTGCAACGCGAGGTGGTCTAGAGCCGACCTCAGATAATCGTCGTCCATTCGGGATAAAGCATCGCGTAATTTTTTCGCGGTCGATTTCAAGGGCTTTGATCGGAGATCACCGGATAAGGCTAGTGATGTTGCGGTGAAGAGTACATTGCCAAAATACCCATGCGGGAGAGGAGGGTGCAATTTGGACCGTCCATCGGTGGCGATGTACAACTTGGTGGCTTGATCGTCACCAAGGTCCCGTGCGATGCACGAGCATCGCCACACGTGTGCTGCAAGTGTCTCATAGGTGCTGTATCTTTTGGAGTTTTTATCGTGCTTTGCATTGGCTTTGAGGGTGTTGAGCTGATCATGTGTGATCTTGATGGTGGCAGTGGAAGTCAATTTGGGACTTGTTTGGGGTTCTTTGGTAGTGTAGATGGGGTTGTTCATGGAAGGGGGTGGGTTGTATTCAGTGTGGTGGTATGTAGAGGAAGGTGGGTCCCGACCGCTGAGTAATGACCGGTCGAGGAACGGTAGTATGGTGACAGAGAGGCCACGTGTCATGTCAGACCACGCGTTGATGAAATGAATGGCTGAGATTCCATCTACTAAAGTGTGTTGAAATCCTACTCCAAGAGAAGCTCCTCCACATTTGAAATATGTTACCTATTATGCAACATAACAAACATTGGTTTGCACGTAACCAATTTTTTTTCACAAGAATTGAAATCACTTATGCGACCTATAACAACAAATTGCGCTTTTATTGAGTTTTCTTTTCGTATAAAAGGGTGGAATTGAAAAGATCGATGAGAAATAGCATATCTCCCTTGAGAGTGATCATAGAAGTTCTAGACTCACTGAGGACGATTCGGTCACAGTTGGACCAGCAAAGTTGCAAGGCAAATCAAGAATATATTTCATTGAATTGATGATGAATAAAAAATACTGTGGACTTTAGATGATGAATCAAAAATTCATTTAAAATTTTTACTCCTCTTCGATCCAATAATCCTCATGTAAGCAGAAAATTGCCCATCACGATTCTATTTCTATGACCTAAATTTTACTAATGCCACGATAAAAAATTCCTACAACCACACCAAAAGTTATTTTCCACCTGAACAAATTTAGTTACCCCATCGAAAGCTTACGAATGCCCTTCCAAATTAGTAATGCATTTAAAAAAATTGATATGTAATTGTGTACACCCAAGCCACTTTTTTCTTGTCTAAAAATACATTTAAAAAAAATTGATATGTAATCGTAGACATGGATACATTTAAAAAAATTGATATGTAATTGTAGATGTGGATGTATAATTGAGTTAGTAGGCGGGCTGGAATGGATCGCATTGATTAACTAAGTGGATTATACCTTCGCTAATCAATGACAGAGCTACTTTTTGGCGTATGGGGACCACAGCCCCGCGTTGTTTTGGGTTGTTTTTTTAAATTTTAATATTAATATTAGTTATGTTCTATTTGTTAAGAATTATATTATGTACTGGGTGTTATCTAGACATTTAAATGCTTAAGAATGTGTTCGTTTCGGGTCTAAAACCCATTTTCTCTTAGTTCATGGTCTCTCATAATTTTTTCTTCCATTGTTAATCTCATTTCTCTTTCTACTAATTATTCAAAAAACATCTCTCAAAATCTAATCTAAACAAAACAAATGATTAGATTTTTGAATTTTGTTGTTCATAGTCTGCCCCGCGTTTTACGAGGTAACACCCCTACGGGCTACGAGCGAGGGACAAACCATGTAAATATAAACATACCTGTAGCATCAGAAGGGGCAAGGAAAAAGATTCATCAGAAGATGGAATAAGTTGTTGGAGCTCAAAGCAAGGGGTGAAATCGCCGAAATCATCGATAACACCTTCAGATTCCGCCTCTACAAATAACACACCCTCTCCATTACAATCTACGTCGAAGCCGCCGCCACCCTCCTCCCTTCTCTTCAGACGCCCAGCCACCGGGTAAAAGACTACCAGACAGTTGCTCAAGGCCTCCTTGAGCAAACGAGTGTCGAAGAAATTACTTGAACCATCTGGTTTGTAGAAGTAGATAGTTGGGACATGATAACTTGGTACCAATAGGTCCAAGTTGGAGCTCCTTAGGGTGTGTTTGGGTGTTTCCTTGGCTGGTTTTACTACACTGCTTTCTTTCATCTTGATCTGCATGATATCTCACTCCTGTCCTGTGTAATAATCAAAAAAGTTTTTTTTTTTTTGGGCAAATAAGACAGGGTATTGTTTTCCTCAGGAATCAATGGAATTTAAAATTTTAGTTTATATGCATGCATGTACATTTTTTTAATTCTCTTAAATAAGCAATGCTTGATGTGTGACGCCCCGATTTTCTATAGAATTTTGAAAGCATTAATCCTAAAATACACTAAATTTTATAAACTATTAGGCCTCTATTTGTCGTTATACAAAATTTACACACAAAAAAAAAAAAATCTAACATTTTAGAGCAACTCTAGTCTTGATGTAGATCCCAAGCATACTCGATCTATGCCCATGAAATTCCTCCTATGTCAACTTGCTCCACTATTGAATCCTGCACCCTCTGGCAAATTGATCGCCGAAGTAACCGATTTACCAGAATACAAACGTATCCGTGAGTGAAAATTCACTCAGTAGAACAATCCCAATCTTACCAACCCTTTATTTTACAGCTAAGCAATTGGATAATATAACAATGGATATCAAAAGAAAGCATAGAAAAGTAACACATCATCTTTTTCTTACTATCCATTAACTTAAGTGGATTCTAGGAATCTTCTCCACAAGATCCTTACCTCCCATATCCACTAACTAAGACCGTGTTATGGGACAATCCCCCCTTGTTTGTCCTGCACCAAGGTTAAAAATGAATATACCTAAATTATGTACTTAGCATGAATTCACTAAAGACCATAATAACAAAGGGCATAATTACCCTTTGAAACTTCCTATAGCGTTCCATAAGTTAGGGTAGTACACAACACACCAGCCACACACCGGGCCTCGGTTAGCACCCTGGCCCTACCTGGTCACCCATCTCAGAATCATAGTACTTTCAAGATCACAATGGCCGCACCTGGTCACCATTTGATCATTGGGCCCTACCTAGTCACCCATTTCAGAATTTCACATCCTACACTCCCCCACACATTATCAGATTTCCATTAACTTAACAACGTATGTCAGTTCTCTTATCGTAAACCACCTTGGGAATCTATTTGTCCAATCTATTAGTACAATAACATTTCACACAATTTAACATTTTTACGAACATGCTAACAATAGTTAATCATGTGATAAAAAAAATAATCATGCGATAAAACTACTCATGCCATAGAATGTATCACGAGATTTAAAACAAACTAAGTGATTCTTATTATTTTCTCTTTTCTTTTCCAAACTAAAGTCTACGTTTAATCTACATCACCTCAAAGTTTTGACCATATTAGAGTAGGTCGTGTTTGCAACAAAACTAAGATTAAATCGAAACTAATTAACTTTGGGGCTTATACAATTAGCTTTAAATAGATTAGGGTGAGATTTACAAACTAAACACATTTGAGGGACTAAACTGTAATAATCCAAAATATTTAGAAATAAACAGTTGCCATGGATTCGGAAATGAGACGTGCTATTCACATAGATGAATAGCGTATAGATCATGCACTGATCAAATTGTGGGGTCCATTACGGGTCTCATACAAGAAATTTGATCCATTCATTTAATTTAAAATATTTTTTTAAGGATTCGTGCGAAAATTTAGCTCAATCCAATATCAAGAAGTACTTGATCCAAATCATCTTATTTTTTGTGCAGATCCGAAACTGAACAAAACGTTCGATGATTGGATAGAGTATTTAAAAGTATTGGATTGAGCTGATTTTTCAGGGAGGCCTTTGAAAAAATGTTTTAAATTTAATGAACGGCTCGGATCGTTTGTGTGAGACCCGTAGTAGGCCCCACATCTCAATCAGTGCAAGATCTGTGCATTATTCATCTGTGTAGGTATCATTCCTGTTCGGGAATTTCAGTGGGTTTCGGCCGAATACGTTTTGCGACGTGGGTTTCGAATCTTATCGTACCGAAACACGAAACAATCAATACGGAACATAATATATATTTAGGGAGGTGAGTTTGGACTACCTCTCGTCCGGCAAAAGGATTTTTCGGAGAGGTTTCGGTGGCGAGTCAGAACGGCGGCGGAGCTCGGTTGTAAGGTGGTGAGCACGGCAGTGTGGGAACCGGTGGTGATGGTGATGATGAGGTGGTGATCCGGTTGTGGTGGGAGGTGGTGGTATGAGCCTGGTGGTTATGGAGAGAAGGAGGAGGTGTTACGGTTGGTGATGAGAGAAAAGGAGCGGAGAAGGCGTTCGGTGGCTCGGTGGTGTTCTACTGTGATGAGAAGAAGATGGGAGGCTGGTTGGTGATGATGAAGACGGTGAAGGCAGTGGAGTGGTACTCCTATCTCTCACTCTCTCGCTGCTCTCTCTCTCTCTCTCTCTCTCTCTCTCTCTGCCGAGAGTTGTGTAGCTGGGAACAAGGAATGGAAAGGAAGTTTTAAACCAATATAATGGGTGATTGTGTGTTGTCTACATGAGGGGAATTTAAGGACTGAAAAGGGGATTATGCTCTTTGCCGAAAAGGCAAAAAAAAAAAATAATAATAATATTGGGGAAAGGTCTTGGTCCGGTGCAATAAATGCACATACTAGTAAAATCACTCACTGGACACACGGACGCGATCGATTACTGAATTAAAACTGGTGTGATGACATAAAAAAAAATTTCGCATTAAATAAACTACGAGCATGAATAATATTTTTGTTTTGATAAATATTATTATTTATTATTATTTTAAAAATATCGGGCCTTTAATTACATCATGATAATATTTGTACAAGTATTTTGGGCGTCGGACAATAATCGGTTCGCGAAATTTGTTTCGCTGCACAAAAGCAGACTTTAAAGATCGTCCTCATTTCTACAAGTTAGAAACAACCAATATGAGTGATGATAACATTCACCCTCGTTTGGCGAGGGTGACCAAAATCAGACTCTGAAAAATGTCGAAAGATAAAGTGGAGTTCTATAGATACACGTACCTCTTTGAGAAAATACACTCCAAAAAAGATCGTCTTGCTTGATTACGAGCCTTCCGAAAGCGAAACCGTCGAAATGCAGACTACAAGAGAGGGAGACATGCATGTATGCATTATTCACTCAACTCTCACTTTAGATACCCAGTTGAGAATAGGATAAGAGAATGAAGTGAGAGGTTAAAACAATAGCTCTGTTCTTTTGCATATGTGGATTTGAAAGGGATCACAGTACGTAAAACTCGGTTTACAATTACTCCATAAAACCACACATAATCATATAAACTCACTCACATGAAACACGGGCCCTCATACACTGAGTTTGTGGGCTCTATGTTTGATGTGAGGAAGTTTTTGCGATTGTATGTGCAAGTGTACGTGTGGTTGTAGGTAGCATAGCTGGTCTGTTTATATCTGTGGAGATTGAGACCTCAGCACAAGTTTGGCTGCACCTGCACTACCATTTGAGGGGCTCAAGTGAACCCTCTGGATTCAAAACATGCAACATTTTTTTTCCCGAATACTTTTTATCTATAATTTATTGTTCGTCGTTATGTTCTATAGTGGATCATTTGTATAACATTAACGCCCCGATTTTTCATATAATTTTCGGAGGGGTTAAATATTAATATAAGAAAAAGTTTGCTTTATTAATGACTAAAACAGATAATTCGTCATAAGAAATTGTTTATTACAACCGAATGTGGAAATACTAAATTTGACTGTGGTATTGAATTTGACAAAAACTCAGAGCTGACTCCTAAGCTTGATGTGGATCCCAAGCATACTCTGGCTCAGTCTCCATCTCCAGATTGTACTGCCCTCCTTCAGGGTCCTGAGTCTCCTCCTGATTTTTTGCAAAATCTAACACTGAGCCAGACAATCCGTGCCTGAGTGAAAGAGTTCACCCCGTAGTATAATCCAACCCAAGTGCTTTTGGTTTTGGCGGAGATGACAATACTTAGGTTCCGTTCCGGTTTCTAAAAAAAGGAACTTTTAGAAAAGAAATGTAATTTCAAGCTCAAAAATCATGTATTTATGCAAATAATTTTTTTACCAATATGGATTTTGTTCGATAGATCTCATTGAAATATTTTATACGGTGCAAAAAAAAATTTAAAATTATTTTTCATTTTCATTATATTTCAACTTGAAATTACCTTCTTTTTGAAAAAAAGATTTAAAAGAAAGTGGAACGGCACATTAACCCTTTAACTTTTTTCTAACATGGTGTCGCCTGCTATTTCAACCCTTCAGGAAAAATTATTTCGTGCTCGTACCTTCAGGGAAAAATTATTTCGTGCTCGAAAGATTTGCTACTTCAACCTTTTTCTTTTACAAGAACTTCAACCATTTCGTATTTACACTTTTCAATAGGTTATCCCCCGCTCTAAAATCATGCAAATATCATCAGATTGTAAAAACTAAAAATCAGGATCCTTTTTAGTCCAATGATTTTGGATTAATGATTTGAACTGGACGACACAGTTCAAATCGGAACCATCCATTGGTAGAATTAATAGTTCAAATTTGCTTATCAATTACCAGTAAAAATTATTCCCTCCGTCCTAATGTGTTGTGAGTCGACAGTGACCTTTTTTTTTTGGTCTAGACACTGGAAGATATTGAATGCTCATAAACCGCCAAATTGTGGGGACTTCAAAAGAATCTTTGTCTCAATCGAAGTCACTGTGGAGGAAGCTTTTAGGTATACCGGAATATCAAGTCCATGGTATATTCTTCGGTCCGTTTCTCATTTTTTGGTCATTTTTTTATCACATTTGGATGATCGTTTTCATTCATTTTGTAGAGTTTCGCGAGAACTATAATCATATAAAAAATTGTGTTCATCGGATTTTATTTGATATATGATTGGCACATGTGAAAATTGAAGAAACCAAAACTGAGTCAAAAAACACTAAATTAAAACCCAGTTTTTCTTTTTTTGCGATTTTCATGTGTGCCGATCATGTATCCAATAAAGTCCGAAGAACACAATTTTTTTGTACGATTAAGGTTCTCGCCGAACTCTACAAAATGAACGGAGCCGATCATCCAAATGGGATCGAAAATTGGCCAAAAATAAGAAACGGACCGTAAAAAATACCATGGGGCTTGGTATCCCCGGTATATCTAAAAGTTTCTCTGCCTGACGAGTCCAGTTATTGGTACTCTGATATTTCTCTATAGATGGAGTATTGACGGGTACATGTGGCCCACTCTCTGGGTTTCCCATGAATAATTCATTCTGTTTAATAATTTACTGCAAAATAATCGAGAGGTTTAGTGACAAAATAGCTCAATTTGATAAGTGTAGATCAGACTGTTTCACTCAATGATTTAGTGAAAAAATCACAGTGCGAATCAGATTGTTTCACCTTATGATTTCTGAAAAAACTCTTACCGATATCCTATCGAGTTGATTTTTTACAGGAACCTTAAAAAATTATTTAAAAAATAATGAGCGGTTCGGATCATATTGGTAAGACACGAGATGGGCCCCATAAAAGTATATGTGCAAGATATGTATAAAAGTGTATGTGCAAGTAACATGTCTCCTGTGCGTGTGCAGTGGGGCCCATGTAGGCTGCAATGAGGCCAACAGAGGGAGACATGCATGTATACTTCATTCACTGATCAACTCCCACTAGATTTTTTCTCTTCTTTTTTGTTTGCACTTAAAGCCCAAAGAACTTTACTGCCACTTAGGGAAAATATTTCTCCCCATTTAGATACCCAGTTGAGCTTAGGGATAAGAGAAATCTCCACCGAAAATGACGTGAGAGGTTAAAACAATAGCTCTGCTTTTTTGCATGGATTTGAAAGGGATGACGGTACGTAAAATTCCTCTTACAATTATTATACGTCCACACAAATTCACTCACATTAAACATGGGGCTTCCATAGTTGTGGGTCCCATGTTTGTGTTTGCAGGCTCCATATTTGATGTGAGTGGATTGGTGTGATTGCATGTGTGTGTAAGTATGTATGATTGTAGCATAACTTTTCTGTTTATATATGTGGAGATAGAGAACTCTATACACAAGGGTGGTGGATCGAACAAAGCACCCGTGACAAATGCTGACAACTCCGTAATACAACCCCGGATAAAACAACTGAAGCACACTCAATAACGACAAATGCAACGTGTCTACGCTTTCGGTGGGTGTCCACAATCATTAAAGCTTATGTTCTATTTCTGGAACCATCCACCGGGAAAAGAGAGGTTACCTGCAGGTGGACTTTTGAATATATAAAAGACTAAAAGTGAAGCTTCAAAACTGCAAACAATACAAAATCTTTGAACACCGAACACCTATTCTAGAAAACAACAATCTAGTTTAGACACATACAGACTAGGTAAACAATCTAGTTTATATTTGAAGCTTACAACATTGTAATAGACTGGGTGTTGGTTTAATATAACAAGTAATTGGAAATCAAGTGTTGGGTTCTCAATCTCTTTTAAGCGATAAAGGTTAAGAAATGTGAGGTTATTATTAACCAAAAAAAAAAAAAACACTCGAACTCGAATGAAAATTGAGTTAGTAAGGGTGCGTTCTTGCAAACTTATAATTTGAAACTTATTTCGGTATTTTTTACATTTTGTAACTTTTTGTTTAGCTTTTCGTCGTAATTTTTGGGATTAATCGTTCATCTCGTCGAGACGAATTGGAAAAGTATAAAAATATGAACCGATGTTGAAAAAAATCAAATAAGACGACATTTTAGACAAATAAAATATTTTTTTTAGTTTTTAGTTTTTTTTTTCGATCATAATTTTGTACTTTTTAGACTTCTCTCGCTGAGACGAATGATTAATCGAAAAAATTTCGACGAAAAGCTAAACAAAAAGTTACGAAAAACAAAAAATATCGAAACAAGTTTCAAATTATAAGTTTACAAGAATGCACCCTAAGAGAAAAGTTTCATTTTCACATAGAAGACATATAGTAGGCCATGGCTGCAAACCAAAAGTTTGTTGATAACAATAACCAATTAGTAATTAATGAAGTTGAAACTTGCTTTCGGTGGAGTTGAGTTGCTTTGCTTAATTGCTTTCAAAGAAGATACACATACAAAATAAGTGAATAATTAAGCAACTGGTTAGACTTGTGATTTTGCTTATTATTGGCCGTAGATATATCAGCTAGGCCAAAAAAAAAAGGGCCCTAATTCCTTCGGCACAACTCCCGTGTTTCAGCACCAAGCAGGGGCGGCTCTACGTGGTTTCCAAGGGTTCAAGCGAACCCTTTGAATTTAAAAAAATGCACTAAAAATTTTGTATTTGTTCTATATAATTGTATTTTTTCTTAATATTTTCAACACTAAATCATCATACATAGTCGAAGTAAGTAAAAAAAAATCACTTAAGGTTGTGAGTAAGTAGGTACCATAGCTCAAGTCAACAAAATAAACTAGGCCAAATAAAATTTCATCCAAATGTAATTATGTGTATTTTACACAGAGTTTCGTATACAATATACGTGCGTTTGTAATTTTTTCACCGACGAACTAAAATCCTGGAGCGGCCGCTGCTGACCAAGGATGAACAGATTCAACATTTACCCTTCAACAAATGAACGCAAACACTTCCCCAACAGAAACTATTCATGATCTTTGTTTGATGTAATTAAAAAAGGGTCCCTCATTAATTGAAATAACAAACCTTTCAAACTACACTAATAGTCCAAAATATAGCCCCACGAACCTAAACTGCACCAACCCATAATCCACACAAAGGCTGAAGATTAGCCACGGCTTGAAAAACTATGAAGAGCGCTCCCACGTGGTACTTCAGAGCCCTCTAGGCCTCTACCACCACATATTCACGCGGGATCCATGAGCACGGATTCTACGGGAATCCGTGAAGGCTTTGGAATGCTGCCGCGAGCATGACGTGACGGTGCTCCACCTAACAGTTGCTCGCGGGGAAGACTAGGACAAGAAGAAACCAAACAAAACAGAGTACCCAACGAGGGAAAGCACTTGAAGCAGCGCAGGAATTCGCTTGTGAGTCGCTGGAGCGGATCCTGTTTTGGCCCGGGTTCCCCCGATCCCGGGCACGTACCGGGTCCCCCCGGCCCTCTTCTTGATCTGGACTCTTATTTTCCGATTATGAAAGCAACAGAGATTGCCACTGTCGGCTTGTGACTTCTCCTGTTGGACAGGCAGGCTTAAGAACTGGCCCAGAGAGACAGCTGAAGTGGGGAAAGATTGAGAGAAAAAGATGAGAAATACGAATGAAACAGAGAGGAGGCATTTCATTGGAGTCATGTCTTCTTGGGATGAGCAAAGAGATTTTTGGAGGAAAGTGTATTGTGGTAATGAGTGGACATTGTGTGGGAGTCGTGTTCTAAAAAGAGATTAAGATACAGGTGGCGGGCCGGTGGAGAAGAATCATAATTGTTTAATTAATGAAGTGGGCATGGTGGGTGAGTGGAACACACGTAGCAATAGCACAGAAAGCTTGACTGGTTCCGTTCGGAGGTTAGTGATCCGGTTATTCCGCGTGTTTGTTTTCAAATAATAGATTATAGTTTGATTCTTGGAGTTACGCTTTGAGAAAGAAGTTTCTTGTAAACTCTCTGGTCACGGCGCAGATGGCCTGTCTTTGATCGGATGTGCATTCTGAGCAGATCGCAATAGGTCGCTTGAGAGGAGATTAGTTTAGGTGCGCTTAAACTAAGATAGCTTGACAACCCTGACCATAAAAAAAGAAAAAAAAGGGGGTTGACTGGCTCTGTGATTCTAGGGAGTACTTAAATTATGGTTTGCACCCTGAAGTACAGGTTTCCGCAATTTAGTTCTTAAGTATTAGATTTTAGTCAATATGGTCCATTTAGAAATAGAAAATTTTCATTAAGTTCTCTTGGGAAAATGCAAGTAAACCAATAATCTAGATCCTCTTATGTGACGAACTTTCGGGTGATGTAATGTGAGACATACAACTCGTTAGAGAATTTTTTCTCTCATAAACCAAAAGGTGAAATGAAATTTGATAAAAGTATATATTAAAACCAAAATGAAAAATAGACACATGTAAGGTAAAAAGTAGAACACTTGCCACTAGAGTCGAGAGTGATGTGAAAAAAAGTATATTATCAAAAGCCAAAACAAAAAGACTTAAATCCTTAAGGGAAAAGTGATAGAGAAACCTAAGGTTTTGTTCACTTGAAATTCCCAAATTTTCTCTCTCAACCTGATCTCAAATAAGTTTTCTCTTCATTTAACTATCCTCTTTTCTCTATCTATCTCTCCCCACTAATTCTCAAAAAACCTTCCTCAAACCTTTACCGAATGACCCCTGACAGCCGCCAAAAATTGAGGATGGTCGAATAATTGTCAATTGTAGAACAAACTGAGAAAATCTAGATTTGAGGGGTTCGCATCAGAAATAACTATACTTTATTGTGGGTAATGTGTTAAGCCTCTTCTTACTTTCTTCAGAGGGAGCCAGCCATATACGACATAAATCAAAGATGAAGAAGGGCAGATATTTCATAAAAAGCTAGTGGGTAGTTGTCATTATCGCGAGAGATCGTGGTGGAACAGCTCGGGGTTGGCGCATGGGTAGAGTTGTGGTTTCCTCTGTTGTGGTTATTGAAGTTTGGGCACTTAAAATAGCTTGCATCACTGCCATGAAGATGAATTAGTCTGAAGTTATTTTTGAATCAGATTGTCATGAGCTCATTAATTGTTTCAAGGATGACACATCTTCTTGCCCTTGGGAAATTAGTGTTGTGGTGGATGATATTAAAGCTTGGGCTCAGTCGAGAAGATAGTCCTTTTTATAGTGTAATACGGAAAGGAACCGTGTTGCTCACTGTCTAGCTTCTTTTTGCCACGATAGATTTTATGTTTTTCATTCAGGTTGTATTCCGCCTGAGAAAGAAGTTTTGCTTTCAGCCGCCTTTAGTGCTTTATAAAATTGATCTTTTCAAAAAAAAAGTCGTCAAAGAATCATAAATGTAAAAAAGATAAAAGGGGAGGGTAGAAATTAATTTTATTAATTTATTATCCATAATTCAACACTATTTTACTTTTTGGAATTGATTTCCATACTTCCCTTTTACTCATTCAAACTTTTTTTTGTCTTTATCCACTTAAATTTACTGTTTTGTCTTTTTCTTTAATACACTTCTTCACACATTCAAGGACAATATTGTAAATTTGTGTGGATAAAAACAAAACAAAAAGAGTGTGAATGACTAAAAGGGGAATGTAGAAATCATTTTGAACTCTTGTTCTCTTTGTTAAAAGCTCATAAGAGATTAGTTTCTTATCTAAACTAGCTGAGCTTGAATATATTTTGAAACTCGGTAAACTACTAAATCAATTTTAAAAAAGTTACTATTTAATTCGTTCAGTTTACAGTGTGTAATTCAAGCTACTTTGTGAGTCGTGATCGACTAAAGCTTATTTGAAATAAGCTCTTTTAGTAAACAAACTAATTTGTATTCTTTAAAACTCTTGAAGATTTTAAAACAAGCTTGATTAATCTACTACTCAGCTCGTTCGGATTGATCCTACTTTCTAATAGTAAATCCGACCGAAGTGGGACAAAAAAAAGAAAGGGTCAGATAGGTTGCCAGTGGAAATACAAACTAAGATAAGGACAAAAGTAGTGCAAGTTTGCCCAATTTGGCAAGAATAAGTCAAAATGACGAAACCAAACACCAACAACAATGGTCCAAGTCAAGCCTCCCATATCTGAAGGGTGAGGATTTCCTCCCATTGGTTTGAATCCATGCTGCACAGTTGTGTGTCAAAATTGACTGAAATTATCCCAAAACACAGCAGCGGGCAATTAAGCCCTATCTCACCGTCCATCTCGGCAATCAGTAGTCTACATTTCAAAAACATTCCTTGAAAGAGTTCTTATAAAATCTAGACCGTTCTAAACACTTTGGGATGGTGAGATTGCGTGCTACTGCATGCTGCTGTTTTATGCTCATAGCAGCCCACGTTCCCATTATGGGGTGCTGCGGAGCTAATATATTTTGGATTGTGAAGTATAAATTTTTAGATTATCACAAAAATTCGTGAAAGTTTTCTGATGATATTTGCAAAGCAAATTTTTTGCAGAAAGAGGTATGAATAACCAACTCATTCCATAATCAGTTCTCAAACAGCCAAAATTTGAGAATGCAAAATGCAGAATGAGTTTATGAGGCTGCCAAACAGACCCAAAGCAGTCCATCTATTTTTTAGTGAATAGATCTATAAATCTGTGAGATGCACTATCACATTGAACTAATAGTGAATATATTTCGTAATTCGTCAAGATAAACCATACCATGGTAACGTATGTCCTGCACATTGTGAATCCATTTATCCGAATATGTCGAATCTGGGCAAACAAAAAAATGTAACAAAACACTAGACATCTTTATTGTTTTTGATATATGATCCAATCCGATGCTCATATATACGGTCAAACACACGGACTCATGCCGGATATCGGACAGTCTTCTCTATCCTTCGACTCATGAAGCGTAAACATACAGTTTTTCAAATATTTCAAGCCTGATGTCTGGTGATGATTAAACAACAGCTACATTCAAAACATCAACTTAATGTTACAAAAACAAAAGGGCCATCAATGCTAAAGGCAGTAAAATGGTAAAACTTGCATCGAGCCACCAAGTAACGATAATACAAGATTGAATTCTCATTCGAAAGGTTCCGACACGGTAGAGTATTTTTCATCTACGAATAGAGCATCATCAATCGTCATTTAGGAACTGCCGGGCTAAACAAAAAACTAATTCCTCGTGGTCAAGAAGACTAGATGACAAACAAAAAAGAGGAAGAAACTATGAATACAAAATCGCAGTCCTAAAAGGACCATTGACCTCGAGCAAAATATGGCACATGATTGGCCACACTTCAGCTCAAAATTCAGGGCGTGGGCGTTGTTCTCTTGCTCTCTAGCTCCGGTCAATACATAACTGTGACCTCGAAATAATATGCAAAGCTCAATAAAATTCACCTGTTTCTTTGACCAGCTCCAACTCAATCACACTGATGCCGCCATTGGCTTCAACTGGTGTAAAACGATGAGACCTAAAAAGCAAAAATGAGCCCTTGATGTTTGATACATGAGGTCGTCCTAGAGTAGACTCTCACAAGCCTCAATATCAGGTGCATGAGTGTCCAGTACCCTTTGCCCTGAAGGACTAGAAGCAACAATCCTCTTAACCGCAGCAAATATAGCTTTTTGGAAAAAGTCATCCTCCACCTTCTTCAACACCTCCTTTACCACTTTAAAGTCCATCCCCTTAGCCAAAACTAGTTTCCCTAAAATCTCGCCAAAATTATTGGGGGCCTTTGGCAAATCAATCCCTATGTCGTCCAGCATTGATCCATAGAGCAAGCATCCAGTCCCTATGTCCTGACCAGTAAGGACCCGTTTAGAAAACAAGTGCTGGAGGAGATTCACAACTGGTTCCACACGGGGTGGGCTCTTCTCCAGCCCTAGGGCAATGGCTTCTTTCACAACCTCAGGGTGGTAAGCCAGAGAGTTCAATTCCTCCACACACTGTAATGCCTCATTCAACATCAAGACACTGAAGTATTCCTCCAAAAGGGAAACTGTTTTCCTCCGAAGTTCTTCAGGATTAGCCATCATTTTCTCAGGAGCTGGAGAAGTAGTTGCAATAGGCATAGGTTGAGTAGGGGTGGGGGGCCCAGCTGCTGTCGGGACAGTTCGAGCAGGAGCAGGAGCAGGGGCAGGGGCACCGCCACTGCCTTGCCCTGAAGGACTAGAAGCAACAATCCTCTTAACAGTAGTAAATATAGCTTTTCGGAAAAAGTCATCCTCCACCTTCTTCAAAACCTCCTTTACCACTTTAAAGTCCATCCCCTTAGCCAAAACTAGTTTCCCTAAAATCTCGCCAAAATTATTGGGTGCCTTTGGCAAATCAATCCCTATGTCGTCCAGCATTGATCCATAAAGCAAGCATCCAGTCCCTATGTCCTGACCAGTAAGGACCCGTTTGGAAAACAAGTGCTGGAGGAGATTCACAACTGGTTCCACACGGGGTGGGCTCTTCTCCAGCCCTAGGGCAATGGCTTCTTTCACAACCTCAGGGTGGTAAGCCAGAGAGTTCAATTCCTCCACACACTGTAATGCCTCATTCAACATCAAGACACTGAAGTATTCCTCTAAAAGGGAAACTGTTTTCCTTCGAAGTTCTTCAGGATTAGCCATCATTTTCTCAGGAGCTGGAGAAGTAGTTGCAATAGGCATAGGTTGAGTAGGGGTGGGGGGCCCAGCTGCTGTCGGGACAGTTCGAGCAGGAGCAGGGGCAAGGGCACCGCCACTGCCTTGCCTTGAAGGACTAGAAGCAACAATCCTCGTAACAGCAGCAAATATGGCTTTTCGGAAAAAGTCATCCTCCACCTTCTTCAACACCTCCGTTACCACTTTAAAGTCCATCCCACTAGCCAAAACTAGTTTCCCTAAAATCTCGCCAAAATTATTGGGGGCCTTTGGCAAATCAATCCCTATGTCGTCCAGCATTGATCCATAGAGCAAGCATCCAGTCCCTATGTCCTGACCAGTAAGGACCCGTTTGGAAAACAAGTGTTGGAGGAGATTCACAACTGGTTCCACACGGGGTGGGCTCTTCTCCAGCCCTAGGGCAATGGCTTCTTTCACAACCTCAGGGTGGAAAGCCAGAGAGTTCAATTCCTCCACACACTGTAATGCCTCATTCAACATCAAGACATTGAAGTATTCCTCCAAAAGGGAAACTGTTTTCCTTCGAAGTTCTTCAGGATTAGCCATCATTTTCTCAGGAGTTGGAGAAGTAGTTGCAATAGGCATAGGTTGAGTAAGGGTGGGGGGCCCAGCTGCTGTCGGGACAGTTCGAGCAGGAGCAGGGGCAGGGGCAGGGGCACCGCCACTGCCTTGCCCTGAAGGACTAGAAGCAACAATCCTCGTAACAGCAGCAAATATAGCTTTTCGGAAAAAGTCATCCTCCACCTTCTTCAACACCTCCGTTACCACTTTAAAGTCCATCCCACTAGCCAAAACTAGTTTCCCTAAAATCTCGCCAAAATTATTGGGTGCCTTTGGCAAATCAATCCCTATGTCGTCCAGCATTGATCCATAGAGCAAGCATCCAGTCCCTATGTCCTGACCAGTAAGGACCCGTTTGGAAAACAAGTGTTGGAGGAGATTCACAACTGGTTCCACACGGGGTGGGCTCTTCTCCAGCCCTAGGGCAATGGCTTCTTTCACAACCTCAGGGTGGTAAGCCAGAGAGTTCAATTCCTCCACACACTGTAATGCCTCATTCAACATCAAGACACTGAAGTATTCCTCCAAAAGGGAAACTGTTTTCCTCCGAAGTTCTTCAGGATTAGCCATCATTTTCTCAGGAGCTGGAGAAGTAGTTGCAATAGGCATAGGTTGTGTAGGGATGGGGGGCCTAGCTGCTGTCGGGACAGGTCGAGCAGGAGCAGGAGCAGGAGCAGGGGCAGAGGCACCGCCACTGCCTTGCAATAGAGCACTGGCGCCACTACTATGCAATAGAGCACTAGCGCTGCCACCGACTATGCCGCCGCTGGGCTGAGGAAGAAATTTCGAGTTCGATGGAGACTTCCCAATCAAGGGCGGTTGGACACCCCTTGGCATTGAGCGGGACCTAGGAACCTCCCAATTGTCATCCTCATCAATTCCAAGCATGCCAGGCATTTTCCTGGTTCCGAGCATTCCGGGCATCATACCCCCAAAGCCAGGACGGCTGCCTGGGCTGAGACTCTCCTGTCCACTGGAAGCAATGCTGCGGCTATTTCTCATGCTTGCCATAGCACCAGGACGCAACCCCATGTTCTTTTCTGCCTCTGAATGGATTTCAGTAATGGTTTTGGCTTTAACCTGCAAAAGTTAAGAGGCAAGATGGTAAAAACTTCAATAGTTAGTCTCGCCTGCACTGCTTTAGTGGTACTCTTTACATCTTATGTTTCACCTGTACTATGGATAAGTCATAATATGTTACCTCTTCACGCCTGGGAATCCAACTATTTGCACGGAGATCAAAAACATCACGAACCATGAACCTAAGTCGTGGAGCCAACTGGGGATTCGTCGACAATTCTTTCAACCGGCTGAAGTACATATCATTGATACGCCGCGACTTAGGGCTCTCATCAAGTTGTTTGCCAATAGTGTTGAAGAATTGACATATGGCCTCTACATTTTCCTCCTCAGGACAGGTCTTAGTATCACGCCCCAAAAGCTCCTGTGTCACGTGACAAACAAGGATAAGACAATCTTTCTAGTAGAGGGAGCTAAAGAGGGAGCTCAAGGCAGAACCTGAACTATGTGATGAACAATCTTTTCTGGCACCATCCTTTGCTTCAAAAGCTCCCCAATTAGATGGATATTTCCAAGAGTCCGAATCTTAATTATTCTATCTTTATCTCTACGTTCCAACTCTTGCTCAGGAGCTGTAATCTGGGTTAATTCTTCCCTAATATTGTCCGCACCTTCAAATGCTTCTTGGCAATTATTCAAAAGGACTCGCTTAAACGTGATCTCTTTCCCACCAGGTTCATCAGATGGGAAAGGTGGGAGCCTTTCATCGAGATCCGAACACAGCTGCGCATACATAGGACAAAATGTTGGTTCCAGTACTGCCTTGTCAAAAATCAAGGAGATAACCCCCTGCATTGCAAACAGAATACTCATTAGCCTTCATAAATATGCTGAAAACAACACTACATGAGGAAAAAGGAGGAACCTTCAGAATATCAGCTGTTGTGATCCCAGAATCAATTAGCTGACCCTTGAGAAGATCAAATTTCTCTGGAGTCAGCTTATTCAGTATCCTACATAGCAAAACCACAACAGTTACCATGCATGATAAGGTGAATTGAATTCATTCTTGTTGAAAGAATAAAGTAATACAAAGTGCCAAAGTTTGAAATAACGATATTGATCAATCCTCCAGCTGCAAGCTCCAGTAAAACTCAAATTATTTTACATGTAGGTTTCCAAAGCTGGTAATTATCAGTCGGTTATTCAATCATCGTGGCGCACAACAGACAAATATACCTCACTAACTAAGCTATTTATTTCAACTGTCCTGAAGCCCAACTAGTTGATACCAAACACTCCCAACAACTACGAATGGGTACAAGAATGGTTGCCATAAATAAGAGGAATTTAACTAAACAGCAGCAGTATGACTAAGGTGTCAAAAAGGACATATACTTGGAAGCATCATTGTAATCTTGCAACTGCATGTTATGATTCATCTAAAATAAGTATGAGGAAACACAAGAAACTGTTCTGAAAACCTCATTCCAAGAAAACCTAGCTAAGGCTCCATTCTTCTTGACTTTTTTTATTTAGAACTTTTTTCGGTATTTTTCATTTTTCATACCTTTTTGTTGAGCTTTTCCTCGTAATTTTTAGGATTAATCATTCATCTCGATGAGAGAAATCAGAAAAGTATAAAAACATGGACCGATGTTAAAAAAAAGTTTATATAAGACGACACTTTAAACAAAAAGACAGTTGTTTTGTATTTTTTCTGTCTTTAGTGAACCTTTTTTTGCTTTGGTCGTAAATTTTTATTTAATAGACTCTTCATGTCATTGTTGTCAAAACGGATGATTAATCCAAAAAACATCAAGCAAATCTAACAAAAAAAGTCAAAAAAGACAAACAAAACACACAAAGCGAAACAAAAAGTTAAGAAGAATGGAGCCTAAGTAACACTTAACTGATTGCAGTATTGAACCAGTATTTACTAAGGTCTCAAGACTCTCAACATAGACACTCGACCCACATTTAGAATTGGCCATAAAATCTAGCAAGTAATCACACATTTGGATTCAGCTAATTCAAATATATATATATATATATATATATATATATATATATATATATATATATATATATAGAATTTCATGATCCGTTATAATTTCTTGAAGCTCACAGACAGTTGCCAAATGGTTTCTGGGACAATTTTCTGGAAATCACACGATAAGATCTGAAGAATAAGTACCCTTTCACTGTCTTCAAGACACAATCCTTCTCAGACAAAGTCCCCTTTCGAGCTGACCATGGAATATCAGCCTTAATTAGAGCAGCAGCAGCTCCGGCCTGCTTCATTGATAAGACATATTTTATACTTGCTCCAAACACTAACTTATAAGAAGAAAATAAATTCATATCTTAAGCATCAAAAGCCAATGTAACCTTAGATACAGAGGTGAATGAATCACACGGTTTACATATCCAACTCAAATCACACCACATATGTAATTGATCTTTAACAAACTGAGAATCAATAGGGTAAAGGATACAATTTTTCCTACTCTCTGCCCATGTAAAAGACTCACATAGAGGAGCTCATCCCTATTGTCACATGTCAAGTCATTACATTTTCAACCCATGTCCCAGAGTTAACAGTAAGGTTCATGTTCTTCCAAAAGAGCAGGATACAACTTTTCATACTAAACCCTGTAAGAACACAATGCAAAGAACAGGGACAACAAAGTAAGAGCATGATATAGATGCAGGAATTGTAACCCCTGATATAATTGGGAAGTTGATCCTCACCTAAACATGAAGGTGATCACTCTGACCTTTCAGTACTCTCCATACAAGTAGACACTTATACACTGATGAAGGATCGCATGTATAATACAGATGTGACTAAACAAACTGTGATACCGAAACCAAATAATGGGAAGAGTTGGACAATAATAAACTATTATTAATCTCTGGCGTCTAAGCACCCATTAAACCCATTAACCAAATGATATTCATTAACTCTTACGAGAGTTAACATGACTTTACCCGTCTCTCTCTCTCTAACCCATCCGTTGTAACCTAGAAACCTTTCACATTCCGTCGTCACCTGGGGGGGGGGGGATCGAGACCTCTTTCTTCCTTTCTCTTTCTTTTAGCATCTCTCCAACTTTTGATTCCCCTTCTTTGACTGTTTCCTTCCCATTTTCGCCTTGTTCTGGTTTTTCGTTTTTCCCATCGGATCTCTTCGCTGGGCTAGATCCGGGTTATGCTTAACGGCGGGGTGGAGAGCAGCGACTGGTGGTGGCGTTCCTAGGCATTGATTTCCCGTCGGGTCCTTCCATGGCTGGACCTGATTTATGCTTAACAGCGAGGGGTCACATCGCGGCTTCGATGGGGCAGTTTTCTTCTCCGGTTTTTCACCTTCTGGTCTTCTGTGGGTTCGTCTTTTGCCTTGGTTTGTTTGGGGGTTGGTGCGTGCGCGCGAAACCTCTCCGGGTGTATTTCCTGGTCGGTGACGGTGGCAGGCTATTGGTAGCGGGATGTGGATGTTTCAGTGCGTTTGCTCGACGGTGCTCCGTTGGGCTGTTCAGTGTTTGATCGGAGTTTTAGGCTGTTTCTGTTTTGCTGGCTGTAGGTCTCGGTGGTGGGGGAGTTTTGATGCGGTTGGGTGGGGGTTGATAGTTAGGGTTATGGTTTTATTTTTTTCTGTTTTGTTTTTGCTCTTTTTTGCAGGTTTTTGGGTTTTGGTGTTGGATGATGGTGGAGTGGGTAGGTTCTGTGGCGGGTTGGGAGGGGGGCAGCTTGGCGTGGGGTGAAGGGTTCACGGCTTGGTAGCAGCAAATGAGGCGGTAGTGGTGGTCAAATCACCAGTGGCAGGAGTGGATGCGGCAGCAAGGCGACAACAATGGTGGCGGCAGGCCAAAGGAGGTGGGGTTGCAAGGTTGTTGTGGCTGCCGTCTCCTGGAGCGTTTTTGGGATCGGCAACATACGGCGGGTTCACGGCCATCCTCGAGGTTGCGGCGGCGACGGTGCTTCGGAATTCAGATTTTTGGGTTTAGGCAGGTTTTTCAGGTTTGGGGGTGTATTTGGGTCTTGTTGGTCTTTGACCAACGTTTGGGTCTCGGGTACCTATGGAGATTAAGTAATTTTAATTTTCTTCTACCCTTGTCCTTTTAATCCTGTAATTTTCGAATTCAGTTATTAATAAAAAAAATTTGCTGATAAAAAAAAAACTTCTTACGAGAGTTGAAATTTCAGGTAATAGCAAACTAAATACTTCTTATAAAGGAACATATAGATCCCACATGGAAGTAGAAAAGAAAAAATAAGAGTTGTTCTAAAAATGGGTGACGAATAGAAACCAATCAAATTATCTCAACGATGATTATTTACCCCTTGGTTAAAAGAGATTTGTGCCCTTGCAAACTGCGAATTCAGTTGGCCTTGGCGATTAAACTGACCACCAAACTCTCTATTCTCTCGGATGGTTTCCCAGGATCTCTCCTCTCCAGTTGTAGGAACTGGAGCCGATCGACCACGCCAATCACGGCTGTCTGCCTCAGAATAATGAATCTGAGATTGATTTTGCGGCTGCAGGAATGAAATTTGTAACACTAACTGAGCTGGCAAAATCAAAAATTTTGTTACACTAACTGAGCTGGCAAAATCAAAATGATTGAAATCAATCATTTTGCTTATTCGAATGAGTTGGATCAGAGCATCACAAAATGAAAGAACTTACAATGCTTTCTCCACGAACCCAGTTTTGATCTTCACCAAAAAATTCAGCTTCAACTTCTCGTTTGATTTTCAATATATCCTGAGGGATGTAACCAATCTAAAAGAGAATGCACAGAACAATCAGATAAGGAGAAGGATTTAACAACAGAATCGAAAAATAGCCATTATGCAACATAAGACCTAGCGAACATGTTGGACTAAATCACAATCAATAGAACAAATGTCCGCCAGAGTAAAGAAAATTTGCCATGAGATTACTCATGTGAAAGATAACAAGAATAAAGGTAGCAATGCTGCAATAGTATCAGTAATGATTCAATGGACAGAGAAGAACATTAGCTGATTAGCCTGTTCTGGTTCCAGATATCTCATATTCTGATAAGAATGACCATACACCAAATTCGTTTCTTCATGCAATCCATCAAGGGGGGAAAATGGGAAAATAAAGAAGGGTTCCATAAGAACGTACATGAAAGACGGCAGTGGCATCTTAGTATCATACAAGCTAGAACATCAATGAGAAACGGTCAACTAACTAGTAAGCACACCTTTCCTACAAGTACCAAAGTAGTAACACATACGCATCAAAATCAAAAATTACCTCTCGAAGTTGTAAAAGCTGGTCTTGGGTGTACTGAACACGCTCACGACCCTCAGACCAGGAATCTCTAGTCTGCAACAACAAAACTAACAAGAGTCAACTACTTTAATTCTAATGCGTTCATAGAACAAAGAAAAAAAAACACAAAATAACGTAGATTTTAAAAAATATGGAGAGTGCAAAACTGGCACATGTTATTTATCAAGCATCCCCACCTAAACCCAACACTTCATGGAATATCCACATTTGCAGCAAATACAAATTTAAGTGCCCTGCCAAGAACTAGGATATTGGATTCTGCAACTCTCCACTTCAATACCGCATCTAGATACATGGTATCATAGTATTGTATCCTTTTTTATAATTCAAATTAGCACATGATAAGCAATATTTCCTTTGTTTCCTTCAGCTCCTCCTAAAGAATTAAAACTAATAGAACTATGCAAGAACCAACAACCTTCCCAAAAAAAAAAAAATTTGCATCAAACCGACCCATGATAACTTACTCATAAGCAAACAATCATTAAATAAACCCGAAATCAATAGGCATAAAACTTGATTACTGAGGTACAATTCATCAACATAAACTAACCATGTACTTCCACCGATATACATGTTAGGCCCTGTTGGAATTTGTCTCACATGTCCGTTAATCAACATCAGAGCTAGGTTTTAAGAGGTTTTTCCCCTTTGTATATTCCGTAGTTGCACTTTGTTTTGTTGTGATCTATATGTTTTGGATCCTTTGTTGACCACTCAACATGCGAGTTGTTAGAATTTGTCCCACATCGGTTAATTAACATCTCCAAAACTAGTATATGAGCCTGGGCAGCCTCTCATCTCATTGCCAATTGGTATTGACTTGGATGCTTTAACAGATCCGTTTCTTAACAGCTCAACTTTTAGAACAATTAGTGATCTAAAACAGCATCACACACACCATTGGATTCTAGAATGTCTTAAGTTCGAGTCTTTTTCTTTCCTAAGTGTTCTACAAGTCGGCCGCCCAAGCCAACTACTCCCTGCCTAGGTGCTAGGCGGTGGACCAGTGGTCCAACACCTAGATTAGGCAGCCCACTAGTCCCCGCCTTGGCATTTAGGCGGCTGACTAGGCAGTGTCTAGGCTCTAGGTGGCCCTTTTCCACTCGACTAGTGCCTAGGGACTTTTAGAACATTGCTTTCTTTGCATCATTCCCTCTTCCGATTTTGCTTCTCCCAAAGTTCCACTCAATATCGCCCCATGTATGGATGTTCGCATCTCAATGTGCAAGCAATTTGCACATGAGAGTGTGTGTAGAATAGTTGATACACATTGTTATGTTTGTTTCATAACAGCTTAAGCTTTTAAGACCATTAGTGATCTAACAATTCTACAGTACTTCCCAACGTTTTCCAAATCTCATCAAGGATAATACCAACTACAATTCTTCTTCAATTTGGCACTGACCTGAGAACCGTCCCTGGACCTGACCTGACTTGACCAAAGCAGCCCTAACTCCTGGGAGCCGGACAAAAGGGAAATAGACGAGTAAGCAACATGGGTAAGTCACACAAGAGATCCACAAGCACTCCCTCGAGAGTGACTTGAACCAACTCCCACCAATAGCACAATCAGTGGCAGCACTGGAAATATTTTCAGGGAAGTCGTATTTAACTATTTAAGTACCATAAATTCTACCAATATCTAATACAAAAAACACAGGTGTAATTTTTAACACAAAAACATTCAGTCTGCACATTTCTTCTGCCCAAAATGTCCGGTGTTGTATTCCCAGACATTTTGTAATTTAATATTTATCACATAAAGTTTAACCACCAAAGGGCACTCTCCTTTCAGTACATGTCAAATCGTACCATAACCAAATGAGCGCAAATTCAGTAATCAGAAACCGCGTGAAGCGGAAAACAATACTACAACATAAGTAGTGGAAGAAGAAAAGAAACCCTAGGTCCACCGAATGAGAGAGAGAGAGAGAGAGAGGAAAAGTACCGACCTTGAGAGAGCGAGAAGGAGGAGGGGCAGCGCCATGGGGACGAAGGAGTGGAAGGTCGGAAGAGAGAGAAGAAGCAAGGACTCTGCTAACTCGGTTGCCTCCACCACCGCCACCAGGTCTCAAGCTCAACACCGTCTGACCAGCCTGCATAATACTACCCTCGATCGCCGCCGCCGATGTTTCCAAATCGGACTAGAGTGAGAGAGAGAGAGAGAGAGAGAGAGAGAGAGAGAGAGCGAGAGAGGAAGCGAAGACAAGTGATGCGATTAGCCGTGTACGGGGGAGGAAGTAAAAGTAAAGAAGCCCATATGTAATTAGCTGAAAAGCGTGCCTAGCAAACACAGTCGTATGATAAGCCTGGACTCAAGCTTTGAAGCCATGGCCGCAAACTATTGTTAACTGGACACAAATGGCAATGGCTGGTAATCCCGCGGTGCGGTGGCAAAATTTCATATACTAGTAATTTCAATCAGCGAGTTACAATCTCAAATGGCAAAAATGGGTATTGTCCATATTACAATTAGAGCAATGGGAGGAAGATCTGTTATCCTAATGTGCAATAACAAAGATAAAGTCTACGCTTCCCGACTCTTTTTTCCGATTTCTTTTCCGATGCTGACATGGCGATGGACCCCACGTCAGCAGTTAAAAAAAAAAAAATCTGATTTTGATTTTCTCCCAAATCAGTCCGTTTCCCCCAAACCCCCCCCCAAACCAGACCATCTGGAAACCAACGAAGAGAGAGAAAGAGGAGGACCACCGGCGACACCCACCACCACCGGTGACTCCCACCACCATCGTCTATCACCACCACCGGCGACCAACCCTTTGCGAAAATCGCGACACCACAAGCATCGACGACAAATTCCATTGCCAAGGTCTCAATAGGGATTTGATACCCTCCCCACCCACATGGGTTTGTCGCCGGATCGATTCAAGGGTTTCTCTCTCTGCAACCCCAGTCCGTAGCTTCACGGTATCTATTTGGTTTCTGTCTATTTTCCTTTAACTTTTCTGTTTGGTTGATTAGGAAACTGCAATTGAAAGGAAATAAATTTGGAACGGAAAATGGATTTAAAAAAAACGAGACTTCGAGATGTACACAAACGGTGCTGTGGTGTCGCGATTCTCACGAAGAGTTGGTTGCCGGAGGTGGAGACGATGGTGGTGGTGGTGGGTGTGACCGGTGGTCCTCCTCCTCCTCTTTCTCTCTGTTCGTGGTTTTCCAGATGGTCTAATTTGGGGTTGGGAGTTTGGAAGAAAAGGTCTGGTTTGGGAGCGGGGATCAGATTTCAGGGTTTTTTTTTTTTTTTTTAAACTGCTGACGTGGGGCCCACCGCCACGTCAGCGTCGGGAAAGAAATCGGGGAAAAGAGTCGGGAAGTGTAGACTTTTTCAATAACAAAGAGGAGAGGGATGAAGTAATCAAACTAGAAGTATTGTTTACAAAGATGGTTCTCTGAGGTAAAGCCGTGGGAAGGTCAGGCTGCATGTATTGACAGATTCGTTGGCTGTGTTGTTATGGAGTTCCATTAAATGGTTGGAGCAATAATTCATTTAAAGCAATCAGAGAATTGTAGGGCACTTTTATTTCACAGATGAACCTACTCTAAGACTCACTTTCGATTGCGGAAGCCAAAATCTTGGTAGCAACAAGTGAGTTCAAAGAGATAGATGAATGGATGAATATTGAAATTGAAGGCAAATGGTACAGAGTCAAGGTATTGGAGGAGCCTCGTGATCAACCATCAATCATGGAGAAACTAATTCTCATGGCAATCCCAGATTCTTCTTCTCCTCTAATGGAAGAGGATGAAGATGAAGATGATGATGAGCTGGACGAACACGTGGTAGATACTAACGTGGGGAACGCTAGGTATGGTGAGGAGAAAAGTGGAAATAATGATAATGATCCAATACGAGACGTGAACGTAAATTTGCATGGGGATCCCACGAAAGCACGACAAGGAACAAGTGGAGCTTATGTCTACGAAAACAGCGGAGATAAACGGACAGAATTGGGTGGAGTTACCAATTCAAACAAGGGAGGAGTTGATGGATCCTACAAAATCTTGGGATAGTAAATCAATGGATAGTAGGAATGGGCTTGCTATTGACAAGGAGTATAATGGTTCAACCCAAAATGGTGTCAAGGAGGTTGATACTAAGCGTTCGGGCTCAATGTATGTTCAAACCACGGATACTTTTTGTACAACAAGTAAAGGGCTGAATGCTCAACAACTACTACAGGACAATGGGCAGTCGAAGGGAATCAATCTAATGGTGGATCTCAACATTTGTCAAGGAAGGATAGAGGGAAAGAGTGAATCGTTGGAAAGAGGTAAGATGGAGGTTCAATCCCAGATCACTTCGATAAGGGAGGTTAATGTGGACCTGGGGTGTAATTCTCATATAGAGGAGCATGTTATTTTCCAATGGGGGATGTTATTTTCCAATGGGGGTGTAGAAGAGGTTGAAGGGATACAAAGGTGAAACTCAAAAGATGGGAGTAGTGCTCCCAACGACAGAGCATCTTTGATGCCATCTTTAAGATGAGAAGCAGAGTTAGAAAATCGGAGAGGAAAATTAAGAAAAAAAAAACCATATTATAGAGATTGAGACTAAGTTTGATAAAGTGAATCGTACACATAAGAAGGGCCCTTATTCCTCAATATTCTTTAAGGAAGCTCGTACGATGTTGGATATAGCTCCTACTTTGGGTATTGAAGTTAAAGGAGGGAGGAATTATAATCTGAAGAAATTTGTTCAAATGCAAGAGGAAGAACTAAAAGAAAGGATCCATGCTTTAGATGATTTTGAGGAAAAGGATATCTCGGAGGACGATGTTGATCGATTTCAAGGATGATGCTTCTCTCTCTGGCATTTTGATTTCGAGATTGGGCGGGTATGGGTGTTTTGATTTTTCTGATTTTGCTCGGTGATTGCTTCGATTTAGGTTGTTTCTTTTGGTCGTATGGAAATCGATCGATAATAGAAAAAAATAGAGGTGTAGTCCTTTGTGAAGGTCTCGGTGGAATTGTTGTATGTCTGGTTTTTTGGCTTTTCAGGTGATTGATGATGGGAGTTTTGCATAGGGTATGAGGATTGTTTGGGTTTTGGATGTTTTAGTTTGAGTTTATGTGGTTTTGTTATGGGTTTCAGTTGGCGTCTTGGCATCTTTAGGTCTCGGGTGGCTTTTTGCCAGTATGCCCTTAATCTTTTTAATCTTTGTAATCATTTATAAAGATTAATAAATTCTTTTTGCTTAGCAAAAAAATTGGGCACAAAAGTTTGTTACCTGGACGCAAACGTTTGCAAAAGCATTCTTATAGAAAACGCTGAAATTGTGGGGCCACAAATAATGTAACACTAGACGCATCAAATTGCACTTGGCCTCTACAAATTACTCTTGGCCGCATCGAATTACTTTTGGCCACATCGAATTACACTTGGCCGCTATGAATTACTCATGGCGACATCGAATTGATTTTGGCCGTATCGAATTGCATTTGGCCGCATCGAATTGCTCTTGGCCGCTTCGAATTGCACTTAGCCACATCGAATTGTTCTTAGCCGCTTCGAATTGCACTTGGCCGCTATAAATTGCTCTTGGCCACTACGAATTGCTCTTGACCGAATTGAATTGCACTTGGCTGCTTCGAATTGCACTTAGCAGCATCGAATTGCACTTGGGCGCATTAAATTTCCCTTGACCGCTACGAATTACGAGTTTAGAGCTACATATAAAATTTTTGTCACGTACTAAATAAGTTCATCCATATTCAAAATTATAAAAAAAAATAAAAAATAGACATATAAGTGTACATTACTTGTATAAGTATAAGTTTACACTTGTGCAAGTTATAAAATTTTCACTATATTGATACAGAAGATTATACATATTCAAGTTTATATATAAAACTCTCATGACATATTTATGCTTTAGGTTTGCGAGCTTAATCGACACGAATACGGTTAGATTTATGCTCGCCTCATTCATTAAACGAGCATAAAATTGGTTCGTTTAATAGAGGAATCAAACTCGAACGAGCTTTGACTGAATTGAGTCTTGAACAATTTACAAACGATTCGGTTCATTTCTTGCTGTGCCTGAGTTCTTGGGGGCCCAAATGAGTTTGAGGTCAACAAGTGGGTGAGAACCAACAGCATGGACTGGCTGGCTCGACCTAGAAATTTAAGACAATCTATTAAAACATGTTTCCTACAACATTCATAACTTTGTGTCATTTAGTTTGATAGGATCATACGCTTCACTTCTCAATTCTCTTCATACTCAAGCTTAATTCTCGCTCTCACAAATTTTTAGTATTTCGGGATATTTTTAAAAGATACTCTCGCTCACACATGCGCATTATGTGACTCAGGCTCTTGTGATGACAATATCCCTACTGGCATTCTCGATACAATTGAACCCGAACATGAAATATGAGCATAGTACGTTGCTTTTCTAAGAAAAATGAACTCAACAACGATTTCGTTAAGAACATGACTCATAACACAACAAATAATTAAAGTGATGTGGTTCCAACATTTTTTTTTTCCCAATCCGATCGAAGAAAAAGACACAGACCCAAATGTTTTTCTTCCTAGTAGGAATCGATTCTCACAACAATTCCATTGGAGTGCTCTGTTAATAGTTGAATCATAACTCATAAGTAACTTCAATGAAACCATAACATATATTTTTCTTCTGATTTTACACAAGACTATGAAGCTATGTCATATCACAAGCCATTAGCCTTCTACTACTGTATTCATACAAAATCACCATCATCTGACCTAATCGAAACGTACCCATATGGAAAAATTACGCTGAAAGAGATATATATAGGAGAGCAAAAAGACACGATTACTGATGTGGCCAGAATTACCTTTTGCGCCGTAAATAAGCCGTTCAACGAAGAAAGAACAGAGTCTCCTTTTGGACGAATTCTTTGTGTCCATATTGCCAATATTGCTATTGTTGGTCTGGTTGTTGAAGCTATACTCATTGTATGCCTAATAAACTTCTTCTGTTCTAATGGGACCGTATTCGCTATGTCGACGACTACCCTGGTAAACCCATGCAAGGGAAAGACACGTTCCAGCAAAGGCAACTGCAGCCATGATAATTAACAGCTTGCCCATCACCATGTCTTTCACCAAAGAAGCCCCAGACCCCAAATTCGACGAAACCGTCCTCTCAATCTCCCTGTTGTTCTTGTTGTTGCTGCCATTGTACCACGAATACAAAAGGGTCTGAAACGCAAGGTCAAAGAACTCCTCCACCCCATGAACGATGAACGATCGTTGTTCTTGTTGTTGCTGCCATAGTCCCATGAACGATCAAACGCCCATCGTTGTAAATATCCCACTCCGTGACCTTGACTTCGTTGATCGAAGCACACCCTCCGTGGGGCATTGTGGTAACCACAAGAGGGTGGCCAGGAAGTAGAGTATCGATCTTGGACTCGTACAGAAGAGACGATTCGAATGATTCTCTGTCTAGATTTGAGGAGACTATGTGGTATTGAATGAGAATGTAAGCTCGGAACTGAAGAAAACCCTGGAGACCCGGCTGTGGCGGTTGGAGATGTGGTTGTGGAAAATGGAAAGTAGTGACAAAGTAGAAGTCGAGAAAAAGAGCCAAACAAGTCCTGCTGGGGAGACTACAGTGACACGGTGATCAATCTGACGTTGAGGTTACAAGCTGAATTAGACCTCGTTAGTGAAATGGACATAGCTAGCCCTGTGGCATTTAACTCCTAGAGAGAGAGAGAGAGAGAGAGAGAGGTGAAAGAAACAATTGGAATTCTGTGCAACAGTTAGTAAGTTGGATTAACTCCTCTTGTTTCAAAGCCTCTCGGAACAAATGTGGGGAATCCTTGTGATCATGCAATGTTTTGATGCTGATGTAGGACAAAATCGGAGAGTTTCTATATTTTATTTCTATTGTTTTAGAATAAGATTTTTAATAGGAATATTTTCGTTTACGTTAGAATTATTAATTTTTCGTATTCGGTTTTGATTTTGATTTTCAACTTTATTAGAATTCTTTTGGTCTACAAGAATTAGAATTTTATTTTAATTAATTAGAAATTATTTTTTCTTTAATGCCGTTTATTTTGGCATTATTTAGGATTTCTTTTTCAGTAGGATTTCTAGGGTTAGAGTCTTATAAAAATAATTGTAACCTATTCAATTTTTACATCAATAATATTCCAGAGTTCATCTCTTTCTTCCTTGTGCGCAAGGTTTGCTCGTGTCTATGAGTTGCTATCTCGTTTGGACTAGTACGCTAACTAGTCTCTTATGAATTCTGCTGCGTCAAGTGGTATCAGAGCCACGTTTTTCCTGATTTGATGGCACCAAACACGGTTGAAGACACACCCATTGACGTTGGTCGTGGGGAAGGATTTAACAGAACTCGCACCAAGTAATTTGCCCATGGTCAATCTGTTAAATACAAAGTTGATAGGGACCGCATTGAGGGATTTGCCCATAACCAATCTATTAACTAGAACGTCTCCAGAGGATATTCTTATTATCAACTTGATGGTGAGAATGAATCTGAAGATGAATCATTTGAGGATTATTATGGATATCGAAGAAGCGACATTCAAAGTCTGAAGGATTTTATCCCACAAATGACGACTTTTCAACTCTTCAGCTAGAACCAATAATTTCTACTTTTCATGGGTATTGCCATCCTAGGAATTTTATTTATTGGTTTCGTAAAGTAGATAAATTCTTTGAGTTCTACACGGATATTCCTGAAGAGAAAGAAGTCAAATATGCGGCTCGTAAATTATATGGCTATGTTCCTACGTGATGGGAATGATTGCATGCGTAAACTTGGTACTATATGGGAAGTAGAAAAGAAGCATACTACCATACCTGGAGTAGAAAATAAGGTTCCTTCTCATTTATTTTGCGAGTGTGGAGTGTCGGACACTATTAATTTTAAATGTTTAGAAGTGCCTGCGCCCCCCACCCATCACCACCACCACTACCACCAGAGGCTTTGCTTGTTTTCTCATATAAACCACTGTTGTCCTGGTATGCAGAGTAGGATATTACGGTGACTTCTAGAGAATCCATTTTTCCCTTGTGAAATTAATATCTTCTTTGTTCTCTTTTTTCTTGGAGGTGAAGACGAGAAAGAGAGGGATGATCGCATTGGGGACTGACTAATGGCTTCATGTTTTGGATGGATAACAAACAACTAGTGTTTTGTGGTCCTGACTGGAAGTCTGAAACTAACGTCTGGCGGCCCGATGGAGCTAGCTGCCAGATATTTCATTGGGTGGGGATAGGCTTTTCGCTCTGTGCAGGGACGTGAAGGTGTTTGATATATGGGAGACCCCCGCGACCGCCTATCCTCTAGTTCTGCTAACTTATGCCACTCTTGTTTTCCAAGTCTGGGTTTTTTCCATATTGATCTACTGTTTTTCATTTTTGTTTCAGCTCTTTACTTATGGTAGAAGATGAAATTGCAGATGATGCTTTCAGGGGACGTAAGAAAGTCTGGAGTTTTGTGTGCTGTTTGCTGCATTGCATTTGTTTTTTGTGGCTAATGTTTGTAATCATCCGCGACTACACTTGATAGTATGCCAACTCTCTCTCTCTCTCTCTCTCTCTCTCTCTCTCTCTCTCTCTCTCTCTCTCTCTCTCTGTGTGTGTGTGTTAATGTCTCTCTCTCTCTGTGTGTTAATGTGTTGTGTTTGTTGGGCTTTGTATATTTGAGAAACGCTAAGTACAAAGAAAATGAGTAAAGAAAATACCCTTAAATAATAATAAGTATCGTTGGAGGTTCTAATGTCGTTTGGTCCAATGGTTTGGTCAAGTGAAACTTCAATAATAAGTAAAGGGTTACCCCAATTTCCATGTTCGATTCCTACCACTAATAAAAAAAAACTCTTTCAGCCATTGAAAGTTTGTTAATTCAATTCGCATTTATTAGTTTTGCATCAAACTTTTTTGAATTATTGATTCGTCTTGACAACGGGAATCGAAAAGTAAAAAATTATCGCTGAAACCCAATATAAGTCATTTCAATCATAATTTTTCTTGCCGGAACGAATCAATAATTTACGCAAATTTAACGCAAAACTAACACACGAGCAAAAAATTAAATAAAGACAAAGAAAATCCAAAAAACCAAGTGGCTTTTTTGGGAAATTTGGACCAGAAATATCTCAAAAAAACTTACTCGAGGCTCATGTAAGCTAGAAAACTTAATCAATGCTCGTTGTGTAAGCTAATTCCAACACAATATTATCAAAAAAAAATCTTGTGAATTAATTTTCTACTTTTGGATTGCTTATCATTCGTGAAATGGATTCTACTACGAGTAGAGTAGATCCCGTAACTCATGACAATGGACATAGAAAAATTTGGCTTGCTTTTCTTGGTTTTGATCTTCCTAGTGATTTGTTTTTCCTCCAGGGGATTGGTCCCTTCGAATCTTCTTTGATGACCAGTTTGGCTTGTACTAGTATCGTATGGACGGGTAATTATTCAGTAGTTCGGAAGCACCGCCACATACGTGATGGTCCATAACCACAAATGGTCCATAACCACAAATTTACATGAGCTCTCCATGGGTCCTACAAGGAAAAAAAACGAAATTTCTAACTGATGTATAATTTGCCCGCACGAAGAGGCACAACACTAGTACTATATTTCAACTTTCAAGGTCTTTGACACTTTGGGTTGAATTGACACAATTGCATGAACTGATAGAATACGTAATTTAATCTACCTAGGAACTAAAGAGATTCGGAGAATTAGGCTCCGTTCCAGAACATTTTTAAAAAAAATAAGTATTTATTTCACATTTTCAAACTAAAAAATAATGTAAATGAAAAATAATTTTTTGATTTTTTTTTTGCACCTTATAAAAGATCTCGATAAGATCTATCAAACAAGATCCATATTGATAGGAAAATTATTTACGTAAATACATTATTTTTGAGTTTGAAATTGACTTTTTAAAAAATAAGTACTTATATTGAGTTCCGGAACGGGGCCTTAGAAGGAAAAAAAAAAAAAGAAGAGGAAGCCGAACGAATTGATAAAGCGACTTGCAGCTTTAGATCGAGAAAATAATAGGATGACACTATATAAGTAGATAATGCTTTAGAATACATGTAGGATGATGTTATGGTGTCCACCATGGGATTGGTCCCTTCGAATCTTCTTTGATCCACCTGAGGGACCTCCCACCAATTTTTTAAAATTTTTAGTGTAGAGTGGCTTGTACTAGTATCCTACGGGGTAATTATTCAGTAATCCGAGAGCACCGCCACATACGTGATGGTCCATAATCACAAATTTACATGAGCTCTCCATTGGGTCCTACAAGAAAAAAAAACGAAATTTCTAACTGATGTATAATTTGCCCCGCACGAAGAGGCACAACACTAGTACTATATTTCAACTTTCAAGGTCTGAGACTCTTTGGGTTAAATTGACACAATTGCATGAACTCATACAATTCGTAATTTAATCTACGTAGGAACTAAAGAGATTCGGAGAATTAGAAGAGAAAAAAAAAAAAAAGAGGAAGCCGAACGAATTGATAAAGCGACTTGCAGCTTTAGATCGAGAAAATAATAGGATGACACTATATAAGTAGATGATGCTTGAGAATACATGCAAGATGATGTTATAGTGTCCCCGGTCGTTTTAAGGACACCGTAATTTTTGCACCATTATGAGTATAACTAAATCTCGTTACAAGGATAACAAAACCCAAACAAGGAATATTCAAAAAAATCAATCAAGGCATAACCAAACTCAACCAAGACATAACAAACAAATTATGTCTTGCTATGATTCTGTTATGCTTGTAATGAGTTTTAATTATGCTCATAATAATTTTGTTATGCCAAAAGTTACGGTATCTCGAAAATGACCGGAGACACCAAAGTCATTCCCATACATGTATGGATGATGCTAAGTTGGTCCTCTTTTTTTTTTTTTTATACAGTAGTTTGTTAACATCCAAAAGCAGAGATAGCTTCAATCCACTTCACAAAGATACCATTTACAATGAACCATGCACTGCACATTAAGCATAATATAATAGTAAGCATACTACTGCTGATAAGTGTTTGAAATCCGAAGTCAAAAATTCTATCATCACACAAATACCATAAAGAACCAATGGCTAAGCGAAATCAATCGGCATCTTTATAGTTAGAAATGGCTACGATGTCCAAACACCCACTTTGGGGAACCTACCATTTTTGGCATTATCACACCATTAAATGAGTTTGATACCAACGTACACACATGGATCGTATATATCCCAAACCACCGTTTTTTTTTACAATTTGATGGCGAAACCCCCTGGCTGAAGCCCGGCAAAATGTTGGGAATTTCTGGTCGGGATTATGCCGTTTGGGAACCGACTTTCTTAGTCAATCACTCAGATACCATTTACAATGAACCATGCACTGAGTTTAATAATAGTAAGATCTCTGTAATAAGGTCCAAATCATGCCAAAAATTTGATCGGTTCCACCAAAGACCGCAATGAACCACATTGTAAGCTAAGTTGGTCTTTTATAGTTTGTTAACATCCAGAAGCAGACATATAGCTACAATCAACTCCGCAAAGATACCATTTACAACGAACCCTGCACTACATAGTAAACATACTACCCTAATAAACGTTCGAAATCCATACGTAAAGAAACTGTGATCCACTCCACACAACTTCTACCATTCAAAGGGACCTTCCACAACATTACTGGTATTGTTGTCACAGGTCATCGATACACTACTGCAAATAGCACAATAGCTGGAAAGTTAATAAAGCCCTTAAAAACTTCGGTTTAACGTAACGTATACCCTCCAATTCCTCTGCTTATAAATTGCATTCAGTCCAGTCTATGAATCGATTCCTATCACACAGTGCAATTGATAAAGGGAAGCATTCCACTTCACAAACGGAAAGTGTTTGGATTCCTTCAGGTACACTTGATGGGATGGATCGTCCCATGGGTCTCTTTGGGTTCCACCATATGCAAAAACATTACATATACACAGTGGCGGCTCCAGGAATTTGTAGCATACGGGTATCCAGAAATTACCGTTGGTATAGAAGGGTCTATAGTAACGGTTTTTAAAACGTTACTAGAAACATGACTATAGCAATGGTTTTTATGTGACCGTTTCTAGATTACAACACTATAGCAACGGTTTTCCTTAACCGTTACTAAACACTGGACTATAGCAACGGTTTTCAATAACCGTTACTATAAACTGGACTCTAGCAACGGTTTTCATTAACCGTTGCTTTTGTTATGGCGATATTTTTTCCGATGTTATTTATTTAACGTATTTTTTTAGCATTTTGTGATAATTTCTGAAACTAATCATTCATTTTGGGATTAATCATTCATCTTAATAGGAATAAAAAAAGTATAAAATTGTGGAATGAAATTGAAAAAAAAATCATATAAGATGACACTAAAGACAACAAATGTTAGTTGTTTGATATTTTTTCACCCATATTGATTTTTTATGCTTTTAATTACATTTTTTTAAATTTTTTAGACTCATCTCATAGTAATGATTAACCAATCAAAAAAATTTATGTGAATCTAACAAAAATTTAGAAACGGTAAAATTAATATTGAAAAAAAAAAAGGAAAACAGAGAGGGTTTTTTGTTTTTTTGTTTTTGGAACCTGGTGCATGTCAATTTAATTGATAATGAGTGAATAATGGAACTATTTTGTAAAAAATAGATGCTTCGGATCGAAAAAAATGAAACTAGTAAGTATTTCCATAGTATAAACCGAAATTTTAAAAAAAGGATAAAAAAAATCCGGCTAGTATAGTATAAATATTAAAAGGTGTATTATTCCTCACAAGTCATGGGCTAGCTCAGTTGGTTCACGCGCGCGCGCGAAGGCCGGAGGTCGGGAGTTTGAATCCCAGGAGGTGCAAATATTTCAGGCGCCATGCGGGTGCCACGGCAGCGCCACGTCCGCGCCACGCGGGTGCCACGTCAGCGACACGCGGGCGCCACGTCAGCAACACGTCAGCGCCACACGGGTGCCACGTCATTAACATGTGTGACGTGTCAGTGCCACGTGGTGGCTTACATCACACAGTGGTTTGTTTTTTAAAAAAAAAGAAAATAGCCTTTAGCAACGGTTATAACCGTTGCTAATGGAACCGTTACTAAAAAAAAATCTGTACCAACGCTTGACAAAACCGTTGCTATAACCCTACAGCAACGGATATATTGCAACGGTTTGGCCAACGGTTCTAAAACCGTTGGTATAGACAAAAGGGGTCTTTACCAACGGTTTTTTCATTTTTTTGCAACGCTTTTGACCGTTGCTATAGAACAATTTTCTTGTAGTGCATATACTGTTATACATTTTGGCACTCACATAGAACATCCACAAAACAGAACAATTTACTCTTATTGTCAATGACTCAATAATGCGTGACTTTAATTAATCGTGTATGTAACTGGTACTTCATAAAACCAATTATCTGCATTTAGTTAATTACCGAATACAACCTCCGACGCAAATTGTTTGTTCAATTTTTAATTTCTTTGTTGTCACAAAATGATTGTCCATTCTGATAACTCAATGTAAGAAAATGTAAAAAATTGTAATATTCTCCAACAGTGGACAAACAATTTGGAACTGCTCCCCACTTTTCTGCCGGGTAGCGCGTGAGCGGAAAATCCAATGGCGCGTGTGCTGTTTGAGCGCGGGCGTGCCAAGACTTGTCGTCGTCCAACGTATGGAAGGCGTGAGTGCACCTCGATCTGACATCATATGTAATGCGATTGCGTGTGACCCAAAGGGTGAGGCCACAAAGAGGTTCGTCGTTTTGCCACAACGATAGTGGACTTATAATTTCCCAACCGTATGAGAAAAAGTAGAGAACATCGCAGAATAATTTTATTATATCGGAATAATAAAATTGGGGATACAAGAGAGATATGAATGACTTTATTACGTCGTAGTAATAAAGTTGGGGTACAAGAGAGAGAGAAATGAGAGAGAAATAAGATAATTGCTTCGCTGGGAAGGCTTTGGTTTAAGCGTTGAACTTGATTGGTGTGTGGACCCTTTTTTCTTCTTGAGTTCCTCTATTTATAGGCAAGGCTTCATGGTTTTTTGCATGCAGATGAATTCTTTGCCTTCTCCCGGTGATGCCAAGTGTCCCATGTTGCCATTTTTTCCTCCAGAATGGCGGTTATGGGAAGTTAGCTTCCTGATGCACATGCTTTTTCCAATCATGGGTAGTTATCAAATGGTAGTGGGCTTCTTCCATTCACTGCTCACGTGGGAATAAAAAAAAAAAGTGGGCCATTTGACAAATCAAATGGCCATGTGGCATTCATCCCCACTAACTCCATTTTTTATGGGATAGTTCCAGAAGGTAACAAGGGTAATGGGCCACGTGGCTCTCCTTCTTTTTATGGGAGGTTATTGGAGATAATGGGTATCCCATATTCCCATTCCGTAGAGGTTAAAATATACTTGGCCATTTAATTTAATAATTAAATAGCCTATTCAAATGTAAAAAACCACCTCCTTTTTGCATGAGATGCTTCCAGAACCTCAAGTAATTCTCATTCACCATGGGCCTCTTAGAATTCATCCGAATAACTAAGTCTAAAGAGGCCAAGTCCCATAACTCATTCAAATTAAAATTAATTGGGCTTTTTGATACATAGCCCATTAATTTTAACCTATTAAACTATTAATTCATGGCCCAATTTAATCGAATTTCAATTAAATAGCCCTCCAGCGCTAGCCCAAGATTTGGTACCAAAAACGGGTGTAAACAGAAACAGAATGTGCATCTCCATGAAGATTTAGTATTTGAATAAAAATAGTAACTAATAACACCTTCACACATGAGATCTATGCTTTAACTACAACAATGCTACTTGCACATACTTCTGTCCACATATCATGCACATACATTTTTTTGGGGCCCATATCGGAGTCCTACAAAATGATCAGAATCGCTCATCTTTTTCAAAATATTTTTGAAAGGGTTCCAGTAAAAAAATCAGGTCCAACGGATATCGGTAAGAGCTTTCTCAGAAATCGTAGGGCAAAACAAAATAATTCGTCCTACAATTTCTGAGAAAACCCTTACCGATATCCGTTGGAACTAATTTTTTACAGGAACCCTCCAAAAAATATTTTAAAAAAGATGAGCGGTTTGGATCATTTTGTGAGACCCCGATATGGGCCCCACAAAAATGTATGTGCATAATATGTGCACAGAAGTATGTGTGGGAATCATTATTGCTTTAACTATTACTATTAGGAAGCAATTTGAAAGCGGAAGGTAGTGGATCATGAAATCCCTGAACCGGTCTTCGAGCAGTTCTTAACTTCATGAAACCGGAACTTAGCCATCCCTTCCAAAAACCTCCAAACTGGTTACTCGTTTTTTTAAAGAAACACCCCTAGATTATTGAATCAGTTTATTAGATCTATCTATATGTTTCTTTCCCGAAATAAAAACTATTTTACCGTTCTTATGACTAATTTTCCCTTAATTTAATGGGAAAATAACGGTTCAGGACGTGTTTTGATAATTAATACCCGCCAAAGATAAGCTAAGAACATTGTTAATGCTGAAAATGTCTTTAACGGATATTAATTATCAAAACACGTTCTTAGCCGTCATTTTCCCCAATTTAATTAACAAGAAGTCGTTGAGTATTATTCTCCTTGTACCCAATCAGCCCAAATTTAATTGGACCGAAATAGCCCATCCTAACTCAGCCCAATATGGAGAATAACGCAGCCTTAATATCACAGTTGGAGAAGAAAGCAAGCAGCTATAAGAGCCCAAGGTTACTTCTGTTGGTCGATGGGTTTACTCTCCACACAATTAACAAGAGTTCGATTCTTTAATTAGGCCACAAAAAATAGAAAGTAATTTTTTGTGAATTTTTTAGTCCGGTATAGATGATCGGCCTTTAACTGAACCAGGGGGCGAATAATAAGAGTACGAATAAGCTGATTCAGACACATCTAGCCTTCGATTCTTTGTTAGGCCCCAAGAAGGTCGATTCTTTGGTTAGGCCACAAGAAGTAATTTCTTGTAAATTTCCTAATCCGGTGTGGGTGATATGCCTGTAACCGGACAAAGGAGACGAATAATCGGAGTGCGCATAGGCTGGCCCGGACACACATACATGGCCGCCGGAAAAAAAGAAAAGAAAAGAAAAAAGAAAGCAAGGAGTGAGAATCGAGGACGAAAGGGAAGAGAAGAGAGGAACACAGAGAGATTGTGAAGGAAATTGATGGATAAGATCTGAATTTACATCTATACCCCCGCACCAGTTCACTCTCCATGGCTGGACTCGCCACCAGCACCTTCCCCTTCAAACCCACCTCCACTTTCTCTCTCCTCTCCAGACTCCACAAACCACCACCACTTTCTCTCTCGTTAAATTCTTATTCCCATATCTTTGGACTCCGCCTCTGTTACCGTAAATCCCCCTCCCTCAGAACCTCCATCACCGCCCGGTACGGCGGCGGCGGAGGTTCGTCCCGGGAAGACTATGGGTCGAGGGAAGAGGCCTCCGATGATGACGAGGACGATGTTCTTGATATTTCCTCGATCAGGTAGTGTTATGTTAATAGCTATGTTGAATTTTGGCTCTGTGTGGAACCCATAGAAAGGAAAGGAAAATTAAAAGAATTTCCCTTCCATTGTTTGGTTGGAAGAGAAAGTGGGAAGAAAATAAGAATTTCAAGTGCAGTGAATAGTAAATTTTTCCTCCCATTTTCCTTCTCTTTTATTTTCCTTTCATGTGTTCCAATATCGTGGGGTGGAAGTAGAATGAGTCCACATTTTCTGAATTAGTTGTGGGGGAATTAAGAGTGGGATATATGGATATTTACCGTATTTTCTTTTGGGTAACAATATATGGGTATTTTGTATCTATTGCCCCTTTTCAGTAGGACCTTTGCTCCTGCACTCAATCCTCATTCTACAATCCCGCTCTTGACTCTCGCAAATTTTAGCAGTTTGGGATGTTTTGGGGAACCCTCGCGCACCCACTCCTGCTCTCGCACGCAGACTATGCGACTAAGGATGTGAGGATAATGGAATATTTCAGAGGACCATTTGTTCGGTTTTGGTTAGAGTTCTTACAATCGTGATCAGTTATATCTCGCGTATATAGG
Organism: Rhododendron simsii; assembly: GCA_014282245.1. Taxonomy (NCBI): domain Eukaryota; kingdom Viridiplantae; phylum Streptophyta; class Magnoliopsida; order Ericales; family Ericaceae; genus Rhododendron; species Rhododendron simsii. Next base: position 3,784,044 of record CM024953.1, on the reverse strand, counting down.
TTATATATTGTGCATCAATGCAGTTAGGATTTTGAACGAAGAAAAGTAAGGTAACGAGCACATAAATTGAAGTGGGTTTGTAGGTCTGCCCTCTCTGATTCTTTCTGACTTTGATTTGGAGGCATGGTTCCACGATATAACGTCCTTCAGGTTCTCGATTTTGGAGTTCTAGGGGGCAAGTTATTTCAGTGGTAAGACTTTCTGAGAGCAGCCACTGCGCGTATATTGCCAAATATTAGGTTTGTCTTCGGTATTCCCCGCCCGTACCTCCATCTAGTGGGGATTACATGGGTAATGTTATTGTTGGATATATATAGGTTTTATCGGTGGGATAGCTAATAGTAATACTAGTGTATTACTAATTCCATAACAATGAGATTTTTCTTGATGGAGATTAGTCTAATGCGATTATATATCCAAATTGTATTACATGTCCCTTCAGGTTTAGTCTCGTTCTTAAATAGTGGCCTCGCTACAACTCTAAAAATTGAGAAACTCAAGGACGTTATGCCGTGAAACTATGCTTCAAATCAAAGCCGGAAAGGAGGGGAGATCTACAAACGCAAATCAATTTTTGTGTTCCTTACCTTGTTTTTCTTCGTTCGAAATCCAAAGCGTTAATCCACAATACATAACCCGTACATGCGATATATAACCAATCTCGATTGTAAAAACTGTAACCAAAATCAAATAAATGGTCCTTTGAAATATACAGTTATGCTCATATCCTTAGTCACTTAGTCCGCGTGCGTCGCGAGCGGTAGGTGGTGCACGAGCATGAAAGCAACCTCCAAAAACATCCCAACCAGCTAAAATTTGCGATAGCAACGATTGATAATGGGAACACGGAGCGAGGATTGAGAGCGGGAGGACAGATCCTACTGAATTGTGCGTCTTACTCTATTCAACAAAAGGGGCAATAGATATCTAATACCCATATGTGGTAAACTTTCTGAGAGCAAACACTTTGTATATATATCGCCAAAGGTTAGGTTTATCTCTGGTCTTCCCGCTCATTCCTCCATCGTATGGGGAGTGTTACTCCCTTCAAACGATAGGACCTAATGTTTGGACCTTTGGTATTGGAGTATTTTTTCTTTTTTTGGTAAGTGTTTTGTATGAGTAGTTAACCTATAGGTATGTAATCAATCCACACATTGTTCCATTCAAATGCGGGAAAGTAATTGTATTCAATTCCATGTTTAATCGGGCCAATCAAACGGGCTAGAATTAAACTGAGAAAGTAGTTATGTTGGTTATTTTGAATCCATCGTGAACTTGAAACCCATTGTTCCATTCAAAGGCGGTAAATTAGTTGAATCCATCATGAACTTGAAATTGCTATTGAAGCGTTTGTCAATGTGGTGATTTGAAATAGGTCTGCTACGGTGAGACTAATTGATCAGAAGCAGAATATGGTTAGTACATAACTTCTTGTGTTTATTCATAAGTTGGTGTTTGAAGTGACTGATTTGAAATGCACTTTTCATTTCTGTGCTGAGATTTGTTGCAATTGTAGGTGGGAGTGGTATCTAAAAATGAAGCTATTCAAATGGCTGAAGATGCTGAACTTGACCTGGTAATGTCCTTTTACCTCTGGTGGAAAGGAAATTTTGTGTTATTGTTACCCTACTAAACAAATATTTTGTACCTGAATAATCTTTCGAGGAACCACCTAAATGTGATGGTGTAAAGTTGGTCATGGTGCCACATATTCTTATTTCCATCATGGTGTTTTGCTCCATTTGGTTATGTGAACGTTTGAAAATTGTTCAACACTGGCATGTATTAGGCGGAGAGGAGGTGGAACCGTGGAAGTTGACAGTTTGGGTACAGTTTAGAGCTATATACTACTCGGTTCTTTGCTGTCTAGAAGTGATTAAAAACTCTGATATTTTTGGAGATCCATGTTTTTATGCAATACATCATACATGCTTGGGATCGTCTACTAATTCTGCAGCTTTTTTAAAATCATTATGAAATTGTCTTTCTTGTGTCATATAGTTTTTGCCTTCTGAGCATCTCATGTGACACTATGGTAGCATTTATTTTGATCTGAATTCCTTTGCTTCAATTGCAGGTAATATTATCGCCAGATGCAATTCCCCCAGTTGTCAAAATAATGAATTACAGGTGTGATATGAATTTTAGATGTCATGTCTTATATATGTTATTTTGTTTTTGGTAAGGTAGATCCACTTTGATGCTTTGATAAGATCCCGCTCCTAGGTGAATTTGATTTTAACTGCTCGAGGAGTACAGACTATTAGTGTGGGCCAATCTTCAGAGTATGTTGTGTACTATGTATAGGGATTATATTATCTGCAGCATATTATTGTAAGCTTTTGATTGACTTCGCCTCTACTTTAGACTACCATTTTGGACAACTTCTTTTGAGCAAATGCATTGTAAAACAAATATTAAACCTTAGGCATGGCGTGATACATGTCTCTTAAAATTAGAGTATCCAAGTTGGTGTCCAACAAATGTTTCATATTTTGTTTATCTATTTTGTGAGTGGTGCAATTAAGGCATATTGATCGACTTCTCTTGCAGTAAATATAAATACGAACTGCAAAAGAAGAAAAGAGTGCAGCAGAAGAAAAGCAGTGGTGAATGTCTCTTCTGTTTCTGGTTTGCTGTTTTTCGCTTTGATGTTTATTGGAAAAGATACTGACAAAATTGTGCACCTGCATGACAGCTAACCGTATGAATTTGAAGGAGCTGAAGATGGGGTAGTTATTTTGGTCTTTGACTCTCAATTTCACTTTTAATCTCGTTATAATTTTACTTGATCCTGCATGTTAAATCTCAGCGACATAATGTTGTCTCGTGTAACTTTAAATTACTGTTCTGTGTTGGTGTAGTTATTTGGAATACACAAGAGGAGCAGATCATACACCTCAGCCTTGTCGTTTTCTAGTATTTATTTGTTACTATTAATAATTTATTGGTGTTGACAAAGGAGACAGCTTCTCTCAAGTTGGCTATTGATAAGAACCAAGTAAAAAATCAAGTCGATTGGATACCTGAATGAAGCACATTTATCTGCTAAAAAAAGGTTCTTGAAGTTATCGTCCAGTGTGGTCAATTCATTTTTTGCAAAATAAATCTGCTATGTTCGGGTATCAATCAGTGTCCAATTGACTTTATTTTTTGCATGGATGTTCTTAATAACTGATTCTACAATATGAACGAATCTGATTATTGAAATAGGTCTGTAATGGGTGGAAAATGGCAGGATTGCATCCTTTTTATGGGAATTTCACATGTTTCCTTTGGTGGGATTTTCACATGTACTTTACTGAATTTCTTGGCCTCTATACTGATGAGGTAGTATCCCAATGTGCGTAGACCAGTTGAACAAAGTAATAGCAACAAGAGAGGGTACCAAGGGACATCTCTTTCTTGTTTCCTATTGCATGAAAGAAAAAGAATAGGAAAATCATCTCTCTTTGGCAGTTGTTGTGGTTGTGTTTTAGTCTGTCAGATTGTGAGTATTTCTATTTGAATTTATAGATTTTTTGTTTCAGTAATCATCGTTTTATATGGGGTCACTGGGGTGTGAATATGGGGTATTTCACGTGTACTAGTTTGAATCCGACAAGGCGACAACTAAATTTCCGGATTTGATGGGTCGTGTAATATGCGAATCTAGCATAGATTAGTTAAGTTCATTCGGGTGCTCTGATTGAGCATAAAGACGTTCAAGTCCTATACCAAGCAATGACTTGGTTAACTTATCATTGTTTTGGATCTGATTACTATTTATTTTTCTTTTCTTGTTTTAATCAGTTCTATTCAATCTGTTGACAGTTACAACATCGATGTGCATGATTATGCGGTGAGATTAAAAGCTGCAAATAAGTTTCTGAAAGAGGGCGACAAGGTTGTTTGTGGTGCCAATATATATCTGTCCATGGAGACAAAATACGAAAGATGATGCATCCATTTTCCTGTGCTGACATCTAGTCAATTTCTGCAGGTCAAGGTTATGGTGAACTTGAAGGGCCGTGAAAATCAGTTTAGGAAGAATGCTGTTGAGCTGCTTAAACGTTTTCAGAATGACGTTGGGGAGGTACTCGATTCTATTTTGCTTTGATAGTTAAATGGATTCAGTTTAGAAATAACATTATCCCCTTTTCTTTTTCTTTTTTATAGATTTTTTAACCTTCAATGTAAGATTTGGAAGTTTGTATTGTCTTGGTTGGGAATTTATAGGCCATGTTTGGTAGCACTTATGTTTCCTGTTTTCTGTTTTTATTTTCAGAATTTACAAAAAATAGGAATGAAAATATGTTTGGTGCACTACTTTCATTTCCAAATAAAGTAAACAACTTTCACTATTTTGAAAATTTGAGAAAGTATCAAAACCTTACTTTCACTTCTTTTAAAATCGAAAAACCGGCTGCCAAAATTTCCAAAATCTTCCGCTTGCACCAAAACCTTCTCCTTATCTCATCCCAAACCCAATGTGGCCCCTTACGTTGCTGACAGCGCGTGCCATATGGAAGCTTTGACACCTCTATGGCAATATAATCCTATGTACTCGATACCACATATAGCACTTGCGATCATCTTCCCCTATCTCATGTACCCTTGATATTAGGCTCCCACGTGTTCAAAAACAAATCTCAACCTTCCACTAAACCCAGAAAAAAGCTCTCTCTCTCTCTCTCTCTCTCTCTCTCTCTGTGTCTCTCTCTCTCCATCCATTTGGGAATTAGGGGAGAAATTGCAAGAGAGACAATTTTAGGAAAAGTAAAAACTAGTTTGAGAAATTGTTTTTTTTTTTAAAAACAGGTTGACACAAACATGTTTTCTACTTTCACTTTTATTTTAGGAAAAGTAAAAATTGATTTCAACAAATAGAAAACAAAAAATAGAAAAGTGGCAGCGTTACCAAACATAGCCATAATGGTTGGATTGAAGTGTAAAGAAATTCGAGGATCTGAGTTTACTTTCTTCCCCTTCCCCAATGTGAATCATTAGTCAATGACCCTTCTGCCCAGTAGAATAAAAATGTGCGCTATTTACTGTTTGGTCTCTCTCTGAACTGCTGCTAAATGTCACACTTGGTCTTTCTGAGCATTTTTGTGGATATTAGTTGATCAGTTACGGGTCATGCAAGAGTATTTCCATGTGTATGGAAATCATAGAATCTCCACCTTTACCAATCCCCTCTTTCTTTGTGGTATTTAGATGCAAAAGAAAAAAAACAGTAACTGGATGTAGAGTTTACAGGAATTACTTAGTGGCCCCCTCTGAGATCTTGATTATGCTCCTTTGAGAAATATTAGCGAAATAACGTTGAAGTAATTTCAACATAGAAAATCAGTTGTTTGCAGGGTAGGCGGAGCGGCTCATCCAATTCCTACCTGATGTGTTTTACCCCTTCCCATGGTGTTTGAGGCTCACAATTTGATTTTCAATGTAACAATTCTTTATTAGAAGATTCTCAAATGTGTTGTTGCGGTCGGGTCTAATCTCCATTGGTTATCTGGTTCGTGGGCAATCCAATATGGAGGCCTATTTTGGTTGCTGCTGTCAGAATCATTTCTCGAGAGTACTAATCATTTTCGAAAGACACTCAATCCAATATTGTGCGGAAATTGTTTTGGAGAGTTCGAAGACATAATTATAATGCTTCTTAAAGTTGGGTGGTTCTTTTCCAAAATAGTTGACACCCATCAGCCAAACCAGTTCTCTCTCTCTCTCTCTCTCTCTCTCTCTCTCTCTCTCTTTGGCACATGATAGAAGAGTTCCTAATCCCAATCCAATCCAATCCCTTATAGAGGTTCAACTTACTCTCCGTAGGATTTAATCCCACAACCTTACTGCACCTAACTGCAGCTACATAACTGGTGGGCTGAATGATCTGGTTGGTTGACCAAACAATTTCTGAGTCCTCTGCAAAACTGATTATGCCAACAAGGAAACGGGGCCTGGTTTTTTGCCTTGTGTTTTTCCATCTGTTATCTATGAAAAGGATCAATATACCCTTCCCATTGAAAAGTGATTACATGGGTTACTGCCTTACTGGTTGTAGTTTTGGTGGATTTTTCCTTCTGTAATGTCTGATCTCAACTTGTTCTTTTGCTGTAATTTGCAGCTTGCAACCCAGGAGACCATGAACTTACAAGATAAGAATATGTATATGGTTTTGGTTCCTAATAAAGCTGCTGCACAGAGGGCTCAAATTCTGCAGAAGGAAAAGGAAAAAGAAGCAGCGAAAGAGGTTTCGGCTGGTGTCGGAATGCAGTAATCTTCCCTTTTCAAAGGTCAAACGGTCGGCATATAGAGTTAGTTTGCGTTCATCTCCAAACCAGATACTCCTCAAAATCTTGTATAGCATTAGTGTACTATATAACTTGTACAATTCTTTGTTGGGTTAAAATGTAAAAGAACAGATTTTCAGGTCTAGATGTTGTAGCATCTGCTAGCCTGCTATGGGTTCCAGTTTCTTAGATGAACTAGAATCTACGTACTGATCAACTTCTTGTCATTATTGGCAGAAATCTCATTTGTTTTCTATTTCATTTTTTCCCCTCTTATCCTTAAAACCAGCCCCTGTTTGGATCAAGGTTTCGTAGAAGTGGGTAAGGATGTACGAAGAGAAACGAAAATGACACTGAACCGATGAAGTAAATATAGCTTATTCACGTCTCTCTCTTTTATTATCGAGCTTTTCCTTCCTTGCCGTAAGGCGTAAACCCTCCACAAATCCAAACACCACACCTTAGGTGATGGAAACGTTGGATTGAGCCTTGGACCTGTGGAACTGCTTGTGCTTGTGTTATGTACTTATATGTTGTGTCAGGTTTGGTGTGCTTGCGCTATACGCTTTATGCCCAACATACATGTACTGTTGGGATGGGGAATGCTGTCAGCAGGTCCGGTGCGGTGATGGCGCAGCATCCAGAGAGAGAGAGAGAGAGAGAGAGAGAGAGAGAGAGAGAGATGGATGATGGGGAAGTACCAACTTAGGAGGGCAGAAAGTCTGGTATTGCCTGTGTTTGAAGGTTCTTGCATCTCAAGCATTCGATCAGTTTCTCGTATTTTCTCTTGTCGAATACGACTCTGAAAGCAAAGGGATATTTTTGCTTTGTGGGATATTATTATTCCATGTGGTTGGTGGGACTTTGGAATCAGACCTGTGTTGAGGGGAAAGCTACATTTTGTTACATGATCGCATTCCAGACTTTGGTAATTATGTGGTATCAGGTGCCTGTCCAAACCAACGTTTAAAGTTGTGTTTGGGACCTTTGGGTAGTGGAAGAAAAAAATAAATAAATAAATAATAGGTTAAAGACTGCAAAAGAAAAAATGGATCCAATAAAACATGTATACTTTTTTGGTAGCGTTAGAAATATGTATATTTTTTTTGAACCCGTCTATCAGGACTGACGGGTTCCTTACTGATGGGCACGCGGGGTCCATTCTGGATTTTGCGCGGATGATCCGAGCCGTTTGATAATTTAAAAAAAAAAAAAACGAGTGAGCTCTGTGAAAAATTAGCTCAATCCGATATTTGTAGGTGGATCCAATCTTCCATTTTTCATTCATATGACAGAATCATGAAATCGTTTTTCATTTTGCTTAAGAGTTGAAAATTGATAGACAAAAGTACTTAATCTCACTTGATCTTTCAATCCTAATCTTTGGACAATAGTCCAGGGAAATGCTGAATCAATGGCAGAAAAAGAGTGATCACCTTTCTAAATCTAGGATTAGGTGATAAACATGCAATCATGTTTAAGGTGAATGGGCAAACCAAATCTTATAGTTCATGATTATAATTAATTAGGCAAATAACTAATCATTTACTCCTACAATTAATAGTTACAACCAAAGAGCTTGTAGCCTAATGGTATTTCCTAATCTTTCCTTGTGGGAGGCCAGGATTCGCGCCCCGTTAGAAGCGTTTTCGGTTCAGGACTACGGACAGCCTTTGAACCCTATATGTGAACTAACTTACTAACTGAAAATTGGATAAAGAAGTGAGGGCCGGCTCAACAACAATGTGGGGCACTTTCAAGATTCTCAAAACAAATTGAAAAACTAAGAGGTCATGAGAATGAGATAATTAGTTCGAGCCAAATTTCGATTCTCTCTCCGTTATGTCATTTTCGTACTATGAGATTGTCTAAGAAAATGTTTTCTGTCTAAAATGAATGGAGCATTAGTTAACAATGATAACTGTTAGACTTAACGACCTGTACTTGCTTACGGGATATCGGGGGCAGATATACTATCACTCCGAATAGTCTTCGAACTACTTATATTCTTGGTTTGCTACCCTGATATAGAAGGGGATAATATCCCTTCGGATTGTATATCCACTCTAGGCGGATATAGTAACACCACTTGTCCCCCTATCCTTATTCTATCTGCCTTCATATACGGTTATGTAATTACGAAAATGGCACATTTTCTTCTAATTTCATACCCACCTGCTCATATCTATCCCAAAACAAACTATACTTATCTCGTCTTCCATAAATTACTCAAACAAACCATCTAAAACATATTCCCCCTGTATATATCTATCCAGTCTTTTATCGCATCACCCCTCATATTATATTCACCCAAAAACTAATCTGGTCGGCAAACCACCCATAATTGTACATCCGAGCATATATGTTAGTATTGTTTTATTTGCGTAACCCCATAATGTTGGCAAAGGAAGCTTGACTAATGTTCCTTTTGACCAAATGGAAAAAGAAACAAACAAAAGCTAGGGTAGAGTAAGACCATGGTCCTAACCCAAGTCGGCAAGTCCTAATACAAGGACCTTTCTGGCTAATCAACCAATATTTTGAGGGAAAAATTACACAAATGACCAAGTACATGTACGCAAGGAGAGAGAGAGACACACACAAATAAACAAGTACATGTACGCAAGGGGAGAGAGAGAGAGAGAGAGAGAGAGAGAGAGAGAGAGAGAGAGAGAGAGAGAGAGAGAGTGAGTGAGTGAGTGAGTTTGCAGGTAGTTGAGATAGACGAAGCTTAACTTCAAGGCAATGGGGACTATGCAACCAACACCATCCCCCAACCCATAACGTGGACACATTAGGTGGGTGCTAGAGACTAAGTTACCACCTGCAAGTTCTAACCCCCTTCACTTTCATTCCTTAAAAAGAATCCCCAGACTCCCCAACACTACCCTCAGCCCCCCATTTTCACCACCACCATCACCCCGCCTTCGCCTACTGCACCCCGCTACCATGGAAGCCGGAGCTGGACTTGTCGCTGGATCCCACAACCGTAACGAGCTTGTTGTCATCCATGGCCATGAAGAGGTAAACGCGATATACATGATAGCTTCATATAAGATCATCACTATTATAAAAGAACAACCTTCTTCGGTATGAACGACAATTTTGAATGGCAAATGCAAGAAGTTAGAGTAAAATCATAGTTGAAATAGTCCGTTATATGTTTTCTTTCTCATCTCTTGCAACGGTGTGTGCGCTCCAGACGCTAGTGTGTACATCTATACACCTACAAAAGAAAACAAGTTTTCTTGGACTAAGGTGTTTGGTTTTGGTTTTTGCAGCCTAAACAATTGAAGGACTTGAATGGTCAAGTGTGTGAGATATGCGGGGATGAAGTAGGGCTCACGGTGGACGGAGACTTGTTTGTGGCCTGCAATGAGTGTGGCTTTCCGGTGTGTCGGCCGTGCTACGAGTATGAGAGAAGAGAAGGGAGCCAACTGTGTCCCCAGTGCAGGACCAGATACAAACGTCTCAAAGGTGGAGTCATGATATACGAACAGAAAAATCAAATGAACAAACAAATACAGGATGATGTGTCGGGTTTGAGTTGTATCATTTCAAATGAAAAGATTCATTAAGATTGTCAAATATTACGGGGAAAAAATTTGAAAAATTTACATCTCTCTTGCTATCATTGCCGAGTATTACGTACGAAAATATCTAAAGAAAAGCATTTTCCAAAGAAATAACTAGGCTTCATGGTTGCACCAATATGATTAGAATTGCAGATGAAAACCCAGCATTCGACAATCACTTTTACCAGTTAAAATAGCTGCAGAAGTAAAGAGTTTAGTACTAAAACTAGAATTTGATTCTTGTTTCCTGAAAAAAATGAAGGGAGCCCAAGAGTGGATGGAGACGAAGATGAAGAAGACGTGGACGACATCGAACACGAATTCAAAATTGACAACGATGGACAAAACAAGAACAATCATCTTGCAGAAGCCATGCTTCATGGCAAAATGAGCTATGGAAGAGGCCCAGAAGATGATGAAAATACCCAATACCCACCTGTTATATCCGGTGGGCGTTCTCGTCCGGTAAGCAAAAATGGCAAGAGATATATTCTATGTCCCGAAAAGATGAACTCTCAGCGACACGTTTATGTTTCAAGATTTATGCGTTTTCAGATTTCACCGCATAGTGTGGTTCGGAGTCCATTAGGACTTTTGGGAAGCAAATACTCTGTTTCATAAAGAACTTATTTCATGCTTTAATTTGGATCTTATAGAAATTCATGTAACGCATGCAGGTTAGTGGTGAGTTTCCAATATCGACTCATGCTCATGGAGATCAGCATTCTTCGCTGCATAAACGCGTGTATCCGTATCCAGTCTCCGAGCCTGGTACGTTTCCACATCACCATCTCAGTTGCTTTAGTGAAAACACATCCTAACAGGCGAAAAAATGTTTCCGATTGCACTTTCATACACAGATATAGACATATGTGTAACTTCCTCAAAGGCGAAAACATATCTCGGTTTACAATTCAATATACAAAAATGAACATTTGTATATCGATATGCACTTATTCTTCTTTGTTTTTTGCATGACATGATATATAAATTAGGAAGTGCAAGATGGGATGACAGGAAGGAGGGAGGGTGGAAGGAGCGGATGGATGACTGGAAACTTCAGCAAGGCAATCTGGGGCAGGAAATCGAAGACTCTGCTGACCCTGACATGGCCATGTATGTGCCAATATGTATATTAAAACAGTTGATTTCCTATATATTGTTCGGCTCGTTTCCTACTAGAACTCTGATTGGTACCCTTTAAGCTTTTTTCCTTTCGGTTTTGGTTTTCCATGTTTTTTCGTAGCCAAAAAAAAACAAAACAAAAAAGAGAACTCAAAAGTTTGAAAATACTAGCACATTTCAAGCAGGTTTCAAAGCTCAAAACAACTTTTATGGTGTTCCAGAAAAGTGGCTTATTTTCAGGAAATATTACTGGAAATTCGTTTTTGAACACCACATAGACTCACTTTGGGCACAACTGCTACTTAATTTATACTTAACTGTTATGTACATGAACAAATGCAGTGTTGATGAAGCAAGGCAGCCACTCTCAAGGAAAGTACCAATTGCATCCAGCAAAGTCAACCCTTACCGGATGGTGATAGTGACTCGACTTCTAGTTCTGGCAGTTTTCCTCCGGTACAGACTCTTGAACCCCGTGCACGATGCCTTTGGCCTCTGGCTTACTTCTGTCATCTGTGAGATCTGGTTCGCTATCTCATGGATTCTTGATCAGTTTCCCAAATGGTTCCCGATTGACCGCGAGACTTATCTTGATCGCCTTTCTCTCAGGTTAAAAACACTTCTGCCCCTAAACACTTTCATCAACATTAGCTAAATAGCAACATGTTGATTTTTGTTTAACTACATGCAAGTATCAAAATTCCATTTCTGTTAACTTAGAAAAGGAAACTTTGAGAAACGTTTTGAAAACTATGCCAAAACAAAAAAAAATGTCAAAAGAATTCCTGACTGTATGAATATGTCAATGTTCCTGTAAAACTCGACAAGTTTTTTTTTGAAACATAAATCTTGACAAGTTCCCATGTTTTTTGATATGTGTTGGTAGACACATTGGTATTGAGGGATTCTGCTAACATTTTGTTTCGCTCCCCTACGAAATAGAAAACTTTCGGCCTTCCCAATGGAAATGAAATGAAATTTTGTTCCTCTGCTACGTGGTCTCAAAACATAACACTAAAGGGCAATTTATTCTATACAAAAAAAGAACCTGAATTTGTTTTGTGATCGTACAGAGTAATAGAGAATATATCTGAACTGCAGGTATGAGAAGGAAGGGGAACCGAATTTACTTGCTCCAGTAGATATCTTTGTCAGTACAGTGGATCCCATGAAAGAACCTCCTCTTGTTACCGCAAACACGATTCTGTCGATCTTAGCAGTTGACTACCCTGTTGACAAAATCTCGTGCTACATCTCTGATGATGGTGCATCAATGCTTACTTTTGAAGCATTGTCCGAAACTGCAGAATTTGCCCGAAAATGGGTTCCATTCTGTAAGAAATTTGAAATAGAGCCAAGAGCACCGGAGATGTACTTCTCTCTCAAAATTGATTATCTCAAGGATAAAGTCCAGCCTACATTCGTCAAGGAGAGGAGAGCAATGAAGGTCTGAATCTTGAGTCTGTGTGGAATGGTTTTCCTTTCTTCTTTTTCGTTTTTTTTGTCCATGTTTTCGACAACCAAAGAAAGAAAGTTCAAAGCCAAACAACCAGTTTGACACAATTTCAACACAGTTACATAGATTTAAAAAATTGTTTTGCATGAAAAGTGGATTGTTTCAGAAACTAATTTCCTCAAATGACTTACTGAAAGAAATAGAGAAGCAAGATTTCCGTGGTTTCCGGTAAATGAGAACGAAAACTACGACAAACATCTGTTATCATCTTGATTTGTCAGTTTATAAACTGAAAATGTTGGGCTAAAAGTTCAATACACTGCCATGCTTGACAGAGAGAATATGAAGAATTTAAGGTTCGAGTTAACGCACTTGTTGCAAAAGCCGTAAAGGTTCCCCCAGAAGGGTGGATCATGCAAGATGGTACACCATGGCCAGGAAACAATACGAAAGATCATCCGGGTATGATTCAAGTATTTTTGGGTCATAGTGGGGGACTTGATGCAGAAGGGAAAGAGCTCCCGCGACTTGTCTATGTATCGCGTGAGAAGAGGCCAGGTTTCCAACATCACAAGAAAGCCGGTGCCATGAATGCCCTGGTAAGAGAGAAAACTCTTTTCCTGTTATTCATTCTTCTGTTAATCCCTCAACAAGAAACAAAATTATGTTTCGCTTCCATTGAAACAGCCGATACATTTCTGTTTCCTAGGATACCAAGATGAAACATCAGTGGAATCCCATACTTCCAGCGCTAGCACCAGCGCATACTAAAATGCACAGAACTATGTTGGAATTTTCTGATATATATCAAAATGTTGAGTCGTTTGGCTATCTATCATAATTACCCAACAATGACGTTTTCATACATCCCCAAAGCCTTTTAATATTTCCATTACGTTCTGGATAAGTTTTCGAAATGTTTCAGAAAAATTAAAACATTGTTCCCGTACTGTTTCTTTTTCTAGTTAACTGAAACAACATACCGAATGAAAATTTCATCCTTGTCTGTCTGCTACAGAAACAAATTGGAACTCAAGTAAAAGTATGAAGTACAATATTAACTAGTGACTCGTACCTGCAGATTCGTGTCTCTGGAGTGCTCACCAATGCTCCATTCATGCTGAACTTGGATTGTGACCATTACATAAATAACAGCAAGGCCGTGAGAGAGGCAATGTGTTTTTTGATGGACCCACAAATTGGGAAAAAGGTCTGCTATGTTCAGTTCCCTCAACGGTTTGATGGCATTGATAGGAATGATCGATATGCCAACAGAAACACAGTCTTCTTTGATGTAAGTTCCAGCAAGAAATGCCACTAAATATCATCTAATGTCATTTTGCTCAGATTAAAGCATAAACAAGAATATATTTCTTAGTTTCTGTTTCTGTTCCTTTTACTTATTTAATTATTTCTCTTGTGGCAGATTAACATGAAAGGTCTAGATGGAATCCAGGGTCCTGTGTATGTGGGCACAGGATGTGTCTTCAGAAGACAGGCATTATATGGTTATGAGCCTCCGAAGGGTCCAAAGCGCCCAAAGATGGTAAGCTGCGACTGCTGCCCATGTTTTGGACGCCGTAAAAACCTTCCAAAATATGCTAAACGTGGAGCAAGCGACGATGGCGCAAGCATTCAAGGTTTTTACATTCTTTACCATCATAATATCTGTACTGGATCGCTTCCCTAAATGAGTTTCTTCTGCCTCATCAACTATACTGGACTTATATTTGTCCTGTGACCAGGATTTGATGATGACAAGGAACTATTCATGTCACATATGAACTTTGAAAAGAAGTTCGGGCAGTCGGCAATATTTGTAACCTCTACCTTAATGATTGAAGGAGGGGTCCCTCCTTCCTCGAGCCCAGCAGCCCTGCTCAAAGAAGCCATTCATGTAATCAGCTGTGGATATGAAGACAAAACTGAATGGGGTTTGGAGGTAATATCACATTATTAATGACAGAAACCTGGAACTTGATTCCATCGGCAAGATATTCCTCACGCCTCTGACCGTCCTGGGGTGTGGGAACTTAGGGAAAGAAAGAGAAAGGGGCAGAAAATGATTTGTCTGGTTTCTATTTAGAAGTACGAAAAAATTCTATAAAAAAGAGATGAAAACTATTGATCATGGATCGCTTTTCCTAAAAACCAAACAAGGGAAAGTTAATTCTTCCTTTTCCGTGCAACAAAAGTATTAGATTGTTAACCACCAACTCATCTAAAAGCTTAAGCTTTTAGAGAGAGGGCAACTTTTATTATTTATATTCTCAACTAAAACAAACCAAAATTTTAGTCTTCATTACATTGGTTTTTCACTTTGTTTATTCTTACCATTCCTTTATCTTCTTTCCTTTCTTTGCACAATATCCAACCACAGCCTATTTATATCAACACCATCAATAAGGTGATATGCCTGATTTATCTGCATCAACATTATTGTACATATAATAGAAATTCCTAAAAATGGAAACATAATCACCTAAAGCTTCTCCTACAATGACATTCTATATATCAATCAATTCAGACCTCTAATCGCTCTTGATTGTGCAGTTGGGTTGGATTTACGGCTCTATTACAGAGGACATCCTAACAGGCTTCAAGATGCATTGCCGTGGTTGGAGGTCCATTTACTGCATGCCAAAGCCGCCTGCATTTAAGGGTTCTGCTCCTATCAATCTCTCAGATCGTCTTAACCAGGTGCTTCGTTGGGCTCTGGGTTCAGTTGAGATCTTCTTCAGCCGTCATAGCCCAGTATGGTATGGCTATAAGGGAGGAAAACTTAAATGGCTTGAGCGCTTTGCATATGTCAACACAACAATCTATCCCTTCACCTCCATACCTCTAGTTGCATACTGTACGCTCCCTGCCATCTGCTTGCTCACAGACAAATTCATAATGCCAGAGGTAATCAAATGATCCCACTAACCAGGGAACGTCTACACTCACGCACATGACCAATATGTGTTTCCTTTTCTGTCCCTTTAACACAGTAACGTACACAAGGGCGTCCAGATGAGGTGGAAAGTGAGGTCAAGCGACCGAATTGAGCTAGGAAAACCTCATAGATAAGTAGCTCAGGAGCTTGGGTTTGGTCGAGAAGCCAAATATATATATTTACTCATACTTGCACATTATACACCATAGATATTATGAAATTGTCCTAAGGAAGAATAAATGGTATATGGCTTCAAATGTTTGACCTCACTGTCCACAAATCCTAGCCCAGCAGGCCTTCTGATTATATCATCACTAAACTCGAATTAAGACCTAAAACATTGGAAGATAGACATTAACTTTGACCCCAACATTCAATGGATACGTTTTTCAAATCCCAGCAACTATCTCCAAAATCCATCTTGCAAAGAAGATGCTTACATGGTCATTTTTGTGGCAACTATGCATCCATGCTCACATGTTTTCCCAAATTTCCATTAATTTTCTACTCTTATGTTGCTAGAGGATTAACATTATGTAATTTGAATCCAGATAAGCACCTTCGCAAGTCTTTTTTTCATTTCTCTGTTCATCTCAATCTTTGCAACGGGCATTCTTGAGCTGAGGTGGAGTGGAGTAAGCATAGAGGACTGGTGGAGAAATGAGCAATTTTGGGTCATAGGTGGTGTGTCTGCACACCTGTTTGCCGTAGTACAGGGTCTGCTCAAGGTTTTAGCGGGTATCGACACAAACTTTACGGTCACATCCAAGGCATCCGATGATGAGGACTTTGGAGAGCTCTATGCTTTTAAATGGACCACCCTACTTATACCTCCGACCACAATCTTAATCATAAACCTCGTTGGGGTTGTGGCCGGAATCTCAGATGCCATCAACAATGGGTACCAATCATGGGGTCCACTATTTGGAAAGCTCTTCTTTGCCTTTTGGGTCATCGTGCATCTCTATCCATTCCTGAAAGGTCTCATGGGAAGGCAAAACAGGACACCCACCATAGTTGTTATTTGGTCGGTGCTTTTGGCTTCTATCTTCTCCTTGCTCTGGGTCCGTATTGACCCATTCGTGTTCAAAACAAAGGGGCCTGATGTCAAGCAGTGTGGCATCAATTGCTAAAGTTTTTTCTTTGTTTCTTTCTGCGATTCATGCTTCCCCAGAGGAATACATGTATATTGTGGTGTGATATGGGTAAGATGTATGTACCGACAAAGGGGGGTTGCAGAAGAAGGAATAAATCCAGAAGGGAGAATTTTGTCTAGCTGAGTCAATTGGACTGAGTTTTGTATGTGAATGAAAGAAAACCATTACTCAGAAGTCAGAATTAATGTTGAGTCATTGACCCAACAGTGTTTTCATCACAAGCTGCAGTTTTATTCTTTCTGTATCACCATTGACAATCAACTCAAAACCCAACAAAGTTAACAGCATTGAAATAATTACCAGACTGGTGCAATGAAAGATGATCAAATATAGACCAAGGTAAGGGAAAAAAAGATTCCAAATGAACAATAAATAACAGACAAACAGAGACCAATCAAAAAAATAAGGAGCATAACTGGGTGAAATTGCTCAAAGCCAGAAGACTGATCAGAAAAAATCTACAATGGAGTTTTTAAGGGCTAATTTAAGTTATATTTTGTTGAACTGTACCAAGTCTTGCTTTGATATGTTAGAAATTAGCCTGGAAACAAGGCTACCGATGGTTCTTTGACACACTTCAATTCTGACCACATAAAGAACACACTGATAAACAAATTCAGTAATGAAAACCTAAAAATAGATCAAGAAGCTTGTTCAATTCATCTCCATAGGCCGAGAAGGCGGTAACAATAATATGAAAGAACATATCCATCTCCATGAACATTGAGTTGAATAAACAAATATCAAATAACACAATTTGGTAGAGAAAAAGATCTACTATTAGTACTTCGGACACTGGAATAAGAATAAACCTCTGAAAAAATCCTTGAAAAAAATACCTGTTTGTTCAGTCAAGCATCTCAAACTACCATTCCATAGCTCACTGTCCACAGCGCTAAACATTTCTCCAAATAACGAAGCAGAAAGCACGGAAAGATTCACGTGGAAAACATCTTAAGGGATAATTTAAGTTGCAGAACATCATACAAAAGGGCATATGGACAGAAATTCAGAAGCAGATTCAGGCAAAATTCCAAAATTGGAGTTTACTGAATTCGGTTTGCAAATAACAGAAATTCTCACTGTCAAAGCACTTTGTGGCAGAATGGAAAACAATGACATTTCATTCGGCCTACGATCCAAGGGCACTTTGTGCCAGAATGGAAAACAATTACATTTCATTCGGCCTATGATCCAAGGACATGTGCACGCTTTCTGATTTTTCCCAAATGAACAATTTCAATGGTATAGTTAGGAATCTTAGGATGTAGATATAGTTTTGATTATCCGCTCAATCATATCATTTGCCGCCCACACTGAGGTCTCCTCACAACAGCTTTCACTGAGATATATCTGGAGAAAGAATTTTCAGACACTTCGTGTGCGATAGGCTATAGGGACATGGAGATCAACTGATCAATATGAATCTCAAAGTAAATTGTATCACCACCTGGTCCTGGCATGAATATGTTCGTAGTCCGGCTAAACTAAAACATGCCAACCCACTTGCAGCCATGTTGATCATATGACTTTGATGACTACTTTATGCAAATCAAAAATCTGACCTCATACACCTTCACCGTTGAAGAAAAAAACCATTATCACCAATAATCTCCACAAGAACACACACCATCTTTGAAATGATGGAACCTATTAGCATCCCTTACAACAATTACCCTCTCTGAGATCTTGGATATGAATTTCGTAAAATTATGGCAGTCTAAACAAACCCGAAGGTTCTTGATGATCCTGATCTCTGTTCCTGGTTCAGAAGCTATGAGCCCAAATGCAATGGCCAACTTCTCACTGTGAACCTTTACCATTAGCTCCTTCTCTTCCTCTTCCACATCGTGGAATGCTGTGACAGTCTCTGTCTGAAATCCAGCTTCCCTCATCTCTCCCATCAACTTTTCCAGCTTTGAGTATATTGCCTCTCTTTGTGGGTGAGACCGGTCATTGGATGTAAAGACATATGGGGTCTCATTAATTTCTATTAGAGTACACCCAGGAGTCTTTTCCAGATTTCTCCTCTTAACCACCTGCCGTACTGAAGCAGCTTGAGGATAGTTCCGGTCAGCTGAGTATAAATTCGAGAGTAGGACATAGTATCCTACGTTCTGTGGGTCCAGTTCAAACAAGTTATTAGAAGCCAACTGTGCCATGTTTTTGTCCTTATGAATCATGCAAGCACCAAGTAATGCACCCCACACAGCACTACCTGGCAGAACAGGCATTTTGTTGATAAATTCCAGGGCCTCATCCAATTTTCCAGCTCGACCAAGAAGGTCAACCATGCATGCATAATGCTCTGCCAAGGGCTCAAAGCCATGATCATGAACCATAGAATAGAAAATTTCCTCTCCTTCTCTCACCAAGCCAGAATGACTGCAAGCGTATAAGACAGAAAGGAAAGTAACCCCAGTTGGCGAAATTCTTGACTCCACCATTTTAGTGAATAGGTTTAGAGCTTCACGTCCATGACCATGGAGGCCATAGCCAGAAATCATGGCATTCCATGTGACAACGTTTTTCTCCTGTACAGAGTCAAATAACTGCCGTGCCTCTGCAATGCTTCCACACTTTGCATACATGTCAATTAAAGCAGTTGACACATAAATGTTGGACTCAAAACTCTCTTTGTTTAGCAAATTATGTACCCATTTCCCTAAACTTAGAGCTCCAAGTTGAGCGCAAGCTGATAGAATACTAGTAATGGTGACAGGATTTGGACGGATTTCAAAATCCTGCATTTCTCGAAACAGAGATATTGCCATTTCTGTTTGCCCATTTTGAGCGTATCCTGACACCATAGCATTCCAAGAAGCCAAGGTTTTCTCTGGGGAATCATCAAAAAGCTGCCTAGCGGATTCAATTTCACAAAGTCGGCTGTAGACAGTAGTTAACGCAGTGGATACTGAGGTATTTGAAACCATACCAGTCTTCATACAGAAACAATGAATTGAATGTGTAACATTCAGCCACCCAAATGGAGAAAAAACAGGAATCAAACCTACCATGGTGCTCGAATTTACTCTCTGCCCTAAAACAAGCAACTCTTTGAAGAGCCTCAGTGAACACTCCGTCTTACCATTACACGAAAACCCAGATATCATTGCATTATAAGATATCAAGTCAGGCCACCCAATCTGCTCAAACAACCACTTGGCTACTGAAATTTCCCCACACTTCGAATACAACGAAATCAAACCCGTGAGAATATATTCATGATGATGAAACCCAACTTTCACTGCCAAACAATGCAACATCATCCCAACTCTCAACTCCTGCAGCTCTGCAGGGGCCGGTAGCACTGCAGTCAATGTCGTAGAATCAAATCGCGTCCCCCCACCCTCAACCATATCCTTAAAAACCCTCAACGACTCTTCAAAGAAACAATTCCTCACCAACCCAGAAATCACCGTATTCCACAAAACCGTGTCCGGTTCAGGAATTCCATCGAACACCTTGCGCGCATACCCAACATTTGAAAACTTCAAATACATATCCACCAGAGCAGACCCAACAAACAAATCTGGCCCATACCCATCAACAATCAAATGGGCATGAATCAAAATCCCAACTTTCTCGCTCAAACACGACGAGGCGGCCACAACGAATGCGTAAGTGAAGTTATCCGGCAAAAGGGTAGTCTTTTTTCTTAACTCAAGGTATAAAGAAAGAGCCTTGTGAGGTTGTTTGTTATTTGAAAGGCCTCTGATGAGGACGTTGTAGAGGAATAAATCAGGGTTGGTGAAGTTGGAGCAGAGGAGAGTGGCGTGGTCGATAGCGTTGAGGTCTGAGAGCTTCTGGGTGAGCTTTGTGACGGTTGCGAGGTCGTTGTGGAGACCGTTGAGGATGATTTGGGCATGGGTTTGGGTGAGGAGAGAGAAAGTAGTGGCCTTGTTAATGAGGTTTAGAAAGAAGTTGCGGCTCTGTAGTGCAGAGGTGGTTATGTTTCTGCAAGTCATCTGTTTTGAAGATCTTTGGTTTTCAACTGTTTTATAGCCAACTATCTTCCGTAGAAAAGAGGGTCAAATAGCCCTCAGGTTTTGGGATTGTCTACTATCAAAAAAGCTAACACACACTACCGTTATATGTGTTGTGTAACAAATTCTGGCCGTCCAGATATGTTTAGACAGTTCATATTTTAAGTAAATTATTCACATGCATAGTTTATTTATTTTCTGAGCGAATTTGAACCGTCCATTACAATAATGAACGGATAGTGATCAATGTGCGTAGCATGTCTACGATTCCTATCAATAACTATCCAAACTCGGCACCGTTGAATTTTGGATTAGGCAAATTTTGATTAGAATGTTTGCTCTACTTACTTTTCAGTCTTTTCTTTAATTTGAAGTCTGAATCATTAGAGCTGTTTCTGGTAGTGAAAAATTTGTAAATTTTTATTTGTAGTCGAGAATTTGTCAGGTGTTTTCGGCAGTGAATAAGTTGAGAAATTTCAAGTTGTTTCCTTTACTAAACAAGTTTTTGATGGTTTGTAAATAGAGTTACTGTAGCAAAAATATTGTTTATTGATAACTTGTTTTGTTAGTAGAAACGAGATGGTAAAATACGTTACGTTTTTATTATTTTTTGTTGGTGGAAACGGGAATTTGTCGACAAAGGGAGGAATTACTGGGTTCATGAATATTGGGAAATTTAAATTCTACGTGTGGTGGTTTGTCTTTACAATAGATGTTATTCAATTCAGATCTGAAGTGTGATAAGCACATAAAAAGTGCATATTTAATCCCCAGCTTCGATTTTGTTTGGACTAATGTATATGTTATTATTATTCTCGTTTAAGCTATTTTTATACTTTTCAAGAACCAAAAAGATTTGTCTAGAAAAAGAAGCAAAGTGAAATTTGAAGGCTAAAAGATCTTCTAATATATGAAATTGATGTTTGTTCACTGGGGATTTGAGTTCAAAAAAGAGAAGAATGGTACTGGAAAATGTTTCCGTTGTTTGGTTAGACAAAAGAAAGTATACGTTGTTTGGCTAGATAAGAAAGTAAAACATTTTCCAAAATAAAACATTTTGCATCATTGAGGCATAAATGTTTTCATCCCAAATTTTCCGTAGGTCGTTTTCCCTTAGAGGGCCATCATTAGAAGGAATTGGATTGAAGAATGTATGTAACAACCACGGGCCATCCTTAGAAGGAATTGGATTAAATAATGTGGGTAACGACCACTCTAGCTGATCTGCTAACCCTTCGCCGAACTACGTGGCTCAAAAAATTAATCTCAAGTTATACAATACCTGGTGGACATTTTTGGTGGACGTTTCGTTATATAATACCACTAATTTCCTATCTTTCCCGATTTTTCTCCACGGCTAATATTTTCAACTGTTAACCAAACATAGAATTAAAAACAAAACACATTTTACATTGTAAAAAAATTTACTTCGAAACAAACGGAGCCTAGCCAAAAGACATTTTCCAGAAACCTACTTGGCCGTATTGCTGTCAAACATTCTTCAAAATCATCTCAATTGATTCAGTAGTCACTCAAAAGTCAAAACCCACTGAGAAAGCTGTTCGAAATTGGGCCAAACGGCATCGTATCAAGGTGCTCCAAATCTTGCAGCGCATCAGCACGCTAAAATATTTTCCAACCCACGTCCTCGTGCATCCACAGATGTTAAAACCATCACTTCTATACTGAACTTTGCTATGCATTTTTCTTTTCAGTCGAGTGATGACAAAAACTAAATGTAGAAAGGAATGGAGCCAAACACCTACTCGCTAAACAAAGAAGGAAAAATTGAATCGTGGGGAAATACATACTCCCAGCAGAATTGCGGAAGGTTAAAAACCAATATACACTTGCTCATACCGAAGGAGACAGCGTTGCTTGTCATTTCTGGAGAGGAAAACGCAAAAGGTTGTTAGGTTAGCATACGGGCAGTCACGTACGTGTGCTGGTTGCTGTCCGTCAGCTGCTGAACATTCTTTGAAGTTTGTTTCAGCTGTATGAGATGGGTCCTAAGGCTGTATTCCTCCACCTGCTTTGAGCCAAAAAAAAAAAAAAAACACTATAACTTCTGATAACGTAAAAGCAAAAACACTATAATATCTGATACCGTAAAATCAACACAATGCACAGAAGTGTAAAGGTTCAAAGCAAGCTCAATCATATCTTGTCAGAATGGCACCGGAACTATTGTGAAAAAGAAAAAAAAAAAAGACAACCAGAGAAGTCTTTCTTTGAAGAAAAAGTGCCCCATCAAATTATGAAATGCAGACATGACCAGTATGAAATAAGCACCACTAGGCTGATATAGCTCAGCAGGCAACCAGAAAGTTACCACCTCTGCAGAAGGCCGAAGCCACCAAATCGAGTTTATAATCATGTATGATTGGTTCTCACCTGCATAGCTATTGTTGATGCCAATAGAGACTCACATTCATCGAGCATGGCTCTCTCCTGTGCTGCCACATCAGCCAGTTCAGACACTAGACAGTTCATACTCTCTGCCTGTGATACCGAAAAGACGGGCAATAATCAGCCATCACAATGATAACTTTGGACAATCTTTAAAGTAGCTGTACACATGAAATTCCAGTTAAGCGCACAAGCTTAACAAAAAGCACAATCTTTAAAGTAGTTGTACACATGAAATTCCAGTTAAGCGCACAAGCTTAACACAAAGCACAACTAACAAGAACCAAACATGGTTCAGACATCTTCCCTAAGGGCCATCATGTGCTCAGATTTACAGGGAGTTAAATCAACAAAAAGAATGAAGACCAAAATAATATGCACTCCAAGAACCAAAAAGCAATACTGGTTGTTCTACAACCTTTAGTTTTAGCAATGCTCTTGTAGCGAGTATGTGCTACGCACAACAAAAAATTTGTTTAACTGTACATGGTAATCCCAGCTGCATTGTTACTGAAAATCTATCAATTGTGCCTGTCAATCCCCGATACTTGGACTTCTGTTGAGGCTTAAAAGTACACTTCTTTTGCATTCTTCCACTTTCAAAGCCCAACAAAATTTCTAATTTGAAGATGACATTTGCCTGCTCCACAATTTTCCACCATGTTTTAAGGCACTGTAGCTTCAACTCAAATACGTTCTACTAATCCATCCTACACAATCCTTATTGACCACACAAAAGATAATGTTGTTCACTAGCAACATCTACAATGATTGATCACAATAGTAAAATTAGTAACTTTGACTATGAAAAGACACAAAAAAAGAAACTACGCTAATGCAATATCACAACAAAATAGGCCAGCGGAGAACACTACTCTCCGTCCCAAATTGTTTGTCCATTTTTGGAATTCCAACTTACTAAGACTTAAGAGGACACAATCATTACAATCAAAAAGCTTTTAAATTCCAATTTTAAAAAAGGAGAGGGCATTAAGGGAACTTTAACAAGTCAACTTCAAATTGGACAAATATTTTGGGGCATGCCAAAGTCAAAAAGTAGACAAACAAATTGGGAGGGAGGGAGTATTACAGAATAACATTAACTAGGCCATATTCCTGTAGGGGCATAACTTAGGAAGCTTATAATCCAACAACCATAGAGGAAAGGAAATGCATCATGACATGTGCCTTGTATTGGACCTGCTGCAACTATTACAACAAATAATTACACGGAGTAAATAATGATTCCAAACTTAGAACAACCTTACGTATGACATGATGCCTGGAATATGGGCGCGGGGAATTAAAAGAGATGAATCTTACCCTTGGGAGTATAGAACAAATAGAGGATCCCATAGCTTGCATCACATCAACGGCAGAGGATACAGCTGCTTTCACAGTTTCAACATCTGCCTGCAAAAACAAGTAATCAATGACCGGTTCAATAGTATCTCAAATCTAACAACAACTTTGGAGACTTTCATGGACAGACATACCCTTGCTCCTCCGCAAACTGGAAGACGAAGAGTGCTTGACTGAAGGTCACCAATTGCCTGAGCTAAAGAACTAGTATGATCTCTTTCAATCGAAACCCAGTCCTCTAGGTAGGCCATCTGAACCATCCAATTAATATGCAAGCATTCAGAAGAAGGCAACAGTGACAGTGTGTTGCAAATAGCATAAATAATAGTTTTATAATTCATGTTTGATATATAAAGGGACGTTCTCAAGAAGAAGAAGAAAAATAGAATGATAACCACGTTCACCTGCTAATTGAAAGGCACCAAAATTGTTCATTCAAGTTAAAACAAGTAACTCGAAAATTTATATGCTAACCCAGCAATTTTAAAAATCAACACAAACTAACATTGGTGAATTTGGGAAAAAAGGCTTTCAATTCGGCGGGGAGTTGCAGAATGATGGGACTCTTGCTTCTAATCTGGGCCACAGAATACGTTCCATCCCAGCCACCAATTTAGATTTAGCTTTGGGATCATCTTTGATTAAGGTTTGCCGTGTCTATAAGAAGCTGAGAACACAATACCAATATAGTTCCTAACGAAACACTTTTTAACTGGTCAACATGCCACTTTCAACGGATGTTCCTCTTTCCTGGGAGCCAAAAACGAAAGACTACTGGAATCCCGGAACCCACCAAAACTACAAACAGAGTACAAGGATTATCCTACCATGACATTTTTATAGTTTCCATTTCCTTTTCAATCCACTCATGAGGCCACAGAATATGTTCCATCCCTGCCACCCGAATAGAAAAGAAGGCCACAAAACAAAAAAGGCCCTATGCACTACCATGGAAAAGCTCAACCCAATCAAAAAATTGGTCAAGGACTGGATTACATTCTCCCTTGTCCCAATTGTACAAGCTATTCACGAAAAAAGATATCATCACAGACAGGTTTTTCCACCTCTTCGAAAACTCTCGAATTTCTCTCGCGCCATAAGGATTATTGATCCATGCAAAAACTCAATATTTGTTACCAAACAACTACTTGTAGTGACAAGAGACATTACTTGTTCGTTCAAAACTAAATACAGCTTCAGTGTCAGCCTCAGCTCCTGGATGACCATCCTCTTCTTAGATACTGAATCCCACAACTCTGACGTAGTTCTCCACACATTGTACAATGTTTTCTGCATCATCACAACAATGATTTCAGCAATGAGCAACACTAACTGCTACTAGTACAATTGTATGAAACATACATCCTCGGAAAGGTAAAAACCATAAACATAATGAAGACTGCAAGAAAGGGTACCAAAATTTGATGTCAACCAAGGTAAATTAGTGAACAATAGTTGACAAAATACAAGCGCAGTCTTAATCTGGCTTGTCGCTCTGTTTTACCCTTCTTTTAACTTTGATTTTTCAGTTTTTGCATCATTACATTTCTTGCCATTGCCAACATATGAACAGCCAAGAGTACAGAACCTTCATTAATTGCATCATGCAGGACAAATCTAGCAGCAGTCTGAAGCGTATAACTTGGGTAAACGTAGGAAAAAAGTGAACTTGTTTAGCAGCTTCTCAATTCAGAAAGGCACCATATATCGTATAACTTTCCTTAGCTTCAAAATCAATACATGCATAAAAAACAAATAGGAAAAATATGAGGAAGCTATGTTATATTACACTTGGAAAAGGGCTACCTCTGCCGTTACTTTCTGATCATATAAAGAAGCATCTGCTTGAGCATTGGCATATCGCCATTGCAAATGCCTATTGTGTAGTAACCGCAGAAGATGAGCATCTTCTATGTGGTTTGCACCCTTCTTTCCTTTTCTAATATCGGCAATAAAACTGAGGACAGAAGTAGAACTGTTAGATTGCCTTGAGGGACTAGATGGCCTTGTCTGAGATGGACTGATACCTCTAGCAGTGGGATTCAAAGCCCTTGTTCGGGATGGACTGACACCTCTAGAAATAGAGGATGAAACCACTGATGCCTTATTTGGAGATGGAGGCCGTAATCCAGGGGTAGGCAAAGACTGAGATCTAAGAGCAGGAGTAACCAATCCCATTCTTTCTAATGGACGAGAAGAAACAGGATTTTGTAATCCAGATTCCCGCAATTTATCATAAACTGAATGTATATCAAGTTCCATGTTCAGCCTTGCTGCATCACTGACTGATTTTTGTAAGGGCTTACTCGTACCATCAGGAAAAGACATTCTCCTAAAAGAAGATGTCCCCATACCCACATTTGGAAATGGCGACGGTTTAGCCGTCTTGTGGTTGAGGTCCATACTTCTAGCTAAAGCATTGGAAGATACCTTCCCATCTGCTCTGCTAGGCCATCGATGCTGATCTACTAGTCGACTATGTGACCCATCAACTGGTTTTGAATTCTCAGACTCATCAGTGGCATTCCTTCCTTTAAGCGGACTCCTCTTTCTATCCGGGGTGGACTTCCTTGAAATAGGCCGCATTTCGGCCTGTTTTTGTGACACATTTGGCGATGGAGTCAAAGCACGATCAGAAACAGCATGAGGAGCTGGCTTCTCTTTCTTGGTAATGGGCAGCGAAAAAGTATCAGACTGGAAAGAAACACTGAGACTCCGCATTGTGGATGGCCATAAACCCTCGGGCAACCGATTGTTACCCATTACCTTTCTTGATGCCAACAGCATCTCTGTTGCTGTATCACGAGCTGGTGTGGATGGCCTTGGGGGTGATGGTGGTGTAGAGGGTCTCTTCCTTTCAGCTGATATAGCTCTCTTTGGTACCGATTGGGAAGATGGAGTGGATGTTCTTGTGATAGTAGGTGACGGGCAACGCCTAGATGGAGTAGGTGATCTATATCTAGAGCTAACTTCCTTAGTTCGAGACCTTTGGGTTGTTCCATTGTTCTTTTCAGCTGGAACCAATGGTGGTCTTGAGGTCTCCACGGCAGAGTGCTTCTTTAATGAAGCCTTTGATTCATGTACATCCATCCACACTCACAACATCAGACCACATTGATTCCTCGCTTCATATAACTAGACAACACATTTGACAGGCTTTCATGAAAAACTCCCACAGCTAGTGGTATGAAACCAATTGTTCAAAAAGAAAACGATCCTTTTTTCTCTACAAATCTGCCACATAAATACAATCAAGAGAACATTACAACCAAGAGAATATTACAGAGAGGCAAAAAAAGAAGAAAAGAATAACCCATGAGCAAAAAGTAAAAGACAATCAAAAGAATACATCTTTAACAATACCCAGTTCTGAAAAAGTTGAATTAGATAATCACAACTAACCAGTGGAAATGGATACTCTTCTTTCATTAATAAAAGCCCAAATCTCCCCAGATCAGATTCAGGCAACGATAAACAAGAGAGAACGAAGTTGGAAAACATCTAAGGATCCAATGGGCAAAATCGATCATCAGTGAATGTCATCAAGAAGTTACAAGGACAGGGTCCCTGAAATAACCAGAACAAAAGAAGGGTTGGCTTCCCTTTAGACACTGCGGAGAATAGAGAAAGTGAAATGGGTATAGAGAAATGTGCGTAGGATAAGAGGGACTCTTTTGCCTTTATCTCTGGCTTCCTTTTCAGTCCCTCTCACGGGAATGCCATGGTCGGCTGGGCTGGATATGCATTGGTGACATATGCTTACTCACACCCTGTCAAACCTGTTTCTTCTTCTTGCTACCCACAAATCCTTTTCATGACAGGGAATTGAATGAAAGTGAAACCCACTAAATGTACTCTCTCTCTCTCTCTCCAAATTTCTTCTTGGCTATTACTAGGAGTATATTTTAGGATCCTCTATATCCTGATAGCATCTGATCTTACACTAATAACTGTCGGAAGTTATCACTAATAACTGTCTCTGGCCTATAAGCCAAATTCTAAAGTTGTTGTGAACAAATTAACATAATTTTCGAGATCAAAAGTCATAACCCACGAAATTACGAGATCAAAAGTCATAACCCACGAAATTACGCGGCAGCACACGCTCCATAGAGTACCTTAGACTTTTGTTTTGTTAATCCACTAATAAAATAATCCTAACTTATTGAGCATTTTGTTTGTATATCCATCTTATTATCCTCATTAAATATGCAAATTTGAGGTTTAACTGATTTTAAAATTTTGGGTTGTGGGAACAGACATGGAGGTCCTGTCCTGGAGGACCACGTGCAACTGAAGATCATTGTCCATCCCCATGATTTCCACTAATACCCAGAGTTGATGAATATACTAGTCTTTTGGTTTTGACTATTTTGCAGATTTTAGGAACAAAAATAGAGTGAAACCAATTTTATGGCAGAAATTTTGGATTTTCCAAGCAGTAAATGAAATGCTATCTACATGTGACAGCTTTTGTCCTCTATTTTGAGGACAGATACAAAATCCCATGTAGAATCTCAATACGAAAGCTTCAGAAATCAATATAGAGTATCTAAAGGACACACACACACACACACACACACAGAGAGAGAGAGAGAGAGAGAGAGAGAGAGAGAGAGAGAGAGAGAGAGAGAGAGAGGCAATTTACAATTTAGTGTGTAGAAAATGTCTTAAATTCATCAAAAAGCACCAGACGCAGACAAAATGACAAACACGGAAAGAGTCGAACTTTTTCTCACGAATTTCACCAAAAACGAGAAAATAGAAACAAAAAAATTGGTATTCAGATAAAAATCACATCCAAAACCCTAGCAACGTAAATAACTGTCTAGTTCAAAATTAAATAACAATAACAATGTGGGCAGTGGCAGATGCAAAATACTTCACTTAACAACAAAATTTCATCTTTAAACACAGAAATGTACCCCAAAAAAAGTAACAAAAACAAATATAGCGAAGTACATTTCCAGCTTTCATACAACAAAAAGAACCAAAGTGGATTACACAAGTATACGCTTTGGAAGAAAATGAGCAATACACGTTTCTCAAGGGAAAAGCGCCGCAATAATTTTGACCGAGGGTCGTGATGTGGGGGCCACTCTTCCGTAATTTCTACAAATTTGGTATAGTAGAACTAATAGAATAATTGGAAGGTGTGCAGGACTCAGGACCCCCTCTTGCAATAGAATCAAATTTTTTCGTTCGAATTTCAATACCCTATGGGGGAAAAAAAGCCTAAAAACGAGAAAACAAAAAGAGGAAAAAATTGGTAAAGTTTCTGGTTTAGTTGGCAGAATATTGCTCAGATAATCCAATCTAAAACCCTAGCGGAGTAAATAAAAAAAAAAAAGTTCAAATTTTTAGGATCCACCCCCCATCAAATCCCTTTTAAGACAACCACCAAATTTAACAACAGCAAACACATACAACGCATGTACGATTGCATATACAAGTTACGGTGGTATGATTGTGTGACTAATTCAAAGAATTTGAATTCGAAATCTAACCAGAGATCGTCGGGATTCACGTCTTCCGGAGAGGAAAGTGGTAACCGAGTCTTCGAATTGGAGATTGAAACGGAAAAACCGCCGTGAAGTGAAGTAGTCGATCTGTGTGGATTAATATAGATATAGATATATAAATTGAGTGAGTTTCAATGATACGTATGAAGAGAGAGAGAGAGAGAGAGAGAGAGAGAGAGAGATGGTTGGGGTGGAGGGGAAGTTGATGAGAATGGTATGCAGAAGAGGACGAGAGAGAGAGAGGAGGGCGTTGTTTTCGCGCCACCTACTTAACATAAGCACGCCATTAATTGCACGCTAATCAAGCCACTCATTACCTTTTCGTTGTTAGTTTATGACTTATTCCAAAATGCTATGGACAAAGAAAACTTAATCTCAAGAGTGTTTGAAAAGAGCAATTAGTGGTTGAGATTCACTTTGATGTATGAGGCCCAATAATTAAAGTGAATATCAATCATTGATTGTTTTTTTCGGAGCATTTTCGAAGTAAGTTTTCTTTGTTCTTGGCATTAATCTGGTTTCTATACTCTTTGTTGAATTGCAGAGTGCCGTTTGCGTGATCCTAATCATTCAAAAGTATTTTTAATGATTCAAAGGGAAGAGTTAGAGTTTTGTTAAAATTTGGACCATTGAATACAAAGATAATGACTACGATGAAATGACAGAGGCCTCTCTACAATTCAACCGCAGAGAAGCCGGATTGTTTTGAGGGGCAATTTCTTAGATGGATATGTACTGGACTCAGGGGGGCTGCTGTCCCCAAGGGGACAGCAGCGTGCTGCTCCCAAGTTTTTGGGGCCCACCCCGGTCTTGCTCCGATGATCCGAATCGTTCACTTTGTAGAGCTCGTCGAGTAGAACAACTATGCAAAAAATCAGCTTAATTGGATATCATTAAGTGCCTGATCGGAGCCTATATAACTCTTGGTCCATGGGTATAATGGATTTGATCCAGTGTTTCGGATCCATTCTTTTCAAAGTAAAAAGGCTTCGATCAAGCACTTAATGATATTCAATTAAGCTGATTTTTTGCATAGTTGTTCTACTCGACGAGCTCTACAAAGTGAACGATTCGGATCATCGGAACAAGACCGGAATGGACCCGAAAAACGGGGCAGCAGCACGCTGCTCTCCCCAAGGGGGAGAGCAGCCCCCCTGAGTCCGATATGTACTATAGAGCTAGGATTATTTTAAACTTGAAACTGTTCGTGAACATCTATCTTACCAACCAAAATTTTTATCTTGAAATATACTAGTAAGATGAGCAATTCAAATTACTACGATAGATCGATGCACGGTAGGGGCCCACAATGGTAGTGACAAACAACACACGATTTTCACCTTAGAGAGAGAAAATGACTTTAGTTTGGATGACAGTATTATTGAAGTAATGGAATTAAATTAGATGTCGTATTTCATGATTCTTACAATTGGAACTGAGTGGAATGTGAATGTGATTATCAACGACATATTTAACTAGAAAATCACATTTTCAAATTAAGTAGAAATCTGAATTCTCTTATTACTCATGGGAATCCGAGATTCATGGCTAAATACATATAAAAAAATGTCTGACAGTAATAAATCTCTATAATAATTAATTTTTCGATAAGATAACTGAATTACTACAAACATCGGAATAGAATTACTCTAGGTATCGAAATACTAGGAATTTGATTCTTGATAATCAAATTATTTTTTCCACCAAAGATTACGGGTATCCAAACATAGCTTCAATTCAATTATTTCTAATATTACACAATTGATGTAATGTCCCCGTTATTGTTATAGTTTGAATGCTCGTGATAAATAAATAAAAAAGAAGAAACTATTAAACCAACGTATATTAGGTGCAAATGCATAAGGATCTGGGGGCAGTGGTGACCCAAGTCACAAGCCATTGAAGAAGTCTTCGCAAAAGAACAAAACTTATGCGTCAAGACTGTTTATTAATCTTGTATTCATGGTGTCTTCACAAAAAAACAAAACTTATGCGTTAAGACTGTCTATTAATCTTGTATTATGGAGTTAATTTATGTTTAATATATTACCAACAATTTAAATAAACTAAGTACTTCTCGTTTCCCTTCAATTAGGAGTTAGGTGGGTGGATGTTTGTTTATTTTGACTCATTTTCTAGTCTTTCGTGCAAAATTAATTTAATATAGGAGAAGTTGTTTTTGAAATAATTTCTTTAACGGAGGCATTAATAATGATATAATTGTGATTTAACATCTAAAAATACGATTCATTCTATTTGTGGTCAATAGCCTTTTTTTTTTTTTTTTGTGGGAAATAATGAAAAGTGAAAGGAAGTAAAAAAAAAAGAGAGAATTGAAATGTTCTTCTAGGAATAGGAGAGTGAAATTCAAGACGTTAAAATTCAATTATAACATAGTAGCATTAGAGATTTGAAAATTCAATTATATAACATAGTATAAGAGAACTTTGAAAATTCAATCAAGATCATTTTCGGATAATGTTACTTTCATGTCCCAAGAGAATAGTGGTTAAACAATTTTTGTTTCCATCAAATAGAAAACAAATTATTATGAGAAACTTCAATTGAGATAATGAAAAATCATTTCATCTTTTTAGCTAAATTAACAAAAGAAACTAATTTGCTTTCATATGTATTTCGCGATACAAAATTCGAGAACTATTTTCATACTTATCTTCAAAATGGCTTCTTTTTTTTAGGCTGAGTGAGGCGGGTGGAGAAAGAGCCCGAATCTGATCCATAGCCATATGAACTTAAGCTCTTTTACCTTGAGAGCTATTTTCATAGTTAGATGTTTTTGTAGTAGAACATTTAGTGGACAAGACAAATGATTCATTATTTGCCTAAACATTGTCCCGTTGGGACAAATCTTGGCTCTACCACCGCATGAACAAATTATGCACTTTCAGATTAATTCGGTGAGATAAAACTTTTGAATTTTTTCGAAACTAAAAGAAAATATGGATCTCCAAGTATGAATCACGTATTGATCATACACATGATCGTCAGGGGACAAGGTGGGTGGGGTGGTTTATTCGACACATCTATCAATGTCTTGATCAACCGAAAACTCAATGGCTTTCAAAACTGTCATTTTGCCAATTTTTGGTAGCATAACAAGTCTTAATCAGATAGAGTTGGGCTTGGATTGCAATTTTGGTTATATTTAGCATGAGAAAAGGGGTGGCACCCATATGGGAGGACCATTTGCTTTTCAAGGTGGTCCAAAAGCCCTGAGTTGAACGTATGATTACAATAAATAGAGAGACCCTCCCTCCAACAGGTCATGAAAATGACTTTAGAGGCTAAAGGAACTACCCTTACTAAAGTGGGAGTCTAGGGACAGGAAGGAACTATCCTTTTTTGAAATCCTAGCTTGCAAGTGGAAATTTGATTTAAGGTTTGCAAATTTTACTGTCTATTATTACACTTCTCTCTTCTCTTTGATTGAACAAAGGCCAGCCCTAACTTCTTTTCCTCCGGAGGCCAAACTATGATGGGTTATCATCATAGTTTGGCACAAAGGGTACGACTTCTTCCATCCACCACCTCAGCTTAGATAAGATAAGATAAAGCGAGATCAGATTTTGCGCCTCATGCGATCGCTAATAGACTTGATATGAAAGTTTTTTTTTAAGGTGTTTTGCTGATGCCTCGAAAAGCCACCTGAAAACCAAAATCAAAAGAAAGCAAGATACCGACCGAAATACCACAACAAAAAATCTCATACCCAAAGTAATCCAACAACCTACACCCTAAACAACCCCGCGCCAAGAAACACAAGGACATTCCGAATGAAACTAAACCAAAAAACCTCCAAAACTCAGAGTTAAAATTCCAAAGAATTAAAGAGAACCACCTTCCTCGAATTATTAACTTAATTCCTCTAAAAAATCATCTTCCTCCAAATCGTTGAGGGCATTAATCCCTTCCGCTAAGTGCTCCTCTTGTCTTTTTACTTAACAAGAAATATGAAGCCACCTCTCTTCTTCTTTGTTTCAATTTATTATATTTTCCAAGTATTTTTTAGGCAAGTAACCACGTGAAATTCCGTCTTGTAAGTTGTAATTAACCTAGACATCTCATGGCCATTAACCTAGTCACTTGCTATCAAGAAGTCAAACTATTAGGTGATGTTTTTAATAATTAAACTTGTCTTTTATGCTTGGACGTTTGTCTTTATCTTACTGCAAATTTTACAAATTCAATGTTGGCAAATTTCACTCAGACGTTCCCTGTAAACTGTTATATTATTAAATGAAATTCTTACGCTTCTACTAAAAACTCCAAGGTTTGGTCAAGCGGGTATGAAAAAAAGGCTTATCCTCAAAAGATCGCAAGTCCAAATTTTACGGAAGCCAAACATTTCAAATCTTGGGACTATTGGAAGATTTGCACAGTAATTAATTTCAAGACTGCAAGTTAACTTGGACATCCGGTCATTAAAAAAATTTAGACCTCTCTAGGGCATTAACCAAGACAGTTGCTATCAAGAAGTCAAACTATTGGGTGATGTTATTCATAAATTAAAGTTGTCTTTCATACTTGGACGTTTGTCTTTATCTTATTGCAAAATTTACCCAATCCTGTGGGCTTAGTTGACCAGAACATATCCCCAGGGCCATGTTTGTAATTAGTCAAAGTTAAGCCTGAGGGTCTCGGAGTGCGGGAGCCGTGTTTGATCGATGGCAGTTGACCTGCATTGCGATTTCCAAAATTGTGAACTGTTTAGGTTAAGGACAGAGTTGTCATTTTATGCGAGACAGCGTAAAGACTTTGAAATGCGAGCGGAAAAAAAAAATGTAGAATCGAAAATATGTGTACGCATGTAACGTAATTAAAATAAGGTAAATCGTGTAAATCGTTTACCACGCTTAACCTTCATACTCGGTGTCCCATTGTGACGATTCTTCTATAGACATGCATCAACTTCTATGCACGCCGAGGTTAGGATTATATATCAAAATGCGAGCAATTGAATGGGAAATATAAGATATGCACGTGGAATTTTGATACATCTACCACAGAACCTCCTCTACGTGGATTCGAGCTGCTGTAAAGCTTGCCATCCTCTTAGCTTGCAAAAAAAAAAGGCCCTTCATTCAATAATACATAAAATGATTCCTCCTTCTATTAATTATATTATTGAGAACCTTCTCTGAAAAAGGGAAGAAAACACTTTATCTACATAATGCCTTGTGTGGCATATTATTTATGTTGATGACCTAAAAAGCAATGGATAAAGGTACAAGTTATATTTTTCTAGGAACACTGCAGCCAATCTTCTTTGTGTACATAGAATGAGGGGCCAAATGATGGCCTCTCATGTGCAAGAATATGCAAAGTCAATCATTGTGATCAATTTTAATTATAAATTCTATGGCCTAGCACAATTTCTGCCCCCCACCCCCAACAATGTCATCTACCATGATTTGGCATTTCTTAATTTTGTCCTTTGAAAGAGCCCTATGGTGGCTCAACACATGTCATGATGTTCCAAATTACAAGTTGTCATGTGGGTTTTGATTATTTTGGAAGGAAAAATCATCTCTAATGATGTTTAGTAGGTATCTAAATGTACGAAACTAAATTAAATTCACTTGATTGAGGTCGGTTGTATGGACCCGGATCGGGTATGCTGTAAAGCAGTTCCTTGTAGAGCGCTGCAGGGCTCATCTGGACCATCCAAAAGTATTTTCAGTGGTTTGGATTAAAAACGAACTTTTCTAGAAAAATGTTAACTCTTCCCTAATTAACTTTTTTCTGGTAGAGTTCGTTTTTAATCCGAATCATTGATTGCAGAGATTGACGGTTTGGATGCACCTGTAGGATGCTCTACAGGGAGCTGCTTTGCAGCAACCCTGAGTCAGTATGTACCCTTTATTACTATTCCGCTTTGTCAAGAGTTGTGTCGTTTTGAATTCATTAAATCCAAAGCTTGTTTCGTTAAGGAGATATAGGAACATCAAATTAGATATAAATCCAAGGCAAGCCACAAAATCTATATTTGGTTAAAATTTTTTTACAAATCAGATTAGGCCGTTCGGCTAAATAAGTCAAGTGGCTTATTTTTTTGT
Source organism: Rhododendron simsii (assembly GCA_014282245.1). Classification (NCBI taxonomy): domain Eukaryota; kingdom Viridiplantae; phylum Streptophyta; class Magnoliopsida; order Ericales; family Ericaceae; genus Rhododendron; species Rhododendron simsii. The sequence goes on along the minus strand of CM024953.1, from coordinate 3,748,159 downwards.
CCTTATTCAAATTTTTTTCGCATTTATTAGTTTTTCGGCAATTTTTTAGGGATTATTGTTTCTTCATGACAAGATGAATCTAAAAAGTAAAAAATTATGATCGAAATCCAATTTTTTTGAATAAAGACGAAAAAATTGGTTTATTGATTTATTTTTATCTTTCTTCAAAAAAATTAAGATTCGATCGTAATTTTTTACTTTTTAGATTTCTTTCTTCATGATGAAGCAATAATCCCCAAAAAATTGACAGAAGAACTAACAAATGCGAAAAAAATTTGAATAATGACAAAAAAATAACTCATTTGGCTTATTTAACCGAATATATGATACAACAGAGATGTAACAGATGGGTGTGTACTGTGTGATATTATAAATCTCATCACTACTTGTCATATGAGGCTGTATATTGCACAGGATATATCTCTTAACTATTTGTCCATTAATCCGTCAAAGAAACGGACCCACGTATCTTTTTACCATATTTTTACCACAACATATCGTATCAATATAACTCCAAGGGAATGACCAAGTGTTCTTGGTCCGGAAGTTAATTAGTGTATGCTACATTTTAAGGTCTCAGGTTCATTTCTTCTTGCTAACAATTCTTGGGGCCACTTCACTCTCATGCGTAAATGTGTGAAACGACTATAGAAAGTGCTGTAGGGATTAGTCTGAAGTGTGCGCAGGATGGCCCGAAACTTTCATTAATGCAAATCTCATCGTTTTTAGTTATTGATCAAAACATCTCAAATATCAATTCTCACCCAACTAATCTTCAACATCACTCTTGCTAATCCATCATTGTTCTCGTTTCTAACTTCACCATCTCGATTCCAACTACATCCATTTTGTTTTTAGTAGGGGTGTTCAAAAAAACCGTCCGAACCATAAAATCGGTCCGATCCGGACCGAACCATCCTATTTGGTCTGGTTCTGTGGTTCTGCGGTCAAGTTATGGTTCCAAAAAAATAAGGACCGTTAATTTTGGTTCGGTTACTGGTTCTCAATTAAAGAACCGTGGGTAGAACCGGACCGGACCGTTTAAAACTAATATATATAATTATATAAAAATAAATATATGTGTGTAATTTGGTAGGTTAATCTCTTTCTTGCTAAACTTACTTAATTTAGAAATAAAATCTCATTTGTTAGGAAAATTTTTATTTTCTTCCTTCTTTTTCTATTCTAATAGATTACCTTCCTATTCTTTCAATTCTTTGCAACCTTATTTAACGAATTAGTCTTTATAATTTCAATCTCACATCTCTCCTTCTCACACACCGATGATAGGTTTGGATGTTAATTGGATAGAATCGGAATCGGAACCGGAACTGAACCAAAACCGGACCAATTTTTCAGTTTGGTTTTGGTTAGGTTTTACCCATATATTGGTTAGGTTTTGGTTCCCAATTTCCTAGAACCGTTTGAAATGGTCCGGTTACTGGTTTTCTAGAGAACCAGACCAATCCGGACCATGTACACCCCTAGTTTTTAGTGTTCTTGGTTAGCATTCTTTAATTTCCTCATATCATTGACGACCGCAGGTGTTCCAATCCAGTTTGCACGCACCTCAAATTAATCTTTATAGTCTCTCTCATAATCCTTTCCACGCTTACACGTCAGGTGAGGCAAGGGCGGAACCAGTATGAGGCTAAGGTGGGCTATAGCCCAGGTGCCCTTGAGAAAAACCAAAATAAAAAATTAATTTATATGTCAAAGTTTAACCCAAATAATTTTAGCCCAACTTATTTGTTCTTTTAGCCCAACCCCTCACACTAAACCAATTTTCTTTTGCTTTTGTTAAATGCAGAGCAATAGCTAGTGTGCTTAGATTTTTACTGATTTAGTTGATACAGAATACTGACTGGTGTGTTTAAATTTAAAAATGTTCGTTCTTACAATTTTACTCTTTTAGGTTTAAATTATAATGGTACAAAAAATTTTTTTGGAGCGGTTTTTGAAATTTGTTGGTGTCCAAGAGTTTTCACAGAAGCATTTTTTAATTTTTCATATTGTACATGTTAAAAACTACTGCATTAACTCTTAAAAAAGAGAAATCTGATGTATTCACTCGTTACAATCTGAATATTCACAATATGCGAGATCAAGTGTATGATGGTGCTAGCAATATGCGCGGTGCATGGAATAGATTATAAGCCTTATTTCTTAGAGATTGCTCGTATGCATATTATATACATTGTTTTGCCCACCAAAAAAAAATTTGGGTTAGCCCAGGGCATAATTAATTCATGGTTCCGCCTTTGAAGTGAGGTGACCCTAGAAGTTGATGGCAAGAAATATTAGACACAAAACCTTAGAAGAGAGCAAAACGTTAAGTCTCAGGCCAGGACTACCTGGCCAATTCCCGGGACTACCTTATGTTGTTTTTAAACATAAATAAATAATGAAAGAATTCTCTTAAATCAGACTTGGTTGGTAAGGATGTTTCAGTTGACATTGAATACCATGTTTTCCATAAGCATAAGGAATGGACATGGACCATCTCTGATCATATTGTCTCCCGACATAGTACAACATATCAGTATTATATGGTTTTCATTGCCACAGAAATTGCCTCAGGTGTAAACATAATTGACCGTTTGCATTTTTTTTAATAACCAGGTGTGCGCAAACCAACTTAGGCACATTTCGACTACTCTTGGAGAACCAATCTCACTGTCCGCTAACGGTCTGATTGACAACGTGGTTTATGCCTTATGGATGCTCAAAACTTGTAAAAATTCCTGAAGCCAAGAAATCTATGCTAACTATGCTACAACCATGCATATACAATTTGCACATTTTTTTTTTTATTATTTTCGCACATTTTTTTTTGATAATTAGGTTTTCACACCAGATAGCGTACACCCCGATTAATGCTAGAGCTCTAAAGTTTAACAATCGGGCCATAAATTTGCGCACACACTTATAAAAAGGTGTGTGGAGCTCAAAAAATGTGAGCGTAACCCACACAATACAAGAGTTTTGCCTAGCAAACACCTTGTAATGCAAAATCCCAAATTATAGAATAATCTCATAACAATAAACCACATCAGTTTTTGGTTTCGGCTCTGCCAAAACGACTTTTCCTGTTTTTTTATTTTCTTCTTCTTCTTCTTCTTCTTCTTTTTTTGCAAAAGAAAAAAATCTTCATTCATTAAGAAGAAAATATAGCACATGACATAACATATCCAGTGCAAAGTACAAGAAAAGATCAGACCAAAACAAGAAGAAATTATTCAATAGGTCCGTCCTATGGGAGACCATGGTATTCCCTTCCAATGGTTGAGGACACAAGACTACTCTATCTCGTTTTCCATTTTTGACATCTTAGATGTGTGAACCTACTTATGCACACTTTGATTAATCTCTGAGACTAATTCCACCGTCTACTAACATGGGTTTGTCTTGCTTATTGAGCACCAGGCCAACTCTTTTATCTCAGATTTCTCTATGAACTAGGACTACTCCGTCAAGTGATAAATCACACTCTTGTTGACATTAAGGTTCATCATCAGGCCAGACCGGGCCAGCCCACCAAGTCACTACCAGGCTGCACTATCCCTGAAAACTTAAAGCCCAGGCCCACCCACGGGCTTAACCCAATCAACCGGCCGGCAGGCAAGCATTTGGGCGAACCAGCCCACAACGGTCAGAATTCAAAAAATTGCCTCAAAAGTGAGTTTTTTTTTTTTTACATGCACACACTGTTTGTGTATGGACAGTTTTTAAAACTCCCCAAAGTTGGTTTCTTGATCCCCAAATGGATGGACAACTTGAAAACAATAAATTATTTTTTCCAAAAAACAAGGAGATTTTTGGGCTTGCAGAGGGCGGGCTCACGAGCCGGGCTGACGAGCAAGCTAAGGAAAAATTCATAGGCCCAAGCTCGGGCCATAAAAACTTCGTGCTGGACTAGCCCACCCATTGAACAGGTTTGGGCCTGGCGGACTTCGAACGGGTCATGGGCTTTCAGGCTAAATGATGACCCTTAGTTGACATTATGAGAAGAGGCATTTGATGACACAAGAAAATATGAAGATAAAAATGAAGAGGCATTTTGATAAAATAGCTAAAGTTTCATCGACACTTCATCGAGAACATAACAATCCCTTTTACAGGTTGCTGATACAAATTATGAACGGAATGCAAAATTTCTCGACCGAAAAAAAATTCAGCAACCAAAAATCTAAGCCAACTACATAGTTACCTCCTTTCAGCTCCATTCAACATCAGTAGAATTGAAATGACCGATATCCATTAGTAACTTGTAAATCCAGAACTCTTAGCCTTGCCAAAAACTGACTCTACGCTGCACCGGTAGAGATCTAGACTTTTTGCCAAAGCAAAACCTGCATACATCCCATCAACAGTATCGCTCACAATCCCACCTGCATAACCTGCTCCTTCTCCGATTGGGTAGAGTCCTTTTAACGATGTGCACTCGTATGTCTCAGCGACGTGGGAATTTTGACAGGAGAACTGGTTCTGGGAAAAGAAAAAGGAAAGTATTGTAAAATACTCGGTCATTCGTAAGGAAAAAAGTACCATGATTCGTCGACAACGGAAAATGAAACTGCAGATCCAAAAACAAGTGCCAGATAATACCATTCTGAAGTGAAATGCACACTATGTAAATAGGAAGGCAAAATGAAAGTAGAAAACAAGTATCAAGTAATAGAAAACCCGCAAAATTGAAACGGGTTACCTCTACCCCATGAAGAAGAGCATTGCTGGAGATGAATCCTGGTAACTGAAATTCCAATTTTTAGAGGGGAAAACGGTAGTTTGAATTATGTATTCCTTAAATTTAACATGAAGCAAAAAGGAGAGAAGAAAATGAAGATTAATAGAAAACCTCATTGTCAAACGTCAAGATTGAAATTTGTAAAGCCTCCGTTACATGACTTGGAAACAATTCATGGAGGCGGGCTGCCTTAACTCCCAGTCGATAACTAGCGGGTGGTATAGATGCTCCTGAGCATCCAAGGCAATTCAGTTTAGATACAGATTTGAAAGTAAGAAATTAGGTATTAGGAAAGAAAAAAATGCTTTTCCAGACAACTTGTTTTCCAGAAAATCAGTAACTGTTTGCACAGGCACCTGAAAATTGCCCCCTCCCATTGTGGCCGCTCTTCACTCAAATTCTCTCGGTATAATGGTGGCAGAGGTTAAAAGTAAAGTTTAAAGGGGTATGACAAGAAAAAATAAGGAACTGCTTTCCATGAAATAAACTGTAATAGACTATAAGCATGTAAACAAACAAATTCCATGGCCTAAAGACATTTGATTGAGCATTCCGTTAGCAGGAAGATAGTTTTAACTGAATTTTTGATTGCTGCATTGGACTGTGGTCTGGGTTGAGATTTGCAAAAAATAATGAAACAAACCAAAGTGAAGATGAATATAGAACACCAAAACTACCTGAAATTCAACTCCTTCTAGAGGTCCATGGAAGAGACTCAAAATCCTTGGACGAGACGGTAACAACGAGTGCTGCATTGGCCCACTTAGATGCATGTCAAGAGAATGACATGCCATTGATACATAGTTCTGACGTTTTTGTAGTAGTGAGAACGACCTGCAAGTGTCCTGTTAGATCCCATCCACATGAACTCAGGAATGAAGATTTCCATCCTCTCCACACACCGAATTATCTATCACATGACCAAGGATCAAAACTGGGTTACGGAATATTGTTTCGGTTGGCTAGGAATATCAAGATTAGGAAAGTTTCAGATGCATAAGAGAAATGTCAATTGACTTCGAAAATACTCCATCTGAAACTGTCATCGTTGGATTTTTCCAATAGGTGTCAAAACAAGTCAATGCTTTGGGATGCTCAATACGCAAACCAACATGTATGCCGTTTATTAGTTCTTGAGGATGCTCAATACGCAAACCAACCTGTTAAGTCACGTAAGTCATTACTGAAAGAAAAGTAAGTAATGATAATAAGAACGTAACTGACAGAATTAGAGAAAACATCAATCCCCACATATCCAAACTGCAAAAATGTTAAATAGAGCACTTGTAACAACTTTCCACAAATGATCGAAGATAATACTAGCATCTTGATAAAACCGAAGTGCACAGAGCCAATGTCTTTAACTGATATGGAAGAAGACCCCTACCTGCATAGCAAACGGAATTCTACCCTGCTCATTTCATTTTCTTTACCCTGTTACCATTTAAACGTCTTCCCCTCAACTTTTTAACTACAGGTACAATCCACATTCCTCACCGAGCGTGTTCCCCAGCCCTTCCCCCTTCTTTCCTTGTGGGGGCTGGGGGTGGGTGTTATATACACTAGCCAGGACCATAAGAGCCAAAAAAGAAGCTACCAAAAAATAAATGCTTAAAGTGGAAAATGTGTTCCTGACCTAGTCGTCAAAAATGATGAAAATGCTTCTGGTTTTAGTTTTCTGTTTCAACGTATTCTTGATAATGTGGTGATTGCCTCTAATGAATCGGTATCATGTTGAGTTTCTAAAAACTGAAGGAGGTAATGGTTTGGCTGTTTGGGATATGATCAAGCCTGCTTGTCTTGATGCCATCAGGTGGTTGATGATGAAGGAGGTGATATCGATTCTATCATACTATGATCGCAATAGAATAGGAAAAAGTAAACTGTTATTCCATTAATCTTGCACTATGGCATTACAACATGCACATGTTAATAGATAAACACAAGTGGCACCCGTGGATGCACCTGTGTACAATTACAATCACATGCCCACACACAAAGAGATTGAGACATAGAGTGGTATGGCCACATGGGGTAGTTCTGCGTTTCCGTGTTGACTCAGAAATGAATGCAGACGTCATGATATGACAGAAAATAATACATGTCACAACGGAAGCAGATGACACAAATATTAGCCGAGAAACGCACAGCAAATTCTTTAGGAACCAGGATCGTATAATGAGAGAGAAGCATATGATATATATCACGGGCAGAATGTCCAACTGCAAGTACAGCTGCATCGCATCCCAACTTCTTGCTATTAGACTTCACGTTGCTTCTCGAGTCACAAACTTCTACGCCCACAACATTTCCATTCTCCACAAGCAAGTCATCTACCCTTGTCCCAAACCTAATATCTACCTAAGCACATTACACGAGGAAACATTTTAGTACAATAGAAAACAAGTATTGGAATAAATTGAAACTATGTGTTTCTGTGTCTATGGCACTCTGGGAAGAAAACTGTAGCTCATCCCCAATCTTCGCAGATGCTGCCAAAAGTTGCGTAATAGTGGAACCAATCTGTCAGTTCCCAAATGGGGCTTCCCATCAAACAAGATATTTTCTGGAGCTCCCAAAGTGACTAAAGTTTTCATAACCTGCGGAAGAATTGTAACACTTTCTGACGGTGATAATAGCTTCATAACTCATTAGATGATTGGATATGCCAAAGTGCAAAAAAAATTTCAGGGAAAAAAGTTACACCAAATGGGTTCATATGAAAAAACTTAGGTAGTAAACTCCAACAGGTCATTTCCAAAAACACGGAGCGGCGGAGCCATGCTATAGATCAGTGCTTCTTTCCACCAACCATGAGGGAAAAAAGGAAAAACAGACCAACATTCTAACTTGGAGAGAGAGAGAGAGAGAGAGAGAGAGAGAGAGAGAGAGCTGGGGTGGGGTGGGGGGAAGAGAGATTCAGCAATGCATTGCTCACTTTAGTTGCCCTTGAAAGTACCCTTTCTGTCACTTCAAGTCTTTGAGAGTTTTTTTGTTTTTCCCCATTTCCCCCCTTTTGCTTAGAACTTCCACTGAGGTCTCAGCCAAACACCGAAAAGAGAGGAACGACGAAGTTCCTACCCTAAAAAGTCTTACACGAAAATATTTGTCTTTCTGAAGCAAAACACTTTATGTTAAAACAAACAAAGCCGCAGAAGTTGAATGCTAGCAAAAACAAATCATACAACTAACAAGAACGAAGTTGTAAGTTACTAAATTTGACAAATGATACACACCGACAGAACGCTGTTGCTATTCCTTCCCATTCATGTTAATAGCTTTCCATTGCTCCAAGTAACCTGCACCGCCCTGCCAAGCATAATACCTAACTCCTAAATCAAAGAGGGGTCCTCTTATAAAATACTAGATGGAAAGATTAACACACCCAAAGATTAAGAAACATGAAGAACAAAACTATTGAGATCAATGCGATTCTAATATTTTTAACCAGATCATCAGTATCATGTATTTCAGCTGATGCCTCGACATTGTACCATATGCAAGCCCACAACATGATATTGTCATATTGGTAATTGTTAGGAATATCGTCTAGTTATTGTCCCACATCAGGTTGCGGAGTCTTGCAATATGGTGTCTCATTAATATAAATAATACTTACTTGTGTTAGCTTTTCTTAACACCCTATGCACTTTTTACTCTCCCAAACAACAGTAATAATATTATAATAGCATGCAAGTAGCAGCAATACCTCTATTTTGCGCATAATGATCACAAAATTTTGATGATAAATGAGCGAGAACGAGCTGCACAGCGCTATGAGTTCATGCCAAACTAATTAACATGCATACCTGATTATCTGTTTCTCAATGAATATAGTAATTGAAAGAATAAGCTCTTAATGCCAACTGCCTCCATCATACATATCTTATTACTGATTACAGCAATAATAAGCTCTTAATGTCAACTGCCTCCATCCCAGACTCAAGAATCTTGAGTAGGAGTGTTGTTTCGACCTGGTTTGACTAAACGCTATTATTGTTCAAATTTTCCCCTGAAAAGAATGTTTACCTGGTTCTATCACAATCTTCGACAATTTTTTGGAAGTATCATGGCAGGGAAGCTTGCATGCTGATCTTTCTATGTTTGTTTAACTTGCATCTTACAGGCTAATTGTTAAGTTATAGTGAAATTTTGTAACCAGCATATTTCATCAAATATGGTACCTTTCATGAGAGAGAATAGCATACAAATAAAGCACCTAATCATCAACAACGTTACCATAAAAAAACAGTTTAATAATACGGAACAAGCTTTAATATACTCACTTGTGTGAGTAACCGCTTTGTGCCACGGTGACGTTTGTGATGTCACGTCCAGCGGTTACGCTAAAGGATAATGATGAGAGCACATGGGGTGCCACTTCACGCTCAAAGCGGTTACTAAACCCTATCTGTGACGTTGAAGTGACATCAGCCGACGTGTGCTACCCAGTGATAGCAACCCTAAGGACATGCTTTCCCCTACTCAAACCCTACTTGCTTTGCACTTTTCTCACTCTCACGCCGGAGGGCCATTCCGGAGCTCCTTCGGTGTAGTCTTTTGGTCGTGCCTACTTGTGTGAAGATCGGGCAAAGGGCAAGGCGATCCACACATCCTAACCAGAGGGCAGAGGCTCAGAGGAAGTGAACCACAGTAATCGGAAAAGTCAATCTTAATTCTCTCTGATGTGCACGTACGTAGCGAAATCATGACTTACACATACATATGGACCATTATGTTCTAATTTCGAAGTTGCATTCAGAACTGTAATTCCCAATATATATAGATACAAATGCATGTAATATTTGAGTAAGATCAAGATATCTTTCAAACCCTCTTTGTTATAAAAATCTGCAAAAATCTACACGGATTTTGTGACCAGATGTGTCCTCCACATCTACCCTATTAAATCTGATGGAAAACACCTTGTATAATCAATAATGTATTCCACACGGTTTGTGTGTTTCCTCTCAATATTGATCAACTGCAATTTCATGTAAATGTTTTCAGGTAAAATAACTGCAATAAAAACACAAAGAAGATAATTCGAAAAGCACATTAGGCCATCATCTGGTAAAACTCGTGAAAATCCAGCTCCCCATTCCCGTCCGCATCGTACGCCCGAATCATGGCTTCACACTCATCTTGCGACTTCTCATCCCCAAACCTGCTCAAAACCCGCTGCAAACTCTTGGACGTGATCCGGCCCGACCCCTTCCCGAATTCAAACATCTCGAACGCGGCCTTGATGTCCTCGTCATCCCCGTCCCCTTTACCTTCCTTCTTCATCAGCCTCAGAAAGTCTCCAAAATCCATCAAGTTATCGCCGTCCGCATCCAGATCTTCGATGACTCCCTGCGCCTCCTCGTGCGACATGTACTCCCCTATCGAGGCGAAATAAGCCCTCAGCTCAACGGCCGATATCTTCCCGTCGCTATCTCCATCGAAACGGCGAAAAACTTCTTTCAACTCCTCTTCTCTCGTTGCACTGGTTTTCCTCCTCGTCGTAGTAATATTTGTAGAGTTTGGAGACCGAGGAGATGATTTCGAACCGGACTTGAGTGACTTGCAACGTTGGAGGGTTGTTCGCAGGCTCCTGTGAGGGAAACAACCGAAGGATTTCGGAATTCTCTCGGGTTCCATTGGGGTGGCGGAACGGAAACAACCGAAGGTTTTGTTTTTCTCCCTCAGCCAAAATAAATCACATCTCATGCAATGGGGTTTATTTATATTGAGAGATTGTCTAATTCACCAGAGGTGCCGTGAAGAAGACAAATTACATAGACGTGTGATTGTCGTCGTTCGTTTTGATTTTGGATAGTTCGAATTTTAATAAATTTTTCAATAAAGTTTGGACGTGCGCGATGGTGCTCCGCAAAACCCCTTTTCACGTAAACAACTATTGAAAAGATTTTATCTAATATAAGAGATTAAATTCTATCCGGATGAGCCGGACAGAGGGAGTTTTCCGCCAGCACACCCGTGGGTCTCCTTTGCTTATTTTTTTGGGTAATTTAAGCAGTGTATTTTGTAGGGCTTGTAAAATAATGTATATATGTTAAAAAAATCAGTTTGTCTGGACATTGATAGGTATGTCAAAAATTGAGTTCTAGACGAAAAAATGGACGGCCTGAATCTGTCAACTGTTTTTTTAAGTTAAATTATCCCCAACCCTTCATTTTTTCGTCTAAAAATTCAACTTTTGACATACCTATCGATGTCCGCACAAACCAATTTTTTGCATGAATACATATTTTATAGGATCTAAAAGATGCACGGTTTGAATTACCCAAAAAAAAAAAGTACAAAAAGGGGACCCAAGGGGTGGCGAAAAACCCCCTTTTACGGTTCATCCGGACAGAATTTACACTCCTTTGTATAATTGGGGAAAGAAGATTAGATCTGCCAAATTTGAAGAAAAATAATGTGTAGGTAGTATCACCTGTATCAGAAAATTCCTGGGGGAAATCGTAGAATAAATGGTTGAAGGTAGGAATATTTGCATTTTAATTTTCTGGGTAGACCGAGAGAGAGATTGAATATTGATTAAGTCCCCCGAGTTTCTGGCATTAGGAAATTGCATGGCAGCTTCGTCACAGAAATTGACTAATCACTTAAAACTCTCTAGTTTTTTAATTCCCAATACCGGGAGCAATGCGCGCGGCCACATGATCATCCGTCCCCGTTCTAGTTTCAAGATCCGGGTTGTTCTTATCGAATATTGATTGCGTAATTTTTTCCCGAGAGATTCAGATCGAATTTTATAAATATCGCTATTGTACTAGTATATTAGTTGGCAAAATGAACGTTCAGAACTATATCATTTTATAACAACTGTTTGTACTGCACGATCAATAGTTACATTAATTAGAATCAAAGGTTAGCTGGGCACATCTTGGTTTCGATTTTTAAACGACTCTTTACGTCTAGGTCTATGAAAACGGGAAATAATTGCCATTAAGAAATATATCGCGCTTTTTAATTAAGCGCAGGTCTAGGTGGGTGGAAGGGTTGATAGCACCAGAGAGATTTCGAACTTATGTTATTAAAATTGAGCATTTTCCTAAGTTTCGGGCCTTAACTACGAGGCCAACCAGTTTGGGTTAAAATTGACCTGTTGCATTTTCTTAGACCTGACTGGTAACGTGGTTTTTGAACGCTCAAAACTTGTAAAAATTCCCGATGCCATGAAATCTATAGTAACTATGCTACAACCATGTACAATTTGCACAATTTTTTTTTCTTTTGATAACTAGATTTTCACACCTGATAGAGTATACCTCGATTGATGCTAAAGCCCTGAAATTTAACAATCGGACCCTAAATTTACACATGCACTTACAGAAAGTTGTGTGGAACCAACACGATATAAGAGTTTTGCCCGGCAAACACCTTGTAATGCAAAATCCCAAATTATAGAATAATCTCACAACAATGGAAGAAACATAGAAACCACATCGGTTTTGGTTTCTGCTCTGCCTAAACGACTTTTCCTTCTTTTTTTTTTTCAAAAGAAAAAACCTTAATTCATTATTAAGAAGAAAATATAGCACATGACATAACATACAAGAAAAGATCAGACCAAAACAAGAAGGAATTATTCAGTAGGTCTGTCCCATGGGAGACCATGCATGGTACGCCCTTCCAATGGTTCACGACGCCTCGTACCTATTTTTTTTGACAACTTATGTCTGGACCAATCTATGCGCACTTTAATAATCTCTTGAAGTAATTCCACCGTTCCTACGAGTGAAGAGATTCAGTCCTGCACCGTGACCATCAGGCCAACTCTTTTATCTTAGATTTCTCAACTAAGAATACTATGTCAAGTGATAAATCATACATGCACTTGTTGACATTACAAGCAGAGGCATTAGATGACATCATGACACAAGAAAAGAAAATGGCATAGTCCACTTTGATTCTTTGTGGTTATCGTCATGTGCGGACACCTCTTTTATGGTTCAAAACTGACCACATAACTTACATGTGGTTTTGATAATATGCAGATGGACCTCATGCTATCATCTTTTCCATCTATATTAACGGACACAAAAATTCTCATTATGTCCCTTGATTCTTCTTTTTTAAATCTAACTACACCATCCCTTATACCAAAAATTGAATCCAAACCGTTGATATTGTACATTTTGACGAGTAGTACATCTATGCCAAATTTCAAGTCAATCAAAAAATGAAAAGCTCATGGTCGAATCGATTTTGTTATAAAATTAAAATTTCAAATTTGAATTTACTAAAAATTAGATCACTGGGTTATTGATGCCTGATCGAGATGATTTTTACAGAGATACTCTATTTTTTATTTAATACATTATGAACGACTCAGATTACATTCTAGAGGCGTGTGAGATACACCTCCATTAATATGGATGGAAAACATGATGGCAAGGGGTCTATATCCGCACATTTAGAAGGGATGTTAAAAATGGTGAGGCATTTTTGGTAAATGGAATGCAAAATTTCACGACCAAAAAAAAATTTAGCAACCAAAAATCTAAGCCAACTACATTCTAATTAGCGCGCTCCTTTCAGCTTCATTCAACATCAGTTACCTAGCTCCTTTATCTTCTAAATTTTCTCTGCTTTTATCATGTAGATAAATAAGCATTTATGGCCCTTCAATTGTCCAAAAATAAAAAAATTCTACAAATTACAATGTACTATCGTACTACTAAAGCTACACAGCATAATTAGTAATGTACATGTTTTAGTGAAAATTTTCACTTAAGTCGGCCACCCTTCGCCCAAAATTCTGGCCCCACCAATGAGATTTTTGAATTGCCTTTTTTTATTTATTTATAGGATTTAGGTTCGAAACCTCTTAAATGCTATGAACACTTGTAAGACCAGTTTATATGGGGTTTTGCCTCAGTTTTAATCAGAATCCTTGCCAATAAGACAATGGTATTGAATCCCAAAAAATTAGTCGATGTACGTGCGAATTGCTGAATGATCAAGATTTAGGGCCTCTGCTTGCAATTTTGTGGAATGTGTAATTATATGACTCTGTGTGTGTGCGCGCACACGAACACTTATGTTAGGGTCTGAATTCTATAATTTGTTTGCCAATTTTCAGCTTTATGATTCTTGTAGTCTTTCCCATGAACAAAGTCTTGGCAATATACGACATGGGGCCTTTATTTAGTTGTCCTTCATTGATTCTAGTCAATGTTCCAAAAATCGTTAGGCGTTAGTCGGGCGGTCAGCCACCTTTGAACGATTGATCAGATTAATTGGTGCATATTACTTTTTTTTTGAACGGCGAAAAAGAGATATTATATAAATAAAGAAGTACAATAGAGAGAGCATGCAAAACAAGCCCTAAAAATTGACAAGAAATCAATCCGAACAACGCCCAACATGGCCAACGAAACAGTACCAAAACTACAGGTATACACCCCCACACCCCCACAACCAAAGACACCTCCACCCCCCACTTAGGATAAGACACCTCCCCACCCAAAACACACCCCACCATGGCCCCAACCCAAAAAGCAAGCCACCCTTCAATGGCGACAACTACCAAAAACTCAACGAACTAGAAGGCTAGGCCTGCCTTGCCACTTTGCCAGCTCGATCTGTCCAAGTCTTCAGCTACCATATTTGCAAATTTGCTTACAACTTCATCCTCCTCACCATCATACTCCAATCCCATGATCTTATTGCAGATCCAAATTGCTTGAGCTTCATCCAGAATTATTCTATTTCTGTTTATAACTCCATCTGAAGAGATAGAAGCAGAGAGAGCTAGAGCTGCAATAGCAGATCTATAAACTGCACACTTTGGTTTGTTATTCCTACTCTTGTTATTAAAGGAGTTGACCCTTGTAAATCCTAGAATATCATCAATTGTCTTCCTCTTCTTCTTTCCTTTTACTCCATTTATGGCAGCTTTGATTGGAGCAGAAAGAGGGTCATTTTCAGTTTGGAAATCAATATGTTAGATTAGGAATATTCTCATCCTTCTCATTTTCCCCTCCAAAAACTTCAACAATTACTGGATTTTCCTTAACTGAATCCTCCACGCAACTATCTTGATTATCAACCAAATTACTTAGACTTGCTCTTGGAATCTGAATGCACGTATTCAGCCTTACAAAAGTTAGAGGGTCCAAATTAATATTGAGTGTTGTGTTGTTTGTTGTCATCTCTCTCGTACTATCCATGACCCTTCCACATCCCCAAGCTGATGTCTCAACCCTTGAAGTAGAATTAGCTGCCTTATCATTACATCCTTGCATGTTTAATAGTTGTAAGGCTCCCTCTTCTGTCCCAATAGCCTTTTCAACTTCCACATTTGTTTCTGCCACCTCCTCAACAATTTCCATTTCATTTTTCAACTCAGCTTTGTCTACATCGAAATTGAGCCATTCATCATCCCCCGGATCTGTCTCAACTAAGACCTCTTTCTCCTCTTTATTGTTTCCTTTCTTGATCTTAATCGAAGTAAACATCGGTGATTAATTGTAAGTCAGACCTAATCGATAAGCCCTATGCCAATTAATTTTTTGTTTTAGAACACTGATTCTAGTTTACTTATGACAACTCAAACAACTCTGTTTCATTAATCAACTTTCAAAAATATACAAATTAATACAAACACTTCTCACTCACACTCACACATCTCTTGCACAAATCACTCTACTGCTCTCTTTTTTCAATTTACCCAACACTTGCACAATACACATACATGCATACAATACTTATACATAATCTGAAACACACTGATCATCATAATCAGCACCAGTCGATTAAGCCCCGCGTTCTTTCCTGTCCCAGGTTCGATTCGCCTGGCTACAAATGGAGAGAGTCGATCGAGAGACCAATGCTCAAACTCAACTGCTTGATGCCCTCAAATATTCTCGTAGAAGAACTTCTTGAAGGCATCCATATGTTCAACCCGCAGCCGAAATGGGGCGTCCAAGGAACCATCTTCGTCACGGCTGGGAAATATGAATGACTTCCCATCAAACCCGACCGTTCCGGGTCCCATGTAGATTTCCTTTCCCCATCCAAAATCAACACCACACAAAGGCAACCCGATCCAACTAGTGACTACGATGTTCGGGTTGCCAAAGAAAGCTCCTTGCGTGGATCCCACGACATTAGGGTACCTCAACTTGGACAAATCCTTTTCCCTTTTCAAGTAAGTTAGAGATGACCTTACGTACTCGTCTGTTACCTTCTCTACGGCTTCCCTTATCTTGCTACATCCATATCCTAACGGCTTCGACAACAGCTCTCCTGAGGTGATCGTTGCTGATCTCATTGGTAAGACTGCATTCCCGAAAAAGTGCTTTGGCAATGGCGGTACCATCCGGCTGTGAAAATCCATGGTAAAGCGCACGCATGTTAGTTGCTCAATTTCGTGCAGCCTTGCCTTGGATGCACACCTCCACAAGTGTGCAGTCACAGCCTCATACCTGCAGGTAATAAGAGGTTTCATCATCTTATATACTATATAGAATCGCACTCATTAGCTTAATTTGCTCTTCAACTTTTTAATTTGCTCTTCCTGTAGTTTTTGCTGAAACGAAATCTCGTATAAATGCTTGTCTCGAGACTGTCGACCAGAATCGGAAAATGATAAAAAACGGAACACTTCTTAAATATATATAGTACTAGTACTAGATTAAAAAAGGAGTTTTTTTTTAAAACATCCCTCCAACTATCCACCAAATTTTTACTTAGTCCTCAAACTATCAAAATGTTTTATTTAGTCCTCCAACTATTGACTTACATTTTATTTAGTCCTTCTGTTAAGTTTCAAACGGCCACAACAACGTTTTGTTTAAAAAAAAAGTTTTCAACCACCAATTTACAATCCTATGGAGTAGAAACGTGATTATGAGAGCCTTAGAGACAAGATTTGATTATGTCTCTTTAGAATAATATGATCAGAATAATAAGATCTTCACACCCATTCAAACGGATTAAAATTTGAACACTTAATTTTTTGAATTTTTTGACACGGTTTATATATTAAAAAATGCAGTTAAAAAATTAATTGCTCAAATTTTAATCCGTTTGAATGGGTGTGAAGATCTTATTATTTTGATCATATTATTCTAAAGAGACATAATCAAATTTTGTCTCTAAATCTCTCATAATCACGTTTCTACTCCATAAGATTGCAAATTGGTGGTTGGAAACTTTTTTTTTTTTAAACAAAACTTTGCTGTGGCCGTTTGAAACTTAACAGAAGGACTAATAAAATGTAAGCCAATAGTTGGAGGACTAAATAAAATGTAAGTCAATAGTTGGAGGACTAAATAAAACATTTTGATAGTTTGAGGACTAAGTAAAAATCTGGTGGATAGTTGGAGGGATGTTTTCAAAAAAAACTCTTAAAAACGACAACATTAAGTTCGAACTCAAAAGACATTAATACGTATTTAATATTTTTAGCTTTAGGGATGGAGTGATGGTGGTTGTAGTGGCGCCGTTGGTGGTGGAGTGGTTGTGTGGTGGTGGTGATTGTGATTGTGGTGGCAATATGGTGGTGGTGGTTGTGGTGGAGTGTGTGATTGTGCCAGAGTGATAGTAGCCTTGGAGTGATGGTTGCGGCAAAGGGGTGGTGGTGGAGATGAAGATGGTGGTAGAGGGTTGGTTGTGCTGATGGCAATAATGGTAACGAACTAACAAAGGTGTGGAGGGCAGTGGTGGAGGAAAGAGATGAATGCAAGTTTTCAAGCAAATAAAGAGTAGATTATGATTAAGGATGACAAAAAAAAAAAAAAACACTTATTACTCAATCCATTTAGTATTAAGTGTTGATTTGGGATTATCACAACAACCCAAAAGTTAAGATAAATTGCACAGCACAGCGCGTCTTGAATTTTTTTTTTCGTTGGTGGAGTTTTTCAAGTTTAATCTATGTTTTTTTTTAAATTTTTTATTCCTCTTGTCAATGCAAAATGAATTATGACAATTTTTAATGAAAAAAATCATGATTTAAAAGACAAAAATAAGAGTAATTATTCAGTCGTCTTAGGACACCGTCATGTGGTGGATCAACACCACACATATTTAAAGTTCATACACTTGGAGGTGAACTCACATAATGTATGGTACTGATAAGGAGTAATTATTCCATGCCCTAAGGCACCACCAAACGGTGTCTTAAACTCTTGTTGGGAATGAGCACTGCGTGACGGTAGCTAAGACCACCCAATTATAAACCAGAAGGGATCATATCATATACCTGGTGAAAGGCTTACTACTAGTGTAAACACTTGGGAACTCATTAGCCTCTTGCATTAGCTTTTGAATTTGTTCTTTGCTCAATTTCAACATCACCAAAGTCGTTTCCTTCTTCCGCTCTTCTAAGTTATTCGTTTGGCCTATCAACATCGGCAGTTTGCCAAACTCCAAGTGATCAAATTTCGGCGGTGTCAGATCATCCTCCTCCAATTTCAGTACCGTCCGATCAAGAAATGGTAAGTTTTCAAGTTTCTCGCCGCGGGCAATCCTTGCCCACTCGGAAACAAAGTGAGTTGCACATCGGCCGTCGACAAGCACATGTGACATGCCCAAGCCAAGACTAATTCCACCACAACTAAACTTTGTTACTTGCACCAAAAGCAATGGCAACTCATCAATAGGCTTACTGTAGTCTACAGATGGAATTAGAGCTTTGGTTTCTGAAGTTGGAGTGAAGTCTCCGAAGTCGTTGATTTTAGCCTCTGACTCTGCTTCCAAAAATAGAGCGCCCATGGAGTTGCAATTGAGCTCAAGGCGGCACCTATTAGTCCATTGGAGGCGTCCGGCGAGTGGGTAAAATATGGTTAGTGCTTTGCTTAGGGAGTTTTTGAGAATCTCTATTGGGTTCAAAACAAGTGACTGATCACTCATGATCGGTCTATAGAAGTATACTGTAGGCACATGATTTGTTGAAATGACTTGATCGAAATCTGATAAGTACATGAGTTCTGATGGTTTCGGCTCCGCTGGTTTCACTGTGAAGGAAGCCTTCAACGTCACCATCCTAGAGAGAGGGAGAGGAAATTTAACTTCTCGATAAGTTGGACCAACATGCCTAAATAACCTCATTTTTGCATTTGTTTTTTTTCAAAATTTGTAAAGAATAAAATGTTATCCATTTTCTTTTCTTTATTCCAGTCAAGTAGAAAAATTCATATTCGATCATGAAATATTTGTCTATAAACTTCAAAAGATTACCGAAGGCTAATTTTTATTTTATGAAAAATACCTCAGCGTTAAGGCATGCCAAAAACACACAAGTAGAGAAAGGTCCGAGACAAGTAACTAAAATTTTAAATGAAATCAACGAAGATATAGAGAATAAGACGAAGATATAGAAAAGAAAATTAAAACAAGCATGTCAACTGTTATTCACAGGTAACAAGTCTTTTTCATTTTATTAGTTTCTGTTTATGGCATTTTTGACAAAACTAGTTGAAACCAATTAAGGTTGTGAATACCTTACGTACCTTTTGGGACTCAAACTAGCACTACTCGGTAGTTCCAACTATGTTCCCGTCAATTTTCCGATTTGAATCGCCTTTTCTTGGATATACTGATCAACGCCGCCTGATTAATTAGCTCAAATACCGTAGTTTTCTGGCGTATACTGATTGCTAAATAAATAGAGAAGAGGAAAAGAGGGGGAGGTGGAGAGAAGTTTTTGGTGAAGATAATGGAGCCTTGAACTACTGTTCGGTTTTTATTTATAGATTTGGCAACTCCACGGGTCAGGGGCCATGTGGTGAGCAAGCTCATTACAGGGTGTAAAGCTTGCCATCCTTTTAGCTTCTAAAAAACAATAAAAGGCCCTTCATTTTTTTTTTTTTTAATGTCAAAAGTGAGAAGATTGTATTGATAAACGTGAAAAACCTATGTGAGAGAATCAAAATAAATACGCAGCGGAAAAATTACTTACCTTCTGCCATAGTGTTTAAGTCTTGAGAAACCTGGAAATCGTTTCGACCTTGAACCAATATGTTTCACAAACACAAACTCTCACTAATTGTTTTCGGAGAGTAATGGGTAGGATTTCCAATCTAATCTATATAAAAGTTCTTCATACTTGTAACTTGATGGTAATCACAGGCCTTTATATAGATAGATCGGGACCCTTTTCCAACGGACACAACCCTTCATACTTCTTTCCATCAAAGAAGTAATAGACACCTATTCATTAATAGTTGCAACTTTACACATGAACGGTCACTAAACCTATTCATGAATAGTCACCATATCTACTCACAAATAGTCACCAAACCTTTTCATGAATAGCCACCAATGATTTAGGCAATATTTCATTTAAATCTAATACCCATATTTTACTTATGAACTTAAATACGATAAAATATAAATATGATTGATGTGGCATGTGAGCCACATAAATAAATTTCAACATTCTCCCACTTGGCTCACATGACAAATCAACCAAAAAAAACTATTGGGTAAAAGATACTAAGTATTGTATATGGCTATACAGTAATTGCCCAAATAACAGTCAATAGTAGAAAGATTGAACACGAATCATGGCGGTTATGCTATATAAGCAAGCATTTCCTTCCATGTATTACAATGAACAAATCTCTCAAAACTTTATGTGGTATCACCTGTAAATCATGACTAACTAATAGTCATTTAGGGTCCGCTTTATTTATCCCAATGGATAACTGTATACGTACTCCATACCTTATGTGCACATGTATGTCTTTATTCTCTAAGAACACTTATTGTGTGACAAAATTTTAATTGAGCATCAATATGAGAGAAAACAAATATGAAATGAGCTAAAAGTCATGTATTCACTACATGACATAAACACTTTGCCGGCAATAACTAGCTCAATACTTTATGCTCAATAGTCACGAATTGTGTTTATGAACCTTTCTCTCCCTTAATGGGGTACTTTACGTCGATAGTCTTTATTCGGCTTTGATCTTTATCTTAGAGAACAAAATTGTAGCCAAAGTAAACTTAATAATGGTCTCACATAACATCGACAACTTGAGACCCATATTGCATGCTAGGCTAGTTTATAACTCCCATTAATTCTGCCATTCATAATAAACATCAATTTGAATTGGATGTTTAACACCGTGGCAAGAGATTTATAGCTTAACCTAAGCCAATTACTCTCGATTGGCATGCATGTACATGTAGTTCTTGGTTCTTTATAAGTACCTCACAATATTTATTTGTAGCTTTCTATACCATGTTTACTTGGATATTGATCCAGTAAATCTTTAGCCAATATCCATATAGTCCAGAAAAATGCTTTTACTCCCACTAACTTTAAGGAGTATACCTTCGCCTCTACTTATAAACAGAAGGCTGTCCTTTTGCAAATTTCTTTTGGATGCCATCTGAAACCTTATTGGATCTTTGTATAAACGCATTAACGACATAATGGAACTCTAAATACTCTTACTTTGAACATTAAACATAAGGGACTAATTCTCCCACTATTAATGTTCAAACTTTTATCTAACGCGTGAACGTAATCATGTGGGTTTGATGCTTTATCCACATAGCGCAAAATTATGATCCATGCATCCCAGACTAGAAAACTTCTCAGGCAATCAATAAAACTTGCACAACTGATAGTGAAATACAAAATGGTTTCAGGTTTCTCAAGACTTAAACACTATGGCAGAAGGTAAGTAATTTTTCCGCTGCGTATTTATTTTGATTCTCTCACATAGGTTTTTCATTTGGTATCAGAGCAAACCTTCTTGTCATTCTGTTTAGTTTGAATCAGTCGATTGGTAAATTATGAATATGCCGAAACCCATCCACTGGGATTTCACATGCTTTTAGGAGAAACGCTTTTTGATTAGTTTTGATCTTGGCACTCGTGGGTTTGACTAAAAGTAACAGGAGCGTTTGTTTTGTTTCTATGACGATCAATGTTGTCCGTTTTTCCACTAATTGATCTATTGGATAATGGATTGCCTACTGAGAAATTGGATAACTAGCATTAAGGCTGTTTATTTCTCTATATGATGCCGATCAGTGGCAAGTATTTTATTAGTTATTGATGTACGTGATTGTCTTATTCTGCGTGTTCATAAGTGTTCTCAAAATTGGGCATCCGAATTTATATGACAAAAGAACGGGTTAAGCATACTTTGTGCCTAAGCTTACAAATTTTGAAATTTGATTGCACGGTTAAAGCACCGTTTCAGCATTCTATACTGCTTCATTTGGGAGAAAGTTGGAAATTGTCTCTTGCGTTGCTTACAAATTTTGAAATTTGATTGCACGGTTAAAGCACCGTTTCAGCATTCTATACTGCTTCATTTGGGAGAAAGTTGGAAATCGTCTCTTGCGTTGCCAACAAAATCTTTGGATTTTCCTTAGTGATGGCAGTAAGTATTAGACAAATCGAGTTGCGTCTTTTCCAAATTTGCAAGAAACGGTTTCAATTATGGGCAGTTAGTTCCCGTTGAGAAATGCCAATGATTATGTGATTCATGTTTTGTATTTGAGGACATGTGGCCTTTGAGATTAAATTAAAAGGTGTGACCTTTGAATTTATGTCAAGAGGTGTCACTGTTGACATAAGATCCATTCAAGTGAACAAAATTTGAGAACTTTTGATCCCATCCTTTTCTGTTGGTTGTTTGTAGTTTAGATGGACATACATGATAGTTCCTTGTATAAAGTATTGGATTTGGTGTCTGGCATGATGGGATTCCTAGTTTATTTTGGATATGATCAGCGTAAGAGAAAAGAAAAGTGGGGTTTCTGTTCTCTGGAATACTATAATGCATACAAGCATAAATTTGTATCCAAGTTTGGGGACATTTACTGAAACTATTTTGGAATCGTGTTGTGAACTTTTGCCTTCCTATCTCATGGAGAGTTCAAAGGTTTCATTATAGTACTTCGCTGCTAGATCTCCTAAAGTTTTCATATATGCATGATCAGTGGAGTTTGACTTGATTTAAACCAATTTCGCTCTCACAGTTTCTATTTAAACTTTGATCATGACACTGACTCACAATTGTGAGACTATACAATGAATATGTGGTAGTTACATATAATCGTCCCATTAAAGTTTGGTTGCTACCTTTTGAGATGACTTGAACGTTATAATGTTTTGAGATTAGCCATAGCGTCTTGACATATTATATGGTGTTTCATATCAAGTTTAGTCACACATGGGATAGTCATTGGACTATGTGTTTTTGTTCCATGGCATTTAACTTTATATTGAGTGTGAATTAGTAGAATTAATTATTTTTGCCCACAGGTGAATAATTAGTTCCATTAATTCGTTTGGAAAAATTTCTACGTTCACATGTTATGGAATTTTCATTTTGAAATTCAAATTCGCTAGTCTTGTTGGAGTGAAGTAGATTCAGTGTGTGTTGCAGCCTTTGCCCACAGGAAGGTTTGAGTTTACTTTGTTTCAGGTATCGATTAGCATGAAAGTTGAAAATTTAAGTTGAGTAAGATAATCATTTGAAAGTCGATGATAATTTTTCCTATGCCCACAGGTATGGAGAATTTGTTTTCATTGTATTGATCATTTATCTTATTCATAAAGTGTTGCATAAATTCATGCGTGATGCACCTCTACCCACAGGAAGGTTAGAATTTATAAAATATTGAGGTCATTATTTCTTGGTTATTGTAGCTATTCATGTTTCTTAAAGTTGCTTCTTGTATTTCACTATCAGTTGTGCAAGTTTTATTGATTGCCTGAGAAGTTTTCTAGTCTGGGATGCATGGATCATAATTTTGCGCTATGTGGATAAAGCATCAAACCCACATGATTACGTTCACGCGTTAGATAAAAGTTTGAACATTAATAGTGGGAGAATTAGTCCCTTATGTTTAATGTTCAAAGTAAGAGTATTTAGAGTTCCATTATGTCGTTAATGCGTTTATACAAAGATCCAATAAGGTTTCAGATGGCATCCAAAAGAATGTGCTTGCTTCCACTAATTGAATTTTGTAGAGCAATGGGTAGGATTTCCAATCTAATCTATATAAAAGTTCTTCATACTTGTAACTTGATGGTAATCACAGGCCTTTATATAGATAGATCGGGACCCTTTTCCAACGGACACAACCCTTCATACTTCTTTCCATCAAAGAAGTAATAGACACCTATTCATTAATAGTTGCAACTTTACACATGAACGGTCACTAAACCTATTCATGAATAGTCACCATATCTACTCACAAATAGTCACCAAACCTTTTCATGAATAGCCACCAATGATTTAGGCAATATTTCATTTAAATCTAATACCCATATTTTACTTATGAACTTAAATACGATAAAATATAAATATGATTGATGTGGCATGTGAGCCACATAAATAAATTTCAACAAAACGTCGAGCAGCACTTACAAAATGGAGATCATTACGAAAAATTTCGACAAAGCCAAACTAATCGTCTAACAAATAGAAAACACGTAAATCACAAAGCAATTGATTTTGCACGTGCGCGATGGTGCTCTGCAAAACCCTTTTCACGGAAACAGTCGTAGAAAAGATTTTATCTTGTATAAGAGATTAAATTCTGTCGAAAGAGCCGGACAGAGGGGGTTTTCCGACAGCACCCCTGTGGGCCTCCTTTTCGCATTCTTTTAAGTAATCCTAACCGTGCATTTTGTGGAGCTTGTAAAATAATGTATATATGCACAAAAAAATCAACTTATCCGGAAATTGATAGGTATGTCAAAAGTTGAGTTCTAGATGAAAAAATGGACGGTTTGGATCTGTCAACTATTTTTTAAAGTTAAATTATCCCCAACCGTTTATTTTTCTGTCTAAAAACTTAACTTTTCATATATCTATCAATGTTCGCACAAGCTATTTTTTGCATGGATCGATACATTATTTACAGGATCTACAAAATGCACTATCTGAATTATTTAAAAAAATGGACAAAGAGAATCCACGGGGTGGCGGAAAACCCCCACTTCCGGTTCATCCGGACAGAATTTACACTCCTTATATAATTGGGGAAAGAAGATTAGATCAGCCAACTGTGAAGAAAACTAATGCGTAGGTAGTATATATATCACCTGTATCAGAAAATTCTTGGGGGAAATCGTAGAATAAATGGTTGAAGGCAGGAATTATTGCATTTTAATTTGCTGGGTAGACCGAGAGAGAGAGAGATTTGATTGATTAATTCCACCAAGTTTCTGGCATTAGGAAATTGCATGGCAGCTTCGTTACAGAAATTGACTAATCGCTTAAAACTCTCTAGTTTTTTAATTCCCAATACCGGGAGCAATGCGTACGCATGATCATCCGTCCCCGATCTAGTTTCAAGATCCGGGTCATTCATTCATATCGAATATTGATTGCGTAATTTTTTCCAGAGAGATTCAGATCGAATTTTATAATCGCAATTGTACTAGTATTAGTTGGCAAAATGAACGTTCAGATCGAATTTTTGAACCCCTATCCCCCAATCTCGCCGTTCTCCTGATCCGATCTCGGTCGGTGATTCACTTATTCGGTTTTCCGGTTGGTGGGTTGTTGGTTTCGCCGATTTTGCCTAAAGGCAAGGATTTCCGAGGGTGTTCTCGCGTTCGGCGTGGCTCCCGCTTGGATCTTTGTCGGTGGACCTGGATTTTGCTTAACGGCTTGGTTGTAGCTCCCGCGGTAGTTGTTTCACTGGGTTCCGCTTTGCTCCGTCATTGGGTGACTAGTGGTCAAGGGCAGAATCAGGAATTGATTTTGCCCTGGACTAACCTAATTTTTTTTTGGGCAAATTTTCGTAGTAGTCCTTGTAGTTTTACGGTTGTCTCACTTTCGTCCATCCAGTTTCAAAGTGCTCGAATTTCGTCCATGTAGTTTGTTTTACGTTCCAAATTGGTAAAATCGTTAACACCGTTAATGAAACTAACGGAAAAAAAAGTGTTCCAATTTTCAATCCGTTTGAACCGGTGTGAAGATCTTATTTTTCTAATCATTTTATCTTAAATGATCATAATGAATTTTTGACTCTAAGGCCTTTCAATGAGCACCCTAAAAAAGCCCTGAAACTAAATAAGGAGTCTTCGGGTGCTCGTTGAAAGGCCTTAGAGCCAAAAATTCATTACGACCGCTAAGGATAAAATGATCAAAAAAATAAGATCTTCGCACCGATTCAAACGGATTGAAAATTGGAACACTTATTTTTTTTTCCTTTAGTTTCGTTAACGGTGTTAACGATTTTACCAATTTGAAACGTAAAACAAACTGCAGGAACGAAATTTGGGCACTTTGAAACTAGAGGAACGAAAATGAGACAACCGTAAAATTACAAGGACTACTACAAAAATTTGCCCCTTTTTTTTTTCAATGGACAAAACAGTATATAATATGCATACAGGCAATCTCTAAGAAACAAGGCTTGTAACTTATTCCATGTACAACGTATATTGCCTAGCATCAACATACCCTTAATCTCGCATATTGTGAATGTCTAGATTGTGATAGGTGAGGATATTAGATATATGTTTCTTAAGAGTTAAATGTAGTGATGTTTTTAAGATGCACAATATAAAAGAAAAAAAAAAGATGCTCCTGTAAAAACCCTTGGATATTAACATATCTCAAAACAAATATCAAAAAAAAGCTCCAGATTTTTTTTAATGTTCCATTATAATTTAATGTTCCATTTTAATGTTCCATTTTTTTTTTTTACAATGTTCCATTGTAAAAATTAATATTTTAAAATTTAAACACATGAGCCAATGCTCTGCATTTAACAATATAAGAGCAAATCTAAACACACCAAACAGTGTTATGCATTTAACAATATAAGCACAAATGCATAATAAGGGAATAATTATGGATCTAAAAGAGAGATCATTTGGTTGGAAGATGAGCTAAAAACAAAATGCATTGGGCTAAAATTATTTCAATTGAAATTTATACACTATAATTTTATTTTTTTTTCGGAATTGACCTAGGCTACAACCCAAGTCAGCCTCTTACTACTTCCGCCCTTGCCAGTGGTGGTTTGGTGGTGGACAATGGTGGCTGTCGGGTGGTGGGTGTTGTGCTACCAGATTGGTTTGGGCGGCGGTGGGTGGTGGTCTGATCTACTGTGTTTGTTTTGGGTCGTTCGGGTGTGGCCGCAGCTCCGTCGGGTGACCAGTGGTGGTTCGGTGGCTGGCGTGTTTTTTGCTGGTCAGTGGTGGGGGTGAACAATGATCTTGGGTAGGTTTTGGTTTTCTTTTGGGCTGTGCTGTATATTGTTATAATCTGGGCTAGCTTTCGGCCTTTTCGTTGTTTGTGCTTCATTGTATTATCTGGGTTTTGGCCCTTGCGTCTTTTGGGCTTCAACCCTTTGGGTGTATCTTCCAACTTTTGGTTAGAATTCTCTCTTTTTTTCTAATAAATATTTAATTCGCCTTTCAATAAAAATAAATGAACGTTCAGAACTATATCGTTTTATAACAACTGTTTGTACTGCACGATCAATAGTTCCATTAGATCCAAGAAGAAGATCCTAGCTAGAATAGTATTAACTATTAAGGAATCATATGGGTGCAATGGTTAGCTGGGCACATCTTGGTTTCGATTTTTAAACGACTTTTTACTGTAGGTTTAGGAAAACGGGAAACAACTGCCATTAAGGAATATATCGCGCTTTTTAATTCCATGCAGGTCTAGTTGGGTGAGAGAGTTGATAGCACCAGAGAGATGTTTCAAACTTTAGTTGTTAAGATGAAGCATTCTTCTAAGTTTCGGGCCTTAATTACAAGGCCAATTCGTTTGGGTTAAAATTAACTAGTTGCATTTTTTTAGGATCCGACTGACAACGTGGTTTTTGAACGCTCAAAACTTGTGAAAATTCCCGAAGCCATGAAATCTATAGTAACTATGCTACAACCATGTACAATTTGCGCACTTTTTTTTTCTTTTGATAACTAGATTTTCACACCCGATAGCGTATACCTCGATTGATGCTAGAGCCCTGAAATTTAACAATTGAGCCCTAAATTTACACATGCACTTACAGAAAGGAGTGTGGAACCAACACGATATAAGAGTTTTGCCTAGCAAACACCTTGTAATGCAAAATCCCAAATTATAGAATAATCTCACAACAATGGAAGAAACACAGAAACCACATCAGTTTTTGGTTTCTCCACAGATAATTAGTGCATGGATAGATCAATTACAGTATTTCATACGTAAATTGTTGATGATATGTCCGTCTACTTGTGATTTTCCAACTACTTTTGGTAGTAAGAATGTAGCATTAGCATAATTTAGTGTAGTCATTTGGTAATGTTATTGTTTTGTAGTTGTTGTTTCTTCTTGAATTTAGTTTTGTATTTTTGCTTTGGAAAAACTCCAAGAATGGTTTTTTGACAGTAATAGTCCTGAATCTTGATTGGGGACTAAATGGGTTCTGCTGTTTTTTGTTTGTAATAGTCCTGAATCTGGTTATCGGTGAAGCAGGTCTGATGCCTAGGTTTGCATTCGCATAGTGTAATTATAAGATATAGTATGCTACTTTTGGTTCCTCCTTTGTACGCCTTAGGTTTGAAAATCTACGATCAACTCTTGTAGAGTGGGTTCTTACGGGCCTTTAAATGGGTTCCTATTAGTAAACGGTGTGATAAGTCTTTCGGAGATTAGTTGGGGGTGGGTGGCTTTTAGCCTAGGTACCCTTAGTCATCAAGAACAAGATAAAATGCGGTATGGGTATTATCCTTGACATTTTCTTCCTTCTTATCTCTGTCATGTGAAGTTCTGAAGGGAATGCAGACAGCCGATAAATGTGCCAAAAGTACATGTTTAGTATTTTCTCATCCAGCCAAAATAAAATGAAATTATTTTGTGGGTTTCTTGCAGCATGGTCCCTCGTCATGTGATGAATGTACTAGTATATGATCTGTCCAATCCATAGGGGCCAGTTTCCAACCAATAAAATTTTACTAGCATTATTTGATTTGTAATTAATTTATTTCAGGATGGGTGGCGTTATGAGTATGTATCATGTAGGGAAACTTGTTCGGGTTCGGTCAGTTTTTGTGACATTGCATTGTTCGTTTTTGAGTTTTAAAATCTCTTGACATGGTTTTCAATAATTTTTTTTTTTCAAAAGTACAAGAAAAGACCTGACCTAAACAAGAAGGAATTATTCAATAGGTCTGTCCTATGGGAGACCATGCATGGTACGCCCTTCCAATGGTTCACGACACCTCGTACTTTTTTGACAATTTATGTCTGAACCAATCTATGCGCACTTTGATTAATCTCTTAAACTAATTCTACCGTTCCTACAAGGGAAGAGATTCAGTTCTGCACCGTGACCATCAGGCCAACTCTTTTATCTTAGATTTCTCAACTAAGAATACCATGTCAAGTGATAAATCATACATGCACTTGTTGACATTACAAGCAGAGGCATTAGATGACATCATGACACAAGAAAAGAAAATGGCAAAGTCCACTTTGATTCTCTGTGATTATCGTCATGTGCGGAGACCTCCTTCATGGTTCAAAACTGACCACATAACTTACATGTGGTTTTGATAATGTGCAGATAGATCTCATACCACATCATGTTTTTCATTTATATTAACGGACACAACATTATAAGACCGATATATCCTCGTTATGTCCCTTGATTCTTCTTCTTTTTTAAATCTAACCGCACAATCCCCTATACGAAAAATTAAATCTAAACCGTTGATATTGTAAATTTTTCTCGAGTAGTACATCTATGCCAAATTTCAAGTCAATCAAAAAATGAAAAGCTCATGATCGAATCAATTTTGTTATGAAATTAAAATTACAAATTTGAATTTACTAAAAATTAGATCACTGGGTTATTGATGTCTGATCGAGATGATTTTTTACAGAGATACTCTATTCTTCATTTAAAACATTATGAACGACTTAGATTATATTCTAGAGACATGTGAGATACACCTATGTTAATATGGATGGAAAACATGATAGCAATGAGTCTATCCACACATTTTCAAAACCACAGGCAGGTTATGTGGTCTATTTTGAACCATGAGGAGGTATTCGCACATGGCGATAACCACAGAGGATGAAAGTGGACTTTAAAAATAAAGAGGCATATTTGGTAAATGGAATGCAGAATTTCACGACCGAAAAAAAATTTAGCAACCAAAAATCTTGGCCAACTACATAAGAGTTAGCTCCTTTCAGCTTCATTCAACATCAGTTACCTCCTTTATCTTCTAAATTTTCTCTACTTTTATCATGTAGATAAATAAGCATTTATGGCCCTTCAATTGTCCAAAAATAAAAAAAAATCCTACAAATTACAATGTACTATCGTACTACAAAAGCTACACAGCGTAATTAGTAATGTACATGTTTTAGTGAAAATTTTCCCTTAAGTCGGCCACCCTTCGCCCCAAATTCTGGCCCTGCCAATGAGATTTTTGAATTGCCTTTGTTCTTAGGACTTAGGTTCAAAACATCTTAGGTGCTATAAACACTTGTAAAATCAGTTTTTATGGGGTTTTGCCTCAGTTTTAATCAGAATTCTCGCCAATAAGACAATGTTATTGAATTCCAAAAAATTGATCGATATGCGCGTAAGCTAATCAAAACATCTTGAGTTACCCAAAATAAGTATGCGTGCGAATTGCTGAATGATCAAGATTTAGGGCCTCTGCTTGCAATTTAATTTGTGGAATGTGTAATTATATGACTCTGTGTATGTGCACACGTGCTCTTATGTTAGGGTTTGAATTCTATAATTTGTTTGCCAATTTTCAGCTTTATGATTCTTGTAGTCTTTCCCATGAACAAAGTCTTGGCAATATACGACATGGGGTCTTTATTTAGTTGTTCTTCATTGATTCTAGTCAATGTTCTAAAAGTCGTTAGGCATTAGTCAGGCAGTCAGCCACTTTCGAGCGATTGATCAAATTAATCGGTGATTAATCGATGCATATTACTTAATAATTGGTGATTAATTGTAAGTCGGACCTAATCGGATAAGTCCTATGCCGACTAATTTCTTGTTTTAGATCGAACACTGATTCTAGTTTAATTATGACAACTCAAACAACTCTATTTCATTAATCAACTTTCAAAAATATACAAATTAATACAAACACTTCTCACTCACACTCACACATCTCTTGCACAAATCACTCTATTGCTCTCTTTTCTCAATTTACCCAACACTTGCACAATGTACACATACATGCATACAATACTTATACATAATCTGAAACACACTGATCATCATAATCGATCAGCACGAGTCGATTAAGCCCCGCATTCTTTCCTGTCCCAGGTTCGATTCGCCTGGCTACAAATGGAGAGAGTCTATCGAGAGACCAATGCTCAAACTCAACTGCTTGATGCCCTCAAATATTCTCGTAGAAGAACTTCTTGAAGGCATCCATATGTTCAACCTGCAACCGAAATGGGGCGTCGAAGGAACCATCTTCGTCACGGCTGGGAAATACGAACGACTTCCCGTCCAACCCAACCGTTCCGGGTTCCATGTAAATTTCCTTTCCCTATCCAAAATCAACACCACACCAAGGCAACCCGATCCAACTAGTGATTACATTGTTCGGGTTGCCAGGAAAGCTCCTTGCGTAGATCCCACGACATGAGAGTACCTGAACTTGGACAAATCCTTTTCCCTTTTCAAGTGAGCTAGAGATGACCTTACATACTCGTCTGTTACCTTCTCTATGGCTTCCCTTATCTTGCTACAGCCATATCCTAACGGCATCGACAACAGCTCTCCTGAAGTGATTGTTGCTGATCTCATCGGTAAGACTACATTTCCGAAATAGTGCCTCGGCAATGGCGGTACCATCCGGCTGTGAAAATCCACGGTAAAGCGCACGCTTGTTAGTTGCTCAAATTCGTGCAGCCTTGCCTTGGATGCACACCTCCACATGTGTGCAGTCACAGCCTCATACCTGGTAATAAGAGGTTTCATCATCATACCGTACAGAATCGCACTCATTAGCTTAATTTGCTCTTCCTGTAGGTTTTGGTCAAACTACGAAATCTCGTATAAATGCTTGTCTCGAGACTCTCGACCAGAATCGGAAAATGAAAAAAACGGACCACTTCTTAAATACACTAGATTAAAATTTTGAACGGTCAGAATTAGGTGCACAATCAACACAACAGTTGTGCGCGTAGTATTTTTGTTAAAAAAGACAACATTAAGTTCAAACTCAAAAGACATTAATACGTATTTAATATTTTGAACTATTTTTAGCTTTAGGGATGGAGTGATGGTGGTTGTAGGGGTGGTAGTGGTGGAGTGGTTGTGTGGTGGTGGTGATTGTGGTGGCAATGGTGCAGTAGTACTGGTTGTGGTGGTGGAGTGTGTGACAGTGCTGGAGTGGTGGTAGTGGTGGAGTGATATATGGTTACGGCAGAGGGTGATGGTGGTGGAGATGACCATTTGCCGTCCAAGAAACAAATGGCAACCAACACATGGATGACAATGAAATCAATTCCAAAATGCAAGTATATATTTGTCCAAATTGAAATGTGAAAGACCAAAGTGAATTTTCACTCAAAGTCGAAGAGATATAACATAAATTTTCTCTTTGGTTATTATACATACTTAATCACTTATTACTTGCAAGTGGAGTCGAGTGCATTTGGTGCTTTCCTTATAATCTCATGCACATGGTTATGGTTCAATTCCCGTAAGCACCTATCCCTCTCTCCAAGTCCCCTAATATAGAGTAGATTATGATTATGATTATGATTAACAAATGAAAAAAAAAGTCACTTATTACTTAATCCATTTAGTATTAAGTATTGAATTTGGATTATCAAACAACTCCAAAAGTAAAGCTCAACTGCACAGTACTACGGTCTGGAAAAAATTCAAACAATTTTTTTTTGTTGTTGGAGTTTTTCAAATTTGATCTATGTTTTTTAATTTTTTATTCCTCTTCTCAATACAAAATGAATTATGACAAGTTTTAATGAGAAAATTCCTGATTCAAAAAGACAAAAATAAGAGTAATTATTCAATCGTCTTATGGCACCGTCACGTGGTGGCTCAACACTACGTACACATATTTAAACACACTTAGAGATGAACTTTTCATAATGTGTGGTACTGTTAAGGAGTAATTATCCCATGCCCTAAGGCACCGCGAAATGGTGCCCTAAACTTTTGTTGGGCAATGGGCACCACATAGCGGTGGCCAAGACCACCCAATTATTAACCACACGGGATTATATCATATACCTGGTGAAAGGCTTACTACTAGTGTAAACACTTAGGAACTCATTAGCCTCTTTCTTCAACTTTTGAATATGTTCTTTGCTCAATTTCAACACCACCACAGTCGTTTCCTTCATCCGCTGTTTTAAGTTATCCGTTTGGCCAATCAACATCGGCGGTTTGCCGAACTCCAAGTGATCAAATCTCGGCGGTGTCAGATCATCCTCCTCCAATTTCAATACCGTCCGATCAAGAAACGGCAAGTTTTCAGGTTCCTCGCCACGGGCAATCCTCGCCCACTCAGAAACAAAGTGAGCTATACATCGGCCGTCGACAAGCACATGTGACATGCCCAAGCCAAGACTAATTCCACCAAAACTAAACTTTGTTACTTGCACCAAAAGCAATGGCAACTCATCAATAGGCTTATTGTAATCTACAGATGGTACCAGAGCTCTGATTTCTGAAGTCGGAGTGAAATCTCTGAAGTCGTCAATTTTAGCCTCTACTCTGCTTCCAAAAATAGAGCGCCCATGGAGTTGCAATTGAGCTCAAGGCGGCCCCTTCCGTTCCATTGGAGGCGTCCAGCGAGTGGAAAAAATATGGTTAGTGCTTTGCTTAGGGAGTTTTTGAGAATCTCTATTGGGTTTAAAACAAGTGACTGATCACTGATCGGTCTATAGAAGTATACTGTAGGCACATGAGTTGTTGCAATAATGACTTGATCGAATTCCGATAAGGACATGAGTTCTGATGGTTTCGGCTCCGCCGGTTTCACTGTGTAGGAAGCCTTCAACGTCACCATTCTAGAGAGAGGGAGAGGAATTTTAAGTTCTCGATAAGTTGGACTAACACGCCAAAATAAACTCATTTTTGCGTTTGTTTTTTCCAAAATTTGAAGAATATTTTAATTATTTTTTGGTATTTGGTTGTACGCAAAAATATTTTATTAGGTAAAATATTTTACTTCATATGGTTGAAAATATTTTTTGTTGAAAAAGGTGGTAAGTCGTTTTCCGAACTTCCACTACTAGAAAGTTTCCTATAGCTAACGAAAAAAGTGGTGACGAAATTTACTGTTTTACTATAGTTGACGAAATAACAAAATTTTCATCACCAAAAGTGACTTTTGGAGACAAACTATAGGTGACGGTTGTAACAATAAATTTCGTATCCTATAGTAACTTTTTGTGATGAAAATTTTGTTCTTTCGTCAGCTATAGTAAAACAGTAAATTTCGTCACCACTTTTTCTGTCACCTGTAGTAAATTTTCTAGTAGTATTCGCTTCGCTTGCTCGACTAATAATTATGTTACTTTACTGAGCGTTCTCACAGCTCCAATCTCATCCACACCTAACCCTGTACTTTCTCATCAAAGATGACAAAATTTTTTAGTCCCTCCGTCCCAAATTACTCATCCCCTAAGAAAAGTCATGTAATTTTCGAATAGAAAAATAAAGTACTTCCAATTATCATTTTTTAAAATTATTTACATCAAATTAAAGTACTTCATGAGTTCTTTAATATGGTGCAAAAAAATTTGAAAAATTATGCGTAGAAGTAATTTATTTTTTGGTATCAAAATTGCACGTCTTTTCGTAAGGGACTATGTAATACGGAGTACATACTTACACACTTATATACATACATACCTATTTCATTGTACAACTATCAACCAAACACTGAAAAATAAAAACCAAATTTTATTTTTTGCGAAATCCTTTTACATGGAAAAACTTTTACATCGAAAAATATTTTACTTTGAAACAAAGCCTTATTCTTAATCTTGTTTTCATATTTTGTGAAGTTTTATTTTTCTATCTTTTTACTTTTTGGATTCGTGACGAGGGGATGAAAAAGGAATGCGAATAATTTAATATCCAATTTCTTTTCTTTATTCCAGTCGTCTAGACAAATTCATTTTCGATCATCAAATATTGTCTATAAACTTCAAAAGATTACTGAAGGCTAATTTTATTTTATGAAAAATACCTAAGCATAAAGGCATGCCAAACACACACAAGTAGAGAAATGTCCAAGACAAGTAACTAAAATTTTAAATGAAATCAACTGGAATGATATCAGAGAACCCTTACACATTCTAGACTCTCTTCTCTGATCTGTTTCTTTTGTATAGTTAAAAATAAAAACCAAGCTATAGAGAAGAAAATTGAAATAAGCATGGCAAGTTTTTTTTTTTGGGTAAGTAAACTTGGTAAGTTTTATTCACAAGTAACAAGTCTTCTCATTTTATTAGTTTCTGTTTATGGCCTTTATGGCAAAAACTAGTTGAAACCAAGGTTGTGAACACCTTACGTACCTTTTGGGACTCAAAACTAGTACTACTCGATCGGTAGTTTCAATTATGTTCCCATCAATTTTCCAGTTTGAACCGCCTTTTCTCGGATACACCGGTCTATGCTGCCTGATTAATTAGCTCAATACCGTAGTTTTCCGGCGTATACCTGTTGCTATGTAAATGGAGAAAGAGAAAAGGAGGGGGAGATAGAGAGAAGTTTTTGGTGAAGATAATGGAGTCTTGAACTACTGTTGGGTTTTTATTTTTGGATTTGGCTACTAGCGGGTCAGGGGGCCGGCTATTTGCAGCCACAAATTTTCTCCCATAGCCCACTATATTTCGGTAAGTGGTTGTTGAAAATCATAAATAACATTTCGGTAAATAGTTGTTGAAAATAAGATTATATTTCGGTAACTACATGTCGAAAATATATTTAATTTTCGGTAGATAATTGCCAAACATGCATTTTCGGTAAATAGCTGTTGAAAAAAATATCATATTTCGGTAATTGGATGCTGAAAATGTATCTCAATTTCGGTAACTAACTGTCGAGTCTAATTGAAAATTTTTAACGGGGTATGGGAGAAAATTTGTGGCTGCGAATAGCGCCGCCCCCGGGTCAGGGGCCCCGTGTTTAGCATTTTTTGGGGTAAATTATAGTTAACCCCCTCAAATTATACCTCGCAGACACTTTACCCCCTTAAACTTTTATTTTTGGCACTTAGCCACCTCTAACTAATGGAAATGCCATTTCTGTTTTCCATCTGTTACGAATTGGACGGAAAAGGCTACTTCCGTTAGCCATCTATCTTCTATCCCAGTTCCAGGACAAACCTCACACACACACACACACACACACACACACACACACACACACTAGACCAGAGGAAGCAAGGCATAAATAGAGATGGAGGACGACTGGGATGTGGGATCTTCATGCGGTGATCAGAGGGTGCGCCACTGCCGCCGCCGACACCACCACAACTGCTTCTTGCAGCCAAGACACCTACCTTTCATCTGGCTTCCAATCACAAGAAGACCAGTGTCAATTTTTCTCAGATCCATTTGAACAAAGATGCAGTCAGAACAACGAAGAACTGCATGATTTTTCAGACCCTTCTTCCCTAAATCACAACGAATTTCCCCACAAAACACTCTCGTCTCACCCCTTTCTGTTCTTGGTAGATTACAAGATTTATGACCACCACCAGCACCACCAGAACCACTAGTCCACTACCACCACCGCAAATACCACTACACCATAGACAACAACTATCACACCTCAGCCCCGAGATCTAAAAGATATCAGGTCGTGGTGGCGTTGGGGAAGGCCGTAGATGTGTACATCCGTTGAATTGATGACTACGATCCCAATCGACAGTAGCTGGTGTTCGCGGCATCTCTTACTGCGCCATCAAGGGCTGTGGCATTAGTTGGTGGCGTAGGTGGTGCTGCAAGGTGAATATGTAAAGGAATAAACATTCTTCTTCTTTTTGATTTGTGGAATGGATAGTTTGGTTAAGAAGGAAGTACATTGAGATTAGGGCTGATTTCTTCGTCCCAATTGCATCTCTATATATGCCATAGGGTATAAATGGGATTTCGCTTGCACCGTTAACGGCATCTACAGTTTACCAGGTTTTGGTAGTTAAAGGTGGTTAAGTGCCAAAAAAAATAGTTAAAGGGGGCATAGTGTAATCGGGTGATAGTTAGAGGGGGCAAAATATAATTTGCCCTTTCTTTTTTCTTTGAAAAGCCTTTCTTTTTTTTTTTTTGCTCTTTGAAAGAGTCCTATGGTGGCCCAACACATGTCATGATGTTCCAAATTACAAGTTGTCATGTGGGTTTTGATTATTTTGAAAGAAAAAATCATCTCAAATGATGTTTAGGTATCAAAATGTACGAAACTAAATAAAACTCACTTAATTGAGGTCGGTAGTATGAACTCTTTGTTACTATTCTACTCTGTTAAAAGTTGTGTAGGTTTGAATTCAGTAAATTCACAACTTTTTTTGTTAACGAGATATGAACATCAGATTAAATGATACATTCAAGGCAAGCCACAAAACCTATATTTGACCAATTTCTTTACGAAATAGATTAAATGTCTGTCAGAGATATATGATATAGCATATGGAGTGTGTGTGATATTATAAATCACATCACTATTGGTCACATGAGGCTGTATATTATCATTTGTGCATTAATCTATCAAAGAAACGAACCCTCGTATCTTTTTATCACATTTTTACCATAACATATCATATTAATATAATCCCAAAGAGTTAATTAAGTGGTCTTGGCCTGAGAGTCAAGTGTTTGCTTCATCCTAAGGTTACAGGTTCAATTCTTCTTACTAACAACTCTTGAGGTCACCTCACCCCCACGCGTAAGCGTATGAAATGATGGTGGGAGGAGCTGTAATATGCGCAAGATGGCCCGAGACTTTCATTAATGCAAGTCTCATCAGTTTTAGTGAATGATGGCCTTTGGATGGGATCAAAACATCTCAATCAACTCTCACCCAACTAATCTTAAACATCAATTTGTAACAACTCTGTACTAATCCGTCATTGTTCTCGTTTCTAACTTAACCATCATGATGACACGATTCCAACTACACATCCATTTTGTTTATGCGTGTTGTCTCTTAATTACAAAGCATTCTTGAATTTTTTCCTATCATTGACGACCATACGTAATTGTTTTTGTTTTCTTGGTAATATAAAGTGTTCTGA
The DNA here is from genome assembly GCA_014282245.1 of Rhododendron simsii. Taxonomy (NCBI): domain Eukaryota; kingdom Viridiplantae; phylum Streptophyta; class Magnoliopsida; order Ericales; family Ericaceae; genus Rhododendron; species Rhododendron simsii. The sequence continues at coordinate 3,710,189 of CM024953.1, read as the reverse complement.
TTCAGTTTGCACGTACATCGGATTAATTTTTACGGCCTCTCTCACAACACTTTCTATGCTTACGTGAGGTGAAATGACCCCGAAAATTGATGACAGAAAAATTAAACCTAAGACCAAGGACAAGACTACCAGGCCGATCCCCGGGATTACCTTATGTGGTTTTTCAACATAAAATAATGAAAGAATTCTCTTAGATCAGACTTGGTTGGTAAGGACGTTATCGTTTCACATTAAATACATACATATATATATATATATATGTTTCTTCCCATAAGAGATTAACTTGTTTACGGAGGAGGTGCAAACGTGGGATTTGCACCCCTCCATGTGTGGGCTTCATCGATAGTTTGTCGTAATAATTTGAACCGTTCATTTTGTAGGGCTCACAGAGTAGTGTATATCTGCAAAAAAAATTAGCTTGATCCAACATTAATAGGTATATCAAAAATTAAATCAGCTTGACCCAACATTGATAAGTATATCAATTGATGCCCCATTTAAAGTCAAGCAAAACTCAATATGGACAGAACTCCCAAAAGAGGTGATAACACTAAAGCAATTTTGAACTTGAGACGTTAGGATCGAGCATTCCCCTAAATTCCAAGGCTTGACTACGAGGCCAACCCGTTTGGGTTAAAACCAGTTGCATTTTCTTAGGATCTGACTGACAACGTGGTTTTTTAACGCTCAAAACTTGTAAAAATTCCCGAAGCAGAGAAATCTATAGTAACTATGCTATAACCATGTACAATTTGCACACTTTTTTCTTTTGATAACTAGGTTTTCACACCGGATAGCGTACCCCTTGATTGATGCTAGAGCCTAAAGTTTAACAATCAGGCCTTAAATTTGCCCACGTACTTACTAAAAGTGTGTGGAGTCCACACAATATAAGAGTTTTGCGTAGCAAACACCTTGTAATGCAGAATCCCAAATTATTTGGTTTCCGCTCTGCCAAAATGACTTTTCCTTTTTTTTCAAATGAAAAAAGCTTCTTTCATTTAGGCTCCATTTGTCTCGACGTAAAATATTTTACATTGTAAATTAATTTTTTTTGTAAATGATTTTGGAACAAATAATTTTCGTGTAAAGTATTTTTCAGTGTTTGGGACACAAATAAATTTTACCATAACAAAACATAGCATGAGAAATACTAGTAAGGAAGGAAAGGGAAGATATCCAATGATCTTTGCCTATGCACTTCATTTAAGGTTAATAACCTCTCCAGAGTTTAATTTCCAGAAGTGTAGGGATGAAGAAAGTGAGATAGAAGGCCAACGTAAAATGACTTACAAGCAATTTGAAAGGAACACATTTTCAGTCATATAGGGTAAAATGCTTTACTTTGAAAAGTGTTTTACACTGTTTTTGTCAAACCAAGTGATGGAAAATGAGTAAAATATTTTACTGAAAAATATTTTACATCGAAACAAACGGAGGCTAAGAAGAAAATATAGCGCATAACATAACACACCCAGCACAAACAAGAAAAGAACAGACCAAAACAAGAAGAAATTTTTCAGTAGGTCCGTCTTATGGGAGACCATGGTATTCCCTTCCAACGGTTGAGGACACAAGACTACTTTATCTCATATTTCTTTTTTAACAACTTAGATGTCTGGACCAACTTATACGTATTTTGATTAATCTCTAGGAGTAATCCCACCGTCCACTAGCATGGGGTCTGTCCTAGGAGGGAAGGGTTACAGTCCTGATCCTTGAGGCCCCGTTTGATAACCCTCTAAGAGGTTGGGATTGGATTGGTAGAGTAGGGGTATTATCAAATATCTTGTTTGGTTTCTCAAAAATGGTCCGGACTATCAATCCGATGGGATTGCTAATTCCCCAACTTAGGGGTATTGCTAATACCATCTAAGATGGTATTAATAATCCCATCCCAACCTCTCCTCATTATCAATCTATTCTCATTATCAATTTTTTCTATCAATCCAATCCTATCATCTAATCTCATCTCAAACAAATATAATATTAATAATCACATCATCGAATCTCATCCCAAACAAACATACTCATTACCAATCCCTTCTCATTATCAATTCCAATCTTAATCTCATCTCCTTACGAATCTCATCCATCAATCACCGTTATCAAACGAGGCCTGAGTTCCTTGACCATCAGGCCAAATCTTTTATCTTAGATTTCTACCATGTCAAGTGATGACTCATACATTTGTTGACATTATAAGAAGAGCCATTTGATGACACAATAAAATAAAAAGATAAAAATTGAGAGGCATTTTTTATAACAATCCCTTTTACAGGTTGCAGATACAAATTATGAACGGAATGCAAAATTTCTCAACTGATAAAAAAAAATTCAGCAACCAAAAATCTATGCCAACTACATACTAGAATAAAATGGCCGAAATCCATCAGTAACTTGTAAATCCAGAACTCTTAGCCTTGCCCAAAACTGACTCTACACTGCCCCGGTAGAGATCTAGACTTTTTGCCAAAGCAAAACCAGCATACATCCCATCAACCGCAGCGCTCACAATCCCACCTGCATAACCTGCTCCTTCTCCGATTGGGTAGAGTCCTTTTAACGACGTGCACTCATATGTCTCAGCGCTGCGGGGAATTTTGACAGGAGAACTGGTTCTTGTCTGGGAGAAGAAAAAGGGAAGTATTGTAAAATGCTCAGTCATTCATAAGGAAAAAAGTACGATGATTCGTCGACAATGGAAAATAAAACTGCAGATCCAAAAACAAGTGCCAGATAATACCATTCTGAAGTGAAATGCACGCTATGTAAATAGGAAGCCAAAAATGGAAGTAGAAAACAAGGATGAAAAGCCGCAAAACTGAAAGGGGTTACCTCTACCCCATGAAGAAGAGCATTGCTGGAGATGAATCCTGGTAACTGAAATTCCAATTTTTAGAGGGGGAAATGGTAGTTTAAACTATGAATTTCGTGCATTTAAAATAAAGGAAATGAAGATTAAAAGAAAACCTCATTGTCAAACGTCAAGATTGAACTTTGTAAAGCCTCCGTTATATAACTTGGAAACAATTCATGGAGGCTGGCTGCCTTAACTCCCAGTCGATAACTCGAGGGTGGTATAGATGCTCCTGAGCATCCAAGGCAATTCAGTTTAGATACAGATTTGGAAGTAAGAAATTAGGTATTAGGAAAGAAAAACATGCTTTACCCGACAACTTGTTTTCCAGAAAATCAGTAACTGTTTGCACAGGCACCTGAAAATTGCCCCCTCCTATTGTAGCTGCTCTTTGCTCAAATTCTCTCTGGATAATAGTGGCAGAGGTTAAAACAAAAGTTTAAAGGGGTATGACAAGAAAAAAATAAAGGAACTGTTTTCCATGAAATAAAATTGTAAAAACATTGCATGTAAACAAACAAATTCCATAGCCTAAAGACATTTAATTGAGCAGTCTTTTAGCAGGAAGATAGCTTGAACTGAATTTTTGATAGCTGCATTCGACTGTGGTCCACCGAACAGTTGGGTTGAGATTTGCAAAAAAATAATGAAACAAACCAAGTGAAGGTGAATATAGCACACCAAAACTACCTGAAATTCAACTCCTGCTAGAGGTCCATGGAAATTTAGAGACTCAAAATCCTTAGATGAGACGGTAACAACGAGTGCTGCATTTGCCCACTTAGATGCACGTCGAGAGAATGACATGCCATTGATACATAGTTCTGACGTATTTGTAGTAGTGAGAACAACCTGCAAGTGTCTTGTTAGATCCCATCCACATGAACTCAGGAATGAAGATTTCTATCCTCTCCACAGTCCACACACCAAATTATCTATCACATGACCAAGTATCAAAATTGGGTTATGGAATATTGTTAAGGTTGGCTAGGAATATCAAGGATGCAGAAAAGTTTCAGACACATAAGAGAAATGTCAATTGACTTTGGAAACATCTGAAACTGTCATCGTTGGATTTTGACAATAGGTGTCAAAACAAGTCAATGCTTTGGCATGTTTACAAGTGTTCCATATGTTTCAGAGTATTTTGGGTGGAAACACGGGAAGTCGCACTCCTACTGGTCCATTACAGTTTCAGAGGAATGGTTTGGCCATTTCGGTGGAAACTAAACAAAATCTTGTTCCAAATCTAGACTAAGTAATATTCTTGGCATTTCAATTATGAAAGCATCTCTAAACCGATTGCCCAAATATGCCAGTGTTTGATAGGTTATTTCTCATCCTTCCAATTGGTTTTTGGAAGGATGCTAAATAAGTTTTTTTAAGTAGATGCTGAATAAGTTACTTGAACAGAATGTACATAGTTTCGATGATGTGATCCTAAATGAATATAATCATGCATTTCTGGTGCATCAAGTAAAAAACCATCATCAAATACAGCGAGGTAAGGAAAAATGGAAACAAAGGTGCCAGTAAAAGCAAGTAAGATAAACTAAGAGGTTTGTCACAGTTTCTAGCAGGAATATCATAAGGAGATTACCTGCCCACCAGGACACATGCAGAAGGAATAACAACTACGCTTCATAGGTCCAGAATCAAAGTGTTCATCAGCATCGTGTCCACTAATATACTTGCCTACTTTGTAATCGGCAACGGGTATTCTCCCACGCCCACTGCGGACTTCAGCAGCCAATTCAGCATACTGCACGTTAATAGGTTTTTTTTTGGTAAGTACTCGTTAATAGGTATTGTCTAATAAAAAACAATATGAATCATCACTAAAAATCAAATTCAACAAATAATTGTCTTTTCTCTATGCTGGGTCATTACTCTTACAGAAATCTTCTCTGAAGGTATACTTGGCAGTCTATGTTAAATTTTGTTCCCATTTTCCCATTGTTTTGCCTCCTTGAAAATTAGGGTATAATAGAGTTGACATGAACACGTTCTCTAAAACTTGAACCAACCTGTATGCCGTTTATTAGTTCTTGAGGATGCTCAATACGCAAACCAACCTGTTAAATCACGTAAGTCATTACTAAAAGAAAAAAGAAGTAATGATAGTAAGAACATAACTGACAGACTTAGAGAAAATATCAATCCCCACATATCCAAACTACAAAAATGTAAAATAGAGAACTTGTAACAACTTTCCACAAATAATCGAAGATAATACTAGCATCTTGACAAAACCAAAGTGCACAGAGCCAATGTCTTAACTGATATGGAAGAAGAGCCCTACATGCATAGCAAACGGAATTCTACCCTGCTCATTTGACGTTCTTTACTCTGTTACTATTTAAATGCCTTCCCCTCAATTTTTTAACTACAGGTACAATCCACATTCCTCACCAAGCCACTCACCGAGCTGGTTCCCCAGCCCTTCCCCCTTCTTTCCTTGTGGGAGCAGGGGGTGGGTATTATATACATTAGCCAGGATCATAAGAGCCAAAAAAGAAGCTACCAAAAAATAAATGCTTAAAACGGAAAATGTGTTCCAGTAGTCAAAAATGATGAAAATGCTTCTGGTTTTAGATTTCTGTTTCAACATATTCTTGATAATGCTGTAATTGCCTCTTAACGAATTGGTATCATGTTGAGTTTCTAAAAAATGAAGGAGGTAATGGTTGGGCTCTTTGGGATATGATCAAGCCTGCTTGTCTTGATTCCATCCGGTGGAAGATGATGAAGGAGGTGATATCGATTCTATCATACTATGATCACAATAGAATAGGAAACAGTAAACTGTTACTCCATTAATCTTGAACTATGGCATGAACCACATGCACATGTTATTAGATACACACAAGTGGCACCCGTGGACGGACCTGTGTACAATTACAATCACATGCCACACACAAAGAGATCGAGACATAGAGTGGTCCGGCCACATGGTGTGTAGTTCTGTTTTTGCGTGTTGACTCAGAAATGAATGCAGATGTCATGATATGAGAGAAAAATAATAAATGCATGTTGCAATGGAAGCAGATGACACAAATATTAGCCGAGAAACGCACAGCAAATTCTTTAGGAACCAGGATCGTATCATGAGAGAGAAGCATTTGATATATATCACGGGCAGAATGTCCAACTGCAAGTACAGCTGCATCACATCCCAACTTCTGGCTATTAAACTTCAAGTTGCTTCTCGAGTCAGAAACTTCTACCCCCACAACATTTCCATTCTCCACAAGCAAGTCATCTACCCTTGTCCCAAACCTAATATCCACCTAAGCACATAACGTGAGAAAACATATTAGTATAATATAAAACAAGTATTGGAATATATTCTCATAAAGAAGTTTGAAACTATGTGTTTCTGTGTCTAGGGTACTCTGGGAAGAAAACTGTGGCTCACCCCCAGTCTTTGCAGATGCTGCCGAAAGTTGCGTAATAGTGGAATCAATCTGTCAGTTCCCAAATGGGGCTTCCCATCAAACAAGATATTTTCTGGAGCGCCAAAAGTGACTAAAGTTTTCATAACCTGTGGATAAAGTGTAACACTTACTGATGGTGCTAATAGCTTCATAACTCATTAGATGGTTGGATATGCCAAAGTGCAAATATATTTCAGGAAAAAAAGTCACACGAAATGTGTTCATAAAAAACTTAGGTACTAAACTTCAACAAGTCATTTTCCAAAACACAGAGCCATGCACTAGGTTAACGCTTCTTTCCACCAACCATGAGGGAAAAAATGAAAACCAGAAGAGACCAACATTCTGACATGCAGAGAGAGAGCTGCAGGGGGGGGGGGGGGGGGGGGGGGGGGGGGGGGGGAAGAGAGGTTCACCAATGCATTGCTCACTTTATAGTTGCCCTTGAAAGTACTCTTCTGTCAATCATTCAAGTATTTGACAGCTTTTTTTTTTCTTCCCCTTTTGTTTAGAACTTCTGTTGAGGTCTCAGCCAAACACCGAAAAAAGAGAGGAACAACAAAGTTCCTAAACTAAAAAGTTTTACGTGAAAATATTTCCGAAGCAAAACACTTTATGTTGTAAGTTACTAAATTCGACAGATGATACACACCGACAGAGCCACAGAACAAATCATACAACTAAAAAAAATTGAAGTTGTAAGTTACTAAATTCGACAAATGATACACACCGACAGAACACTGTTGCTATTCCTTCCTATTCGAGTTACTAGCTTTCCATCGCTCCAAGTACCTGCACCGCCCTGCCACGCATAAGTCCTTACTCCTCAATCAAAGAGGTGTCCTCTTATAAAATATTAGATGGAAAGATTAACACCCCCAAATATTAAGAAACGTGAAGAACAAAACTATTGAGATCAATGTGATTCTAAAATCTTTAACCAGATTATCAGTATCATGTATTTCAGCTGATGCCTTGACATTATACCATATGCAAGCCGGCGACATGATATTGTCATATTGGTAATTGCTAGGAATATCGTCTAGTTATTGTCCCACATCGGGTAGTGGAGTCTTGTAATACGGTGTCTCATTAATATAAATAATACTTGTGTTAGGGTTTGTTAACACCCTATAACTTTTTACTCCAAACAACAGTAATTATATTATAATAGCACGCAAGTAGCAGCAAAAGTTTGATGATAAATGAGTGAGAGCGGGCTGCACAGCGCGATGAGTTCATGCCAAACTAATTAACATGCATACCTGATTATCTGTTTCTCAAGGAATATAGTAATTGAGAGAATAAGCTCTTAATGCCAACTGCCTTACATATCCTATCACCGATTACAGCAATGATAAGCTCTAATGTCAACTGCCTCCATCCCAGACTCAAGAATCTTGAGTAGGAGTGTCGTATCGACCTGGTTTGACTAAACGCTATTATTGTTCAAATTTTCCCCTAAATAGAATGTTTACATGGTTCTATCACAATCTTTGACAATTTTTTGGAAGTATCATAGCAGGGAAGCTTGCATGCGGATCTTTCTATGTTTGTTTAACTTGCATCTTGCTCTTGCACAGGCTAGTCATTAAGTTATAGTGAAAATTTGTAACCAATAGATTTCATTGAATATGGTACCATATGCAGTCCGAGTTAACATGAGTCATATGCAGTTCATTGATCAACTTATGATTTCATGAGAGAGAATAGCATACAAATAAAGAACCTAATCATCAACAACGTTAAATAAAAATTAAAAAACACTTTAATAATACAGAACAAGCTGTAATAATTAAAAAGAGAGTCAAGATATAACCTCCCCAAAGCAAAAATTGCTCTCCAGTTGCAAAATTTTCCGAACTACCAAAGCACCAATATCACGCCCCCTTTGTTCAACTGCTTGGCCTCTTTCAAGTAGAGTAACATCAGCACCAAATTCGGCAAGCACGAGAGAAGCAAATAAACCAGACGGCCCGCTCCCTACAACTACCACTCTTGGATTTTTGGTAGTAGGATGCTTATGTGGTTCACTGTGTTGATTATTTCCATCTTTTATAGGAACAGTGCCATTATAGATCCTTCTATAATTTTGTATTATACTTGTTACATCACCAGAAACTCTTTCATGAGGCAAATGCTCTATTTCCCCAACTTTGGGTTCCAGTTCAAAAATGAAGTCCCAAGTACAAGGTTCCAGATCCAAGAGTTTGTTGACGTCCATATCTACAGTATATACAAATTTGGGCTCCTTCAGAAACTACAAAAAAAAAAAATAATAATAAGGAAAGCAAAGTGTTAGTACACGAACAACTAAGAGTCCAGCTATTTTCAATATTGTTGTGAAGGCATTATAAATCAAACTAGCAATACATGATGCATAGAAATAGGACATTCTATTGATTCTTTTCAAAGCAAACATTGAAGGCCATTAGCAACTCTACCACATGGGGAAAATAAAAACAAGCAAATTTAGCAAAAAGCAAAATATTAGTCATTTTCTTTTGAAGCTAGAAGAATTTGAGCACAAGGGTGCCAATGAACTAACCTTCCTTGCATCAAAAGATTTCCGAACGACTGAGAATGCTTCTGGCGGCAACATAGAAGCAGCCTGGAACAATAAAAATGAAGAAAGCAAAGATCAAATAACATGGTGTAATGGAATCTCAAATGTAATAGAGACAAAATCAAAACCAGGACTAATCTATAGAGCAATTCGAGGAAGCATTAAGCAAGTGCATTCTCCATACCACATGTACACAATTTTCAAGCTCATTAAGTTTTGAAGCCAAGATTAAACAACCCAACTCAGTACTTGGCTAAAAAGCTTATACCATACCCAAAAAAAAGGTATTGAGCTCGACTCATGATCGACATGAGTAAAAGCATGTGCAACAGACGTGGTAAATGGACTTTTTAACTAATTAAGATAGCCAAAACCCAAAAAGAAACCCCAACAGCCTTCATCCTAGCTAAAATACTCCTAGTTTTTCCAAGGAACTATTCACAAGGATTGTCTATGATGTTATTCACAAGAGAAAATAGAGATATTTCACAGGATGATAGCTAAAAGCCTAAAATAGATAGTGTACTGTGCTGAACGGACCGGACATGGTTTGGGTGGCACGGAATGGGCTAAGTTCAACTCACTGAAAGGCAAAGAATTCGGGAGCCTGATTTTGGTCTACCAACTTGTACAGGTTCAACGAACCGAGAACAATTAAACTTTCCATGGTACAGCGGGCAAAATGACTAAAGGGCCGGGCAGGACTGGATCATGTCCTACCCGGATGGACGCTTGTGACAGGTTGGCCCATGTAGATGCTCGATGGGATAGCTCGGCCACGTGGTTTCCGCCTTCCTGTCGTTCAGCAGTCATCATGCATGACATCATTTAGGAAAACAGTTACAAGTGATGTCATGGGGCACAAGCTTACTTGGAGCAAGGTAAGTTCTCCTATAAGAGTTATACGATAAGCCGTTACTTGCTTATTAAGCATTGTGTACTTTCCTTTTCTTGAGAGAGTTTTGACTTGGACATAAGCTAATCGGTTCTCTATTTTGCAGTGATTCTCAGAGAGATGGAGAGTGACTTGATCAACATCCATTCAGAAGGAACAGAGCAGAAGAACATTTCCTAACCCCATGTATAACGTTCAAGGAGTGTTGAACGGAATTTGACTTGCTCAAATAAAATATGCAAGATTGTTTATTAATTTAGCTGTTGTAATACATATTTTAGTAAAGCTACATTGAGATCATGCAGATAAGAGCATCTCCAGCTCCTACTACATTTTTTACTCAAATTTGGGTAAAAATTTGAGCAAAAGCTTCCTTTCCCATGAAGTAGACCAATGGACAAATTTGAGTTCAAATTTGAGAAAAAGCTTCATTAATACCATAGATATAAATTGTGAGGAGCAAAAAAAGTCTCCAAAAATTCGGAGTGTCTGTTGATTTGGTGAAAAAATTGAGTAAAACTCAATCTGCTATGATTCTGAGTCGATGGCTGTGTAAGTATAGAGGGACTTTACTAAGAATCAGAATCTGATTCACAGTCAATCAAAAGAGTAAGAGCTAGAGATGCACTAAATAAATACTAAAACTTGAACGCATATTGAGACACGCTAAATTTAAAAGCAAGCTCGAACAACCTACAACCGAGCCCTGCGCAACTCCTTCTCTTTGGATGCTTAGAAAGGATGAGGTAAGAAAGGGGAGCCCTTTCTCACCAAATATCACCATTTTTTGTGAGATTGGATGAGAAAGGGGAAGGGCCAATCAAAAAAATTCTTTTTTGTATTTTTCTCTGTATTTCTCATTAAAATGCTCAACTCAAATGAGTGATCTCACAAGAAACCTAAACCGTTTTCCTTTCTCTTCTCTCGAAATCCCCCCCATCAAAATGGGCTCGAGAGTCGAAAACAATCCCATAAAAAGATTATAAACCGAACCAAGTTTTCTTTTCCATTTCCTAAACAATCCCATAAACAGAGTATGAAACGCGTAAAATTTACCGGAAATTTGAGAGCTTTGGCAATTTGTTTAAGCAAAGCATCCGAAACGCCAAGAAAATCCTTTCCAGGGTCTCTGTGGACAGGGACTCCTAGCTTGTACAGCCTCCAGAACCCCTCAAATTTGTCAGCTTCGTCAATTTGGGTCTTTTGTTTCGATTTGAGCTTCTTCTTTTCAGATGGGTACCTCAAGTTTCCGGTTCTTTGCCTCTTTTTAGCGCACCGGATTGTGAGGGGCTTGGAATGAGAGAGGGGGCGTGGAGCGTGGGTTGGAAATGGGAATTTAGGGTTAGGGTTTGGGAAGGAGAGATGGAGAGGGAGGAATTTGGAGGTGATGGACATGGTTAAGGCGGGGAGAGGAGCAGGAGGACTGTTTCGAGAAGTGATAAGGGAGGGAATATGAATTAATTGTTTTTTTTCTTTGAGAAAATTTCTTTTATATCCCTTCGACTTTAATCGAAAATTCATTTTGGTCCTTCACCTTTCAATTTCGGCATAAAAATCCTTCGACTTTCCAATTTTTTTCAATGTGGTCCTGTTGACGGAATCCGTTTTCTTTTTGGACGGAAAAAATTTCTTTTATATCCCTTCGACTTTAATCAAAAATTCATTTTGGTCCTTCACCTTTCAATTTCGGCATAAAAATCCTTCGACTTTCCAATTTTTTTCAATGTGGTCCTGTTGACGGAATCCTTTTTTTTTTTTGGATGGAAAAAACGAAGTTGACTCCTTTTGCGGGGCATTATTGTCCTTTTCCCTCCTCTCTCCTCCCTCACCATAGGTCCTTCAAATTAAAAGTCATTTTGTCTTATTTTATTTTGTTTTTATTCACTTGTTTTTATTTGTTAATTTTATGTGAAACTTTTGTGACTTATTAATTCTTCTCGACAAGAGGAATCGAAAAAGTAAAAAAATTTAGACTGAAACTCATAATTTTTTTCAAAAAGACAAATTTTAATGTGTTCAGACAAATAAGCCAAAGTGGCTTATTTTTTGTCCTTATTCAAATTTTTTTCGTATCACTTGGCTTATTGTCAATTTTTTGAGAATTATTGCATTCTCAAGACAAGAGGAATCTTAAAAGTAAAAAATTTTGACCGAAATCAAATTTTTTTTTGAATAAAGACGAAAAAATTTCAATAAGCCAATTTTTTTCGTCTTTATTCAAAAAAATTGAATTTCGGTCAAAAAATTTTAGAGAAAATTTCTTTTATATCCCTTCGACTTTAATCGAAAATTCATTTTGGTCCTTCACCTTTCAATTTCGGCATAAAAATCCTTCGACTTTCCAATTTTTTTCAATGTGGTCCTGTTGACGGATTCCGTCCAAAAAGAAAACGGATTCCGTCAACAGGACCACATTGAAAAAAATTGGAAAGTCGAAGGATTTTTATGCCGAAATTGAAAGGTGAAGGACCAAAATGAATTTTCGATTAAAGTCGAAGGGATATAAAAGAAATTTTCTCTTTTTCTTTTAATCTTGAATATGAATTGTTTTTTTTTTTGATCTTTTAATATGAATTGTTATACTGGTAATAATTTGAAATAATTTGAGGGAAATTTGTGAAAGTAATGAGGAGGAAAGGGAGAATGACTTCGGTGTCCTTGTTCAATTGGGGACACCGTAACTTTTAGCATAACAAAACCATTATGAGTATAACCAAAGCTCATTACAAGCATAACAAAATCATAACAAGGCATAATTTGTTAGCTATGACTTGGTTGTGTTTGGTTATGCTTTCGTTGCTTTTTTTGGATGTTCTTTGGTTATGCCTTGTTTTGAATTTTGTTGTGCTTATAATGGGTTTTAGTTATGCTCATAATGGTGAAGTTATGTCAAAAATTATGTGTATCCAAAATAACCAGGACACTGTAGCATTATCCAAGGAAAATTTATTGAAAATCTTGCTTTAGGAGTTTTTAGACTAGAAACCAAATAAGGACAGTCCGGGCCAAACCAATGTCCCTAGAACAACAGGAAAAGATGGGGCGAATTTTGGCATAACACAACCCCGACCTGAAAATTATGATAAGACCCCCACCGGATAATTCGTGGGTGTCCCTCCCCGGGTTGTTCTGGCCCGCCCCGTGAAAAAAGAGAAAAAATTATTCAAAATTAAAGGCAAAAAGAAGAAAATAGTTACATATTATGTGTTATATTACTATAATAATGAAAATATACAAAAAAAAAATAAATTGTTTTAGTGTAATGAGAAAAACAGTGGGGTATAAAATATAGTTTTTTTTAGTTTAATGATGAATATATTAAACTAGAACTATAACTTTGCATGTAAAAAAATTTTGAGATGGATAATACCAACCCGAACCCGATCCGACCCAGATGGAGTCTTTTATATTAACAAGTGGAAAGTGCACGTGTAACATTGCACGTGGTATTTTGTCATCGTTTTACAATGTTATTATATCCGCTTTCTTGTATATATCTTTGAATGGAAATGAAGCAGATACAAGAGATGGGATAACAAGAAATGGTTTTTCTCCGTTACAAATCTTGGTATGAGAGGAGTATCCACTTTGTCTCCTCTTCCACTATTTCTTCTCGCACGTTGACGCATTTCCGTAGCGTATAATAACGGGTCATTCATGGTTTCATATGTGCATAAGTAAATAAAAAGTAAAGATAACTGAAGTAAAAGTATATCGGGGCTATGTATGAGCAATGTTAATTTGAGCAATTCTTTGGAAAAAATCACTTTTCATGATCGCTTTGATGTAATGAAGAGATGCTGATTTTATGACAGAGAATAGAATTGACATTATGGCTCCATTCATTTTGATGTAAAATATTTTTTTTTAAAAATAAATTTCAAAATTTTATTTTTCGGTGTTTGGTTGACATTTAAAAAATATTTTCAGAAATCGACAAAATGGTGTAGGGAGAAGGAGAGGGGGGCTTAAACGGTAGAGAGATCTGAAAATATTGGAATTGAACGTGGGTAGGGACTAATAATCAAGGAGACTGAGCAGTGAGAATTGCAATAGATCAAGGCAACGGGTTCATTTTGAAAAATAACTTACGAAAGATTTAAGAGTAAGTTATATTCATCCAATTAATGAAAAATATTTTACATGTAAAATGTTTTCCTCATTTTTTACACAACCAAACACCGAAAAATAAGGAAATATTTTATGTCCAAACAATCGGAGCCTATATTCCCCTCACTGGATACTTTACGAGGACCATGGCAAGGTGTTTATGGATTGAGTCAATTTAAACATTTGAGAACAAAGGTTCTGTTGGTGTACGTGACATTTGACCAAATATTTGGTGTACACTATTCTAGTAAAAGGAAAAGAAGATTAAGTTAACTAACGTGAATATTCGGGTACTTGTTATAAATTTGGGGCAATGGAGTCCGGTTTGCTCAGCACTGATCAAAAGGCAGCAAATAATTAAAACTCTCTAATTTGTGGTCACTTCGCACCAAGGGAAAAGAAAGCCCTTATTCCAACACCCAAGAATGTTGGGTAATTTTGTTTGAATGAGAAATGGATGAGGGCAAGACATGAAGATGTATGCAAACAGACACTGGGCTCGTCTTCAATGAATGTGGCGAGTATAGGGTCTTAGTAACAGTACATAAACGGATTGAAGGTCGGAGGGGAAGGAGGAGGAAGATGGAATCAAAATGAAGGTCGGAGAAGAAGAAGATGGATGGAGAGCCAGAGGAAGACGTGATGTTTCTAGTTGATGGCCGTTGGAGTGTTCGAGAGATGGACAAAGGATATGTCATTTTGGGTGTTTGGAGGGGCTGCGTTTGTTGGGGGAGGAAATAGCAAGAGTATTTTCAAGTTATAAAAGTAGACAAACATCCCACCCTATTATAAGAAGTATAGATAGATAGATATATTTTCCCGAACTCACCCCAGCACCAAAAAATTTCTCGTATTGTCGGTCTATGTGTGGGCTCTTTTTAAATTTATTTTGATGATCAAAATTGTATGTTTGCTCACATATATTGAGATATGTGAGAAAAGTGCGAATCACGAGATGCTTGCTTTCATTGTTGTGTCTAGAATATAGTCTTAACATGCCTTTATATAGGCTACAAAATTGGGAATGACTTCAGTGTCTCCCCCTAAAAAAGAAAACACCGTAACTTTTGATATAACCGAACTATTACAAGCATAACCAAAACCAATTATATGCATAACCAAGGCATAACCAATTGGTTATGCCACCGGTATAAACATTTGTTTTCTTCAAATCAATTACATTGCGCCACGTGGTCATGTTCTATTAATTGGGACCACTATTTTAACGACGTGACGCAATGTAATTGATTTAGAGGAAACCTTTGTTTATACAGCCGGTGTATATAATTTATTCTCTACATACAATATATAGCACTTTTCAGGGACATTTTTGTTACACTGGACCACACATTTCGACATAACATATATACCCCACTTTTCAGGTCCATTTTTGTTACAATGGACCACACATTTCGACATAACATATATACCCCACTTTTCAGGTCCATTTTTGTTACAATGGACCACACATTTCGACCCATTATGGCATGTGGCCGGAGATGAAAGACAAACTTCAACTAAATTGATGGTTCATACGTACGGCACGTGGAGGCAAAGCTGAGCCTCATTCATTCACAGCTTTTCTAGAGGCACACTTGCCTATAAAAAAAATATAAGCAACAAATTTTAGAGAAGCCAAATGCAAATGACTTTTAATTTATTTTTGCATGCAATTTCATCTTATCTTGAGCTTCATTTCCTCTCCTCTCTCGCTCTCTCTCGATCTTTCATCTTATCTTGAGCTTCATTTCCTCTCCTCTTATCTTGAGCTTCATTTCCTCTCCTCTCCTCTCTCTCTCTCTCTCTCTCTCTCTCTCTCTCTCTCTCATCTTATCTTGAGCCTCATTTCCTCTCCTCTCTCGCTCTTTAGAATGTTGACCTTGAAGGCTTCCTTCACAGTGAAACCAGCGGGGCCGACACCATTAGAACCCACGTACTTATCAGAATTGGATCAAGTTATTGCAACATCTCACGAGCCTACAGTATATTTCTATCGACCAACCAGTGGTCAATTAGTTTTGAACCCAATAGAGATTCTCAAAAACTCCCTAAGCAAAGCACTCACCATATTTTACCCACTCGCCGGACGCCTCCAATGGACTGGAAGGGGCCGCCTGGAGGTCAACTGCTACTCCATGGGGGCACTGTTTTTGGAAACAGAGTCGAAGGCCAAAATCAGCGACTTTGGAGACTTCACTCCGACTTCAAAAACCAGAGCTCTAATACCATCTGTAGACTACAATAAGCCTATTGATGAGTTGCCATTGCTTTTGGTGCAAGTAACAAAGTTCAGTTGTGGTGGAATTAGTCTTGGCTTGGGCATGTCACATGTGCTTGTCGACGGCCGATGTGCAACTCACTTTGTTTCCGAGTGGGCAAGGATTGCCCGTGGCGAGGAGCCTGAAAACTTACCGTTTCTTGATCGGACGGTACTGAAACTAGAGGAGGATGATCTGACACCGCCGAGATTTGATCACTTGGAGTTCGGCAAACCGCCAATGTTGATTGGCCAAACGAATAACGTAGAAGAGCAGAAGAAGGAAACGACTGTGGTGATGTTGAAATTGAGCAAAGAACACATTCAAAAGCTGAAGAAAAAGGCTAATGAGTTCCTAAGTGTTTACACTAGTAGTAAGCCTTTCACCAGGTATATGATATAATCCCCCGTGGTTTATTGGGTGGTCTTGACCACAACCGCGTGGTGCCCAACAAGAGTTTGGGGCACCGTTAAGTGGTGCACCAGGGCACGGAATAATTACTCCTTAACACCACATATTTATGTGAAGTTCACCTCTAAGTAGGGCTGTTCAAAAAATCCGGTGAACCGTGAAACCGGTCCGGACCGAACCAATCCGTACCTTTTGGATTTTGTCCGTGGATTAATGGTCTAGACACGGATTGAAAAATTAGAAAATCGTGACTCGCGGTTCGGTCTACGGATTTTCATTACAAAACCGTGGATTAACCGAACCAGACCATGAGATATTTATTTTATATAAATAATATATATGTGTGTATTTATATAATAAATTGTTAGTAATGTTAACACTTTTTTCCACCAATTTTAGTATTTTATCTTAATAATGAGATATAGTGTAAATGTACATAAAATATAGGGAGTAAATCGTAGTTTTTTGGTAAAAATTACGGGTAACCTTAGTTGAGTTTTAGTAGTTCGTTTCTTTTCCGGTTCTTTTATGTTATGTAATGTACTATAATGATACAATCCTACTTGTGTTTTAAATTCTTTTGAATTTGATTTTTGAAGTAAGCCTTTAGTAGTTTATGTAACAAGTACTTTCTGGTAGTGTTAAACTTAATTCTGAATGTAACATTCTTCCCTTTTATTGTGAGATATATGTTTGAGCTTTATTTTAGCTAAAATCCGTGGACAAAACCGTAACCGATCCGTGAGTCACGGATCGGATTGGAACCGGACCGTAGGACTTTTGGTCCGGACACAGATTTCATTTTGTAAAAACCGTGACTAGCGGTTCAGTCCTCGGATTCTTAAAAATCTGAACCAAACCGGACCACAAGCAGCCCTACCTCTAAGTGCATGGATTCGAAATATATGTGTGGTGTTGAGAGATGTTGGGCCACCACGCTGCGGTGCCCTAAAATGACTGAATATTTACTCTTATTTTGTCTTTTTAATCATTTGACTTTCTTCATTAAAGTTTGTCGTAATTCATTTGTATTGACGGGAGGAACAAAACATAATAAAACATAGATCAAATTTGAAAAATTCTGCCAACGTAAAAAATTTGAGACATGGGCATACAATGCAATTTAGCTTAACTTTTGAGGTTGTTTGAGAACCCAAATTTAGTACTTACTGTAATACTTAAAAGATCTAGTGCCTCATAAAATATAGTCTAAGAAATTGATAAAAAATTAGCCACCACAATCAGTACGCCGCCACCACAGTTACCACTCCACCACCACTACTATCGTCACTCCAACACAAATCCACCACCACCACCACCACCGCCCCCATAATCACCACTCTACCACTGTCGCCACAATCACCACTCTACCACCGTCGCCACAATCACCACTCCATTGTTGCGCCACTACAATCACTAACCGTACTACCACAAATACATAGTAACCATTAGTAAAATTAGAAGAGAATCACTTTAACTCTATAACTAATGAAACTAAAATTAATTAATCATTTGCTTACATTCAATGCCTAATATATTTATAAAATAGCTTTTCAACTTAAAAAATTCAACATTCAGCTTTCAGTTTCGGTTTTCAATTTTATCAAAAAATAACCTTTGATCTTTTGCAAATAAGTTTCCTTGTTTCTGTTTCTCAATTTTAGGAATTTATTTTCATTCAGTGAAAGGAGTAGAAAATCTTAATAGAATACCTCACCTTTTTCTTTTTTGTGGAGGGGGGGGGGGGGGGGGGGGGGGGGGGGGGTGTTTGTTTGGGAAATCTACTAAAGGTAAAAATAGTTCAATAATGCCTTTCGAGTCTTAACTTAATTTTGTCTTTCTTAATCAAAGAAGTGGTCCGTTTTTTTCATTTTCCAATTCTCGTCGAGAGTCACGAGACAAGCATTTATGCGAAATTTCGTTTGATCAAAAAATGAAGAGCAAATTAAAAAGTTGAAGAGCTAATTGAGTGGGATTCTATGATGAAACCTCTTATTGCCAGGTATGAGGCCGTGGCTGCACATATGTGGAGGTGTGCATCCAAGGCAAGGCTGCACGAATTTGAGCAACTAACAAGTGTGCGCATTGGCGTGGATTTTCACAGCCGGATGGTACCACCATTGCCAAAGCACTTTTTCGGGAATGCAGTCTTACCGATGAGAGCAACAACCACCTCAGGAGAACTGTTATCGAAGCCGTTAGGATATGGCTGTAGCAAGATAAGGGAAGCCATAGAGAAGGTGACAGACGAGTACGTGAGGTCATTTCTAGCTTACTTGAAAAGGGAAAATGATTTGTCCAAGTTCAGGTTCTCTCACGTTGTGGGATCTACTCAAGGAGCTTTCCTTGGCAACCCGAACATGGTAATCACTAGTTGGATCGGGGTGCCCTTGTGTGGTGTTGATTTCGGATGGGGAAAGGAAATTTACATGGGACCCGTAACGGTTGCGTTTGACGGGAAGTCGTTCATATTTCCTAGCCATGATGAAGATGGTTCTTTCAACGCCCCATTTCGGTTGCAGGTTGAACATATGGATGCCTTCAAGAAGTTCTTCTATGAGAATATATGAAGAATGGGTGGCTCGGTTTAGCTTCCCCTGCAAATAAGTCAGATGGCTCCGCTGCGGCGGATTCCGATGACAAGTTCCTCTACCGTTTTATTTTCAATCTATTTTCTTTGTTTGTCTCATGTGTGGAATTTCTCCCTTTTTGAGGGGCTTTCTCACCTCTGTGTGAGTGTTTGTTGGATCGATGATTTCATCTATGCTCCATCTAATTTGAGTTGTGCTTCTTTAGGGATCTTCTACTACCGAGTGTTTTGACTGCTCTATTGCTAGCATTTATGTTGGTTTACTTCCACAGTGTGTGCTTGTATTGTCTAGATTTGGCATTATAAATCAAACTAGAAATACATGATGCATAGAACTAGGACATTCTAATGATTCTTTTCAAAACAAACGTTGAAGGCCATTGGCAACTCTACCAGTACATAGGGAAAATAAAAACAAGCAAGTTTAGCAAAAAGCAAAATACTAGTCATTTTCTTTTGAAGATAGAAGAATTTGAGCACGAGGGCGCCAGTGAACTAACCTTCCTTGCATCAAAGGATTTCCGAACGACTGAGAATGCTTCTGGCGGCAACATAGAAGATGCCTGGAACAATAAAGATGAAGAAAGCAAAGATCACATAACATGGTGTAGTGGAATCTCAAATGTAATAGAGACAAAATCAAAACCAGGACTAAGCTATAGAGCAATTTGAGGAAGCTTTATGCAAGTGCATTCACCATACCACCATGTACACAATTTTCAAGCTCATTAAGTTTTGAAGCCAAGATTAAACAACCCAACAAAAAGCTTATACCATACCCAAAAAAACAAGGTATTGAACTTGACTCATGATATCGATCCACATGAGTAAAAGCATGTGCAACAGATGTGGTAAATGGACTTTTTAACTCTTTACGATAGCCAAAACCCCAAAAGAAACCCCAAAAGCCTTCATCTTAGCTAAAATACCCCTAGTTTTTCCTAGGAACTATTCACGAGCATTGTCTATGATGTTATTCACAAGAGAAAATAGATATATTTCACAGGATATAGCTAAAAGCCTAAAATAGATAATGTACTGTGCTGAATGGACTGGACATGGTTTGGGCCGCACGGAATGGGCTAAGCTCAACTCACTGAATTGGGGAGCCCCATTTTGGTCCACCAAATTGTACAGGTTCAGCGAGAACAATTAAACTTTCCATGGTACAGAGGGAAATGATTAAAGGGCCCGACAAGACTGGATCATATCCTACCCGGATGGGCGCTTGTGACAGGTTGGTGCCATGTAGATGCATACTCGGCAGCAAGGGCGGACACAAGTAATGGCAAGTGGGGTCAGGTGACCCCACTGAGTTGGAAATTACCCCAGAAAAGCTATGCAGTTTTGGGCTATATTGGTAAATTTGCCCCAAGAGATGTTTTACTTTGCCCAAGTATCTCAACAATATTACAATCTTTGCCCTCAAAAAATCCTTACATCTAACCCAGTCAGTCTCTGCCTCTCTCAAAACTTGTGATTTGATTGGATTTTGCAAGCCATGTTCAAGTACATATACCCACGCCCACCCTTCTCTCTTTCTCTCACATATTTTATGAACACAAAGCAAAAAACAAGAAGAAACGTGATACAATGGGGGACAATTTGGAAGCTCTAAACCTAATTGATGCATTGATAAGCAGAGGGCAAAGAAACAAAGTCAATAAGATACAATCTACAAGAATAAAATGAGAGTAGAATTCTAATAGGAAGGTTCCAAAGTTGACATAACCTTGCATTTTCCACTGAGTTTGGAAAATGTTTCCAGGTAGAAACTCGAAGCCTCAAATTTTCCTCTAAGCAAGCAAAAACCACATTTGGCTTGAGAGTCATTTAGACTGCGGAGTTTGAATGAATTTAACAAGAAACAAAGTCAAAGTAGATTTGTAAATAGTATCTCCAAGTTTCACAAACTTTTCGATAGCCCGGAGTGAATTTTTCCGAATGACACCCTTAACAAATTCACAACAAAAAATTTAGAACTATTAAATAAACATAGAAATTACTCCACATTGCAAGTATTTTAAAGTATAATTAAACAAAATTAATACTCATGCCATTAGAGCTCATGAAACAAATTCCTACATATATGACTGAAATCTAAAGACACCGACAGTGCACCGCATGTGGTTCCAACTTTGGGTCCCGCATAGATAATTTGAGCCGTTCAATAATTTAAAAAAAAAATGGAGTGGGCCCTTGAAAAATCAACTTAGTTGAATATATGTAGGTTCTTAATTCAATTTTCTAATTTTTCATTTATATTTGGCTCGGATTATCCCTACGGAACCCAAAGTGAGACTCGCGTACCAGTATGTTCATCGTTGGTGTCCATAGCAATTCTGATATAATTAAGAGTTGACCCCAGTGACGTAAAGTTCTAGGTCCGCCCCTGCTCGGAGGGATAGCTCAGCCACGTGGTTTCCGCCTTCGTGTCATTCGGCAGTCATCATGCATGACATCATTTGGGAAAATAGTTACAAGTGACATCATGGGGCATGAGCTTACTTGGAGCCAAGGTAAGTTCTCCTATAAGAATTATATGATAAGCCGTTACTTGCTTACTAAGCATTGTGTACTTTCCTTTCCTTGAGAGAGTTTTGACTTAGACATAAGCTAATCGGTTCACTATTTTGCAATGATTCTCAGAGAGATGGAGAGCGACTTGATCAACATCCGTTCAGAAGGAACCGAGTGGCGAGCGGAAGAACATTTCCTAACCCCATGTATAGCGTTCAAGGGGTGTTGAAAGAAAATTGACTAGCTCAAATAAAATATGCAAGATTGTTTATTAACTCTGCTGTTATACATGTTTTAGAAAAGCAAAATTGAGATCACACAGATAAAAGTACCTCCAACTCTTACTAAATTTTTTACTCAAATTTGGTTAAAAATTTGAGTAAAAGTTTCATTTCGCATGAAGTACTCCAATGGACATTTGAGAAAAAGCATCATTAATACCATAGATATAAATTGTGAGGAGCAAAACAAGTCTCCAAAAATTCGAAGTGTCCGTTTACTTGGTGAAAAAATTGAGTAAAACTCAATCTGCTATGATTCTGAGTCGACGGTTGTGTAAGTATAGAGGGACTTTACTCAGAATCAGAATCTAATTCTGAGTCAATCAAAAGAGTAAGAGCTAGAGATGCACTATATAAATATTAAAGCTTGAACGCATATCGAGACGCGTTAAATTTAAAAGCAAGCTCGAACAACCTACAATTTAGCCCTGTGCAACTCCTCTTTGGATGCTAAGAAAGGATGAGGTAAGAAGGGAGAGCCCTTTCTCACCAAATATCGCCATTTTTGGTGAGATTGAATGAGAAAGGGGAAGGGCCAAACAAGAAATTTCTTTTTTGTACTTTTCTCAGTATTTCTCATCAAATGATCAACTCAAATGAGTGATCTCACAAGAAACCAAATCCGTTTCCTTTCTTTTCTCTCGAAACCCCTCCATCAAAATGGGCTTGAGAGTCGAAAACAATCCCATAATGAGACTATAATCCGAACACAGTTTTCTTTTCCATTTCCTAAACAATCCCATAAACAGAATATGAAACGCATAAAATTTACCGGAAATTTGAGAGATTTGGCAATTTGTTCAAGCATAGCATCAAAAACGCCAAGAAAATCCTTTCCAGGGTCTCTATGGATAGGGACTCCGAGCTTGTACAGCCTCCAGAACCCCTCAAATTTGTCAACTTCGTCAATTTGGGTCTTTTGTTTCGATTTGAGCTTCTTCTTTTCAGATGGGTACCTCAAGTTTCCGGTTCTTTGCCTCTTTTTAGCGCACCGGATTGTGAGGGGTTGGGATGAGAGAGGGGGCATGGAGTGTGGGTTGGAAATGGGGATTTAGGGTTAGGGTTTGGGAAGGAGAGATGGAGAGGGAAGAATTTCAGAAAAGCTACGTGCACAGCAGCTTGTACACAGCAGCTGTGCACAGATCCCATTTTCTCCCGGCTCGGGTCTCACAAAGATAATCGGAGCCGCTCATTTTGCTCTAAATATGTTGTTTAAGGTCTCTGTAAAAAATGAGTTTCGTTCGATATCGTTAGAGGCGTTAACAAAAGACCCAAAATCACTTCAGAATATATTTAGAACAAAATGAGCGGCTCCGATTATCTTTGTGAGACCCGAGCCAGGAGAAAATGGGATCTGTGCACAGCTGCTGTGTACAAGCTGCTGTGCACGTAGCACAGCTCAAAGAATTTGGAGGTGATGGACATGGTTGAATTTGGAGGTTATACTGGTAATAATTTATTGGGAAAAATTTAAAATACCCCCGACATTTACTCTGAATTTCAATCAGACTTCTAACCTTTTAAAAAAATCAATTTTACTCCCATTAGTATCTTCCGTTAATCAAAACGTCCCATTCCATCCGAATGACTAACGGATTTCGTTTAAGGCTCCGTTAAATAGCGTCCCGATCCAATTTCGATGATTCGACCCACTCAATGTGTTCATAACGTAATTTTAAAAGTACTTGTGAGAAATTAGCAAAAAAATAACAAGGAAGAGCTTCGTTCGAACAGTTTTTTTATTGAACAGTTCAATAAAAAACTACTCAAATCAAGTCATTTCCGGTAATTTTTTGCTGATTTTTCACGTGTACCCTTAAAATCACGATCTGAACACATTGAGCAGCTTGAATCATCAAAATTCAATCGGAGAAGGGGAGGTGCGGACCGATCCAGATTTTGTTCAAGTCAGGACGTCCGAATTTTGTTTCAGTCCGCACCTCCCCTTTTTTGATCAAATTTCGATGATCTGAACCGCTCAATACGTTCAGAAATTGATTTTAGGGTACCCGCAAAAAATTTTAAAAAAATGACCGGGAAGGGCTTCATTTGAATAATTTTTTTATTAAATAGTTTAATAAAAAAAACTGCTCAAATCAAACCCTTCCTAATCATTTTTTTTTGTTGATTTCTCATGGGTACCATTGAAATCACATTTTAATCACATTTGAGTGGCTCGGATCATCAAAATTCGATTCGAAAAATGGAGGTGCGGACCGATCCAAATTTTGCTTAAGTCAAGACGTCCGGATTTTGCTTCAATCGGCACCTCCCCTTTTCTGATCGAATATCGATAATTCAGGGCGCTCAATGTAATTTGAACGTGATTTTAAGGGTATCCATGAGAAATCAACCAAAAAAAAGACCAGGAAGGGCTTGATTTGAGCAGTTTTTTATTGAACTGTTCAATAAAAAAAACTGTTCAGATGACACCCTTCCCGATCACTTTTTTGGCTGATTTCTTAGGCATACCTTAAAATCACGTTTTGATCACATTGAGCGGCTCAGATTATCGAAATTCGATTGTAACGCTATTTAACAGAGCCTTTAACGAAATCCGTTAGTCATTCAGACGGAAGGGAACGTTTTGATTAACGAAAGATAACGTCGGAAGTAAAATTGATTTTTTAAAAAGGTTGAGAGTCTAATTGAAATTTAGAATAAAGGTTATGGGGTATTTTGAAATTTTCCAACAAAATGAGATTTTTGAAAGTAGCAAGGTGGAAAGATAGATAAAGAAAATTTATTGAAGGTCTTGCTTTAGGAGTTTTTAGACAAGAAACCAAACAATGACAGTCCGAACCAAACCAACCTCCCTATCTCCCTAGAAATGGCAGGTGGGGTGAATTTTGGCATAACACAACCCCAACCGAACACCCACTTAGCTTGGCTAGGTGTTGGTATTGCCGGGATCTGCGGTGCCCTAAAATGACTGAATATTTACTCTTATTTTGTCTTTTTAATCATTTGACTTTCTTCATTAAAGTTTGTCGTAATTCATTTGTATTGACGGGAGGAACAAAACATAATAAAACATAGATCAAATTTGAAAAATTCTGCCAACGTAAAAATTTGAGACATGGGCATACAATGCAATTTAGCTTAACTTTTGAGGTTGTTTGAGAACCCAAATTTAGTACTTACTGTAATACTTAAAAGATCTAGTGCCTCATAAAATATAGTCTAAGAAATTGATAAAAAATTAGCCACCACAATCAGTACGCCGCCACCACAGTTACCACTCCACCACCACTACTATCGTCACTCCAACACAAATCCACCACCACCACCACCACCGCCCCCATAATCACCACTCTACCACTGTCGCCACAATCACCACTCTACCACCGTCGCCACAATCACCACTCCATTGTTGCGCCACTACAATCACTAACCGTACTACCACAAATACATAGTAACCATTAGTAAAATTAGAAGAGAATCACTTTAACTCTATAACTAATGAAACTAAAATTAATTAATCATTTGCTTACATTCAATGCCTAATATATTTATAAAATAGCTTTTCAACTTAAAAAATTCAACATTCAGCTTTCAGTTTCGGTTTTCAATTTTATCAAAAAATAACCTTTGATCTTTTGCAAATAAGTTTCCTTGTTTCTGTTTCTCAATTTTAGGAATTTATTTTCATTCAGTGAAAGGAGTAGAAAATCTTAATAGAATACCTCACCTTTTTCTTTTTTGTGGAGGGGGGGGGGGGGGGGGGGGGGGGGGGGGGGTGTTTGTTTGGGAAATCTACTAAAGGTAAAAATAGTTCAATAATGCCTTTCGAGTCTTAACTTAATTTTGTCTTTCTTAATCAAAGAAGTGGTCCGTTTTTTTCATTTTCCAATTCTCGTCGAGAGTCACGAGACAAGCATTTATGCGAAATTTCGTTTGATCAAAAAATGAAGAGCAAATTAAAAAGTTGAAGAGCTAATTGAGTGGGATTCTATGATGAAACCTCTTATTGCCAGGTATGAGGCCGTGGCTGCACATATGTGGAGGTGTGCATCCAAGGCAAGGCTGCACGAATTTGAGCAACTAACAAGTGTGCGCATTGGCGTGGATTTTCACAGCCGGATGGTACCACCATTGCCAAAGCACTTTTTCGGGAATGCAGTCTTACCGATGAGAGCAACAACCACCTCAGGAGAACTGTTATCGAAGCCGTTAGGATATGGCTGTAGCAAGATAAGGGAAGCCATAGAGAAGGTGACAGACGAGTACGTGAGGTCATTTCTAGCTTACTTGAAAAGGGAAAATGATTTGTCCAAGTTCAGGTTCTCTCACGTTGTGGGATCTACTCAAGGAGCTTTCCTTGGCAACCCGAACATGGTAATCACTAGTTGGATCGGGGTGCCCTTGTGTGGTGTTGATTTCGGATGGGGAAAGGAAATTTACATGGGACCCGTAACGGTTGCGTTTGACGGGAAGTCGTTCATATTTCCTAGCCATGATGAAGATGGTTCTTTCAACGCCCCATTTCGGTTGCAGGTTGAACATATGGATGCCTTCAAGAAGTTCTTCTATGAGAATATATGAAGAATGGGTGGCTCGGTTTAGCTTCCCCTGCAAATAAGTCAGATGGCTCCGCTGCGGCGGATTCCGATGACAAGTTCCTCTACCGTTTTATTTTCAATCTATTTTCTTTGTTTGTCTCATGTGTGGAATTTCTCCCTTTTTGAGGGGCTTTCTCACCTCTGTGTGAGTGTTTGTTGGATCGATGATTTCATCTATGCTCCATCTAATTTGAGTTGTGCTTCTTTAGGGATCTTCTACTACCGAGTGTTTTGACTGCTCTATTGCTAGCATTTATGTTGGTTTACTTCCACAGTGTGTGCTTGTATTGTCTAGATTTGGCATTATAAATCAAACTAGAAATACATGATGCATAGAACTAGGACATTCTAATGATTCTTTTCAAAACAAACGTTGAAGGCCATTGGCAACTCTACCAGTACATAGGGAAAATAAAAACAAGCAAGTTTAGCAAAAAGCAAAATACTAGTCATTTTCTTTTGAAGATAGAAGAATTTGAGCACGAGGGCGCCAGTGAACTAACCTTCCTTGCATCAAAGGATTTCCGAACGACTGAGAATGCTTCTGGCGGCAACATAGAAGATGCCTGGAACAATAAAGATGAAGAAAGCAAAGATCACATAACATGGTGTAGTGGAATCTCAAATGTAATAGAGACAAAATCAAAACCAGGACTAAGCTATAGAGCAATTTGAGGAAGCTTTATGCAAGTGCATTCACCATACCACCATGTACACAATTTTCAAGCTCATTAAGTTTTGAAGCCAAGATTAAACAACCCAACAAAAAGCTTATACCATACCCAAAAAAACAAGGTATTGAACTTGACTCATGATATCGATCCACATGAGTAAAAGCATGTGCAACAGATGTGGTAAATGGACTTTTTAACTCTTTACGATAGCCAAAACCCCAAAAGAAACCCCAAAAGCCTTCATCTTAGCTAAAATACCCCTAGTTTTTCCTAGGAACTATTCACGAGCATTGTCTATGATGTTATTCACAAGAGAAAATAGATATATTTCACAGGATATAGCTAAAAGCCTAAAATAGATAATGTACTGTGCTGAATGGACTGGACATGGTTTGGGCCGCACGGAATGGGCTAAGCTCAACTCACTGAATTGGGGAGCCCCATTTTGGTCCACCAAATTGTACAGGTTCAGCGAGAACAATTAAACTTTCCATGGTACAGAGGGAAATGATTAAAGGGCCCGACAAGACTGGATCATATCCTACCCGGATGGGCGCTTGTGACAGGTTGGTGCCATGTAGATGCATACTCGGCAGCAAGGGCGGACACAAGTAATGGCAAGTGGGGTCAGGTGACCCCACTGAGTTGGAAATTACCCCAGAAAAGCTATGCAGTTTTGGGCTATATTGGTAAATTTGCCCCAAGAGATGTTTTACTTTGCCCAAGTATCTCAACAATATTACAATCTTTGCCCTCAAAAAATCCTTACATCTAACCCAGTCAGTCTCTGCCTCTCTCAAAACTTGTGATTTGATTGGATTTTGCAAGCCATGTTCAAGTACATATACCCACGCCCACCCTTCTCTCTTTCTCTCACATATTTTATGAACACAAAGCAAAAAACAAGAAGAAACGTGATACAATGGGGGACAATTTGGAAGCTCTAAACCATTGATGCATTTGATAAGCAAGGGCAGAACAAAGCAATAAGTCAAAGAATAAACTCTTGTGAGAATTCTAATAGAAGTTAATTGACATAATTGCATTTTCCATGAGTTTGGAAAATGTTTCGTAGAAACCGAAGAAATTTTCTGCAAGACCACATTTTTAGAGTCATTTTGAAGACCACTAAATTTAACAACAACAAAAAAAATTTTGAAATATTTAATTTAAAAACCATAGGGAAATTTTCCAAACATTCAAATTTTAAAAAAATAAATTTTAAACAAAAATTAATCCCATTGCCAAATTTTAAAGTTAATTAAACAAAATTTACCATATTAGACCTGAAACAAACCTACATAATGTGGTTCCAAAACCTTGGGTCCCGCATGGGTTTAATTTGGGTCCCGCTAATAAATTAATTTAAAAAAAAATGGAGTGGGCCCTTGAAAAATCAACTTAGTTGAATATATGTAGGTTCTTAATTCAATTTTCTAATTTTTCATTTATATTTGGCTCGGATTATCCCTACGGAACCCAAAGTGAGACTCGCGTACCAGTATGTTCATCGTTGGTGTCCATAGCAATTCTGATATAATTAAGAGTTGACCCCAGTGACGTAAAGTTCTAGGTCCGCCCCTGCTCGGAGGAATAGCTCAGCCACGTGGTATCCGCCTTCGTGTCATTCGGCAGTCATCATGCATGACATCATTTGGGAAAACAGTTACAAGTGACGTCATGGGGCATGAGCTTACTTGGAGCCAAGGTAAGTTCTCCTATAAGAATTATATGATAAGCCGTTACTTGCTTACTAAGCATTGTGTACTTTCCTTTCCTTGAGAGAGTTTTGACTTAGACATAAGCTAATCGGTTCTCTATTTTGCAATGATTCTCAGAGAGATGGAGAGCGACTTGATCAACATCCGTTCAGAAGGAACCGAGTGGCGAGCGGAAGAACATTTCCTAACCCCATGTATAGCGTTCAAGGGGTGTTGAAAGAAAATTGACTAGCTCAAATAAAATATGCAAGATTGTTTATTAACTCTGCTGTTATACATGTTTTAGAAAAGCAAAATTGAGATCACACAGATAAAAGTACCTCCAACTCTTACTAAATTTTTTACTCAAATTTGGTTAAAAATTTGAGTAAAAGTTTCATTTCGCATGAAGTACTCCAATGGACATTTGAGAAAAAGCATCATTAATACCATAGATATAAATTGTGAGGAGCAAAACAAGTCTCCAAAAATTCGAAGTGTCCGTTTACTTGGTGAAAAAATTGAGTAAAACTCAATCTGCTATGATTCTGAGTCGACGGTTGTGTAAGTATAGAGGGACTTTACTCAGAATCAGAATCTAATTCTGAGTCAATCAAAAGAGTAAGAGCTAGAGATGCACTATATAAATATTAAAGCTTGAACGCATATCGAGACGCGTTAAATTTAAAAGCAAGCTCGAACAACCTACAATTTAGCCCTGTGCAACTCCTCTTTGGATGCTAAGAAAGGATGAGGTAAGAAGGGAGAGCCCTTTCTCACCAAATATCGCCATTTTTGGTGAGATTGAATGAGAAAGGGGAAGGGCCAAACAAGAAATTTCTTTTTTGTACTTTTCTCAGTATTTCTCATCAAATGATCAACTCAAATGAGTGATCTCACAAGAAACCAAATCCGTTTCCTTTCTTTTCTCTCGAAACCCCTCCATCAAAATGGGCTTGAGAGTCGAAAACAATCCCATAATGAGACTATAATCCGAACACAGTTTTCTTTTCCATTTCCTAAACAATCCCATAAACAGAATATGAAACGCATAAAATTTACCGGAAATTTGAGAGATTTGGCAATTTGTTCAAGCATAGCATCAAAAACGCCAAGAAAATCCTTTCCAGGGTCTCTATGGATAGGGACTCCGAGCTTGTACAGCCTCCAGAACCCCTCAAATTTGTCAACTTCGTCAATTTGGGTCTTTTGTTTCGATTTGAGCTTCTTCTTTTCAGATGGGTACCTCAAGTTTCCGGTTCTTTGAGTCTTTTTAGCGCACCGGATTGTGAGGGGTTGGGATGAGAGAGGGGGCATGGAGTGTGGGTTGGAAATGGGGATTTAGGGTTAGAGTTTGGGAAGGAGAGATGGAGAGGGAAGAATTTCAGAAAAGCTACGTGCACAGCAGCTGTGCACAGATCTCATTTTCTCCCGGCTCGGGTCTCACAAAGATAATCGGAGCCGCTCATTTTGCTCTAAATATGTTGTTTAAGTTCTCTGTAAAAAATGAGTTTCGTTCGATATCGTTAGAGGCGTTAACAAAAGACCCAAAATCACTTCAGAATATATTTAGAACAAAATGAGCGGCTCCGATTATCTTTGTGAGACCCGAGCCAGGAGAAAATGGGATCTGTGTATAGCTGCTGTGTACAAGCTGCTGTGCACGTAGCACAGCTCGAAGAATTTGGAGGTGATGGACATGGTTGAATTTGGAGGTTATACTGGCAATAATTTATTGGGAAAAATTTAAAATACCCCCGACATTTACTCTAAATTTCAATCAGATTTCTAACCTTTCAAAAAAATTAATTTTACTCCCATTAGTATCTTCCGTTAATCAAAACGTTCCATTCCGTCCGAATGACTAACGGATTTCGTTTAAGGCTCTGTTAAATAGCATCCCGATCCAATTTCGATGATTCGACCCGCTCAATGTGTTCATAACGTAATTTTAAAAGTACTTGTGAGAAATTAGCAAAAAAATAACAAGGAAGAGCTTCATTCGAACAGTTTTTTTATTGAACAGTTCAATAAAAAACTACTCAAATCAAGCCATTTCCGGTAATTTTTTGCTGATTTTTCACGTGCACCCTTAAAATCACGATTTGAACACATTGAGCAGCTCGAATCATCAAAATTCAATCAGAGAAGGGGAGGTGCGGACCGATCCAGATTTTGTTCAAGTCAGGGCGTCCGAATTTTGTTTCAGTCCGCACCTCCCCCTTTTTGATCGAATTTCGATGATCTGAACAGCTCAATACGTTCAGAAATTGATTTTAGGGTACCCGCAAAAAATTTTAAAAAAATGACCGGGAATGGCTTCATCTAAATAATTTTTTTATTAAATAGTTTAATAAAAAAACTGCTCAAATCAAACCCTTCCTGATCATTTTTTTTGTTGATTTCTCATGGGTACCATTGAAATCACATTTTAATCACATTTGAGTGGCTCGGATCATCAAAATTCGATTCGAAAAGTGGAGGTGCGGACCGATCCAAATTTTGCTTAAGTCAAGACGTCCGGATTTTGCTTCGGTCGGCACCTCCCCTTTTCTGATCGAATATCAATAATTCATTGCGCGCAATGTAATTTGAACGTGATTTTAAGGGTATCCATGAGAAATCAACCAAAAAAAAGACCAGGAATGGCTTGATTTGAGCAGTTTTTTTATTGAACTGTTCAATAAAAAAACTGTTCAGATGACTCCCTTCCCGATCACTTTTTTGGCTGATTTCTTAGGCGTATCTTAAAATCATGTTTTGATCACATTGAGCAGCTCGGATCATCGAAATTCGATTGTGACGCTATTTAACAGAGCCTTTAACGAAATCCGTTAGTCATTCAGACGGAAGGGAGCGTTTTGATTAACGAAAGATAACATCGGAAGTAAAATTGATTTTTTAAAAAGGTTGGGAGTCTAATTGAAATTTAGAATAAAGGTTATGGGGTATTTTGAAATTTTCCAACAAAATGAGATTTTTGAAAGTAGCAAGGTGGAAAAATAGATAAAGAAAATTTATTGAAAGTCTTGCTTTAGGGGTTTTTAGACAAGAAACCAAACAATGACAGTCCGGACCAAACCAACCTCCCTATCTCCCTAGAAATGGCAGGTGGGGCAAATTTTGGCATAACACAACCCCAACCGAATGCCCACTTAGCTTGGCTAGGTGTTGGTATTGCCGGGATCTTCACCGAGGCCGGATAGATCACTGAACTGGATGACTCCACTTTCTTTTGAGAAGACATTGATAGTGAGGTTCAAGTCGATAACTTACCTAGGAAATCTAGTGATTGGCCTCTCAATTATAATACGACCTTGACCAGGGAATTCGAGGGTGCCCCTCTCCGCTCCGTTCCGCCCCGCCCCGTGAAAAAAGAGAGAAAATTCTTCAAAATTAAAGGCAATAAGAAGAACATAGTTACATATAATGTGTTATATTACTATACTAATGAAAATATAAAGAAAAAAAAATTTATCCGCAAAAAATAAATTATTTTACTCCCTCCGTCCCTTTTTAATTGTCCTGCTTCGTAATTCCAACTTATTAAAAAGACATCATTATTATATCTTTCACATCAATTTTTTCCTCTACTTTCGTCACTTACCCATCATCGTTACATTTTTACTCACTTACTTTTATAATGGAATCTACTTTTAGGGACAAAATAGACAATGCACCAATTTTTACTCACCAACTTCAGTCTAAAATAGAATAATGGACTCTAAATAAGAGACAGAGGGAGTAGTATAATGAGGAAAATAGTGGGGTATAAATATAATTTTTTAGTTTAATGATGAAAATATTATACTAGAAATATAACTTTGCATGTAAAAATATTTGGAGGTGGGTAATACCAACCCGAACCCTATCTGACCCTGATGTGGTCTTTTATTATTACAAGTGGAAAGTGCACGTGGTATTTTGTCATCGTTTTACATTGTTATTATGTCAGCTTTCTTGTATCTTTGAATGGAAATGAAGCAGATACAAGAGATGTGATAACAAGAATTGGTTTTTCTCCGTTAAAAATCTTGGCATGAGAGGTGTATCTACTTTGTCTCCTCTTCCACTATTTCCCCTCGCACATTGACGCATTTCCGTAGCGTATGATAACGGGTCATTCATGATTTCATATGAGCATTAATTTGAGCAATTCTTTGGGAAGAATCACTTTTCATGATCGCTTTGAGATGCTGATTTTATGATGGAGAGTAGATTTGACATTATATTTCCCTCACTGGATACTTTATGAGGACCATGGCAAGGTGTTTATGGATTGAGTCAAGTTAAACATTTGAGAAAACAGAGGTTCTGTTGGTGTATGTAACATTGATCAACTATTTGGTGTACACCATTCTAGTAAAAGGAGAAGAAGATTTAATAGTGGGGCATGCGTTGCCCAACATTGCCTAGTCATGTATTATATTTAAAAAAAAAAAAAATCCACTCTTAAGACAGGAATGATGGGGGGAAGCATGGTATAGGTTCGGTCAATTACACGGTAACTAACATGAATACTTGGGTACTTGCTATGAATTTGGGGCAATGGAGTCCGGCTTGCTCGGCACTAATTCAAATACGGCAAATAACTAAAACTCTCTAATTTATGGTCACTTCACACCAAGGGAAAAGAAAGCCCTTATTCCAACACCCAGGAATGTTGGGTAATTCTATTTGAATGAGAAATGGATGAGGGCAAGACATGGATGAGGGAAATTCTATTTGAATGAGAAAGCCCTTTATTGGACCTAAATTGCACCTTATTTTTTTTGGAGTAGCACTTGAGAATAACTGAATTTGAACCTACAAGGGACAACTTAAGTCCATATAAGGAACAACTTACCCCGTTTTACTTAGCGCTTTTTTTTTTTGTTTTGACGTTCGAATTTTTCAACTTTTTGAGCTTAAAAATGATCCTTATCCAAAATTTTTGAGTAAAAGTAAGATTTTTTTACTTTTTCGATTTGAATCAAAAAGTCAAAAAATTGACGCAAAACTAAAAATTTGGAAAAAAATGCAAACATGACAAAATAAGAAAAAGCTCAGAAAAACTCAACCTAAGTCCATACAAGGGGTTTCCCAGTTGATTGGGTTAGGGGAGGATGACAGTTACTTAACCTACTAGATGTTTTTGGCAGTAGTCAAGTAAGGGGCAATTTAGGTCCAATAAGGGGCAACTTAGGTCCATAAAATGGACAACTTAGGTTCATAAAATGGATAACTTAGTTCCACACAATGAGCAACTTAGGTCTAAACCCAGATTCGACTACAAATCGACTCCATGTATGAGAAATTTATTTTTGTCTGTTTCATGTCTGAGAAATTTCTTTTCGTCCATTTCAGTTTTATACAATTTCATAATAACTTGTTCACCACTTGAGAATTCTTTACCCAAAAATGCTAGAGGCATATCAGTGTGGCATACCTCAGCCACATTTCTCTCACATACAGGTAGGGCCCACTGAAACGGACCCTACTGAAAACGGACCCTATCTGTATGTGAGAGGTGTGTTGCTGAGGTGTGCCACACTTGATTTGCTCCTAACACCTCTCTTACTTTGGGAATTGATATTCGCGCTCCAAGATTTACTGCAGGCGCTCCACCTTTTTGTTTTTATACTGTGATGTTGCTGGCAACATTACAGTGTAAAAACAAAATATACACTGATGTTGCTAGCAACATCACAGTATAAAAATAAAAAGGTGGAGCGCCTGCAGTAAATCTTGGAGCGCGAAAATTAGTTCCTCTTACTTTTTTACCCCACCTCCCACTTAAATCCAATTCCCCCTGACACTTTTCAGGGACATTTATAGCACTAGACCACACGTTTCGACCTAACATATAAACGACTGTTCAGGGACATTTATACTACCCATTTATTACAGGGAAAAATTCAAAATACCCCCAACATATACACCCAAATTCAATTAAACTCTCAACCTTTTAAAAATTTCAATTTTACTCCTAATGTTATATTCCGTTAATCAAAATGCCCCCTTCCGTCCAAATTACTAACGGATTCCGTTAAAGGCTCCGTTAAATAGTATTCTGATCGAATTTCGATGATCCGAGCCGCTTAATGTATTTAAAACGTGATTTTAAGGGTACTCAACAAAAAAAATGACCGGGAAGGGCTTTATCTGAACAGTTTTTTATTGAATAATTCAATAAAAAACTGTTCAGATGAAGCCCTTCCCGGTCATTTTTTTTGTTGATTTCTTGTAGGTACCCTTAAAATCACGTTTTAAACACATTGAGCGGCTCAGATCATCAAAATTCGATTGAAAAAGGGGAGGTGTGGATCGATCCGGATTTTATTCAAGTACGGACGTCCGGATTTTGCTTCGGTCTGTACCTCCCCTTTTCCGATCCAATTTCGATGATCCGAGCCGCTCAATGTGATTAGAATATGATTTTAAGGGTACTTGCGAGAAATCAATAAAAAAAATGATTGGAAGGGCTTCATCTGAATAGTTTTTTATTGAACCGTTCAATAAAAAACTATTCAGATGAAGCCCTTCCCGATCATTTTTTTGTTGATTTCTCATAAATACCCATAAAATCACGTTTTGAACACATTGAACGGTTCAGATCATCGAAATTCCATCGGGACACTATTTAACGGAGCCTTTAAAGGAATCTGTTAGTAATTCGGACGGAAGGGGGCATTTTGATTAACGGAATATAACGTTGGGAGTAAAATTGAAGTTTTTAAAAGGTTGAGAGTCTAATTGAATTTGGGTGTATAGGTTGGGGGTATTTTGAATTTTTCCCTTTATTACACTGGACCACACACCTAACATATATACCACTGTTCTGGGACATTTATTACAATGGACCACACATTTCTACCCATTATAGCACGTGGCCGGAGATGAAGACAAACTGCAACTAAATTGGTGGTTCATACGTACGGTACGTGGACTCATTACTTGGAGGCAATGCTGAGCCTCATTCATTCACAGCTTATCTAGAGGCACACTTGCCTAAAAAAAATAAGCAACAAATTTGCCTCATTCATTCACAGCTTATCTAGAGGCACACTTGCCTATAAAAAGTAAGCAACAAATTTTTGAGAAGCCAAATGCAATTGACTTATTAGTTTCGATCAAAACTTAATACTTTTCTAATTCCTTTCGGTAAAACGAATCAAAAAATCACAAAAGTTTTATGCAAAACCAAAATTGCGATTTTGAATAGAAACAAAAAAAAAAAAGTTATTGTTTGACTTTTAAAGCCAAATTAGCCCTAGATGCGCACATGGTAGAGAGCAAAGGGCGCGGGTGGGAATAAGCAACTTAAATTCCAATTATTGCCACATAATTAAGGACTATTTAAATATCCATCCTCTTTATCCATGTCATGTAAGAATTCATCCCGCCCTTTTTTCATACTTATATTTTCATCATTTTAGTGTGTGAATTACCTTTTTTACTATTTTCACTATGATATACATATATTATGTTATATTGCTTTCTTAATTTAATGGGATTAAATTGGATTGTTTTCCTAATTTAGTGGGATTGGATTGGATTATTTTCCTAACTCAATGGGAGTTGGTAAATTTCAATATGATTGATTACTTTTTTTTTTAATCATGGAATGTATTTGAGGAATCGCTATTTTTAGGAATATAACATGATAAGTTGACCACATCTTTGCATTTTTTCTTCATTCTTCCAGTTGGCCAATGCGACATGGCTAAATTACCATAAAAAAATGTATAACATGACATCCTCAAGCCGATACATAGTTAAATTACCATGACATTACATGGTAAATTACTTATGATTACATCCTACAATTCTCGACCTATATAGATAAGAATTTTGGGATGTAAAATACTTATGATTTCATCCTAAAATTCTTGGTCTATATAGACAATAATTTTGGGATGTAAATTACTAATGATTTCATCCTAAAATTCTTGGCCTAATGGCTTTGTTCGGTTAAGAGTTTAGGTTCAGTTTTAGTTTTGTTTCCAATCGTTACCCTACTTTTTTCTTCAATCATTACTCTATTTCTCCAATTATTACTTTCTCATCTCTCTCTCTATCTCTCTTCAATTATTACCCATATCTTCAATCATTACTCTATTTCTCTCTTCAACCACTATCAAAACTAAACTAAACTCCCAACCAAACACTAACAAGAATTTTGGGATGTAAATTACTTATGATTACATCCTAAAATTCTTGGCCTATATAGACAAGAATCTTGGGATGTAAAATACTTATGATTTCATCCTAAATATCTCGGCCTATATAGACAAGAATTTTAGAATGTAAATTACTTATAATTTCATCCTAAATTACTTATGATTACATCCGAAAATTCTTGACCTATGTAGACAAGAATTTTGGGATGTAAATACTTATGATTTCATCCTTAATTTCTTGGCCTATATAAACAAGAATTTTGGGATGTAAAATACTTATGATTACATCCTAAAATTCTTCGCCTATATAGACAAAAATTTTGGGATGCAAATTATTTATGATTTCATCATAAAATTCTTAGCTTATATAGACAAGAATTTTGGGATGTAAACATAGTTATTTGTATATCTCAAACTATCCTTATATGAATTGGTCCGCGCAGCGGCCTAACAGATTTCGTCGGACTAGCTTCATGCTAAACGGTCCAAATAATTAACCATGAAATAGTTTCATGGTAAATGGTCCAAATAATTAACCATGAAATGATAGGAACATACAGACATATTTCATGGTAAATGTTACAAATAATTTACCATGAAATCAAAAAGCTTGTATTACATATATGGTTTAAAATATAAATATATACAATTAACAACACTCAAAGGGCAATATCGGTATTAAAAGTATGAGAATGATGAAATCATAAGTTGCTGAAAAGGACATGATGAATTCATAAGTGAAGAGGG
Organism: Rhododendron simsii; assembly: GCA_014282245.1. Classification (NCBI taxonomy): domain Eukaryota; kingdom Viridiplantae; phylum Streptophyta; class Magnoliopsida; order Ericales; family Ericaceae; genus Rhododendron; species Rhododendron simsii. Next base: position 3,672,416 of record CM024953.1, on the reverse strand, counting down.
CAATAAGGACGAATTTTTAAGTCCACCTTATTACATTGCACCACACATTTCTTATTTTGACCCATTATAGAATGTGAAGCTAAAGACAAACTACAACTAACTTAACGGTGGAGGGCCACCCTCCATTCACAGCTCTAGAAGTACTTGCCTATAAAAAAAAAAAAAAAAAAAGCAACAAATTTTAGAGAAGCCAAATGCAAATGACTTAATTTATTATTGCAATTTCTCTCTCTCTCTCTCTCTCTCTCTCTCTCTCTCTCTCGCTCGATCGAGAATGTTGACCTTGAAGGCTTCCTACACAGTGAAACCATTGGAGCCGTCACCAACAAGGCTCATTTACTTATCAGATTTTGATCAAAGCGTTGCTCTAACTCACGCACCTACAGTCTACTTCTATAGACCCATCAGTGATCACCCGCTAAACCCAATAGAAATCCTCAAAAACTCCCTAGGCAAAGCACTAACCATATTTTACCCACTAGCCGGACGCCTCCAAAGGACCGGAAGGGGCCGCCTTGAGGTCAACTGCAACTCCATGGGCGCGCTATTTTTGGAAACAGAGTCGGAGGCTAAAATCAGCGACTTTGGAGACTTCACTCCAACTTCAGAAACTAGAGCTCTGATACCATCCGTAGACTACAATAAGCCTATTGATGAGTTGCCATTACTTTTGGTGCAAGTAACAAAGTTCAGTTGTGGTGGAATTAGTCTTGGCTTGGGCATGTCACATGTGCTTGTTGACGGCCGATGTGCAGCTCACTTTGTTTCCGAGTGGGCGAGGATTGCTCGCGGCGAAGAACCTGAAAACTTGCCATTTCTTGATCGGACGGTATTGAAATTGGAGGAGGATGATCTGACACCGCCGAAATTTGATCACTTGGAGTTTGACAAACTGCCGATGTTGATTGGCCAAACGAATAACTTAGAAGAGCAGAAGAAGGAAACGACTGTGGTAATGTTGAAATTGAGCAAAGAACATATTCAAAAGCTGAAGAAAGAGGCTAATGAGTTCCCAAGTGTTTACACTAGTAGTAAGCCTTTTACTAGGTATGTGATATGATCGAGTGTGGTTTATTGGGTGCTTTTGGCCACCACCGTGTGGTACCCGACAGGAGTTTGGGGCACCACTTGGCATAGAATAATTACTCTTTATACCACACATTTTACGTGAAGTTCATCTCTGAGTGTATGAACTCTAAATATATGTGTGGTATTGATAAAAATTAAGGACTTTTGAAACACAGTTGTTTTAATTTCATTCAATGCTTAATATAACTAATGGAACTAATTAATTAATCAATTGTTTTCATTAGTAAAATTAAAATTAATTAATCAGTTGTTTTCATTGAGTACTTAATATATTTATGAAATAGTTTTTCACTTTAAAAGATTCAACATTTAATTTTCAATACTTAAATTTTCAGTTTTCGATCAGTTTATCAAACAACACCTTTGATTTTTGCAAATAAGTTTCCTTGTTTTTGTTTCTCAATTTTAGGAAATCATTTTCATTCAGTGAAAGGAGTAGAAAATCTTAATAGAGAATACCTCACATTGGGGAAAAAAAATACACTAAAGCTAAAAATGGTTCAAATTATGTCTTTTGAGTTTCAACTTAACTTTGTCTTTTTTAGTCTATTCAAGAAGCCGTCCGTTTTTCTCATAGATACACTACCTTTTTACACTACATAGTTACACTACATCTTATGTGGAGCCTATTTCGGGTCTCAGAAAAATCCAAAAAAATACTGATAAATTTTAAAATATTGTTTTATGGGGTCCTGAAAAAAATCAGCTTTAACGGATATCGGTAAGTATCATTTCTAGATTTGTAGTGACAAAACTGCGCAGATGAACAATTTCAATCATACAAATCAAGAAGTAATACTTACCGATATCCATTGAAGCTGATTTTTTACAGTACCCCATAAAACAATATTTTAGAATTTATGGATATTTTTCTGAATTTTTATGAGACCCGAAATGAACCCCATATGAAATGTAGTGTAACGTGTAGTGTAACTATGTAGTGTATGTAACATCTCTTTCTTCCGATTCTGGTCGAGAGTCTGGAGACAAGCATTTATACGAAAATTAGTTTGACCAAAAACTACTGGTAGAGCAAAGTAAAAAGTTGAATTGCAAAGCTAATGAAACCTCATTTTTTTTAACCGGTTGTTTGGGCCAGCTTGAACGCACCTCAACTGAAGGTAACGACCGGGTATACCCCCAGTGGCCCAAATGTTTGAAATATTTGGCCTCTATGGAAATAAAACCTGTGACCTTATGGAAGAACACTTATTGTCAGGTATGAAGCTGTGACTGCACATATGTGGAGGTGTGCATCCAAGGCAAGGCAGCACGAATTTGAGCAACTAACAAGCATGGGCGTTGCCGTGGATTTTCAAAGCCAGATGGTTCCGCCATTGCCAAAGCACTTTTTCGGGAATGCAGTCTCACAGATGAGAGCAACAACCACCTCAGGAGAGCTGTTGTCAAAGCCATTAGGATATGGCTGTAGCAAGATAAGGGAAGCCATAGAGAAGGTAACAGACGAGTACGTAAGGTCATCTCTAGCTTACTTGAAAAAGGAAAAGGATTTGTCCAAGTTCAGGTACTCTCATGTCCTGGGATCTACTCAAGGAGCTTTCCTTGGCAACCCGAACATTGTAATCACTAGTTGGATCGGGCTGCCTTTGTGTGGTGTTGATTTCGGATGGGGAAAGGAAATTTACATGGGACCCGGAACGATTGCGTTTGACGGGAAGTCGTACATATTTCCCAGCCGTGATGAAGATGGTTCTTTTGACGCCCCATTCCGGTTGCAGGTTGAACATATGGATGCCTTCAAGAAGTTCTTCTATGAGAATATTTGAAGAATGGGTGGCCCAATTTAGCTTCCCCAGCAAATAAGTCAGACAGCTCTGCTACGGCGGATTCCCATGACAAGTTCCTCTACCGGTTTTTTATTTTCGTTTTACTTTTCTTTGTTTGTACCCTATGTGGGATTTCTCTCATTTTTTGGGGCTTTTTCACCCATGTATGTTTGTTGAATGATTTCATCTTTGCCCCATCCGGTTTGAGTTGTGGTTCCTTAAGGATCTTGGTTTGCTTCCACAATGTGTGCTCATATTATCTAGATTATGGTAGTTTTGCTTCATTCTTGTATCTTGTGTTGAAATCATTGTATTGTCTTATGGCTCTTATTTGAAATGGATTGCATGTTCTTAAAAAAAAAAAAACTCGAATCAATGACGTACAACTAAATAATTAACGGCCCCATGTTTCGTATATTGCCTAGGCTTTGTGTTGTTATGTGATTTTCCAAGCTTGATGAAAGCAAATAAATATTTTGTATTTAACTGTTTAGCGTAAGTAACTTCCGCATTGTAACCTGTTTGCCCCTCATTCATGAATTTTCTCTAGAAATTCCAGGATACCTTTTGGTAACCATAAGTTTTCTCTAGAAACTTCCACACTGTAATCTGTTTGCCCCTCAAAATCTTGGGTTTTGACCACTTCCGGGTGGGTTTGGATTGAAAAATTAGTAACTTATTTTTGTCTTTATTTGAATTTTTTTTGCATTTGTTTTTCTACTACTCGTATTTTTTGGGTTCCTTTAAAATATGGCTGCTTTCCCTGGAACATGATATAGGACATTAAGCAAGTATCGATCAGAAATTATTTCTTTCCCTTGAACATGATATGGGACATATAACATGGCAATTAATACCTTGCATCTAACCTCCAAACATGAAAATCAAGGATCCGAATTCTCTCATCCATCCAAACTCGGACTAAAAGCAACAGTTGCATCTGAGGCTCGCCTATCTCAACAATCAATAATTCAAGTTTGTTAACGACTTTGGCTGATAAGCAGTGCCGACTCAAAGCTATTTGGGGCATGAAGTAGAAGTCTTAATATGGGGTCTATCTTTGCATACGCATCTTTGAACGGAATTTTGCAAAAAAAAAAAATGGGGCCATTTATGATGAGCGCCCAATATTGCAGATATTTGGTGCGACTAGTCCCGCTTTAAGTTGTTTTATCTTACGTTTATTTAGTTTTCATAGCGATATTGCACGTAAGGTGTGCTTTTAGTAGTTTCAGGTAAAACGTGCAAATAAGGCGTTTGGACGCCAAGGAATGCTCCGAAAGCTTCTAAGTACCCGAAGACCCTGTCGGTCCCCTAAAATCTGTCTAAGTATGGAAAAATGACTTTCTGAAAAAGTTTCGATTTTCGAGATGAAAAATGGCGGTAATTGATTCTTGAATTTTTCTAAGAGTAACTACAAAGTTGCAAGGTTTTATTTGAAGAGCAAGGTCATGTTTTGAGCCATTTTATCTTGAGAAAAATGTGCAGATTTCCATTTTGTACTAAAAGTGGGGGGTTGACATTTTGATTTAAATTAAATCTTGAAATTCTGGTAATGCCATTGTTTCCAAATGGGGGGTACTTTCTTATTTTCATTAAATAAATTAAAGTAAAGGAAAGGTAAAAGAAAAGTTTAAAATGTAGCCTTTACTTAACTTTAGGGAATGAAAATAAGTGCTGAGAAGCTGTGAAGTTGCTGGGAGCTGTTTGTTGAAGCTGAAGCCAACCTGAATCTGCAATTTTTGAAGAATGTTATCGATAACATCTTCAATTGTTATCGATAACATTGGTCCCATTTTGGTCCAGAAGTTGTCCAGAAGCAAGGGTATCGATAACGTTTGTTTGGAGTTATCGATAACTCTTTTCCCCGGGGAAGAATTTAAATGAAGTCATCGATACCCTTTTTGTAGGTATCGATAACATTGGTCTTCAGCAGATATTTTTACTGCTTTTTGGACTTTCCATTTATGGAATACTTGCCACTTTTGGCAAGTTCAGGGATATTTTGTGGAGAGGAAAGGCTGAGTTGTATAAATACTCATCCCTCTCTCTCTTAGCCATATCTACTTTTTGTCTTAGCTTTAGTTCTCTCTCTAGGAGAGTTCTCCATTGTTGTTCAAGCTTATTTTCCTTAGAACTCAAGTAAGTTTAGTTCGTTTGTTAATTTCCCGTTTGTTAACGTTGTAGCTACGTTTTAGATTCTCCTTAATATCAAGTTTATTTTCATTTCTATCGGTTAATCATGTTTTCTTCCTTAAGCAAGCTTTCTAGTCTTTTCATTATGTTCGAGTAGTCTTTTAGGCTCGGCCATGGGGTGATTGACACCTTGTGACTTCGGTTAATCTTGCCTTTCTCAACATAAGACTTGAGGTTTGCTTTGGAAATGTGCGTGGTTCGCCTTTTATGTAACAAAATTTGTCGATGTTAACCTCCGGTGATCATATGCTCGCTCATATGGTTCCGTGAGCTATGTCTCGCCTCGTGTTTGCCAAAAGAACCAAAGAACTTGCTCGCTTTCCAAACTATACTTCTAGTTCTTGACCTTGATATTTGGTTTGAATTCAAGTCTTGGCGTTGTTAATCTCCGGTGACCATGTGCTTGCTCACATGGTTTCGAGAGCGATGTCACGCCTTGTGTTTAGCTTGTTATTCAAACTCTATATCAAGTCTATTTATTTTCACCGCTAAATCTTCCGGTTGATAGCCTAAGCCGTGTGATTCAACCGTGTTTTCATTGAAAAAGGTTGGATGGCCTAAGTTATGGGTGTTACGAGCTTCTAGGCCTTGCCGCTTGTTTAATATAGTAAAACTCATTTTCTAGTCTTTTTCATAAGGGCAATTCTCATCTTTCAAAGGAAAACTAAAAGTTGGCCGCCTAAACGCCACAAATCCTTACATCTACAATCCGAACAAGCTATATTCGAGCTCCCTGTGGATCGACTCGGACTTCCTCACTATACTATGCAAATCTTTAGTTGTAGTCCGATAAATAAATAATTGAATTTGACGGCCGTTTGGTAAACTTCAACGACTACCGAAAGGGCTGCAATCAATTTATCTTCGCATACGCATATTTGAACAAAATTTTGCAAAATATATGGGGAAAACTTAAGGGGTGGAGATTCAAACCCAATTCCTAAAACATCCAAAGAACCTAAGCTCCTCAAGTATCCAAAGAATTTAAAAGTTTCATTAACATCTAGACCATCCAAAACACTTTTGTACGGTCGCGATTGGTTCTATAAACAACTATTTATGACTCTGCCAGTAAAAAGATTTCCTCTTTGTGTTCTATATCTACACACCTCTCTTACCTTCCTTCTCCTCCTTTCACCCTCCACCAACAAACCTGAATAATCTCTCATTTATTCGTAATGATGTTTAAGCATACTGATAAGAATAAATCTTGTTTATAGTTGCTACGGGCAATAATTTACTAAAAGTATTCATTTTGTAACGGAAAATAATGATAGGATAATCATTGAATAATAAGTATTTTATTTCTATTAAAGAATTATTTTATTCTTATGCGATAGCAACTCAGGGTGGGCCCCGTGAAAAAATCAATTCAATTTTACAAGTATATGTGTTTGATCCAATCTTTTTATTTTTCATTCACATTTCAGAATCCTATAATATGAATGAAAAATTAATAGAAAATTAGATCGAACACCCACATATATCAAATTGAACTGATTTTTCACTAGGCCTCTCAATTATTTTATAAATTATTGAACAGAATGAATCATTCTTGAGAATGAAATATCAGAACCAATTTCTGGACTCTCCAGGCATCCAGAGGACAAGAGATTCTCGAGATTCTCTGAAACCCGGCTTACTAGGTACCGTTTTGCCCTTTTTTTTTTAAGCTTTTTCTTTTTAAAAAAAAAAGGTAATTTCAAACTCAAATATAATAAAAAATAATAATTTTTCAATTACTTTTTTACCGTTTAAAAGATCTCAATGAAATCTATTAAATAAGATCTATATTGATAGAAAAATTATCTATGTAAACATATGATTTTTGAACTTAAAATTACCTTTTTTTTTCAAAAAGTTTCTTTTCTAAGAAACTGGAATGGATCATCCTTTGAGCAAAAACCTCTTGCAGATGCTCAGTCCCCCAAAGGGAAATTCTAAATGCAAAGAAAACGTACCCGAAAATTATTCTGAAAAAGTAAATCAACAGTACAAATACACTTCAAAGTGAATATCTACCGTTGATTTGTCCTTTCAGAATAATTTCTGATATCTTTTCTTTGTAACTCGTATTCTCCACAAATTTGGCGGTGAGTTATAACCATTCGATATCTTCGACTGTCTAGTCACAGCACATTAGTTTCATGGTACTTGTCCCCGGCCCACAACGTACGATATCTTCGACTGTCTCGTCACAACACATTAGTTTCATAGTACTTGTCCCCACAATGTACAGATAAGTTGCTTTTCATTTTGTTTTGTTGACGTATATTATGTCCTATTACAAGTTTTTTTTTTGGAAAGGCGTCCTATTCACAAGTTTAAGTGACTTTCTAGTATTTACTTTGGCTTTTTACGAATGATCCACTCCAGATAACAACATAACGATGAACAATTAATTATACTCTAGCTTAAAAGCATTAAGAAAAAAAAATGTTGTATGTTTTGAATCCAGAGGGTTTGCTTGAACCACTCAAATAATAGTATAGTGAATTGTTGAAGAAAAGTTGAATTTTTCTTGCCAAAATTGTACTACTATTTTTACACCCTTGTTTTGCAGACTGGACAAACAATATAGGACTGAGAGGCCCTGTTTCATAGCCCGCTTGGGCCATGGGATGGGATAACGAAAGTGGTCTGCACCAAGAATAATGTGTTTGGTTTGATTTTGTTGGGGTGGATTAGGTATCTCATGGGATGAGCAATCCCCCCCAATTAATGGGATTAGCCAACCCGGGGGGGGGGGGGGGGGGGGGGGGGGGGGGGGGGGGTGGGGTTACCAATCCTATCCCCATGGGATTGGCGATGACAAGACTAAAATCTCACCTCAATTCCAATCACAATCCTAATCCTAGCCAAAACAAACATGAATAAATAATTCATCCCCTCATTAATAATTGAATAAATAATTCATCCCCTCATTAATAATTCTACCTCATTCTCAATCTCAATCCTAATTTCACCTCATTACGAATTCCCCCAAAACAAAATCTGCAGTCAAACACGCCCAGAGAGTAGTAACTTTTGCAAGTTCGTAGACAGGTAAGTGTTGGAGAATTTTCCGAAGTACCAAAAACAAAAAATTAAAGGAAAGTGTTGGAGTGATAAGGTGCTAAGGAACTTACACAAGAGGTCCTGTGTTTGGATATTGGTGCCACCAACCGAAGGTGCCATACAGGGTCTCTCTCTCTTTCTTTCTTTTTTTTGTGCCAATTCTGTGATGAAAAGTAAAGCTCATAGTTTTGAGAGATTTGTGACAACTGAAATTTGTCACAGACGGTTAGTTTCATGGTTTCCAAGGGCATGTTTTTGTGACAACTTGAATTTTTTATTTTTGGTGAACAAAAGGATATCCGATTACAACTTGTATATTTAGTGACAGGCAATGATAGCACAACTGTTGTGTCGGTTGTGCATGTAGCATTTTTTGTTTGTAATAAGTCATCACTAAGTACTTTTGGCTACACACTTATAGCACTGACAACTTTGTGACACAAGTTTTTTGGGCAACAAAGTTTTTAGTGACGAGTTTTTGACATTCATGATTCATTGACGAAATTTTGTTGCCACTTAAGATCAATCTTCTTTTAGTGCGTTCACTTCGTATACCTCGAAGCGTAGAGTAGTCGCTCAAAAAGTCCAATTAATTCATCAGAACGAATCACAATTTCCTCTAAGGAAATGAATGGCGAATTACATACACAGTCAAAATAATTTGGTTTGATCATTGATTTACTTACATCCGAGAGTTTTTTTTTTTTGAATCACACACAATCAAAATAATTAGGTTCGATCATTGGGTTAGTTACTAACATCCGAGAGTTTCTTTTGCAGGAGTAAATCTACGCGTTAATGTTTGCAGCAACAAAGTGAACAGCTCGAATCATGTGATTGGACTCAGAACGAGATCCATATAAGGAGGAATAATAGCATGCCGCCCTTCTTTCCCCAGACCTTGATATAGGACATATAACATACTATAGCAACTAAGAAGAGTTTGGGGCACCGTTAAGTGGTGTCCCAGCCCCAAGGGCATGGAGTAATTGCTCCTCGATCAACGCTACACATTTATGTGAAGTTCACTTCTAAGTGTATGAACTCTAAATATATGTGTGGTGTTGAGAGATATTGGGTCACCACGCGGCGGTGTCCTAAACGACTGAATAATTACTCTTATTTTTGTCCTTTTTAATCATTCAACTTTTTCTTATTAAAGTTTGTCATAATTCAATTTGTATCGACGGGAGGAATACAAAATTAAAAAAATATAGATTAAATTTTCAAAAACTCCACCAACGAGTTTAAATTTGCATTATTGGTTGGATCCTTTCATCTAACTTTTGGGTGGATTTGTCCAAGTTCAGGTACTCTCATGTCCTGGGATCTACTCAAGGAGCTTTCCTTGGCAACCCGAACATGGTAATCACTAGTTGGATCGGGGTGCCCTTGTGTGGTGTTGATTTCGGATGGGGAAAGGAAATTTACATGGGACCCGTAACGGTTGCGATTGACGGGAAGTCGTTCATATTTCCTAGCCATGATGAAGATATATGGTTCTTTCGACTCCCCATTTCAGTTTCAGGTTGAACATATGGATGCCTTCAAGAAGTTCTTCTATGAGAATATTTGAAGAATGGGTGGCTCGGTTTAACTTCCCCTGCAAATAATTCAGACGGCTCCGCTATGGCGGATTCCGATGACAAGTTCCTCTACCGTTTTATTTTCTTTGTTTGTCCCATATGTGGAATTTCTCTCTTTTTGAGAGGCTCTCTCACCTCTTTGTGAGTGTTTGTTGGATAATTTCATCTGTGCGCGCTCCATCTGATTTGAGTGTTGGTTTCTTAGGGATCTTCTACTACTGATTGTTTTGACTGCTCTATTGCTAGCATCACTACAAGAAAATTGTTCTATAGCAACGGTCGAAAGCGTTGCAAAAAAATGAAAAAACCGTTGGTAAAGACTCCTTTTGTCTATACCAACGGTTTTAGAACCGTTGGCCAAACCGTTGCAATATATCCGTTGCTGTAGGGTTATAGCAACGGTTTTGTCAAGCGTTGGTACAGATTTTTTTTTAGTAACGGTTCCATTAGCAACGGTTATAACCGTTGCTAAAGGCTATTTTCTTTTTTTTTTAAAAACAAACCACTGTGTGATGTAAGCCACCACGTGGCACTGACACGTCACACGTGTCGATGACGTGGCGCCCATGTGACGCTGACGTGTCACCCGCGTGGAACCCACATGTCGCTGACGTGGCGCCCACGTGGAACCCGCGTGGCGCTGGCGTGGCACCCGCGTGTCACTGGCGTGGCGCTGCCATGGCGCCCGCGTGGCGCCTGAAATATTTGCACCTCCTGGGATTCGAACTCCCCACCTCCTGGCTTCGCGCGTGCGCGCGAACCAACTGAGCTTGCCCATGACTTGTGAGGAATAATACACCTTTTAATATTTATACTATACTAGCCGGATTTTTTTTATTCTTTTTTTAAAATTTCGGTTTATACTATGGAAATACTTACTAGTTTCATTTTTTTCGATCCGAAGCATCTATTTTTTACAAAATAGTTTCATTATTCACTCATTATCAATTAAATTGACATGCACCAGGTTCCAAAAACAAAAAAAACAAAAAACCCTCTCTGTTTTCCTTTTTTTTTTCAATATTAATTTTACCGTTTCTAAATTTTTGTTAGATTCACATAAATTTTTTTGATTGGTTAATCATTACTATGAGATGAGTCTAAAAAATTTTAAAAAATGTAATTAAAAGCATAAAAAATCAATATGGGTGAAAAAATATCAAACAACTAACATTTGTTGTCTTTAGTGTCATCTTATATGATTGTTTTTTCAATTTCATTCCACAATTTTATACTTTTTTTATTCCTATTAAGATGAATGATTAATCCCAAAATGAATGATTAGTTTCAGAAATTATCACAAAATGCTAAAAAAATACGTTAAATAAATAATATCGAAAAAAATATCGCCATAACAAAAGCAACGGTTAATGAAAACCGTTGCTAGAGTCCAGTTTATAGTAACGGTTATTGAAAACCGTTGCTATAGGCCAGTGTTTAGTAACGGTTAAGGAAAACCGTTGCTATAGTGTTGTAATCTAGCAACGGTCACATAAAAACCGTTGCTATAGTCATGTTTCTAGTAACGTTTTAAAAACCGTTACTATAGACCCGTCTATACCAACGGTTTTTGGAACCGTTGCTAAAAAACCGTTGGGAGATCCAGATTTTCTTGTAGTGCATTTATGTTGGTTTGCTTCCACAGTGTGTGCTCATATTGTCTAGATTCGGGTAGTTTTTGTTCATTTTTGTATCTTGTGTTGAAATCATTTTATTGCCTTATGGCTCTTATCTGAAATGGACTGCACGTTCCTAAAAAAAAAACTAGAATCAATGAAGTACAACTCAATAATTAATCAAAAATTAGTCTAGGGTCCACTATATCATGTTTGTAATTGCTTCGTTTGATTCCGATATAAGGAATAAGATCACCCCAAGCATAGGGTATAAGCGTCTAATTGAAGCATAATAATTTGGAAGACCGGAATCGTACCCACGGGAATAATTAGTACAGCTTTACTGGATTTGTAGATATAAGCAAGGGTTTCGGCCTTTAGACAACCAACTTTGTTTTAAGTATGCGGTGAAAGTAAAAAGGCTAAATTAAACAGGAATAAACTAGGATAAAAATCAGGTTAGGTCTAGGGATTACTAACACCCATGACTCAAGTAAAAATACATTTTTCACCCAAATATGCGGTCCAAGACACTCAATTAAGGTTGTTAGTCCAGAAGATAGAATGGTTCGATTATCAAGCTAGCTCTAGAATTCATTTGGCAAACACCCCGAGCGACAGAGCTCCAACCATCATGTCTGGTAAGTAGGCTATGCTCTTACCTACATATGATCAAAGAGGTTAATTCTTTAGCAATTTGACAAACAAACTCGAAACCCCACATCGATTTTCGAACCAAAGATTCAAATTTTATATATTGGTGAAAAACGCAATTTTAACTCAAGCCATGAGGTGCTAATCACCTTATGACTTAACCCTAGAAAACTACTCACACATATCTATGAAGATAAGAGCAAGCAAAAATCTAGCTAACATAATTGAAATAACAACACTAGAAGAAAATTAGATTAAACGATAGATAGGAAGAGTAACTACAACTTTAATAAAGAGAACAATAGCAAAAACTAGTTAACTAAAGTAGGAAATTAAAATTAAAGTGCTGGAAAATGAAGAACAATGAAGAATAATTCAAAAATCAAGTAAATCCTATTCTAGATCTAAAAATGGGTACATTTCTATCCAAATCGTGCAATGGTGACAAAACGGGGTATTTATACCGCCCCTGTTTTGCACACATAATATTCCAAAGATCCCCCTCTAAGACACTCGGTACCAATGGCAAAGGCCTTAAGTTGTTGTGTCTGAAGAGGCCTCGGAACCGAATGAACATAATACTTCCCATCAGTGCCGATGCAGTTAGGAGCTGGCGTAAGGAGCTCGCTACCGATGGGATGTTTTCTTGTCTACCGATGCCGAGCTCTTCAGGTATCTTCACAGCTCCCAGCAGCTTCCATAGCACCCAATAGCTTTCACAACATCTTATTTCATTCACTAAACTTAAATAAAGATTGCATTTTAAATATTTCTTTTATCTTTTCTTTACTTTAATTTATTTAATGAAAATAAGGAAGTACCTCCCATTTGGAAACAATGGCATTACTAGAATTTTGAAATTTCAATCCAATCAAAATGTTGACCCCCAGCTTTTTGTGTAAAACAGAAAACAACACACTCTTCTATTGAATAAATGGCTCAAAACATGACATTGATCTTTGAATAAAACTTTGCAAATTTGAAGTTGGTTTAGAAAAATTCAAGAATCAATTACTGTCATTTTTTTTCCTCGAAAATCTATACTTTTTCAAAAAGTAATTTTTGCATATTTAGACAGATTTTCAGGAGCTGACAAGATCTTCATTAGTTCATCGAGTACTTGGACGCACTCGGGCCATTCGTGACGTCAAAACATCGGGCCATCCATGACGTCAAAACAAGCCTTATTCACACAATTTACCTGAAAATACTAAAATCATACCTTACGTGCAATATCAAATAAAAACGACTAATTTAACAATGAAATTAAACTAAACTAAGGACCTAGCGCACCCTTAATGACATTATCAGGTGCTTATCAGTAACCCATCAAGTCCAATTCTTAAGTTTATAACCCCTCTAATCCACTAGTAATGTTTTTTGTAACATCTTAGATCCATTGTACTTTGAAAAAGTATTTGTACAAGACAAAAATGCCTTCCTAGGGTTTTAATCATATTCTCTCTCTCTCTCTCTCTCTCTCTCTCTCTCTCTCTCTCTCTCTCTCTCTCTCTCTCTCTCACACTATAAGAAATTACACAATTGCCGACTAAATTTATTTTAATCGGGAATTATTGAACAATTGCCGACTAAAACTAATTTTAGTCGGGAAATAATAATGTTTGCCGACTAGTAAATAAATTTTCTCTCCAAATATCAATTTTTTCCCAAATTTAAAAAATTATTAAATAAACACATTTCCAACTAAATAATTTAGTAGAGAATAGTAATATTTGCCAACTAAATTACATTTGGTCGGCGAATATCAAGTTTCTTCCCTAATCAAAAAAATCAATAAACGAAAAAAATTTAGGGAATAGTAATATTTGCCGACTAAAATTACATTTAGTCGGCGAATATCAATTTTTTTCCAAATTAATAAATGAAAAAAACTTTTTCCGACTAAATAATTTAGTAGGGAATAGTAATATTTGCCAACTAAAATTTTGTTTGGTCGGCGAATATCAATTTTTCCTCTCTTTTAAATAAAATTTCAAGAAAGGAAATATTTGTTCCGACGACATTGATCACATGATGAAACCTTCCCGACCGAAACCGTTAATTTTTTTTCCTTCTTAATCATAAGATTTTCGTAAATTTTTGGCTCGATCGGGTTAAGGAAAGCCATTTATCGGCCAAATTCTTAAATAAAAAGAATTTTTTTGTCCGATCAAGTGTCTATCCAAATGAGGTTAACTTCATTCTTGGTACAAATGATCTAATTCGTATTACGTCAAAGATAGATGATTTGGATTGCCAAATAAGGCCTCAGGCGGGGCTCAATTAGTGCACTATAACATTTAAAAGTCTCCAAACGCATTAAATATCTTTTCGATCATGTGGTCGCCAATATCGAATGATCTTCGATTTTGGTAACAATTCTATAATTGGTAAGACGTGAAAATTCTAACGGTTCAGATCGAATATTATAAAAAATTACTCGGCAGTTATGTTTACAATCTATGGTTTTTTTTATTTACTTGATAGTCAACTAAGTCTTATGTTCCACTCATTGTTACAGAAGCTACATGATCACGAGAAAATTTTATGATCGAGATTGTTCAATTTGCTGCACTTGGTGAATAATTCATTCTCGTAAATTTGCGGCTCAATTAGGTTTAGAAAGTCCCTTTATCGAGACATGAACTCATTAGAATAAATAGTATTTTCGCTCAATAAAAAATAATCAACTATAATCTTGGTAAGAATGATCTTTTAAACCATATAATACGTATTAGTCTTCATGACATCTTACTACGTACCTTCCATAGCTACAAACCAACTAAATATTTCCACAAAAATCTCCATGATATAATACTCCAACTTCACCTAAAAAGAAACTAACTTAAAACTAACAAATAAGATAATCTACCAACTAGTCAATCAAGGTTAGAATTAAGTAGTCATGGAAAGAATCAAAATAATTCCAGCTCAAACTAAGTAAGCCAAACTCTAAGGATTGATGTTCAAACAATGAACTGCTTCAACAACGAACAACTCCAACAATGAACTACTACCATCCCATCACTCGCAAAAATCCAAGGTCTACTAATGAACTCCTTAGACCTCAAAGCTTTGATTTATTACAGTACCACAAGTCGTATGGCTTAACAGATCACCTTATGTTATGATTGGTTCACTAATCAGCCAAACATCATACACCCATACCCTCCAAACAGTTTCATTGAAACATTCTCAAATCAATCTTCATGAGAATCCAAACAAATTATCAAACCCAAATTAAAATTTTAGGAAACAATAAGGCTCCCAAACTTCACACCCTATTCCACATATTCAGCAATGGTGGCAAGACAAGACTTATTCAATAAATGCAACCAGATCAGATCACCTCAAGTAAAGTTTAAGACGGCTAACAATAATATTGCTGAAGTATAAACAAGATTTTACTCCACTGAATCATCCAAAATTTCATGGGTTATTATGCACATATCTACAGCCTTTATGAATACCCAAACTCCATGGTGTCTTCAAACTAAAAATTGAACTAGCTAGCCGCTAGTTTCATTTTCCATAATAACACATAATACACATCACTGTCTAAAGATCCTATAATTCACTTTGCAACTTGAAGGCCAACTCCATGCACTAACCCAAAAATTTAATACCACTAAAACTTGCATTATAATTTCCTCTTGTCATCTTAAAACCACGTCGGTAAATTAGCCCCAAAAGTAAGAGTTTAAATCCTTAGCAGCAATAACTTAAGAACTTCAAAACTATCAACTATCAAGTCAATAATACTCCATATTTACTTCAAATGGCCCGATGGCAACTCTAATCACATAAGTTTACCCAAACAAATTTTCTCTTTTCAAAACTTCCCATAATTCAATAATAGCGATACCGTAATGCATTAAAATTTCAAAGCACCACCAGTGCACTCCATAACCTCATTGTCTAATCACCAAACATACTGTAACAATCTTTTCCATAGACTCAAACCAACCAAAGCACTCACATGCTGATACAGCCATAGCCCAATGCCTACCATTACCAATCAAGCAACCGTACTCTAGCCAAAGCCTATCTATTTTTTTTTTGTCAAACCCTCAAAACTGAATAGCTAATACTATGCTTAGAAAAACCCACTTTCAACGCTAAACTACACCCACTTCATGGGGTAGTTCCTTAGGCAAGCATAATTATTGACCTTTCTTGATAGAACAAAACCGAATATCTACTAGAATCTCAAGCATAGGAGCGAAGGACCGATCAATCAACAACAATTCAAGACTATCCTGGATGTACTGAGTACTACAAGTAATAAACTTTGGGCACAACCACACACAACTAAGCTAGCCCATCGTCAATACCAAATTGAAGCAATCCTCTAAGTTACATTCTTCAAGTCAATTTCCAACTGTACTACCACCAATACTTCTCTCAAGATTCAATATCATACTCCAATTACATTCCGTGACCAACGTACTTGTAAAATAAAGGCGATGATCCAAATAACAAATAAAATCACATATTCTACATTCTCCTCCCACACCCTATCCAAAGTCTATAGAAAAATAATGTTCCCACCAAATGACTACTATCTCTATAATACTATACGGGTACCGACACACATCACATAACAAACACTCTCACAATTGGCAGTAGGACTCTGGGGACTCAGACCTCCACTAAATGAAAATGATACAAATGAATGCAAAAGTCTTTTTTTTTTTGTTTTTTAAAACCTGGCTCTGATACCACAATTGTCACACCCCAAAATGAGAAGTGACCGGCCATGAACCACAAGACCAAAGCTCATAGAACATGAAGCCTAAAAAGAAATTTTATAAAAACTCAAAAGCAAAGATCCATCAAACAGGCAACCATTTTTTTTTTTAGAACATCCCCAACCAATAAATTCCTCAAAAGAATGGGGCACAAATATCCCATGAACCAAATAAAATACAGTGATCCAACAATAATAAAAGAATCTAGATGTCAGACAAAATATTTCAAATGCGGAAGCGATTAATAAAATAAAAATATGATAAGACACCCTAAGGAGGTCAAACAACAGAACACCCCGAGATACCGCCAGAGTCCTCCTAACTGCCCAACTTGCCTGAAAAAGAAGTTGGAATAAATCCGTCAGCTGACGAGCTCAGTGAGTAGCAAAGCATGTATATTAGAATAAAGTGCTGAAATAGGGATCAAAATAATTTACCATGTCAATATAAATTTGGCATATGCGGTGAACAACAAAATAATCCATTAATCCAATAAAAGATTCATCCAATAAATCTTAATGGTGTTCTCAATCCAATCTCCAACAACAAATGGGGAACCACAACCAAAATCAATAGTATCAAATGCCAGTGAATAAATATCTCAAAATTGGATCCAATATCGGAACTTAGAGTCACCACGAGTAGGCAGCCCGTGGAACTTTTCCCTAAGATCGATCCGGCCAATAACAACCGTTGAGCATTAGGGTCACCGGCCTAATCCGGTCTCTTCCCTAATGGCCAGAGTCACCCGCACACAGAGGATTAATTTCCCTGGACTTCCAAAATAAATGTTCCCATCAATATCCACAAAGTTCTCACCAAAAGATTATTCGATCAACAAATGGTTTCACCAATCCGCATGCCAATTTCAAGAACCAAATAAAACAAATATATGTTCCCAATTTCAATCATTAATTTTCTAAAACAATAATTTAAAGGATACGGGGAAGTTTGCAAATACGTAACATGGTTAACCACTCACCTGGGTCTAAAAGTAATGTATTCGAACAACGCAAAACGATCATAACCTGAACAAAGAATCATTTAGCAATATTATCACTAATTGTATATCAAGTATTACCAATGTAGGACTGACAGCCTAAAAGGGTGTTTAACTAACCTAGACTAATTACCCAAGTCACCAAACTAGCAAACCCAAAACTCTTAATTCCCAAGTCCAAGTAATTCACTCATTTTTTTCATGTACACACCATGACTAACTTTCTGCTCGTAATTCTAGTTTTGCACTTTCTTCAATCATAACCCACCTCTTAATCCTCCAAAATCCACCACAGCAACCCACTATTATACATTAAACCACAACTTGAATAATCATATAGGAAGGGAATTACTTGCCAACATAGCAATGAACATCTAACAACCTTTAACAATTCACCACGCACAACCCGACACCGTGCTCGTCCATTTCCCTCTCGACTTGCCACAAACCCAAACACAGCCAATAATTTCACTCCACACCCACGTTCACAATTTCAGCCCTAGCATGGGAAGTGAAAAAGAAATAGATATGAAGAGAAGAAGAACCACTTACTTGAGGTATCTCCTGCCGAACCAGACAAAACCCTTGGCTGCTGCGACTTCTCTCTCTCAAAATAAACAACCCTAGTCTAATATAATGACTTCCTATTATCCTCGTTCTCCCCTAAATAAAAGGTAACTACCTAATAAAAGTATTTAATATGGTACAACACCAAGTAGTAAAACTATTTAGACTTATACCCCCAACAACAATTATAATATGTGGAGAGACAAAATATCAATTACTATCCAAACTATAAAAATCCCTTTTTTTTAATTATAGAAATATAATTATTAGGAATCAGAAAAGACGGGATGTAACATGTTTGCTCAAATATATTGAGATATGTGAGAAAAGAGCGAATCACGAGATACTTGCTTTCATTGTTGTGTCTTGAATATAGTCTTAACAAACCTTCATATAGGCTACAAAATTGGGAATGACTTCGGTGTCTCCCCTTGAAAAGGTGACATCATAACTTTTGGCATAACCAAACCATTATAAGCATAACCAAAACTAATTATATGTATAACCAAGGCATAAGGCATAACCAATTTTGGTTATGGCTTGGTTATACATATAATTGGTTTTGGTTATACTTGTAATGGTTTGGTTATGCCAAAAGTTACGGTGTCTCCAAAAGAAGAGGAGACACCGAAGTCGTTCCCGACATTTATTGTTACACTGGAGCACACATTATAGCATGTGGCCGGGGATGAAAAGACAAAGGGAGAATTACCGGACAGTGGAGGGCCAGGGCCTTATTTACCACTTCAATGGTCTACACTCTCCAAATCACCAATACATGGTATTCCCTATTTTAATCACCAACGCATGGTAACCATGACTGGAAAGGACTCTTTTGCCCTTTCATTAAGAAGACGTCTTCAACCCAAACCCCCCTCTTCGGCTCTTCTCTCTCTCTCCCTCTCTCTCCACTGGTACGTAATCTCTCTTCTTCCTCTCTCTAGGGTTTGTTCCCGCTTCCTCTCCTCTATGCTCTCCATCCTCGAAAGACTTACTCCTACCCCGACACCCGACCTTGTTCCCCAACTCCCTCATTCTGCCAAAGATGCCTTTGAATCTGTTTCAATCATCCACGCTTCGTCAGAGCGGATTCATAGTCAATTGTCATCAGGTAAGTTTTCTATGGAATAGGGTTTTTGGAGTAAACAGTAATATAGATTGAAGTAACTAGGACAAGGGCTTGGAACACATATGAATTTTGTGGAGATCTGAAGCACATACAAATCATCTGACTATGCATCTCCTTGTACTTAACCACTTTTGGGTAGAGATCCATATGATTTTTCTAATTCATGTGGTGTGAAACAGAAGCCTACTTTTCCTTAGTCACCAACACAATAGTTGTACTACACAAATTTGGATTTTACGGGCCAAAGTAAGTTTGATTCCAACTACTTGAACATCAGTTGCTTTTAAGAATTATAAATCCATGAAATTGCCAATTGGGTCTTACGTTTGATCTTCATTTTCTTTGCAAAAGTATTAATCTGTGCCTTAGCCTTTGATGTGTTTGATAAAATGCTTCAGTGAGTATATTGCTTCGATTTTGGTTTGAGTCGTTCATGACAGTGAAGCATAAAAAAATTTAATTGGAAGCATTAGTTTCTATCCCAATATCATTAAAAGAAGTATAATTCAGCCAAGAAATTCCTAATTAGAAGCACTAGTGCCTTCATATGATCCATTTGGTCACTCTCTCTCTCTCTCTCTCTCTCTCTCTCATATATATATATATATACATATATATATATATATATATTAGTCACTCCAACCATGGATATCGCCAACATCATTGTTGCATTTGATAAGGCATGATAATGCATGAATTATCTTGTGTTTTCCTAATCTTTGCTGCGTTTCTTTTTACATCTTCAATGTTGGAACCATGTGACTTTTGGAATTAATGTTGCAAATAGACACATAGATGTCTTTAAAGATGAGTTGTCTTTTATAGTGCATTGACTCGAGTGCACAGGCAAAAACAGATTTTTGAAAATTCAAATTGGTTTTGCCCAAAGTTGTAGGCGCTATATAGATTTCTCAATCGTTTCGTGCAAACTAGAGCTGGTTGGGTTTCGATAGTTGTTTGAAGCACCAATGGCAGCTAATGGATTGATCTTCATCTTCTTGTTCCATTCTTTTGGACCAGATTCAAAAAATAATTTACCTCATCTTTTAGTGGAACTGCTTTGTTTACCAAATAGTTATGTCCAGCCCCACTTTTTATAGTCAGGTAGTCTTTTTTTTTTTTGTCATTGGGTGTTATAGTGATCTTTCGGCTGTGGTCCATTCTGTGAGCAAAACTCTTAAGCTGACCAAAAAAAGCAGCCTCTTGGAAGACCCAAATAGGCTTAGTTGTTTGCTGTTACAGTAGCGTGAATTATGTTGATTATGTGTTGGTTGGCTATGTTATTATTTCTCCTTTTTTTTCAACTTATGTTGCTTCCTTTTGGTGCATTTTATTGTTTGATTTTTCAAAACTTGTTTGAGATTGTATTAGTTCTGAGGCTCCTATGCAATTTAAAGTGAAAATGCTATGAGTTACAGCAATCTGCCAAAAGTAGGAAAATTTCGGAGCTACAATGTTCATAATACAACTTCTAGTAAGCAAGATTCTGATCATGCTATTTTTGCTAAAAGAAACATTGGGGACTGATCATGCTGTTTTTGAGCAAGATGCGTTTGCGGGAAATGTGGAAACATGACACTAATGGATCGGAGGAAAACAAATCCAGTGGCCTTGCTTCTTTCTTTATGCTATAAGTCCAGTCTTTCTCATGCAGTATTTGGGAGACTCAAAAGGCAGTGAAAGCGATTGAATCTATTCAAGTGAATCAAAGGCCAGGAAAAATGATCAATTTGTTGTAATTTGGAATACCAAGTTGTAATTTATTGGAATATCAAGTTGTAGTATCAAGTTTTATATAATTGAATTGTGAATGTTTATATATTTGTGATGCAAAACCTAACTTTGTTTTGAATGGATAATTTGCCAATGGATTTTGGCTATGAATGTGGCTTGTGAATGATTATGTGAAATGCCTGGCGTGGGCTTATGCATAGCTTGATGTTATTGTTGTTATTGTTTAACTGACTGAGACGCGAGACGTCGGGTTAGGACAAAAAACAGGGGAGACTCTGCCAAAAATTTTCCAAAACCTACATTTGTGATTCGTTTTGACATTCTACCATGTCTATGTTCCATTTTCATTAATAAAAAAAAGGTCCTATCATCAACAACAACTAAAGTGGCACAATTTTATAACTTAAAGTGGAATGCGTCTCATCAAAGGAGTAAACTTGAAACAGAAATCCCGATACCATCTACCTCATGAAATGTCATTATAATACCAGCAAGCAAAAAGGGATATGGGCAACTTACAAGTCACATAGGGTTCGACAAATATGATCAACTCAACCTCAACCTTTCCTAGGCCAAAAAGGGACAAGTCAATTCATTAAAAAAGACTTTTTATTATATTGAAATAAACCATTACTTTTGTTGATAAAGACCAAGTGATATCTTATTCAGTAAATATCATCCCCCATTCAAACTGAACTAACCTTCTTTGAGAAAAAAAGGGCACGACAAAAAATGAAACAGACTTTATGTTATATTTAAAAAGACCATTACATTTATTGAAATAGACCAAGTCAAATAGAGTTCAACGAATGTCATCTCTAAGTCAACTTGAACCAACCTGCTTTGGGCAAAAAAAGAGCACGTCATAAAACCAAAAAGACTTTATGTTATATTTAAAAAGACCATTACATTTATGCAAATAGACCAAGTCAAATAGAATTCGACGAATGTCATCTTTGAGTCAACTTGAACCAATCTGCTTTGGGCAAAAAAAGAGCACGTCATAAAACCAAAAAGACTTTATGTTATATTTAAAAAGGCCATTACATTTATGCAAATTGACCAAGTCAAATAGAGTTCGACGAATGTCATCTTTGAGTCAACTTGAACCAACCTGCTTTGGGCAAAAAAAGAGCACGTCATAAAACCAAAAAGATTTTATGTTATATTTAAAAAGACCATTACATTTATTGAAATAGACCAAGTCAAATAGAGTTCGACGAATGTCATCTCTACATCAACTTGAACTAACTTGCTCTGGGCAAAAAAAGAGCACGTCATAAAACCAAAAAGACTTTATGTTATACTTAAAAAGACCATTACATTTATTGAAATAGACCAAGTTAAATAGAGTTTGACGAATGTCATCTCTGAGTCAACTTGAACCAACCTGCTTTGGGCAAAAAAAGAGCACGTCAAAAAAGCAAAAAGACTTTATATTATATTTAAAAAGACCATTACATTTATGCAAATAGACCAAATCAAATAGAGTTTGACGAATGTCATCTCTGAGTCAACTTGAACCAACCTTCTTTGGGCAAAAAAAGGGCACGTCCGTATGCTATATTGAAAAGACTATTACTTTTGTTGAAATAAACCAACTTATATAGGGTTCGAGGAATGTCGTCTCCCAGCCAATTCCATAGCTGGGAGATGCAAGGCGCTTTGCAACAATTGAGGAGTATCAATTGCCATGGCAATTGCTTGGCAACGTGGAATTGGAATGTTCAAAGTTCGGCAGTCGAATGTTAGAGGTTCATATTGTTCAAGTCGGCATTCATACTCATGTCGCATTTTTCTAACAATAGTTGGTGTTTATCGCACGTTTGGGTTCAAAGGGTATTCAAAATAGTCATTAAGATGTCAATGCCAAATACTTCAAAAATTATTGGAATCCAATGCTCCTGCATTTGATGGTCCTGCAATAGATGCCACGATCTGGACCACAAAATGACCTTCATTCCTAACCAATCAATGGAAATCCTGACTTCACATTTTTACAATACACTATGGCTTCACATTTTTACAAAATGACCTTCATTCCTAACAAATCCTTAAATGATATGCCTTCTTCAATAATTGTGGCTTTAGATACACCACCCATATACTTCCCCAAGCTATAATCCGCATTTGCCATGCGCTCACCACCCGAATAACAAAAACACATCAACTTCCGAGGAGTCGTCGACATGGCTGCACAACATCAACCAAATATATAAGCATTACGCGATTCATACTCAATTACATGATACAAGGGATGTTCAATTGTCCAACGAGTCCAAATAAATAAGTACATATACCCATATAACCCTTTAACCTACACCAACAACACTTGTCCGAAAAAGGTAATCTTTAAATCACACATGACAGTGGTAGGAAGTCAAATATTTGTATGGGGCAACTACAATCCTGCAGCAACCATCATTTAATCAAAAAGATTAAAATCAATTGAGATTAAGAGGATAAGTAAAGGGAAAATTACAGGTCAGAGGTGTTGGCCCGGTTTACTGCAAATTTTACATTTTAATACTAATACTATTACATGGCACCCACAAATTTAATGTTCCTTGACTTAGATTCCATGCCTACTCCTTCCAAAACCAAAATATGTAACTGTCATATAACATAAATAACAAGTGCATTGAATATGTGACTTTGTTTCAATGATTATAAGAATTACATTACATGAGATGGTTCAAATAAAACATCAATAATTTCATTCTTTAGAGTCCAAACAGATACAAAAGATTTGTCTGCCAAAGTTAATTGAAAGTCTATTAGGACAGCAGTGCCAAGTGAAATATTTATATGGACTGAACTACATATTCTCTACATACCAAGTCATGTAATCAAACAGACCAAACAATCAACAAAAATGGAAACGACAACGGGACAACAAACTGATCTAACCAACACTCTACCAATACAACTGTTATCAGTAAACATCTGTCACATGCCAAACAAGAGCAAGCCAATAATAACCATTGTGAGCCAAATCTTGTGTAGAACAATCAAAAACTAGGGTTCAATGGTCCACATTCACTCTATCAATCAATTTATATGCTAAATAAGAACAACCACAAATAAAATTGGAAAGTTGTAGCTTCTTAACCCATCTTCGATTGAGTGTGTCTTTTCTGTATGTATGTGTGAGAGAAAAATACAAGAGCGAGCAAGAGAGAGAGAGAGAGAGAGAGAGAGAGAGAGAGAGAGAGACCAGAGTGAGAGACGGACTGAGAGAGGAGTCGCCGTCGCCGTCGCCGAGGGAGAGTGGAGTCATCGTCACCTGGTGTGAGGAGTCGAGAGAGACCGAGTGAGAAGAGAAGTCGCCGTCGTTGCCTGGTGTGCGGAATGAATGGGAGATTGGGGAAGGAATGAATGTTAGGGCTTATAAGTGATAGGCGCGCGGAATTCATGAATTTAAGCGCCTAAGTAGGGAAATTAGCGCGTTAGACGTGCATTTAAATCTCATTTTCCATTTAATGCGTGCACGTGGTTGGATTTTGTGTTTGTGCTTAATGTGCAGGAAATTGAGTTGTTTTGGCGCTACTGAGAGGTATCCGGAAAGGCCGTGATGAAGCTTGAGAGCGAGAAAGGCTGTGGAGACTAAGTGTTGGATACAAAATCGTGAGAAAGTGACCAGAGCTATCTCTAGCGCTACACCCTTTTTGGTGTAGCGCTACCTAAGGCCTTAGTGGTCAACGCCGGTTGGGAGCGAGTCAACTCAGTCAAACACGCCGAAGGAGATCGCTAGCGCTACAGAGGAAGTGGTGTAGCGCTACCGAGGGCGTTAAGGCCAGGAACGGCGCCGTTTTGTTCCTCCGGTGCCCGATTCCGATTTGTTTTAGGAATTTTAATTGTAATTAATTGGGGATAGTATAAATACCCCGTTTTAACTCAGATTTAAGTACGTACGTTTTACTTAGGGTTTGTAGCAGCTTTTGAAACAACGTATTATTTTATTTTTGCATCGCTCTTAACTTTTTGGTTGCAGTTCTTCTAGTTCTAGTACGAGATTCAAGTTTTCTTCAGTTCTGTTCCGGATTCCCAGCATCGGATTGGTATTTTTGCTTCGTTAATCAATAGTTCTTCAGTTTAATTGCGGTATCCGTTTTTCTTGCTATTTCGATTATTTAAATATGTTTAGATTTAAGTTTTCTCTTATTTTTGTTATTGCGTTCGTTATAATCATGTGTGAGTAGTCCGTAGGGTGCGGCCGCGGGACGGAAGCGTCACGTGGCTAGTCCAATCATTGTTTTACCTCGTGGCTGAATAAATTCAATTTTGAGCAGTTTTAGGAAACGGAATTTTTCTAACGAACAAACCCAGGCATTGCCAGATTTCGAATGCGCACGGAAATTGGTGACAGGTGGTGCGCATTCGTTAGGGAATATTTTTCAATTCTAAAATCAGTAAATCGAATCATTGTGGCCCGAGTAAACATTGGTTAGGCTAGTTGCGGACGCTGAGTTCCCACGGCTGTACTCTCCTTTTTAAATCCTTATTTCATTAATTTAGTTTGGTAATTTAGTTAGTAAATCAATCTCATTGAACAAGGGGTGGCTACCTAAGAGCCAAATTAAAACTAGAATTCCACACTTGAGAGTAAGCACCGTCCGTCCGTCTCTGTGGTTCGACTCCGGTACTTCCGGAATTATTGTGCTACACTGGTCGAGAGTCCTACGCTTGGGACGCGTTTTTAGTTTAATTTTATTAACACCCGGTCGGTCAAGCATTTTTGGCGCCGTTGCCGGGGACGACGACGTGTGTTCTAAATTGTGAGTTTTCGTGTCTTTTGTCTTTTAGTTGAGTCACCATAGGTAGAGGGAAGAAGGTGTCCTTTAAACAGGACCCTCTTTATTATCGCGACCCGACACTTCGTTTAGTTCGAAAAGAACTGGAGTCCAGTCAACCTGCGTTTTCTAGTTCTTCATCTCCTAGTTTAGAGTCAGACTCAGCTGACTACCAGTCAGAGTCTATTCCCATTAGTGGTCTCTATATAGATTTGCCTTTTGAGTCAGTTAGTGTCAGCAATCCGCTTTTCCAGCCAGAGCTAGAGTCAGTTCCAGAGTCAGAATCAGAATCATCTGAGATGGGAGATAGGCAAGTAGTTATCCAGCCGTCCTTGAGGCAGCACATGCATCCCGAGAGGACCACTCCTCTCGGACCCATTGTGTTCCCTCAAGAGACACAAGAGGCACGCAATGCCTTTACAGTCAAACCTGGTGTCCTTAATAGTCTCCCTAGTTTCCACGGGAGAGAGTGCGATGATCCGTACGAGCATGTGCGGACATTTGAGGGATTGGTGCGCAATCTTGCGTCCAATACCCAATATGAGAATGCGTGCCTCAAGCTGTTTGAGGCAACATTGAGGGATGGCGCGCTTCTGTGGTTCCGAATGCAAAAGTCTCAGTCCTTCACCACTTGGGCACAAGTGCGTGATGCCTTTTATAGGAAGTACTTTTCTGAGGCTAAGACTAAGAGTTTTAGGCGTCAAATCCAAGGCTTTAGGCAAGAGAGGGATGAGCCATTTCTCAAGGCATGGGAGCGTTTCAAGGAATTGCTCCTAAGGTTGCCACATCATGGCTTTGAGAGAATTCAGTTAATTGGGTTCTTTCATCTGGGTCTCAACGCTGAGTCAGTCCAGCACATAGAATATTCTTGTAAAGGGGACGATTTCCTGTCCAAAACAGCAGACCAGGCTTGGGATTTCTTAGATGACCTAGCTGATAAGCAGAGGGCCTTAGAACCATCCGATTTTGAGCGATCCGGACCTTCTGGGTCCAATGTTGTCCCGGTTACCATTCGTGACCAGCGACTTCAGTCTCAGGTTGAGAAAATGGCTCAGAGATTAGAGGAATTAGAAGTGAGGCAGACTCATCCAGTTAATGAGGTGTCAATTGAGGAAGTATGCGTGTGGTGTGAATGTAAAGGGCACACCGCGACCGTTTGTCCTGGGTTTATTGCCGCCAAGGGGGCGAGCCAATTCAATCAAGAGGAAGTTAATGCAGTTAGGGCCTGGGATCCTTATTCTAACACATATAATTCGGGATGGAGGGATCACCCCAATTTTGGGTGGTCAGACTCCAGACCCGTAGGTGGAGGTCAAGCTCAACCACTTGCGCTACCTCCGCCGCAGCAGTTTCAACAGTCCCAATCGTCCAGGCCTCCTCAAGGCCAGATCATTCCATTTCACTACCAGCCACAACTTGGTAGGGGGGCAGGTCCATCCACTCGTGGTCCTCCCCCAGGTTATTCACAGATGACCGCGCGTGATCATAAGTTAGATGATACTGTCAATTCCCTGATGCAGTCACAGATGACATTTCAGACGGAAACGAGACAGCAAATTGGGGCCCTTACAACCCAAATGTCACAACTCACTGCGGTTATCGGTCAACTGCAGCAGGAGAAAGGTAGGTTTCCGGCCCAGGGTAGTACAGCGGGGGCCCATTATTTGGACAATTCTTCAGGTTCTAATGTTCATAACCCCAATCAGGAGGAGGCCAAGTCGGTCACCATTCTTAGGAGTGGGAAGGAGATCGATAAGTCCATAGAACCTAAACAGAAACCAGCTCCACCCCTGGAGCCGGTTGATGCACCAAGAGCAATTCCTGATGTTGATGATGTCCCTAGGAAAGAGGTAGAGGACGATGAGGAGTCACCTGAGGTGGTGGTGCCTGCAGCTGCAGCCCCCACGACTCCAACAACACCAGCAGTGCCAGTAGCTCCATATCCCCAAAGGCTAGCGGTGAAACCTAAGCAGAACATGAACCATAAGATGTTTGAACTTTTCAAGAGGGTGCAATTCCCTATCACCTTGATGGAAGCAATTGAGTCTTTTCCCCAGTGTGCAAAGGTATTGAAAAACCTTTGCACGAAAACGCACAAGAATCCAAACAATATAGTTCTGACTGAGCAGGTGAGCTCCATTCTTCAGACTGAGATTCCTGCAAAGTGCAAGGATCCTGGGTGTCCCACCATTACCATAGATATCGCAGGCCAGACATTCGATAAGGCATTGCTGGATTTAGGAGCAAGTGTCAACTTGCTCCCCTATTCAGTATACCTGAGGCTAGGTCTAGGCGATCTGAGAGCTACTCCGGTCACGCTGCAATTGGCAGACAGGAGTGTGAGAGTACCCAAGGGTGTGGTAGAGGATGTGATGATTCAGGTAGGTGAGTTCCAATTTCCTGCGGATTTCATTGTTCTAGACACTTGCCAAAATCCTGAGGTTTTTGAGAAGACTCCTATCATCCTTGGCCGTCCATTTCTAGCCACCTCCAGTGCTATCATGGATTGCAAAACTGGACAAGTCCAATTGTCGTTTGGGGACTTGAAAATGGAGGTGAAAGTGTTTAATGCGGATAGCCGAGTCAAAGGTGAGGAGGTGAGTTTGATCGACACGCTGGTGCAAGAGCATGTCGATAATATTTTGTATAAGGATCTTTTGGAGATAGCCAAGGATTCGACATTCTTAGATTCTCCGGAACTAGGGAGTTTGATGGAGGTGTTTGCAGTAGAGGATGTGTGTGGCGCCGATTGGGATCCAGTTCTTGAGCCGCTGGACGCCCCATTGTTTTAAGTTCCGACGGGTAGCTTTTGCGTACCACTCTCTTCATTGAGAAGTGGACCCGGCTCCTAGCGATAGGGGTACCCATCATTGACTTGGGTTGTGAGCACAATCTTTATATACTGGTTCTTTTATATCTTGTTAAACAATAAAATCAAAAAAAGAGAAAAAAAATTGGAAATTGGAAAAGCAACCAAACAAAAAATAGCATAATGGTCTTGTATAGCCACCCGTTTCTCGCTCATCCGCTTGACACGGGAAGAAAAGTATGACACGTGAGACTGCGTGAATGTCTGGTGGTGTTCTTTTCTTTTATTATTATTATTATTGTTATTTTTGTTTGTTTGTGGCCCGGATAACACGCGCCGGGCGGGACTAATGCAATTGCATGTTCTCGGTAGTTGTGGTTTCAGTCTTTTGGCAGGGTACGCGTGCTACCACACCAGCCTTGGTAGATTAGGTCTCACCGCTGGGGAGATGGAGGCATTCAGGAGCTCTAAGTCATGGGTGCCATTACGTGTGGCGGTTGTAAGCCCAAAGCCCTCAGCGCGGCCTTGTGTGACTAGCTGTGGTCCCATTATTTGGGTCCGAAGGAGCAAGCCTTGGAGCAGCTGCAATGACGATGAATGCAAAAGCAACAAATTCCTCGAACATCGGCCGAGGTCATGGTGGTTGGCTGCCACCCCAGGTTCACTTTTTCCTTCTCTTAATTCTTACTTTTCGTGGTCTTCATGCTTTGGGGACCATGCGCATTTCAAGTTGGGGGAAGGGGTGTACTTTGTACACAATTACTTTTGTGTTGAGCGTTTGTTATGCCTGTTTGTATGAGTTAGGTGAGCATGTTAGATTCTTGTCTCATTGTTTTCCGGTTCAATTCATTTCCATGCATATATCTGGCATCTCTGTTTGAATACTTTCATAAGCAATATTGAGTAGGTGTTCCCACTTAGTCACAGTGTGTCCCTAACAGCATTCCCATGTTTCCTTGTCTATCGATTTCTGCAATTGCACAAAATAGTAGGCGTTTGTACTACTCATCGTAGTCTGAATATTTTGCATGCATGTTGTGAGAGTTGAAAACAGGCTTAGAGGATGAAACAAGGCATTCTTTGTGTAATTAAACCACTATATGAGTCCCGTTGATCCCATTTTAGACCCGTCCGTGTCAGTCAGTTGCTGAGTCAAACTTAGGGAACCGGTGTTTGGATGAGGTGTGCTTTGGTAGCCAGCTCTGTGCTCATTTTGGAGGCCTTAAATTGTAGGGAACCATTGTCATGAGACGTTTTGCTCATGGGTGCTGTGTTTTTAAAAAAAAAAAACCTGAGCCTTAAATTTCAACCAGAGCCCAAAACCCTTAAACCATTTGGATACTAGCCAATAATTCCATTTCAATAAGAGAGAGAGGAAGTCAACTGGTCCCCCCCCCCCCCTTGACCGAAAAAAAAAAAAAACAATTTCGGATCATTATAAAAAAAAAAAAAAAAAAAAAAAAAAAAAAGAAGACACGTAAGCTCTCGGGTGCGCTACACCAAAAGTGGTGTAGCGCTACAAATACGTCTGGTAAAAAAAAAAAAAAAAACCGCCTAAAGGCGCGTCTCTCTCTCTCCTCTCCACTTCGTCTTCTTCTTCTTCTTCTTCCTGCGCCTCTCTCTCTCTCCAGCCTCCATAACCAACCCACTCCATTGTTCTCAAACTCCATAACTCCCTCAAAACTCCACCAATCTTCACCAAAATCCACAAAAACACCCCTCTCACTCTCCTCTACCATAATATCCAACCCAAAATTTCCCTAACCTTCCCAAACTTCCAGATCAGAAAACCCAAAAATTTCCAAAAAACCCAAACTTTTACCCTTAAGTTAACCAAGTCATGGCACCCAAAAAGCAAAACATTGGTAAGGGGAAGGCAGCGGCTGGTTCCTCTGGCCCGCCGGAGGAAGTCCCAATGGGCCGGGCTAAGCGTAGGGATCGGGAGCAGATTGAGAGGGATAATCAGGCAGCATGGGAGTTGTCCATAAAGGAACGGGGAGTGAAGAATGAGAGGCACATTGTTGATGACGGGTTATGGCCGGCAAACTTCACTCCTTTTCTCGCCATTCGGGATCAAAATTTGAGGTATTGGTTCGAACCTAACCCTGGGTTTAATAATGCTTTAGTTGAAGAGTTTTATAAGAATATGGTTGTGCCGGAGCCGGGTCACTTTTTGGCTCCGGGTGCCCGGATTACTTCGAAAATAGGTAATACCCCGGTTTTTATTGATGCGGCTGAGATAGCCGCTGCATGGGATTATCCGAGGCCCACGGGACCCGTAAATTACCCTAGGCCGGATGAGACTTTTGATCAGGATCAGATGGCTGGATATATGTATGAGCATCGCAGGAATGCTAGGATTCCCCATTGGCCCGGTAGGTTCACGACAGCATATAGGTTTCTCAACCAAGTGGTTTGTTATAATTTGTATCCTAGGGGTCGGGAGGGTGCACCCCAGAAATCGGTTGGGAACTTGATGTTTGCGTTCATGGCTGAAGAAACGGTCTGTGATTGGGCCCTATATGTTTTTGGGCAGATGTGTGATTTTAGGGATGCCCCGACTACATTGAGGATGCCTTTCCCGTGTCTGGTTACCAAAATTCTCAGGAGCAGGAACGTTCCGGGGAGGCGATACTATAGCAATGATGAGTTAATGCCAAAGGAATTGGACTCCTCGTTTATTCAGCGGAGTATGGCTCAGTTAAGAGGGATTGAAGGATCGTTGCTTTCTCCACCGCCGGCTAGCGCTAATACTAAGACTTGGTTGGAGAAGATATTTGGTTGTGTGACTGGCATTGCTAGGAGCCAGCGGAAGTTGAAAAGGGAGCAGAGGCAGTTGGCTAGGAATCAGATGGATTTACTTGATAGGCAGCGCCACCTGCAGGCGCAGATTTCAGGGCAGAATCCAGGGCCTTTCCAACCTAGACAGTGGCCGGCATTGGAGGTGAGCGATGATTTCGCGGATCCACCGGAGGAGGAGGAGCAGTCAGATGCTGGGGATGCTGGGGAAGAAGATTGAGCATAGAGTTGGGCTAGTGGTGGTGTTATTTTATGTGTCTTTGTTGAGTCCTGTCAGTTTATGTGTTATTTCATGTGGTTCGTGAGTCGGTGGTTAGAGTCTTGTCATTTCAGATATTGTGTAATAACTCGTACTATGTTATGTTTTTGACTTTTGTTATGTGTTATTTCATGTGGTGCCGGAGTCAAGGTGGCGGTCCGTCAGGGTAGGTTATCCATACGCTTCTATAGGCCGCCACCCTTTGCATGTTCTTTTTCTTGTTGCAACCACGGTCGTTATAAGCCTGTTAAAGTCCTTAGTTGACCCGATGCACGTTGTTCAACTCTCTTGCATGCATGTTTTATATTTAGCTATGGATGTGTGGTATCTTAATTTCGTTGAGCTTTCATTGTTATAACTGGCGTTGTTTTGATTGGCACGTGGTGATTTTTGTTCCATCTCACGTTGGACGCCAAGCGCCTCGCATGGGATGTTGAGTGTTCCGGTGAGCGAAAGTGACATTGTGACTTTGTGGTGGCATGTTTATCTCTACAATTGTTTTGATGCCAAATTGTTTGACTTATAGCTAGGGCATGCATGTGAATGAGTTAAAGGTGGCAGTAAGAGGAAATTTCATGTTCACTTGATTTTTATACAAGTTGCATAACCCTCGTATCCCTTGTTGAGTTTTCTTTTCTTGTTTTGTTATTTTTATTTCGTTCGTTGCTAGGGACTAGCAACGCTCAAGTTGGGGGATGTGATAGGCGCGCGGAATTCATGAATTTAAGCGCCTAAGTAGGGAAATTAGCGCGTTAGACGTGCATTTAAATCTCATTTTCCATTTAATGCGTGCACGTGGTTGGATTTTGTGTTTGTGCTTAATGTGCAGGAAATTGAGTTGTTTTGGCGCTACTGAGAGGTATCCGGAAAGGCCGTGATGAAGCTTGAGAGCGAGAAAGGCTGTGGAGACTAAGTGTTGGATACAAAATCGTGAGAAAGTGACCAGAGCTATCTCTAGCGCTACACCCTTTTTGGTGTAGCGCTACCTAAGGCCTTAGTGGTCAACGCCGGTTGGGAGCGAGTCAACTCAGTCAAACACGCCGAAGGAGATCGCTAGCGCTACAGAGGAAGTGGTGTAGCGCTACCGAGGGCGTTAAGGCCAGGAACGGCGCCGTTTTGTTCCTCCGGTGCCCGATTCCGATTTGTTTTAGGAATTTTAATTGTAATTAATTGGGGATAGTATAAATACCCCGTTTTAACTCAGATTTAAGTACGTACGTTTTACTTAGGGTTTGTAGCAGCTTTTGAAACAACGTATTATTTTATTTTTGCATCGCTCTTAACTTTTTGGTTGCAGTTCTTCTAGTTCTAGTACGAGATTCAAGTTTTCTTCAGTTCTGTTCCGGATTCCCAGCATCGGATTGGTATTTTTGCTTCGTTAATCAATAGTTCTTCAGTTTAATTGCGGTATCCGTTTTTCTTGCTATTTCGATTATTTAAATATGTTTAGATTTAAGTTTTCTCTTATTTTTGTTATTGCGTTCGTTATAATCATGTGTGAGTAGTCCGTAGGGTGCGGCCGCGGGACGGAAGCGTCACGTGGCTAGTCCAATCATTGTTTTACCTCGTGGCTGAATAAATTCAATTTTGAGCAGTTTTAGGAAACGGAATTTTTCTAACGAACAAACCCAGGCATTGCCAGATTTCGAATGCGCACGGAAATTGGTGACAGGTGGTGCGCATTCGTTAGGGAATATTTTTCAATTCTAAAATCAGTAAATCGAATCATTGTGGCCCGAGTAAACATTGGTTAGGCTAGTTGCGGACGCTGAGTTCCCACGGCTGTACTCTCCTTTTTAAATCCTTATTTCATTAATTTAGTTTGGTAATTTAGTTAGTAAATCAATCTCATTGAACAAGGGGTGGCTACCTAAGAGCCAAATTAAAACTAGAATTCCACACTTGAGAGTAAGCACCGTCCGTCCGTCTCTGTGGTTCGACTCCGGTACTTCCGGAATTATTGTGCTACACTGGTCGAGAGTCCTACGCTTGGGACGCGTTTTTAGTTTAATTTTATTAACACCCGGTCGGTCAAGCAATAAGTGATACATAAAGGAGGATAAAATAGACATTTCAAATGGGCACACCATGTATTTGTCAATATTTTTCCTCCTGTCATGCAAGTGGTAGTTTGAAGACTCCAGACCATGAAATTCGAATTTTTCCCGGTCAACACCTCTGACCGGTGATTTTCCCAAAGACAAACTGCAACTAAATTGGTGGTTCATACGTACGGTACGTGGAGTTTATTACTTGGAGGCAATGCTGAGCCTTATTCATTCACAGCTTATCTAGAGGCACACTTGCCTATTTTGGCATGCAATTTATTACACTGGACCAAACATCCCATTACAGCAAGTGGCCGGAGATGAAGAAAAACTGCAACTAAATTGGTGGTTTCATGTTTTGCGTCAAACTTTTGTAACTTTTTGATTTGTCTCGTCGTGAGAAATCAAAAAAGTTAAAAGGTATTATCGAAACTCATAATTTTTTGAATAAAAACAAAATTAAGTAAAAAAAGACAACTTATTTTACTAATTTTTTTAAAAATTTATGAGTTTTGATCAAAATTTAATATTTTTCTGATTCCTCTCGCCAAGACGAATCAATAAGTCACAAAAGTTTTATGCAAAACTAACAATTGCGAATTTTTTTTGAATAAAGACAAAAACATAAGTTTCTATTTGACTTTGAAATCCAAATTAGCCGTAGATGCGAGCATGGTAGAGAGGAAAGGACGTGCGTGGAATAAATTTAGGAAGGATCTACACAGTACAGGGAAAGGATCTCCCAAAGTCATGACTCATTGAACTCAAAAAGTAGGACCCGGCCGGTTGGACATTTTCTCGAGTTATCGCTAAATACTTTTAGTTACACAATTTTAATAACAACTCTGTGACACTTTTTTTTTTGTCAATCAAAATTTTCGTGACAAGTATTTGACATTGAGTGATGATTTGTCGCCACTTAAAATCAAATTTCTTGTAGTGCATTCACTTCGTATGCCTCGACTCGTAGAGCAATCTCGCAAAAAGTCCAATTGATCGGGGCAGATCACATTATCCTCTAACAAACGAACCGCAAATTACACACAATCGAAATAATTTGGTCCGATCATTGGGTTACTAACATACAGCCGAGAGTTTTTTTTTGCAGCAGTAAATCTACGCGTTAATGTCTTCTGCAACAAAGTGAACAGTTCAAATTATGTGATTGGACTCGGGACGAGGTCCATGAACATTAAAGGGACATGTACAACTGCAAGCCGCTGCTCTTTCCCCTAGACCTTGATATGGGATATATAACTTCCAAACATGAAAAATCAAGGATTCGGCTTCTCTCTGTTATCCTAACTCGAACTACAAGAAACAGTCGCATCTTGAGCTCGCCCATCGTAGCAATCAATGCAAAAGTCTAATTTGTTAACGACTATGGCTGATAAGATCGCCTATTTCTACCTGTTATAGTCTTTTAATAAATCTAAAAATATTTTGGATGGTCGAAATTGCATGGGTATCCAAAACAAGTTCTCGAGTAACCATATTCACAATTGAAAAGCAAGGAAATAGATAAGATGAAATGGGAGACGCAAAGATGATCGAGAGGCACCAATTAGAGAGTAGCACACATTTCTTATGGGAAATGATTTGTCACTCCTTTTTTTGTTAATATCACTCATCTGCAAGTGTAGGAGAGCGGCAAAATCAGCCACCTTCGTTATGTAGGTTTTGTGCAGAGCATTGCGAGGAAAAGTTGGGAAGGCTAGTAGTGGTTGGGACATTGGGCTGAGAAAAGTGAGAATTATGAAAGACTTCTCCCCATGTGCCTTCCTTGATGACTTGGACGATTTCCCACCACCACCACCAGCCCTTTCCATCATTGAATGCCACCAAGATGAGGTTTCTCTCTCCTCCTCTCTTTCTCTCTCTAAACTTACATTTATTCCTATTTATTGTAATGTCTCTGAATCGTGACGCAAAATACGTCAAGATTCTAATAAGTGAAGATTCTAATCTCTAACCCAACGTTTTAATTGGAGATGCTAAATTTTTTAAAGGCTCATGTGTGTTTCTTTTATGTCAAATTATAAGTATAAAACACATACTTCTTGAATTTTGACATCCCAAAAAATAGATTTAGCATGAGGAGACAAATTTGAAGCAAATGATGTGGAGCCAAATTCGGGTTGAATTTGACGGGATTGGATCCAGTTCAGTTTGTTCGGATCAGTTTGGACCATATTTTGTATCCGAATCGTCCCAAAGTTGTTTTGGACTGCTCAGATTTGTTCGAATTTATTTTTATTATAAAATACCCAAAACACCTCGAACAAATATGAACCATCCAAAACCGTTTTGGATGGCTCGGATGCAAAAAATTAAAATGGACCAAACTGGACTAGATCCTTCCCCGAATTTGACACTTCATTTGACATAAGAGTTGAATCAAAAGAGGATGAGAAAAGTTACCGAAGCTACGCTACATAAGATTTGAAGCCATAGGATTGGAGATGGTATTGATGTCAAGTACTAAAAAACCTAGGTTAATAAGCAATGCAACTAAAAACGAGCCCTTTAAACTGTACTTTTTGGGGACTAATTTTATTAGGGTTGTCCACGGTCAGGATTGAATCGAATTTCTATGTTGAATCTAATCCTAATTCGTATCTCACGGTTTTTAGAAAATGCAATCTAATCCTAATCCAAAAGTCTCATGGTTTGGTCCCGATTTTATCCACGAATTTCCTTCCATAAAAATAAAATAACGCTATTGCCAACTAAAATGCAAAGTGCAAACACTTATTAGTTACATGCTATAACATTACATTATTATAGCAAGTTAGTTTTTAAGTTCAGATACCAGCGCGACAAGGCAACGACCAAAACAAATTATGGGTTTTGGCTTTCGAACTTGGGAATATAGTGTGTGTATATATCTATGCCGTTTAAAATTTACTTTTTCTTTTTTACAAAATATTAACAGTTTACCCTTTAAGTTTTAGATATTGTCACATTAATGTAAAATTGTTAAAATTTTTTTTATAACAATTAGTAAAGTTACAATTATTTATAAATATTACATACACATATATTTTTTTATTTTTTAAAATATCTCATGGTCCGGTTCGGTTAATCCACGGTTTTGAAATAAAAATCCAATCCTAATCCGTATCTCATGATTTTTTAATTTTCAAATCCGTGTCCAGACCATTAATCCACGAACAAAATCCAAAAAGCATGTATCAATTCAATCCGGACCAGTTTCACAGTTCTCGATTTTTCTGGCAAGCCCAATTCTATCACCACTGCAATTACAATTTTCATCAAATTACACAGGTTTCGGAAGTGCCAATGGGGGCTGAAGTGAGAGCAATTTCAGACAAAACAGGAGTTGAGATGTTCACAATCGGAGACCACATCCTGGGCATCCAAGGCCACCCTGAGTACACCAAAAACATTCTTTAACAATCTCATCGATCGCCTTCTCAACAATTCTTGCGTAAAGGTAACCAATTTTTTTTTTCTTTTTTCGTTTTTTCCATTTATAAATTTGTATTAGAAATTTTTGGATGCCGAGCGGGTACTCATCGGCAATCCCAACCGCTAGAGGAGAAAGAGAGGGAATAAATCTGAACCATCCAAAATATGTTTGAACGGCTGGGATCACCGATAGGGCACCACGCGTGTGTGGTACCTGCCCGGCACCCAAAAAATCTTCTCAATTTGTATGTATATAATTTCGACCACAGATCCAGGAAGGGTGAGTCTCAAAAATATTAGTATTAAAGTTTAGGAGATGAGATAGAACAATTCTAATTTTGACAGGCTGCAGTATTATTGTCAAGATTTTGAACAAGTCAACGTACAAAATTCTATTGTAGAAAAACCGAAAGTTACGTGAAAATGAGATGACAATCAACTAGCTGTCTAGCGCGAGAAAATTTTTAATGCAACGGTTATTTGTAACGCATCTTTCACATGGGATGGAACCCATACATATGAGAGAGTATTTTTTTTTTTTGCTCGGCAAAACGAAACTTTTATAAAACCTCGAACTGGTTACATCGAGGGGCTCGAACACGGTGATACACACATGCTCGAGCAAACAAGAATAAGAAAGGAACAATTACAAAAGCCCTCCAACAGAAAGTTGGATGGCAAAGCACCTTACCACCCAAAACAACTTACAGCTTCAACAACCTTACTCCATCCAGAAAAATCCTACATATGAGAGAGTATTACAAATAACCGTTGCATTGAAACGTTTTTCATCTACCCAGCCCCGGCTGTGTCTGCCATGCACTTTCCATTTCTGTTCTTTTTTTCTTAATTTTTTACACTAATGTTCGGTAATTTAATTTGATTACAGAAAGGATTCGCCGACGATGCAAGGTCGAAATTGCAGATAGCCGAACCGGACCGGAAATGCTGGGAAAGGATTTGCAAGATGTTTCTCAAGGGGCGATAGAACAATTTATTTTTTTCTCTCACGCTGGGTGCCTAATTTTTTACCCGAAGATGAGTTGTATTTTTTTGCCAAAAAAAGTTCATAATAGCGTATATTAGGATTGATAGTGAAGAAATTATTATTCAGATAGAAGTTAAAAGCTGCTTTAAAATCTCTTGTAAAATTATCAAAATGTATGAGCTAGCCTCTGTACTGAATTTAGAAATGTGGAGCGAAATTGATCAAATCCGGGAAACTTCAGTTTGTTTTTCCTGAAGAAGATCGCAGTCGTTGATATAAAGAAGATTCAAGAATCGTATTACAGAGATACAATATACTAAAGAACACGAGGAGCGAGCACCATACTTAACCTAATAACTCCGCAAACAAACCCGGGAAGATTACTGAAGCAGGAAACTTCAATTTGAAGAGACCGGTTTTTGGCCAAGTTGGAAATGGGACACAAACTTCACTTTGAAGTACATTTGTGGACTTGAATAAGCCACAAGAATCTTGGTATATCAACCATCGAAGGATAGCCCAAGTGGGCCAATTGGCTGAGATTTCAATAGTGGACCTTGCCTATAAAAAAATATAAGCAACAAATTTTAGAGAAGCCAAATGCAAATGACTTAATTTACGTTTGCATGAAATTTCATCCCCTCTCTCTCTCTCTCTCTCTCTCGAGAGAGAGAGAGAGAGAGAATGTTGACCTTGAAGGCTTCCTACACAGTGAAACCATTGGAGCCGTCACCAACAAGGCTCATTTACTTATCAGATTTTGATCAAAGCGTTGCTCTAACTCACGCACCTACAGTCTACTTCTATAGACCCATCAGTGATCACTTACTAAACCCAATAGAAATCCTCAAAAACTCCCTAGGCAAAGCACTAACCATATTTTACCCACTAGCCGGACGCCTCCAAAGGACCGGAAGGGGCTGCCTGGAGGTCAACTGTAACTCCATGGGCGCGCTGTTTTTGGAAACAGAGTCGGAAGCTAAAATCAAAGACTTTGGAGACTTCACTCCAACTTCAGAAACCAGAGCTCTGATTCCATCCGTAGACTACAATAAGCCTATTGATGAGTTGCCATTACTTTTGGTGCAAGTAACAAAGTTCAGTTGTGGTGGAATTAGTCTTGGCTTGGGCATGTCACATGTGCTTGTCGACGGCCAATGTGCAACTCACTTTGTTTCCGAGTGGGCGAGGATTGCTCGTGGCGAGAAACCTGAAAACTTGCCATTTCTTAATCGGACGGTACTGAAATTGGAGGAGGATGATCTGACACCGCCAAGATTTGATCACTTGGAGTTCGGCAAACTGCCGATGTTGATTGGCCAAACGAATAACTTTGAAGAGCAAAAGAAGGAAACGACTGTGGTGATGTTGAAATTGAGCAAGGAACATATTCAAAAGCTGAAGAAAGAGGCTAATGAGTTTCCAAGTGTTTACACTAGTAGTAAGCCTTTTACCAGGTATGTGATATGATCCAGTGTGGTCTATTGGGTGCTTTTGGCCACCGTCGCATGGTGCTCGACAAGAGTTTGGGGCACCACTTGGCATAGAATAATTACTCTTTATACCACACATTTACGTGAAGTTCATCTCTAAGTGTGTGAACTTTGAATATATGTGTGGTATTGAGAAGTGTTGTGTCACCACGGAACGGTGCCCTAAGACGACTAAATAATTACTCTTATTTTTGTCTTTTTTAATCATTTGATTTTTTCATTAAAGTTTGTCATAATTCATTTTTTATTGATGCAAGGAACAAAAAATTGAAAAAATAGATCAAATTTGAAAAACTCTAACCAACAAAAAAATTGTTTAAATTTTTTCAAGACAAAGGCGTAGTACTATGCAGCTTAGCTTAACTTTTGAGGTTGTTTGATGATCTAAATTCAGCACTAAATATTGTATGAATTAAGTAGTTAGCGATTAAGTATGTTTGACAACCACATTTAACAATGCTTAAAAGATTAGGTTCCTCTTAATATATAGGCTAAAAAGTTGATAAAAATTAAGGACTTTTGAAACGGTTGTTTTAATTTCATTGCTTAATATAACTAATGGAACTAATTAATTAATCAATTGTTTTCATTAGTAAAATTAAAATTAATTAATCACTACTCTACTGCAACAAATACATGATAACCATTAGTAAAATTAAACGAAAATCACTATAACTAATGGTACTAAAATTAATTAATTGGTTGTTTTCATTGAGTACTTAATATATTTATGAAACAGTTTTTCACTTTAAAAGATTTAGCATTTAATTTTCAGTTTTCAGTTTATCAAACGACACCTTTGATTTTTGCAAATAAGTTTCCTTGTTTTTGTTTCTCAATTTTTGGAATTCATTTTCATTCAGTGAAAGGAGTAGAGAATCTTAATAGAGAATTTTTCACATTGGGCGAAAAAATACACTAAAGCATTTATACGAAAATTAGTGTGACCAAAAACTACTGGTAGAGCAAAGTAAAAAAGTTGAAGAGCAAAGCAAATGAAACCTCATTTTTTTTAAGGGCCAGCTTGCACGCACCTCGACTGAACGTAACGACCTGGTATAACCCCAATGGCCCAAAAGTTTGAAATATTTGGCCTTCGTGAAAATATAACCTTTGACCTTTTGAAGAATCACTTATTGCCAGGTATGAGGCTGTGACTGCACATATGTGGAGGTGTGCATCCAAGGCCAGGCTGCACGAATTTGAGCAACTAACAAGCATGGGCATTGCCGTGGATTTTCACAGCCAGATGGTTCCGCCATTGCCAAAGCACTATTTCGGGAATGCAGTCTCACAGATGAGAGTAACAACCACCTCAGGAGAGTTGTTGTCAAAGCCATTGGGATATGGCTGTAGCAAGATAAGGGAAGCCATAGAGAAGGTAACAGACGAGTACGTAAGGTCATCTCTAGCTTACTTGAAAAAGGAAAGGGATTTGTCCAAGTTCAGGTACTCTCATGTCCTGGGATCTACTCAAGGAGCTTTCCTTGGCAACCCGAACATTGTAATCACTAGTTGGATCGGGTTGCCGTTGTGTGGTGTTGATTTCGGATGGGGAAAGGAAATTTACATGGGACCCAGAACGATTGCGTTTGACGGGAAGTCGTTCATATTTCCCAGCCGTGATGAAGACGGTTCTTTCGATGCCCCATTCCGGTTGCAGGTTGAGCACATGGATGCCTTCAAGAAGTTCTTTTATGAGAATATTTGAAGAATGGGTGGCTCGGTTTTGCTTCCCCAGCAAATAAGTCAGACGGCTCTGCTGCGGTGGATTCTTATGACAAGTTCCTCTACCGCTTTTTTATTTTCGTTTTATTTTTCTTTGTTTGTCTCCTTATTGAGATTTCTCTCCTTTTTTGGGGCTTTCTCATCCCTGTGTGTTTGTTGGATGATTTCATTTGTGCTCCATCTGGTTTGAATTGTGGTTCCTTAAGGATCTTCTACTACCAAGTGTTTGAATGCTCGATTGCTAGCATTTACTGTATGTTGGTTTGCTTCCACAATGTGTGCTCATATTATCTAGATTCTGGTAGTTTTTGTTCATTCTTATATCTTGTGTTGAAATCATTGTAACGCCTTACGGCTCTTTTCTGAAATGGACTGCATGTTCTTGAAAAAAAAAACTAGAATCAATGAAGTACAACTAAATTATTAACGGCCCCATGTCGTATATTGCCTAACAACTAAATTATTAACGGCCCCATGTCGTATATTGCCTAGCTAGGCTTTGTGTTATTATGTGATTTTCCAAGCTTGATGAAAGCAAATAAATATTTCTACTGTATTCAACTGTTTAGCGTAAGTAATTTTCACACTGTAAGCTGTTTGTCCCTCATTCATGAATTTTCTCTAGAAATTCTAGGATACCTTTTGGTAACCATAAGTTTTCTCCAGAAACTTCCACACTGTAATCTGTTTGCCCCTCAAAATCATGGGTTTTGACCATTTCCGGGTGGGGTAGGATTGAAAAAATTAGTAACTTTTTTTTTCTTTATTTGAATTTTTTTTACATTAGCTTTTCTACTACTAGTATT
This sequence comes from Rhododendron simsii, assembly GCA_014282245.1. NCBI lineage: Eukaryota > Viridiplantae > Streptophyta > Magnoliopsida > Ericales > Ericaceae > Rhododendron > Rhododendron simsii. The sequence goes on along the minus strand of CM024953.1, from coordinate 3,630,095 downwards.
TTTTGGTTCCTATAAAATATGGCTGCTTTCCCTGGAACATGATATAGGTCATTAAGCAGGGATCAGAAATTATTTATTTCCCTAGAACATGATATGGGACGTATAACATGGCAATTAATACCTTGCATCTAACCTTCAAACATGAAAATGCAGGATCCGAATTCTCTCTGCCATCCAAACCCTGACTACCAGCAATAGTTGCATCTCAAGCTCATCCATCTCAGCAATCAATAATCCAAGTTTGTTAAAGACTTTGACTGATAAGCAGGACCAATTCAAAGATATTTGGGGCATGAAGTAGAAGTCCTAATATGGGGCCATTTACCTCCGCATACGCATCTTTGAACGAAATCTTGCACAAATTGAGGAAAACTTAAGAGGTGGAGATTCGAATCCACTTCCTAAAGCATCCAAAGAACCTAAGCTCCTAAAGTATCCAAAGAAACCTAAGATATCACACCACCAAGAAGATGTTACTGGAAATCAATTGGAACTCCTTATTATTTAAAACTATAAACTGTATATTTTGGCCAAGAGTCCTCTCCGGGCCAAAAAAAAATTGGGAGCCGGAAGCGACGGTTTCCTTGACTTCTCCTCGCCTGCTCTGCTGATGAGAGTCTATTTCTACCAGCTAGAGTCTTTTCACAAATATAAAAGTATTTTGGAGGGTCAAAATCGCATGCGTTGTCTAGAAGCAGATTGTGGAGTAGCCATATCCGAAAATAAGAAAGCAAGTAAATGGACAAAATGAAATGGGAAACATAAAGATGAGAAGTAGGGACCTTTATTTCGTTCACTGGACTCCATTATCTTAGCCAAAAGCTTCTTTCAATCCGTCCCTCTCCTTTTCTCTTCTCCATTTTTATAGCAACCGGTATACGCCGGAAAACACCAAGTCTTGAACTAAATCAAGCGACGTAAACCGGTATAATCAGGATAAGGCACTTCGAGCCAGTAAATTAACAATAACTGAATTGGGAGTACTGGACAGTGCAAGTTGCAAGTTTGCGTACGCTACTGTTCACGAACTTGGTTAAATGCAATTAGTTTGGCCAGAAAGACCATGAAGAGAAACTAATAAAATGAAATTTTATTTGACATTCATTGACGAAATTTTGTCGCCACTTAAAATCAATTTTCTTGTAGTTCGTATACCTCGAAGCGTAGAGTAGTCTCGCAAAAAGTCAAATTGAGCGGAACGAATCACATTTTCCTCTAACAAAATAAACTGTAAATTACACACAATCAAAATAATTTGGTTCGATCATTGGGTTACTAACATCCGAGAGGTTTTTTGCAGGTCTGATGCAACAAAGTGAGCAGTTCGAATTATGAAATTGGACTCGGGAAAAGATCCATGAACAGTAAATGGACATGTATAACGGTATGCCTCTGCTCTTTCCCTTGGACCTTGAATACATAAGCAAGCAACTAATGACTTGCATCTAACCTCCAAACTTGAAAAATCAAGGATTCGGCTTCTCTCTGCTATCCTAAGCCGGACTACAAGAAACAGTCGCATCTCAAGCTTGCCCATCACAGAAATCAATATAATGTCCAAATTTGTTAACGACTATGGCTGATAAGATCGTCTATTTCTACACGTTATAGTCTTTTAACAAAAATCTAAAAGTGTTATGGATGATCGAAATCGCATGGGTATCCAGTACGAGTTCTGGAGTAACCGTATCCACAAATGAAAAGCAAGAAAATAGACAAGATGAAATGAAAAGGGAGTGGCGCCAATGGAAAACACAATGATGAGAAGGACTAATCAGAGAGTAGCATATATAGTACATTGCAGGAACCTTAATTACATTGCACCACACATTTCATCTTTTTACCCATTATAGCATGTGGAGCTGAAGGAACCCAGGGCGTGTTGTGCACCATCTAGATCATCCTTCTCAACAATAAACGGTACAAATTTATTTTTAAAAAAAACTTTTTTAGGAAAGAGTTTCCTTGGAAGAGTTTTTTTTTAAAATCTAGACCATTCAAAATGCTTTTGGACGGTTCAGATCGCACAGCACTGTGCTACAGCACGCCCCCGGCTTTTGATAACTGAGGTGTTTGAGTTAGTTTATCTTCACTTCATTTTTTTTTTACTCGACAAAAAGAAATTTTATTAATAATTAATTAAAGTGGGATTATATGATATTCCCACCTTCCTAAGAGCGGAAGGAGGGAGCATTTAAAACCGAGACAAAATTCCGTATTTACAAGTCCCACAAGAGTTAATTACTGGACCAACTCTTTGAAATTAACTTTGAATTAGGCTCCGTTCCAGAAACCTTATTAAAAAATAAGTATTTATTTTGGAACTTCTCAAAGAAAAATAATAAGGGTTGTTCCACAAAATCCAAATAAGCAGCTTATTTCATATTTTCAAACTCAAAAATAATGTAAATGAAAAATAATTTTTCAATTTTTTTTGCATCGTATTAAAGATCTCAATAGGATCTATCAAATAAGATCTATATTGATAGAAAATTATTTGCGTAAGCACATGATTTTTGAGCTTAAAATTGCATTCTTAAAAAATAAGTACTTATTCCCTCTTTTGTGAAATATGCCTTATTATTAGACAAAAAATAAGGCCCCGTTTAAGTACTTATTTTTTAAGAAGGTTTTTGGAACGGGACCTTAGGCTTATTGAGATGCGAATGGAGAGGCAGAAGGTGTGATGTGTACCACTGTGCCGTTCCCCTTTCTTTTTAAACCCTTTTTTTTAAAAAGAATGTAATTTCAAGCTCAAATATAATGAAAATAAAAAATATTTTTTCCTTTTTTTGCACCATTTAAAAGATTTCAATAAAATCTATCAAATAAGATTTATATTGGTAGGAAAATCATTTGCGTAAACATATAATTTTTGAACTTGAAATTACCTTCCTTTCGAAAAGTACTTTTTGTAAGAAACTGTAACAGGACCTGGACAGATTTGGAAAACATAAAAAAGAGGAATTTTGGATGTTATACGAATATTGCTTTATTCATGGGATTTCACCATGCTTCTTTTTTACTACAATGGAATGAAAAGTGATGTCAGGGACCTTTATTACATTGGACCACACATTTCTTCTTTTGACCCATTATAGCATGTGAAGCTCAAGACAAACTGCAACTAACTAGCATGTGAAGGTCGAGACAAACTACAGCTAACTTGAGCTAGCGCTCTCTCCTCTCTCTCTCTCTCTCTCGATCTCTCGATCGAAGATGTTAACCTTGAAGGCCTCCTACACAGTGAAACCATTGGAGCCGTCACCAACAGGGCTCATTTATCTATCAGATTTTGATCAAAGCGTTGCTCTAACTCACGCACCTACAGTCTACTTCTATAGACCCATCAGTGGTCACTTACTAAACCCAATAGAAATCCTCAAAAACTCCCTAGGCAAAGCACTCACCATATTTTACCCACTTGCCGGACGCCTCCAAAGGACCGGAAGGGGCCGTCTTGAGGTCAACTGCAACTCCATGGGCGCACTGTTTTTGGAAATAGAGTCGGAGGCTAAAATCAGCGACTTTGGAGACTTCACTCCGACATCAGAAACTAGAGCTCTGATACCATCTGTAGACTACAATAAGCCTATTGATGAGTTGCCATTGCTTTTGGTGCAAGTAACAAATTTTAGTTGTGGTGGAATTAGTCTTGGCTTGGGCATATCACATGTGCTTGTCGACGGCCGATGCGCAGCTCACTTTGTTTCCGAGTGGGCGAGGATTGCCCGCGGTGAGGAACCTGAAAACTTACCGTTTCTTGATCGGACGGTTCTGAAAATGGAGGAGGATGATCTGACACCGCCGAGATTTGATCACTTGGAGCTCGGCAAACCGCCGATGTTGATTGGCCAAACGAATAACTTAGAAGAGCAGAAGAAGGAAACGACTGTGGTGATGTTGAAATTGAGCAAAGAGCAAATTCAAAAGCTGAAGAAAGAGGCTAATGAGTTCCCTAGTGTTTACACTAGTAGTAAGCCTTTCACCAGGTATATGATATGATCCCGTGTGGTTTATTGGGTGGTCTTGGCCACCGCCAAGTGGTGTCCCAGCCCCAAGGCCATGGAATAATTGCTCCTCGATCAACACCACACATTTTTGTAAAGTTCAATTCTAAGTGTATGAACTCTAAATATATGTGTGGTGTTGAGAGATATTGGACCACCACGCAGCAGTGCCCTAAACAACTGAATAATTACTCTTATTTTTGTCCTTTTAATCATTCGACTTTTTCTTATTAAAGTTTGTCATAATTCATTTTGTATTGACGGGAGGAATAAAAAATTAACAAAACATAGATCAAATTTGGAAAATCCCACCAACGAGTTTAAATTTGCATTGTTGGTTGTATCCTTTCATCCAACCTTTGGGTGGATTCACCTCCCCCTTTTCCCACTCGATATACTCTTTGTCGAGTTTTTAATAAATTTTATTGTCGATCAAAAAAAAAAATTACAGAAAGAGCAAATAATTAAAAAGTTGAAGAGCAAAGCTAATGAGCGATTAATTCTATGATGAAATCTCTTGTTACGTACCAGGTATGAGGCTGTGACGGCACACATGTGGAGGTGTTCATCCAAGGCAAGGCTGCACGAAATTGAGCAACTGACAAGTGTGCGGATTGGAGTGGATTTTCACAGCCGGATGGTACCGCCATTGCCAAAGCACTATTTCGGGAATGCAGTCTTACCGATGAGAGCAACAACCACCTCAGGAGAGCTGTTGTCGAAGCCGTTAGGATATGGCTGTAGCAAGATAAGGGAAGCCATAGAGAAGCTAACAGACGAGTACATAAGGTCATCGCAAGCTTACATGAAAAGAGAAAAAGATCTGTCCAAGTTCAGGTACTCTCATGTCGTGGGATCTACCCAAGGAGCTTTCCTCGGCAACCCGAACATTGTAATCACTAATTGGATCAGGTTGCCTTTGTGTGGTGTTGATTTTGGATGGGGAAAGGAAATTTACATGGCACCTGGAGCGATTGCATTTGACGGGAAGTCGTTCATATTTCCCGGCCGTGACGAAGATGGTTCTTTCGACATCCCATTCCGGTTGCAGGTTGAACATATGGATGCCTTCAAGAAGTTATTCTATGAGAATATCTGAGTGCCTCAATGTTTACTGTTATAAACTAGAATCTATGAAGTACAACTAAATAAAAGCCCCATGTCGTAGACTGCCAAGCTAGACTTTGTGCTATTATGTGGTTTTTCAAGTTTGATGAAAGCAAATAAATGTTTTCTATTCTAACTGTTTAGCGTAAGTAACTTCCACACTGTAACCTACCTGTTTGCCCCTCTCCTTCACATTGGTATATGATTTTTCTCTAGAAATTCCTGGATACCTTTTTCTAACCATAAGTTTTGTGTGATAAAATTGTTCATTGGAACGAATACAAGGATCATAAAGCTGGAAATTGGCAAAACAAATTATAGATTAATTCAAACCTTAACACAAGTGCACACGTGCACGCACACAGAGAGTCATATAATTGCACATTCCATAGAATTGCAAGTAGAGGCCTTGAATATTGATCATCCAGCAATTCGCACGCATACTTTTTTTGGGTAACTCAGGATGTTCTAATTAGCTTACGAGCACATCGGTTAATTTCTTGAGACTCAATACCAATGTCTATTGGCAGGGATTCTGATTAAAGCCGAGGCAAAATCCCGTATAAACTGGTCCTATAAGTGTTTATAACACCTGAGAGGTTTTAAACCTAAGACCTTAGGAAGAAGCAAACCAAAAGTCCCATTGGCGGAGCCAGAATTTGGGGTGAAGGGTGGCCGGCTTAAGAGAAAATTTTCACTAAAAAATGTACCTGTGTAGCTTTTGCTCTCTGAAGACTATAATAAAGTGGCGGAGCTCAACCATATCTGCCGTAAAGCTAACAGGACAAACCGATTTCTTGGCCAAAGCAGGTCTTGCACTGCTGGGTTTTTTCAGTTTTACCATCATTCTTAACGTTGTTGCTTTTCAATTTCAAGAAGACTATTGTAGGGGTTAAATACCCCTTGGTAGTGTTGGTTTAATCTATTTTTGCCTTAGTTCTGCAAACGAACCGAATTGTTCGCGAGCTTAACTTGGCTCAGCTTGTTAAGGCTCGGCTCGTTTAGTAATGTTGCCGAAATTGAGCTAGAGTTTTAGGTTCGTTTACTAAACCAACCGAGCTCAACACTCAAAACTCGGCTCAGCTCAGCTAATTAAGTAAATTAATCTGACCCGGCTCGTTCGTAGAGGAGCCAAGTTCGAAATAAAGCTCGGTTCTGCTTGTTTGGACCTAGTTTTGCCCTCTATATCAACAACAAAAAAAAAATATTTGCAATTGTGGCTAGTTAGCAGACATACAAAACCTTGAAAAAATTTGGGATGACAAAGTACTAGGGTAGAGCAGAGGTTTTATAGAGACATGCCACCACTACCAATTCACATCACCACTGCCCTCACAATCACCACACCACCACCGGCCACCACAATCACCACTCTAGCACCACCGCCACAATCACCACTCCATCGTCGCGCCACTGCAATCACTACTCTACTACCACAAATACAAGATAACCATTAGTAATTAAAATTAAAAGAGAATCACAATAATTAATGGAACTAAAATTAATTAATCATTTGTTTTCATTCAATGCTTAATATGTTTATGAAACAACTTTTGAATTTAAAAACTTCAGCATCCAACTTTCAGTTCCAGTTTTTAGTTCTTAAATTTTCAGCTTTCAGTTTTTCGTTTATCAAACACCACCTTTGATTTTTGCATAGATTTTTGCATATAAGTTTCCTTCTTTCAGTTTCTCAATTCTCGGAATTCATTTTCATTCAGTGAAAGGAGTAGAAAATCTTAATAAAATGCCTCACATATGGGGGGAAAATAAAATCTACTACAGCTAAAAAGAGTTCAAATAATGCTTTTGATCAGTTTGAACTTAATTTTGTCTTTTTTAAGAAGTGGTCCGTTTTTTTCACTTTCCGATTCTCGTCGAGAGTCCTGAGACAATCATTTTTAGGAAATTTCATTTGACCAAAAACTACAGGAAGAGCAAATTAAAAAGTTGAAGAGCAAAGCTAATGTGTGTGATACTATGATGAAACCTTTTGTTACCAGGTATGAGGCTATGACTGCACACCTGTGGAGGTGTGCATCCAAGGCAAGGCGGCATGAAATCATGCGCGATCCCGTGGATTTTCACAGCCAGATGGTACCGCCATTGCCAAAGCACTTGTAGACACCCCAATTTGAAAATCTTGGACACCTTTTAAGTCCCCAATGATGATAAACAAAGAATGATTTAAACCTTTGGATTGATCTAAATCTTTTGGAGCGCTACTTTCGAAAATTGTGAACAAGTGGCCGATAAGCTTCCCAATGATAAAAACATGCCTTAAAAGCTTTAAACAATGCTCTTTGTACTCAAAAGGGTGAGAAAACACCTTAAGAATTATGTATGAGAGCGCCAAATGACACTTAAAATGAGTGAGTACGTGTTTTGGCCGTCGTGGCACCAATGGTCTTCAGTTTAGTCTGCTTTCAGCCCATTTTTCATAAATCAAACTTCCTTATTTTTATGGTTAGAGTCTACCATCTTTTAGTACATTCAAAACCCTTTTTATCGATATATAATAAGCCTTAATCCGATTTGAAATGAGGGAGATATGAGAATTTTGCCAAAATGACCACTTTTTTGACCCCCTGAGGGTAAAATTGTCGTATCCTTTGATGTACAAAATTATTTTTATCCAAACCACTTGGGTTAGAAAGTAGACTTAACGAGCTTTCCAACGGTTCGAAGAACACCCAAAACCGAGTTCGGGAGTGTCCGGGACAGCCATTCGAAGTTCAGCCTGTTGAGCAGTCACATGTACCGCACGGCAGTCAATTGTGCCGTACGGTAGAGTTTTTGACCGCCTAAACTCAAGTCGGTTGGCATGTGCCGTACGGTGGACCCTAGTACCGTACGGTGGACTATATATACCGTACGGTACACTAACTTTTGGTCAAAAATGTCAGAAAGGCGGCAGATCAGTTGAAGGCTGAAATTCTTTGTGTGCAAGCCAAGTGTGCTTCATTTCCAAGCCATTTTCACCCTATAAATGCCTCCCCCCCTTCATTAGACAAGACACACAACATTTTTGGAAGAAAAGAGAGAGAGAAACAACATTTTTTGGAGAAAAAGAAAGGGAGAAAGAACATTTTTTTGAGAAGAAGAGAGAAATTCAGTTTTTTATCAATCAAAAACAGTTCCAAAATGCTTTGAAAAAAAATCTATACTCTTTTTCATACCTATTTCAAATACCAAAAGTATCATCCTCTTTCAAACCCATTTTTTACTCCTTTTCACTTTCAAAAACACCAAAAATATCATTTTCTTTCCAACAATATCAAGTCCAAAAAGAAATCACTCAAGTCTCATACTTTGTCATCACAGCATACCGAAGCCTTGCTCGTGCCAAAAGACTTTGCAATTGTCACAATTTTCCAAAGGAAGGTTTCGCTCCAAGAGGTACAAATCTTTTATCCACTATTCGTCTCTGTAATCTGAGGGGAAGCCACTAAGCTTAGACTGGTTCCTCATACCAACTCTGGGCTTAGATGACTTAAACATTTTCAAAAAACGAAGCTAATGTCCCACAATCTCTACCGTGCGGCACATACTATTGCCGCACGACAGAGATTCTTCAAGGGATATATTTTGCCAAAACTTCTTTTCTTCTTCTGTTTCATTTGATACATAAGCATGCATGTCTGTTTTTTAGATTGTAACATGCCAAATAATCTCGTTTATGAACTGTAAACCACAAAGCCATGTACCGTACGGCACACCCATTTGCCGTACGGTAGTGCTCTCGTGAGATAGAATGTTGATTTCAGTTATTTTCTGCAATTAAATGTTTACATTCCAAGCATGCACGTTTATGCTTATATTTGTTGCAATTAAATTATTTACATGCTGTAAATTGTTCATGTGCTATATCTGTTTACGTGAATAAAAGTTAGGCAATAAAATGATTTTCAAAATCCCACAAATATTAGTAGAGACCGATTTTATCGAGCGAGGGGGGTGCTTTTCCAAACAAAACCTTCCCCTTTCGTAACCTGGCTCCCGAACCCAAAACTCTCTATTTTTTGACCAAAACCTTTTTAAAGGGCAAAAGAGTCACACATTTTTCAAATAAACGGTTTCTCGGGGTTAATCCTTTTCAAAACCCGGGTGGCGACTCTCAAACGAACCATACAATTTCCCCTTTTTGTAAGCCCAAAAAAAAAAATACAAAAAGAGAGATGGGGAATTTTTCCGGGCACGTAGCCCACAGCACTATTTCAGGAGCGCAGTCTTTCCGATGAGAGCAACAACCACCTCAGCAGAGCTGTTGTTGAAGCCGTTAGGATATGGCTGTAGCAAGATAAGGGAAGCCATAGAGAAGGTAACCGACGAGTACGTATGGTCATCTCTAGCTTACTTGAAAAGGGAAAAGGATTTGTCCAAGTTCAGGTACTCTCGATCATGTCCTGGGATCTACACAAGCAGCTTTCCTTGGCAACCCGAACATTGCAATAACTAGTTGGATCGGGTTGCCTTTGTGTGGTGTTGATTTTGGATGGGGAAAGGAAATTTACATGGGACCCAGAATGATTGCATTTGACGGGAAGTCGTTTATATTTCCCAACCGTGATGAAGATGGTTCTTTCGACGCCCCATTTCGGTTGCAGGTTGAACATATGGATGCCTTCAAGAAGTTCTTCTATGAGAATACCTGAGGGTGCCTCAATGTTTACTGTTATCTATAAACTAGAATCTACGAAGTACAACTAAATAAAGGCCCCATGTCGTAGATTGCCTAGCTAGACTTTGTGCTATTATGTGGTTTTCAAGCTTGATGAAAGCGCTTTTCAAAAAAAAAGAAGCTTGATGAAAGCAAATAAATGTTTTTTATTCAACCATTTAGCGTCTGTTTGCCCCTCAAAATCATGGGCTTCCATTCCTTCCTTATTTCAAATCATCAAGGGAAAGGATTCCTTTGTCAACTGAACACTCACAGCGTTTCTTCCTTTTTAACGTCACTTCAATTCAATTTTCTCAGGATTAAATTTTCCCAACAGCTTAACAGAGCCTTAAGATGGTGCAGTGGTTCGCCTTTAGGAAGCCGGACGAACATGGCCGGCTTATGGCAAAGGCAGGAAGCCTGCGCTTTCGGCCCCCAAAAAAGTTATAAATGAGGGCCCAAAAATTCTAGGATCCCTATATATATATGAGTCTCATTCTTAAAAGGACCACCTTATTTTAATAAAATGCGGACCTCCCTTTTCTGATCGAATTTCGATGATCTGAGCCGCTCAATGTGTTTAGAACGTGATTTTAAGGGTACACGCGAGAAATCAGCAAAAAAAGACTGGGAAGGGCTTCATCCGACCAATTTTTATTTATTTTTTTATCTGACAGTTCAAATAAAAACTGCTCAAATCAAGCCCTTCCCGGCCATTTTTTTTGCCGATTTCATATGGGTACCCTTAAAATCACATTCTAAACACATTGAAGGGAACCGGATTGATATATATATATATATATATATATATATATATATATATATCGGGATGATTCCGGTGATCCTTAAAAAAACCTCTAAAAAAACCCCCAAATCTTAATCTCATAGTTTCCGATCAAATTTTGATGATCCGAGCCGCTCAATGTATTCAAAACGTGATTTTAAGGGTGCCCATGAGAAATTGGCAAAACAAATAACCGGGAAGGGCTTGATTTGAGCAATTTCTTATTGAACTGTTCAATAAAGTAACAAAAAACTGTTCGGATTGATGAAGCCCTTCCTAGTCATTATTTTTGCTGATTTCTCAAGGGTACCCTTAAAATCACGTTCTGATTACATTGAGCGGTTTGGATCATCAAAATTCGATCGGAAACTTGGGGAGGTATTTTTAAGGGTTCTCGGAACCACCCCGTATGTATATATATATCTTCTTATAAGGATGCCCCCTTTTGTCGATTGAACTTTGATGATCCGAGCCGCTCAATGTATTCAGAACGTGATTTTAAGGATACACACAAGAAATTGGCAAAAAAATAATACTGGGAAGGGCTCGATCGGATCAGTTTTTGATAAAAACGCTAAATTTGCACTAGTTTTCTTTACATAAAATCGGTCCAATTGAAATTTAGGAACCACAAAATAGGCCCAAACGGTGAAATTACTTATTAGAAATACTAAGGTGTTAAAAAAGAAAATAAGGGACGGCTAGAAGAATATATTGTGCTGATCCAAAAAAGAAGGAGAAAGAAACGCAGCAATTTGCAAACGCTTCATGCTTCAAGCTTGAGGAGTCGAAGGGAAGGAAAGATAACGACCGACAATTGTGGACGGAAAATACATGCATACGGAATTTCTTGATCAAAAATTATCTTCGATCAATCATGTCTGATGAAAAATTAAATGGATTGACTATATTGTCTATCAAGAAGGAGTTGGTGAAGCAGCTTGATTATGGAGACTTAATTAGTACGTTTGCAGCAAAAAGTGCGAGAAGACTAATTTTCAAATGATGGATTTTGTGGTATTGTAATAGTTGTATTTTTTTTTTTAGGATAATTTTGTATTACTCATATGCTTATATTTTGTAATGGTTTTTTTTTTTTTTTTTAATGAGACTCTTTGTAGACCACTTTTGTATGAACAATATAAGGAGGCCTCATTCAAGAGGTTCGTTTCTGGCCTCCAAAACTTATGAGTTGGCCCTGCAGATGCTCAAACTGAGATATATTATAACAGAGTAAATTTTACTGTAATCTGATGTCTTCTACGGCATGATACTCCCTCCGTCCCAATTTAATAGTCACCTTTGAGAGTTCGTGCCACTTTTCAATTGATTATATCTTGTAATTTATAATGTTTTAGGTGATTTTGAAAACATTGTATTATAGAACAAATCGAGATCTATCAAATAAGATCCATATTGGATATGAAATTCAATACCAATTTAAAGATATAACTAATTTTTTTATCCGGTTAGAATAGAACTGGGACAAGTAAATTAGGACGGAGGTACAATATAGCAAGGCTTGAATTGCTCAGCCTCTCTTGGCTTTTGCTTTTGCTGCCTTTTCCATCTCACTATGTTATAGCGATGACCATGACAAATATGATTAATTTCTCTTTGTCCCTGCTTTTCTTGTATAAGTTTCTCAGTAATGGGTTGGATGTAGTTTTTCCCTTAAACTGTATTCGGATGGAATCACTGTAAGTACAGTAGCGACCAATTGCGATCGTTCAAAATGGTTCGGATTTTAATGAATTTAACTCTTGTTCAGAAAAGTTTCATTAACATTTGAATCGTCTAAAATACTTTTGTACGATCGCATTGGTTCTGAAACAACTATTCACGACTCCGCCAGTAAAAAGATTCCTCTTTGTGTTCTATATCTACACACCTCTCTTACCTTCCTTTTCCTCCTTTCACCCTCCACCGACAAACCTGAACAATCTCTCATTTATTCGCAATGATGTTTAGGCATACTGATTAGAATAAATATTATTTATAGTTGCTACGGGCAATAATTTACTAAAAGTATTCATTTTGTAACGGAAAATAATGATAGAACAATGATAGAATAATAAGTATTTTATTTCTATTAAAGCATTATTTTATTCTTATGTGATAGGAATCCAGAGTGGGTCCTGTCAAAAATTAGCTCAATTTTATATGTGTATGTGCTTAATTCAATCTTTCATTTTTCATTCACATTTCAGAATCCTATAGTATGAATGAAAAATTAATAGAAGATTAAATCGAACACCCACACATATCGAATTGAATTGATTTGTCACTGGGCCTCTCAATTATTTTGTAAATTATTGAGCAGAATGAATCATTCATGAGGATGAAATATCAGAACCAATTTCTGGACTCTCCAGGCATCCACAGAGGACAAGAGATTCTCTGAAACCCGGCTTACAACAGTACCGTTCTGCTTTCTTTTTTATAAATATTTTATAAAAAAAAAAAGGGTAATTTCCAACTCAAATGGAGTATAATGAAAATGAAAAATAAATTTTCAATTACTTTTTCACTGTTTAAAAGATCTCAATGAAATCTATCAAATAAGATCTATATCGGTAGAAAAATTATTTACGTAAACACATAATTTTTTAGCTTAAAATTACCTTTCTTTTCAAAAAATTCCTTCTCTAAGAAACTGGAACGGAGCCAACAATCCTTTGAGCAGAAACCACTTGCAGATGCTCAGTCCCCAAAAGGGAAATTCTAAATGCAAAGAAAACGTACCCAGAAATTATTCCGAAAGGACAAACCAATGGTACAGATTCACTTTAAAATGCATTTGTACCGTTGATTTACCTTTCCGAATAATTTTCGGATACCTAGCACTCCCCACAAATTTGGCGGTGAGTTATGACCATTCAATATCTTCCAGTGTCTAGTCACAACACATTAGTTTCATATTACTTGTGCCCACAATGTACAATATCTTCCAGTGTCTAGACAGTCTAGTCACAACACATTAGTTTCATAGTACTTGTCCCCACAATGTACAGGTAAAGTTGCTTTTCATTTTATTTTGTTGACGTATATTATGTCCAATTCAAAAAAAAATATTATGTCCAATTCACAAGTTTAAGTGACTTTCTAGTATTTACTTTGGCTTTAAACAAATGATCCACTCCAGACAACATAACGATGAACAATAAATTATACTTTAGCTAAAAACTATTAAGAAAAAAAAATATTGTATGTTTTGAATCCAGAGGGTTCGCTTGAACCACTCAAATAATAGTGCAATGAATTGTTGAAAAAAATTTGAATTTTTCTTGCCAAAATTGTACTATTATTTTTACGTCCTCATTTTGTAGACCGGACAAACAATATTGGACTGAGAGAGTAGCAAATTTTGCAATTCGTAGACAGGAAAGTGTTGGAGAATTTTCCGAAGTACAAAAAAAAAAAAAAAGAAAAGAAAAAGGAAAGTGTTGGAGTGATAATGTGCTGAGGAACTTACACAAGAGGTCCTGTGTTCAGATATTGGTGCCACCAACCGAAGGTGCTCTGCAGGCTCTCTCTCTCTCTCTCTCTCTCTCTCTCTCTCTCTCTCTCTCTCTCTCTCTCTCTCTCTCTCTTTTTTGCCAATTCTGTGATGAAAAGTAAAGCTCATAGTTTTGAGAGATTTGTGACAGCTGAAATTTGTCACGAACGGTTAGTTTCATGATTTCCAAGTGCAAGTTTTTGTGACAACTTGAATTTATATTTTTTTTTGGTAAACAAAATGATATCCGATTACAACTTGTATATTTAGTGACAGGAAATGATAGCAAAAATTGCCATAAATGGACTATTTTCAATGACAACGTATGGCTTGTCAATAAAAGTGAGAGGTATTTGAGACAAAATTGGTCAGGATTTATTTCATTTATGACCGATCATAAAATGTTACTAGATTATTTTTAATTCGGACCGTCCAAACACATCTGAACGGCCAGAATTAATTACACAACTATTGTGTTGGTTGTGCATGTAGCATTTTTGGTTTGCAATAAGTCATCATTAAGTACTTTTAGCTACACACTTATAGTACTGACAGCTCTGTGCATGACACAAATTTTTTTGGCAACAAAGTTTTTAGTGACGAGTTTTTGACATTCATGATTCATTGACGAAATTTTGTCGCCACTTAAGATCAATCTTCTTTTACTGCGTTCACTTCGTATACCTCGAAGCGTAGAATAGTCTCACAAAAAGTCCAATTGATCAGAACGAATCACATTTTCCTCTAAGGAAACGAACGGCGAATTACATACACAGTCAAAAGAATTTGGTTTGATCATTGGGTTACTAACATCCGAGAGTTTTTTTTGAATCACACACAATCAAAATAATTTGGTTCGATCATTGGGTTACTAACATCCAACAGTTTCTTTTGCACATGTAAATCTACGCGTTAATATCTGCAGCAACAAAGCGAACAGCTCGAACCATGTGATTGGACTCAGAACGAGATCCATTTAAGGAGACATAACAGCATGCCGCCCTTCTTTCCCCAGACCCTGATATAGGACATATAACATACTACATCAACTAACAACTCGCATCTAAACTCCAAACATGAAAAATAGTATTCGACTTCTCTCTGCTATCATATAACCCGGACTACAAGAAACAATATCGATTTCAAATTTGTTAACGACCATGGCTGATAAGATCATCTATTCTTACCTATTAGTGTCTTTTAACAAATCAAAAAGTATTTTTGATGGGTATCCAAAATAAGTTCTGGACTAACCGTATCCACAAATGAAAAGCAAGGAAATAGACAAGATGAAATGGGGAACACAAAGCTGAGAAGCACTGATTAGAGAGTAGCATATATAGTACATTTCGAATTTCCATTTGAGGGACCTTTATGACATTGCACCACTGACCACGCATTTCTTCTTTTGACCCATTATAGCATGTGAAGCTCAAGAAAAACTACAACTAACTTGAGCTATCTCTCTCTCTCTCGATCTCGATCTCGATCGAGGATGTTAACCTTGAAGGCTTCCTACACCGTGACACCATTGGAGCCGTCACCAACAGGACTCGTTTACTTATCAGATTTTGATCAAAGCGTTGCTCTAACTCACGCACCTACAGTCTACTTCTATAGACCCATCAGTGATCACTTACTAAACCCAATAGAAATCCTCAAAAACTCCCTAGGCAAAGTACTCACCATATTTTACCCACTCGCCGGACGCCTCCAAAGGACCAGAAGGGGCCGCCTTGAAGTCAACTGTAACTCCATGGGCGCGCTGTTTTTGGAAATAGAGTCGGAGGCTAAAATCAGCGACTTTGGAGACTTCACTCCAACTTCAGAAACTAGAGCTCTAATACCATCTGTAGACTACAATAAGCCTATTGATGAGTTGCCATTACTTTTGGTGCAAGTAACAAAGTTCAGTTGTGGTGGAATTAGTCTTGGCTTGGGCATGTCACATGTGCTTGTCGACGGCCGATGTGCAGCTCACTTTGTTTCCGAGTGGGCGAGGATTGCTCGCGGCGAGGAACCTGAAAACTTGCCATTTCTTGATCGGATGTTACTGAAGTTGGAGGAAGATGATCTGAAACCGCCAAGATTTGATCACATGGAGTTCGGCAAACTACCGATGTTGATTGGCCAAACGAACAACTTTGAAGAGCAAAAGAAGGAAACGACTGTGGTGATGTTGAAATTGAGCAAAGAACATATTCAACAGCTGAAGAAAGAGGCTAATGAGTTCCCAAGTGTTTACACTAGTAGTAAGCCTTTTACTAGGTATGTGATATGATCCAATGTGGTCTATTGGGTGCTTTTGGCCACCGCCGCATGGTGCCCGACAAGAGTTTGGGGCACCACTTGGCATAGAATAATTACTCTTGATACCACACATTTACGTGAAGTTCATCTCTAAGTGTTTGAACACTTAACATATGTGTGGCATTGAGAAGTGTTGTGTCACCATGGAACGGTCCCCTAAGATGACTAAAATAATTACTCTTATTTTTGTCTTTTTTAATCATTTGATTTTTTCATTAAAATTCGTCATAATTCATTTTTTATTGACGGAAGGAATAAAAAATTAAAAAAATAGATCAAATTTGAAAAACTTCACCAACAAAAAAATTGTTTAAATTTTTTCAAGACAAAGGCGTAGTACTGTGCAGCTTAGCTTAATTTTTGAGGTTGTTTGATAACCTAATTCAACACTAAATATTGAATGAATTAAGTAGTTAGTGATTAAGTTTGTTTGATAACCATATTTAACAATGCTTAAAAGATTAGGTGCCTCTTAAAATATAAGCTAAAAAGTTGATAAAAATTAAGGACTTTTGAAACAGTTGTTTTAATTTCATTCAATGCTTAATATATCTAATGGAACTAATTAATTAATCAATTGTTTTCATTAGTAAAATTAAAATTAATTAATCACTACTCTACTACAACAAATACATGATAACCATTAGTAAAATTAAACTAAAATCACTATAACTAATGGTACTAAAATTAATTAATCAGTTGTTTTCATTGAGTTCTTAATATATTTATGAAACAATTTTTCACTTTAAAAGATCCGGTGCTTTGTTTGGATTGAAATTTTTAAAAAAAATTTTAAAAATAGTAGGGGTAATAAGTAGAGAGAGATAGATAGAGAAATGTTGACAGTAGAGAGAATGTAGGAGGAATTTTTTGAAAAAGTTCCTTTTGAATTTGAAAGAGAACAAAGCATAGCATTTAGTTTTTAGTACTTAAATATTCAGTGTTTAGTTTATCAAACAACACCTTTGATTTTTGCAAATAAGTTTCCTTGTTTTTGTTTCTCAATTTTAGGAATTCATTTTCATTCAGTGAAAGGACTAGAGAATCTTAATAGAGAATACCTCACATTGGGGGAAAAATTACACTAAAGCTAAAAATGGTTCAAATTATGCCTTTCGAGTTTCAACTTAACTTTGTCTTTTTTAATCTTTGAAGAAGTGGTCCGTTTTCCTCATTTTCCCATTCTCGTCGAGAGTCTCGAGACAAGCATTTATACGAAAATTAGTTTGACCTAAAAACTACTGGTAGAGCAAAGAAAAAAGTTGAAGAGCAAAGCTAATGAAACCTCTTTTTTTTTTTAATTGGATGTCTAGGCAGCTTGCGCATATCTCAACTGAAGGTAACGATCGGGTATAACCCCCAATAGCCTAAATGTTTGAAATATTTAACCTCCGTGGAAATGAAATCTGTGACCTAAGAACACTTATTGCCAGGTATGAGGCTATGGCTGCACATATGTGGAGGTGCGCATCCAAGGCAAGGCTGCACGAATTTGAGCAACTAACAAGCATGGGCGTTGCCGTGGATTTTCACAGCCAGATGGTTCCGCCATTGCCAAAGCACTTTTTCGGGAATGCAGTCTCACAGATGAGAGCAACAACCACCTCAGGAGAGCTGTTGTCAAAGCCATTAGGATATGGCTGTAGCAAGATAAGGGAAGCCATAGAGAAGGTAACAGACGAGTACGTAAGGTCATCTCTAGCTTACTTGAAAAAGGAAAAGGATTTGTCCAAGTTCAGGTACTCTCATGTCCTGGGATCTACTCAAGGAGCTTTCCTTGGCAACCCGAACATTGTAATCACTAGTTGGATCGGGTTGCCTTTGTGTGGTATTGATTTCGGATGGGGAAAGGAAATTTACATGGGACCCGGAACGATTGCGTTTGACGGGAAGTCGTTCATATTTCCCAGCCGTGATGAAGAAGGTTCTTTCGATGCCCCATTCCGGTTGCAGGTTGAGCATATGGATGCCTTCAAGAAGTTCTTCTATGAGAATATTTGAAGATTGGGTGGCCCGGTTTAGCTTCCCCCGCAAATAAGTCAGACAGCTCCGCTGCGGCGGATTCTGATGACAAGTTCCTCTACCGGTTTTTTAATTTCGTTTTATTTTCTTTGTTTGTCCCGTGTGTGGAATTTCTTTCCTTTTGTGGGGCTTTCTCACCTCTGCGTGAGTGTTTGTCGGATGATTTTATTTATGCTCCATTTGGTTTCAGTTGTGGTTCCTTAGGGATCTTCTACGACTGAGTGTTTTGACTGCTCTATTGCTAGCATTTATGTCGGTGTGTTTCCACGGTGTGTACTCATATTGTCTAGATTCTGATAGTTTTTGTTCATTCTCATATCTTGTTTTGAAATCATTGTATTGCCTTATGGCCCTTATTTGAAATGGACTGCATGTTCTTGAAAAAAAAACTAGAATCAATGATGTACAACTGAAAAATTAACGGCCCCATGTCGTATATTGCCTAGGCTTTGTGTTATTATGTCATTTTCCAAGCTTGATGAAAGCAAATAAATACTATTTTCTACTGTATTCAGCTGTTTAGCGTAAGTAATTTTCACACTGTAAGCTGTTTGTCCCTCATTCATGAATTTTCTCTAGAAATTCCAGGATATCTTTTGGTAACCATAAGTTTTCTCTAGAAACTTCCACACTGTGATCTGTTTGCCCCTCAAAATCATGGATTCTGACCACTTCCGGGTGGGTTTGGATTGAAAAAATTAGTAACTTATTTTTTTTTGTCTTTATTTGAATTTTTTTTTGCATTTACTTTTCTACTGCTAATATTTTTTGATTCCTAAAAAAATATGGCTGCTTTCCCTGGAACATGATATAGGTCATTAAGCAGGGATCAGAAATTATTTCTTTCCCTAGAACATGATATGGGACGTATAACATGGCAATTAATACCTTGCATCTGACCTCCAAACACGATAATCCAGGATCCAAATTCTATCTGCCATCCAAACCCGGAACTACAAACAAGAGTTGCATCTCAAGCTCGTCCATCTCAGCAATCAATAATCCAAGTTTGTTAAAGACATTGGCTGATAAGCAGCGCCGACTCGAAGATAATTGGGGCATGAAGCAGAAGTCCTAATATGGGGCCATTTACCTCCACATACGCATCTTAGAACAAAATTTTGCACAAATTGAGGAAAACTTAAGGGGTGGATTTTCGAACCCACTTTCTAAAGCATCCAAAGAACCTAAACTTCTAAAGCATTCAAAGAACCTAAACTGGCACACCACCCAGAAGATGTTACTTGAAATCAATTGGAACTCCTTATTATTTAAAACTATAAGCTATATATTTCGGAGCCCTCTTCGGGCCAAAAAAAATTGGAGGCTGGAAGCGACGCTTTCCTCGGCTTGTCCTCTAAGCCGGCTCTGCTGATGAGAGTCTATTTCTACTGGCCAGAGTCATTTAACAAATATAAAAGTATTTTGGAGGGTCGAAATCGCATGGGCTGTCAAGAAGCAGATTGTGGAGTAGCCATATCCGAAAACAAGAAAGCAAGGAAATGGACAAAATGAAATGGGAAACACAAAGATGAGAAGCAAGAAGGTGTAGCACACATATAGTAGTACAATTGAGGGACCTTTATTTCGTTCACCGGACTCCATTATCTTAGCCAAAAGCAAGAAGGTGAAATTAATCAGGCGACGTAAACCTATATATTAAGGATAAGGTGCTTCGAGCCAGTAAATTAACAAGAACGGAATTGGGAGCACCGGATATATAGTGCAAGTTGCATGTTTGCATACGTTACTGTTCACGAACTTGGTTAAATGCAATTAGTTTGGCCAGAAAGACCATGAAGAGAAACTAATAAAATGAAATTTTATTTGACATTCATTGACGAAATTTTGTCGCCACTTAAAATCAATTTTCTTGTAGTGCGTTCACTTCGTATACCTCGAAGCGTAGAGTAGTCTCGCAAAAAGTCCAATTGATCGGAACGAATCACATTTTCCTCTAACAAAATAAACTGCAAATTACACACAATCGAAATACTTTGGTTCGATCATTGGGTTATGTGATTGGAATCGAGACGAGATCCATGAACAGTAAAGGAACATTTATAACAGCATGCCGCCGCTTTTTCCCCTGGACCTTGATATGGGATACATAACCTAGCAACTAATGACTCGCATCTAACCTCCAAACCTGAAAAATCAAGGATTCGGCTTCTCTCTGCTATCCTAAGCCAGACTACAAGAAACAGTCTCATCTCAAGCTCGCCCATCACAGAAATCAATATATTGTCCAAATTTGTTAACGAGTATGGCTGATAAGATTGTCTATTTTTACCGGTTATAGTCTTCTAACAAATCTAAAAATACTTTGGATGGTTGAAATCGCATAGGTATCCAATACAAGTTCTAGAGTAACCGTATCCACAAATGAAAGCAAGAAAATAGACAAGATGAAATGGGAAACACAAAGATGAGAAGCACGAGAAATTTTTCGGTGCCGGTGGGTATATATCCCACGTGGTATCCGTTCGGCACATTCAGGCCGTCCAATATATTTTGGGATGGCTCGGATTGAAACATTCTCTCTCTTCTCGCGCCAACACTCTCTCTAATTTTCTCTCTCCAAATCCGAGCCTTCTAAAAACGCAATGGACGGATCAGATGCGCTAAGCGGATAGCATGTGGTACCCACCCGACACTGAAAATTTTTCCAGAGAAGCACTAATCAGAGACTAGCATATATAGTACATTTCAGGGACCTTTATTACATCGCACCACTGACCACACATTTCTTCTTTTTACCCATTAGGATACCATGACAAAATCAGTAAATCGAAATAGAAGTGAGCGAGAGAGAGAGAGAGAGAGAATCTTGTTCTATTATTTCCTCAACTGTTTTTCTGTCTTTACAGAGAAGAGAAACCCCTATTTATCTCTCGTGATGAAACAGCTCCTATTGGACCACAAGTACACTGCTTGGATTGATGAGTTGGCAATCCAAACTTGCATCTCAACTAACTCACAGAGAAAGCACAAATGAAATACAATCAGACTGAATTTCAAACGAATTTGAACAAACTACCAAACTAACGTACTTCTAACCGTTGTGCACTGCTGTGCTTTCCTTTATAGCATGTGGAGCCCAAGACAAACTTCACCTAACTCGACAGTGAGTATTCTCAAACATCAATGGAGGCAATGATCATGAGCAACAAATTTTAGAGAAGCCAAATCCAAATGACTTAAATTTATTTTTGCATGCAATTTCATCCCCACTCTCTCAAAAGATCGAATGTTGACCTTGAAGGCTTCCTACACAGTGAAACCATTGGAGCCGTCACCAACAAGGCTCATTTACTTATCAGATTTTGATCAAAGCGTTGCTCTAACTCACGCACCTACAGTCTACTTCTATAGACCCATCAGTGATCACTTACTAAACCCAATAGAAATCCTCAAAAACTCCCTAGGCAAAGCACTCACCATATTTTACCCACTAGCCGGACGTCTCCAAAGGACCGGAAGGGACCGCCTCGAGGTCAACTGCAACTCCATGGGTGCGCTGTTTTTGGAAACAAAGTCGGAGGCTAAAATCAGCGACTTTGGAGACTTCACTCCAACATCAGAAACTAGAGCTTTGATACCATCTGTAGACTACAATAAACCTATTGATGAGTTGCCATTGCTTTTGGTGCAAGTAACAAATTTTAGTTGCGGTGGAATTAGTCTTGGCTTGGGCATATCACATGTGCTTGCCGACGGCAGATGTGCAGCTCACTTTGTTTCCGAGTGGGCGAGGATTGCCCGCGGCGAAGAACTTGAAAACTTACCGTTTCTTGATCGGACGGTACTAAAACTTGAGGAGGAGGATTTGGCACTGCCGAGATTTGATCACTTGGAGTTCGGCAAACCACCAATGTTGATTGGCCAAACGAATGACTTAGAAGAGCAAAAGAAGGAAACGACTGTGGTGATGTTGAAATTGAGCAAAGAACATATTCAAAAGCTGAAGAAAGAGGCTAACGAGTTCCCAAGTGTTTACACTAGTAGTAAGCCTTTCACCAGGTATATGACATGATCCCGTGTGGTTTATTGGGTGGTCTTGGCCAACGCTGCGTGGTGCCCAACAAGAGTTTGAGGCACCGTCAAGTGGTGTCCGAGGGCATGAAATAATTAAATATGTGTGGTGTCGAGAGGTATTGGCCACCACGCGGAATTGCCCTAAGACAGCTGAATAATTACTCTTATTTTTGTCTTTTTTAATCATTTGACTTTATTCATTAAAGTTTGTCATAAATCATTTTGTTTTGACGGAAGAATAAATAAATAAATAAATAAATATATATATATATATATATATATCAAATTAGAAAATCTCAACCAACAAAAAATTTTACAAGGGCGTAGTACTGTATATGCTTTTAGCTTAACTTTTGGGATTGTTTGATAACTTAATACTGAATGTAGTAACTAATAAGTGATTGAGTATGTTTGATAACCACATTTAATAATGCTTAAAAAGATTAAATACCTCTTAAAATATAGGATAAAAAGTTTATAAAAATTGAAGTACATATGAGCTACTTAATTTTAGCTGAATTCAAAAAAACTTGCATTTAACCATTTCCTCCTCCATTGCCCTTTATACCCACTGTCACCATTTATTGTCATCGCCACCAGTATCACCACAACCATCATCACCTCCAACACTACACCACCACCACCACCACTCCACCACAACCATCACTCCACCACTGCTCCCACAATCACCATTGCTACCACAATCTCCACTGCCACCACTAATACCACCATTACTCCACCACTGCCCCCACAATCACCATGCCACCACCACAAACCACTCCACCTCTATTACCACACCACAACCACCATCACTCCAACACAAACCCACCACCACTCCCACCATCAATCCAGCACCCTCACCACTCCACCACCACCACTACCACTTCATACCACCACTGCCCTCACAATCACCACTTTTCCACCACCGCCACAATCACCACTCCATCGTCACGCCACTACAATCACTAGTCGACTACCACAAATACATGGTAACCATTAGTAATTAAAATTAAAAGAGAATCACAATAATTAATGGAACTAAATTTAATTAATCATTTGCTTTCATTCAATGCTTAATGTGTTTATGAAACAACTTTTAAATTTAAAAACTTCAGCATCCAACTTTCAGTTCCAATTTTTAGTTCTTAAATTTTCAGCTTTCAGTTTTTCGTTTATCAAACACCACTTTGATTTTTGCATATAAGTTTCCTTCTTTCTGTTTCTCAATTCTCGGAATTCATTTTCATTCAGTGAAAGGAGTAGAAAATCTTAATAGAATGCCTCGCATATGGGGGGAAAATAAAATCATCTAAAGCTAAAAATAGTTCAAATAATGCCTTTTGATCAGTTTGAACTTAATTTTGTCTTTTTTAAGAAGTGGTCCGTTTTTTTCACTTTCCGATTCTCATCGAGAGTCTCGAGACAATCATTTATACGAAATTTCATTTGACCAAAACCTACAGGAAGAACAAATTAAAAAGTTGAAGAGCAAAGCTAATGAGTGTGATACTATGATGAAACCTCTTGTTACCAGGTATGAGGCTATGACTGCACACCTGTGGAGGTGTGCATCCAAGGCAAGGCGGCATGAAATCGAGCAACTAACAAGCGTGCGCGTTCCCGTGGATTTTCACAGCCGGATGGTACCGCCATTGTCAAAGCACTATTTCGGGAATGCAGTCTTTCCAATGAGAGCAACAACCACCTCAGGACAGCTGTTGTCAAAGCCGTTAGGATATGGCTGTAGCAAGATAAGGGAAGCCATAGAGAAGGTAACCGACGAGTACGTATGGTCATCTCTAGCTTACTTGAAAAGGGAAAAGGATTTGTCCAAGTTCAGGTACTCTCATGTCCTGGGATCTACACAAGCAGCTTTCCTTGGCAACCCGAACATTGCAATCACTAGTTGGATCGGGTTGCCTTTGTGTGGTGTTGATTTTGGATGGGGAAAGGAAATTTACATGGGACCCGGAACAATTGCGTTTGACGGGAAGTCGTTTGTATTTTCCAACCGTGATGAAGATGGTTCTTTCGACGCCCCATTTCGGTTGCAGGTTGAACATATGGATGCCTTCAAGAAGTTCTTCTATGAGAATACCTGAGGGTGCCTCAATGTTTACTGTTATATATAAACTAGAATCTACGAAGTACAACTAAATAAAGGCCCCGGCCATGTCGAAGATTGCCTAGCTAGACTTTGTGCTATTATGTGGTTTTTCAAGCTTGATGAAAGCAAATTAACTGTTTTCTGTTTGACTGTTCAGCATAAGTAACTTCCACCCTGCAATCTGTTTGCCCCTCAAAATCATGGGTTTTGACCACTTCCATTCCTTCCTTATTTCAAATCATTAAGGGAGAGAGGAATCCTGTAGAATTCCTTTGTCCATTGAACGTTCACAGTTTTCCTTCTTTTTAACTTCACTTCAATTCAATTTTCTCAGGATTAATTTTACTACACAACTTTCCCAACAACTTAACAGAGCCTTGAGATGGTGCAGCAGTTCGTCTTTCGGAAGCCGGAAGGATCAACGAGTACGTTGATTTTAAGAAGGCGCTTTGCATAGTAAATAATAGCAGTAGGATTAGCTCCCCTTTTTTTTTTCTGCAAACAGATATCTAGGCTAGTAGTAGTATTTTTTGGTAATATGGCTGCTTTCCCTGGAACATGATATAGGACATTAAGCAGGGATCAGAAACTATTTCTTTCCCTGGAACATGATATATATGGGACATATAACGGGGCAATTAATACCATGCATCTAACCTCCAAACATGAAAATTAAGGATCCGAATTCTCTTAGCCATCCAAACCCGGAATACAAGCAACAGTTGCATCTCAGGTTCGCTCATCTTAACAATCAATATTCCAAGTTTGTTAACGACTTTGGCTGATAAGCAGCGCCGACCCAAAGGTATTTGGGGTATGAAGCAGAAGTCCTAATAGGGGCCATTTATCTCCGCATTCTCATCTTTGAACAAAATTTTGCAAAAAATTGAGGAAAACTTAAGGTGTGGATATTCGAATCTAGTTCCTAAAGCATCCAAAGAACCTAAGCTTCTAAAGTATCCAAAAAACCTAAGATGCCACACCTCCAAGGAGATGTTACTTGAAATCAACTAGAACTCCTTATTATTTAAAACTATAAAATGTATATTATGGAGCCCTCCTCAGGCCAAAAAAATTGGGGGCTGGAAGCGACGGCTTCCCCTCTAAGCCGACTCTGTTGATAAGAGTCTATTTCTACCAGCCAGAGTCTTTTAAAAAATACAGTATAAAAGTATTTTGGAGGGTCGAAATTGCATGGGCTGTCTAGAACCAGATTGTGTGGAGTAGTCATATCCAAAAATGAGAAGCATGGAAATGGACAAAATGAAATGGGAAACACAAAGATGAGAAGCAAGAAAGTGTAGCACATAAAGTACAATTGAGGGACCTTTACTTCGTTCACTGGACTCCATTATCTTAGCCAAAAGCTTCTTTCAATCGAGAAATTTTTTAGTACTAAGCGGGTATATCTCACGTGGTACTTGTTTGGCGCATTCGAGCTGTCCGATATATTTTTGGACGGTTCGGATTGAAACCCTCTCTCTCTTCTCATCCTAATACTTTCTCTCTCCAAATCCGAGCCATCCAAAAATGCAATAGACGGCTCGGATGCGCTTAGCGGACACCACGTGGTACCCGCTCGACACTGAAAAATTCTTCATTTCAATCCGTCCCTCCTTTTCTCTTCTCCATTTTTTTAGGAACCAGTATGCGCCAGAAAACTCCAAGTCTTGAACTAAATCAAGCAACGTAAACCTGTGTATTCAGGTTAAGGCGCTTCAAGCCAGTAAATCTATGAGTTAATGTCTGCTGCGACAAAGTGAGCGGTTCGAATTATGTGATTGGACTCGGGACGAGATCCATGAACAGTAAAGGGACATCTACAACACCATGTCACCGCTCTTTCCCATGGACCTTGATATGGGATATATAACCTGGCAACTAATGACTCGCATATGACCTCCAAACATGAAAAATCAAGGATTTGGCTTCTCTCTGCTATCCTAACAAGGACTACAAGAAACAGTCGCATCTCAAGCTCGCCCATCAAAAAAATCAATATATTGTCCAAATTTGTTAACGACTATGGCTGATGTAAGATCGTCTATTTCTACCAATTATAGTCTTTTAACAAATCTAAAAGTGTTTTGGATGGTTGAAATAGCATGGGTATCCAATACGTACAAGTTCTGGAGTAACCATATCCACAAATGAAAAGCAAGGAAATAGACAAGATGAAATGAGAAACACAAAGATGAGAAGCACTAATCAGAGAGTAGCATGCATAGTACATTGCAGGAACCTTTATTACATAGCACCACACATTTCTCCTTTTGACCCATTATTGCATGTGGAGCTGAAGGAACCCGGGGCGTGCTGTGCACCATCCGGACCGTCCTTCTCGACAATAAACGGTTCAGATTTAAAAAAGTTAAAAAAACCTTTTTTGGAAAAGAGTTTCCTTGAATGAGTTTTTTTAAAATCTGGACCATCCAAAATGCTTTTGAACCGTTGAGATCGCACAACACTGTGCTACAGCACACCCAAACTAGCAATAATTAGAGAGTAGCATATATAGCTCATTTCAGGGACCTTTATTACATTGCACCACACATTTCTTCTTTTGACCCATTATAGCATGTGAAGCTCAAGACAAACTACAACTCTCTCTCTCTCTCTCTCTCTCTCTCTCTCTCTCTCTCTCTCTCTCTAGAATGTTGACCTTGAAGGCTTCCTACACAGTGAAACCATTGGAGCCGTCACCAACAGGGCTCCTTTACCTATCAGATTTTGATCTAAGCGTTGCTCTAACTCACGCACCTCTAGTCTACTGCCACAAATACATGATAACCATTAGTAATTAAAATTAAAAGAGAATCACAATAATTAATGGAACTAAATTAATTAATCATTTGTTTTCATTCAATGCTCAATATGTTTATGAAACAACTTTTAAATTTAAAAACTTTATCATCCAACTTTCAGTTCCAGTTTTTAGTTCTAAAATTTTCAGCTTTCAATTTTTCGTTTATCAAACACCACCTTTGATTTTTGTATAGATTTTTGCATGTTTCTCAATTCTCGGAAGTCATTTTCATTCAATGAAAGGAGTAGAAAATCTTAATAGAATGCCTCACATATGGGGGCAAAATAAAATCATCTAAAGCTAAAAATAGTTCAAATAATGCCTTTTGATCAGTTTGAACTTAATTTTGTCTTTTTTTAAGAAGTGGTCCGTTGTTTTCACTTTCCGATTCTCGTCGAAAGTCTCGAGGCAATCATTTATACGAAATTTCATTTGACCAAAAACTAGAGGAAGAGCAAATTAAAAAGTTGAAGAGCAAAGCTAATGAGTGTGATACTATGATGAATACCAGGTATGAGGCTATGACTGCACACCTGTGGAGGTGTGCATCCAAGGCAAGGCAGCATGAAATCGAGCAACTAACAAGCGTGCGCGTTCCCGTGGATTTTCACAGCCGGATGGTACCGCCTTTGCCAAAGCACTATTTCGGGAACGCAGTCTTTCCGATGAGAGCAACAACCACCTCAGGAGAGCTGTTGTCAAAGCCGTTAGGATATGGCTGTAGCAAGATAAGGGAAGCCATAGAGAAGGTAACCGACGAGTACGTATGGTCATCTCTAGCTTACTTGAAAAGGGAAAAGGATTTGTCCAAGTTCAGGTACTCTCATGTCCTGGGATCTACACAAGCAGCTTTCCTTGGCAACCCGAACATTGCAATCACTAGTTGGATCGGGTTGCCTTTGTGTGGTGTTGATTTTGGATGGGGAAAGGAAATTTACATGGGACCCGGAACGATTGCGTTTGACGGGAAGTCGTTTGTATTTCCCAACCGTGATGAAGATGGTTCTCTCGACGCCCCATTTCGGTTGCAGGTTGAACATATGGATGCCTTCAAGAAGTTCTTCTATGAGAATACCTGATCGAGGGTGCCTCAATGTTTACTGTTATATATAAACTAGAATCTACGAAGTACAACTAAATAAAGGCCCCGGCCATGTCGAAGATTGCCTAGCTAGACTTTGTGCTATTATGTGGTTTTTCGAGCTTGATGAAAGCAAATTAACTGTTTTCTGTTTGACTGTTCAGCATAAGTAACTTCCACGCTGTAATCTGTTTGCCCCTCAAAATCATGGGTTTTGACCACTTCCATTCCTTCCGTATTTCAAATCATTAAGGAAGAGAGGAATCCTTCTTTTTAACTTCACTTCAATTTTCTCAGGATTAATTTTCCTACACAACTTTCCCAACAAATTAACAGAGCCTTAAGATGGTGCAGCAGTTCGTCTTTCGGAAGCCGGATGGATCAACGAGTACGTTGATTTTAAGAAGGCGTTTTTTATAGTAAATAATAGTATTAGGATTAGCTCCCCTTTGGTTTCTGCAAACAGATATCTAGACTAGTATTTTTTGGTTCCTTTAAAGTATGGCTGCTTTCCCTGGAACATGATATTATAGGACGACATTAAGCAGGGATCAGAAACTATTTCTTTCCCTGGAACATGATATATATATATGGGACATATAACATGGCAATTAGTACCTTGCATCTTGTTAAAGCATCAAACTCCAAATCAATTGGCAAAGAATGGAGAGGCCGCCCAGGCTTATATAATAGTTTTGGAGGAGATAATTAACCGATGTGGGACAAATTCCAACACATCTAACCTCCAAACATGAAAATCAAGGATTCGAATTCTCTTAGCCATCCAAACCCGGAGTACAAGCAACAGTTGCATCTCAGGCTCGCTCATCTTAACAATCAATATTTCAAGTATATTAACGACTTTGACTGATACGCAGCGCCGACCAAAAGGTATTTGGGGCATGAAGCAGAAGTCCTAATAGGGGCCATTTATCTTTGCATACTCATCTTTGAACAAAATTTTGCAAAAAAATTGAGGAAAACTTAAGGTGTGGAGATTCGAATCTAGTTCCTAAATCATCCAAAGAACCTAAGCTTCTGAAGAATCCAAAAAACCTAAGCTGCCACACCACCAAGGAAATGTTACTTGAAATCAACTAGAACTCCTTATTATTTAAAACTATAAAATGTATATTTTGGAGCCCTCCTCGAGCCAAAAAAATTGGGGGCTTGAAGCGATAGCTTCCTCGACTTCCCCTCTTAGCCGGTTCTGTTAATAAGAGTCTATTTCTGCTAGCTGGAGTCTTTTAAAAAATACAGTGTAAAAGTATTTTGAAGGGTCGAAATTGCATGGGCTTTCTAGAACCAGATTGTGTGGAGTAGTCATTTCCGAAAATGAGAAGCATGGAAATGGACAAAATGAAATGGGAAACACGAAGATGAGATGCAAGAAAGTGTAGCACATATAGTACAATTGAGGGACCTTTATTTCATTCACTAGACTCCATTATCTTAGCCAAAAGCTTCTTTCAATCAAGAAATTTTTCAGTGCTGAGCGGGTATATCCCATGTGGTATCCGCTTGGCACATCCGAGCCATTCGATACACTTTTGGATGGCTTGGATTAAAATTCTCTTTCTCCTCTCACCCTAACACTTTTTTTCTTTTTTCTCTCTACAAATCCAAGCCGTCCAAAAATGCAATGGATGACTCGGATGCGCTGAGCGGACACCACGTGGTACCGCACTGAAAAATTCTTCCTTTCAATCCGACCCTCCTTTTCTCTTCTCCATTTTTCTAGCAACCGGTATGTGCTTGAAAACTCCAAGTCTTGAAGTAAATCAGGCAACGTAAACCTGAATATTCAGGATAAGGCGCTTCAAGCCAGTAAATCTACGAGTTAATGTCTACCGCAACAAAATGAACAGTTCGAATTATGTGATTGGACTCAGGACGAGATCTATGAACAGTAAAGGACATCAACGACAGCATGCCGCCGCTCTTTCCCCTGAACCTTGATATGGGATATATAAGCTGGCAACTAATGACTCCCATCTGACCTCCAAACAAGAAAAATCAAGAAACAGTCGCATCTCAAGCTCGCCCATCACAGAAATCAATAGATCAATGTCCAAATTTGTTGACGACTATGGCTGATATAAGATCGTCTATTTCTATCGGTTATAGTCTTTTAACAAATCTAAAAGTGTTTTGGATGATTGAAATATCATGGGCATTCAATACAAGTTCTGGAGTAACCATATCCACAAATGAAAAGCAAGGAAATAGACGAGATGAAATGGGAAACACAAAGATGAGAAGCACTAATCAGAGAGTACCATATATAGTACATTGCAGGAACCTTTAGCACCACACATTTCTTCTTCTAACCCATTATAGCATGTGGAGCTGAAGGAACCCGGGGGCGTGCTATGCACCATCCGGACCGTCCTTCTCGATAATAAACAGTCCAGATTTATAATTAAAAAAAAAAGTTTTTTTGGAAAGAGTTACTTTAAAATCTGGACCATACAAAATGCTTTTGGACCGTTGAGATCGCACAACACCGTGCTACAGAACGCCCCCGGATTGGGAGCTGAAGACAAACTAGCACTAATTCGAGAGTAGCATATATAGCACATTCCAGGGACCTTTATTACATTGCACCACACATTTCTTCTTTTGACCCATTATAGCATGTGAAGCTCAAGACAAACTACAACTGACTTGAGCTAGCGCTCTCTCCTCTCTCCTCTCTCCTCTCTCTTTCTCTCGATCGAGGATGTTAACCTTGAAGGCTTCCTACACAGTGAAACCACTGGTGCCGTCACCAACAAGGCTCATTTACTTATCAGATTTTGATCAAAGCGTTGCAATATGGACCTACAGTCTACTTCTATAGACCCATCAGTGATCACTTGCTAAACCCAATAGAAATCCTCAAAAGCTCCCTAGGCAAAGCACTCACCATATTTTGCCCACTCGCAGGACGCCTCCAAAGGACTGGAAGGGGCCGTGAGGCTAAAATCAGCGACTTTGGAGACTTCACTCCAACATCAGAAACTAGAGCTCTGACACCATCTGTAGACTACAATAAGCCTATTGATGAGTTGCCATTGCTTTTGGTGCAAGTAACAAATTTTAGTTGTGGCGGAATTAGTCTTGGCTTGGGCATAGCGCATGTGCTTGTCGACGGCCGATGTGAAGCTCACTTTGTTTCCGAGTGGGTAAGGATTGCCCACAGTGAGGAACCTGAAAATTTACCGTTTCTTGATCAGACGGTACTAAAACTGGAGGAGGATGATCTGACACCTCTGAGATTTGATCACTTGGAGTTCCGCAAACCACCGATGTTGATTGGCCAAACGAATAACTTAGAAGAGCAGAAGACGGAAACGACTGTGGTGATATTGAAATTGAGCAAAGAGCAAATTAAAAAGCTGAAGAAAGAGGCTAATGAGTTCCCAAGTGTTTACACTAGTAGAAAGCCTTTCACCAAGTATATGATATGATCCCGTGTAGTTTATCGGGTGGTCTTGGCCAAGGCCGCGCAGTGCCCAACAAGAGTTTGGAGTTCCGCCAAGTGATGTCCCAGCCCCAACGGCATAGAATAATTGCTCCTCGATCAACACCACACATTTATGTGAAGTTCACTTCTAAGTGTATGGACTCTAAATATATGTGTGGGGTTGAGAGATATTGGGCCACGACGCGGCAGTGCCCTAAACGACTGAATAATTACTCTTATTTTTGTCCCTTTTAATCATTCGACTTTTTCTTATTAAAGTTTGTGATAATTCATTTTGTATCGACGGTAGGAATAAAAAAATTAACAAAACATCAAATTTGGAAAACTCCACCAACGAGTTTAAATTTGCGTTGCTGGTTGGCTCCTTTCATCCAACCTTTGGGTGGACTCCCCTCCCCCTTTCCCCACTCGATATACCATTTGTCGAGTTTCTAATAAATTTTATTGCTGATCAAAAATTAAAAACTACAGGAAGAGCAAGTTAAAAAGTTGAAGAGCAAAGCTAATGAGTGTGATTAATTCTATGATGAAACCTCTTGGTACCAGGTTTGAGGCTGTGACTGCGCACTTGTGGAGGTGTTCATCCAAGGCAAGGCTGCACGAAATCGAGCAACAAACAAGTGTGCGGGTTGGCGTGCATTTTCACAGCCGGATGGTACCGCCATTGCCAAAGCACTATTTAGGGAATGCAGTCTTACCGATGAGAGCAACAACCACCTCAGGAGAGTTGTTGTCAAAGCAGTTAGGATATGGCTGTAGCAAGATAAGGGAAGCCATAGAGAAGGTAACAGACGAATACATATGGTCATCGCTAGCTTACATGAAAAGAGATAAGGATTTGTCCAAGTTCAGGTACTCTCATGTCGTGGGATCTACCCAAGGAGCTTTCCTTGGCAACCCGAACATTGTAATCACTAGTTGGATCAGTTTGCCTTTGCTTGGTGTTGATTTTGGATGGGGAAAGGAAATTTACATGAGACCCGGAGCGATTGCGTTTGACGGGAAGTCGTTCATATTTCCCAGCCATGATGAAGATGGTTCTTTCGACGTCCCATTCCGATTGCAGGTTGAAC
Source organism: Rhododendron simsii (assembly GCA_014282245.1). Lineage (NCBI taxonomy): Eukaryota > Viridiplantae > Streptophyta > Magnoliopsida > Ericales > Ericaceae > Rhododendron > Rhododendron simsii. Next base: position 3,597,129 of record CM024953.1, on the reverse strand, counting down.
ATATGGATGCCCTCAAGAAGTTCTTCTATAAGAATATCAAGTAGAGGCCTTGAATTGCAAGTAGAGGCCTTGAATATTGATCATCCAACAATTCGCACGCATACTTTGTTTTTTGTGTAACCTCAAGATGTTCTGATTAGCTTACGCGCACATCGGTTAATTTCTTGGGACTCAATACCAATGTCTATTGGCGGGGATTCTGATTAAAGCCGAGGTAGAACCCCGTATAAACTGGTCCTATAAGTGTTCATAGCATCTGAGAAGTTTTGAACCTTAGACCGTAGGAAGAAGCAAACCAAAAGTCCCATTGGTAGTGTAACGCCCCGAGAATTCAGAGACATTAATAAATATTTAAAAGATTATTTTCACAAAAGAAATTCATAGATTTACCACGTCATCATTTCAAAAGCATATATATGTCATTATATTACAACCATTTCGAATAAGTTAAAATATTACAATTTCCAAATAAACTTAGAAACTTCCAAAATAAAGTAGACCTACATTAATCAGAGTGACTATGCACATGGAAACCAAGGTTCTCTACTTCTTCCTCAACAGGATTGAACTCAATTGAATCGTACGACACTTCTGTTCTGTCTTCGGTACCTGGCATTCGAGTTACCAGGGTAACACAGTACCATGAGCGATGACACTCAGTGCCCAAAACCCACCCGAAACCCATAACTTACAAACAAAGGCATGTACAATGTGGTTAAATTAAAAGGCCATTTAAACAGCAAAAGATCAATTTCAATTACTAGCCATTAACTCATAATTTCACTTGACATACTTTATTGGTTCTGCTAGTAGACTACTCTCACAATTCTAGGTCTATTAGGCTGCCTTCAAGGTCCTGCTAGGCTACCCTCAATACCTGAGGTCCTGTCAGGCTACCCCTGAGGTTTTGCTTGGCCACCCTAGCTACACCAGGTCTTCCAGGCTGCCCTCAAGGTCCTACCAAACTACCCCCGATAACATGAGGTCCTGTCAGGCTACCCCTGAGGTCCTGCTTAGCCCATAATCTTTCACATTATTCCATTTTTTCATTAATCCTATTTTTATGTCTAGGGCCCGTTTGGATGCGGGGAAAAAATCGGGGGTAAAAAATATGAAGGGGGGATAAGATAGTAGGGGGTATTAATTTTGATGGGTTGGCCCACATTGATTTGATGTTTATAGAGGGGGGATAAAATAATATGTTGTTTGGATGAGTTATTAAAAAGTGGGATAAATTTTAACTTCGTTTGGATGGTTTATAAAATAGGGGGATAAGAAGGGGTGGATGATGGGAAAAACTGTGAAATTACTATTTTGCCCATGTGCAGAGTTATATTTGATTACGTATTAAAACCAGTTTATAAATTTTAAAATCAATATATTTAATCAATTTTGCACAATTGGAAGTATTAGAAAATGAATTTCTAAAAAAAGATATATTCTATAAATTTTATATTAAAAAAACGTTTTTTTAATATATATTTGTATTTATGTAACTGCAATTTTTTTTGGGAAATGTTTTTTTTTTTAAAGAAAAGACAAATTATGATAGATTTGAATGGAAAGTATGATTTTTGATTGAATGGAGGGTAAAAGGTGGTTGAAAGGTGAATGGTGGATATATTATTGAATGGTGGATATGTAATTGAATAGTTGTTGAATTGTTGCTTATAAATAGCAAGCATACTTTGTTCAAACTCATTCAATAATTTCAATTACAAGAACAAGTGTCATATTTATTATTTGTTGTATGGCTGGTCATCCGCCTCCTCGTCACAATTGGGTCCAGGGTGAGGAGATGCTGTTGATTTCGGTACTAAAATCAATGGTGGAGTCCCGATTGTGGACCACCGGGAGTGGACACTTTCGTCCAGGTTACGTGAGCTACTTGAAACGTTTCATGGATAGTGATTTTCCCGATGCTGGCATTGAGGAATGGCATATAGAAGCAAAGATAAAGAAGTGGCGCCGTACGTGCTTTATCATTGTGAACCTACTTGATCGTCCCGGGTTTGAATGGGATGCAAGTCAAAACATGGTGGTGGCTGAAGAAAATGTTTGGGCTGCATTCATCCAAGTAAGAATTAATAAAGTGTTATAAATTTTTGTGAAATGTGAAGATATATTTTGATCTTAATTTTTTCATATTGACTTAGGTTTACAAACAAGCTAGGGAGGCAAGAGATGTTCAATTTCCATTATTTGATGATTGGCGTATTTGCTTCATTCCCCCTCCTGAGGAGCCGGAGGAGTAGATCATGATGGCGAAAGAATAAATAGCATTATCCATGAATGTTCTATCATATGTCGTCTCCGTTAATGATGTTGGAATGTAATGTTTTAACGTCTTCATTTAAAATATATTAGAACTTGTCTGAGTTCATAAAGTGTAAATTTTACATAATCTTACAACGTACAACTTCATTCGGAATCGAGAACAAGTGCCAACAAAATACAACATATGAAACCTAAAAAAAAGCATACAACGAACGACCTCCACCCATTGAGTTGATGTTCAAGCCCCAACGCACTTGCGGATGTGGAACTTTTGGCTTCCAACTTTGTGAGCGCGTATCTCTCCTCGTGAAACTTGAGCAATGCTTCTTCGGCTCCATCGAATGTCTTGTATTTTTTCGCCATGCTTCCTGAGTATCCATTAACTTGGAGTTGAGCTTCTCCCCAAGTTGTATAGATGCCCGGCTTATGTCCAACGAAAACCACTCAATAATAGTCTTTTTCTTCACCTGTCATTGAATAATCTATTCGAAAACAATATTATAAGTCACCACAAACGCATTAACCAAAATGCCTCGTAATCGGTAATAAATAGTTGAAAACAAAAATGAACGCATTTGGCTCAAATTTCATCATCGCCGATTGAGACGTTTGGGACAGAAGTAACAATGCTACCATAAATAAGACAAAAGCACAGCCAAAACTTAACCAAAACCTGCCCCAAACATGGCCAAAAACACAAGCATAACCTGCAACAGGTAAGTATTGCCAAAACAGAACCAAAACCTGCATTTGTACTCAACACACACCTGCATGTGGCTCAAATTTTATCATCGCCAAATGACACAATTAGGACACAGAGTAGGACACAAGTAATGCAACAAGTACCAACTTCTGGCTCAGGTTTGTAGACAACTTATGGAAGGCACTAGACTGCAACATGAGTTGCCAAATGACCCTTTCATGTTGCCCCGCCTAAGTCCCATTGTGTCTTATTCAATTTTCATCACAGCCATTCCTACAGTGACCACTGAGTGCAGCTTTAACCCACCTACAGTAGCCAAAACCTGCAGCTTTAACCCACCAAGAGTGGCCAAAACCAGCAGCTTTAACTCAATCAAATGGGAGCCAAAACTGCACCACTGTCGACACACTCACTCCCAAAACAAAACAGAACCAAAACCTGACCATAACCAACAGTTTTAACCCACACGAAGCAGAGGCCTAAACCATGGCAGAAAACAGCTCAAAACTGCAGGCACAAAACATAACCAAACCTGCAGTTTCACACACTCCATCACACAACTGAACCAAATCATAAGCACAACAGCTGAACTTAATAATGCAGTTATTTGGCCACAAAACAGAACCAAATTGCAGCCAAAAAACTGAACCAAACCATGACAAATACTTCATAATCGTAGGCCACAAAACTGAACAACCAGAAAAGCTGAACCAAATCAGGTAGTTATTTGGCAGACAGCAGTAAAACAGAACCATAGCCAGCAAATAACAGATAGCAGTAAAACAGAACCATTAGAAACACAACCAAAACCTGCATCACATAAGCACAAGTAAAACCTGCATGTTTTACCCATAAACAGAGGCCAAAATCTGCAGATATGACCATAAGAGATTGGGCTCAGACAATGAATACGAATCGTAAGGGTACTCATGGCTGCAACTAATGTTACCCCGCCATGGTAACTACCTTCATAATAGTCAAAATATAGTTCATCATTGCCCACAAGGAAAACTGAACCGTAACTGAACCAAGCAGATAAGCAGAGCCCAAACTGAACCAACACTGAACCAAACAGACAAGCACAGCCAAAACTGTGCAGTAACTGAACGAAACAAATAAGCAGACCCCAAACTGAACCAACACTGAACCAAACAGATCAACACAGCCAAAACTGAACCAAAACCAGCCCCAAACATGGCCAGAAACGCAACCACAACCTGCAGCAGATAAGCAGTGGCAAAACAGAACTAAAACCTGCATTCCTACTCAACAGACAGCCGTACAAAACTGAACAAAAACCTGCATGTTTCATTCCACAGTTGAACCACAGAAATAGTCACAAAACAGATCCAAAACCCTGTAGTTTGGAGCCATAACCAAAGGCCAAAATGGATTGGGCTCAGACAATATATACAAATCATAAGGGTACTCATGGCTGCAACTATTGTTACCCTGCCAAAGTATCGACCTTATTTAATAATGAAAATGTTTCATCATTGCCCACAAACACATGTGCAATGCAATTTGAGTCACCCAAAAACCTGCATTTATATAGCATCAACATCATTCAAGGACAACTGTTTTACCAGTACATTCCATACATTGTCCACAAAACCTACATTACATTAGAAAAGATAATCCACCATTGTTTGTAGACCAAAAGCCTAATAAAATTACAAGGGCCCACATGTATAGGAGTGAAAGATTGGCCGCTTCAAAAATGGGCCATATGAATAGAGTTAAAAGATCGGCCACTACAAAAAATAACGTCCTATTAGTCAAACTTCAAACGGGACCAAATATGAGACCATCCAGCACGGCTTCAACCCAAGCTTGTTTTTGATGATCTTTGATGCCATAGAATAGGTCCAACCTATCTTCAGCTGCACAAATGATGGCACCTAACCTAAATTGCTGGGTATCGGTAAGGTCAAGTTTTTCAAGCTCAAGAGGCACTTGCGTGCGACGAGCGGATAGTTTGTTCGAATACCCCATTGCATCAGTCATTTTCTCCATATGGCTATCACTCTTTTCCAGCCATACCTCCATACTTGCAGCAAGGGATCCCACATCACCCATCCGTGTCCTCTTCTTCCCCCTTTGAGTTACAGCATTGGCCGGAGGTGTCGAGGTCCGGGGAGTGGACGTCGGAAGTGACGTACGACGTGCGGAGTTTGAAGTCATGGAGACCAGAGGTGTGGAGGCTGAAGGTGCGGAGGCCGAAGGTGTGGAGGCCGAAGGTGCAGAGGCCGGAGGTGTGGAGATTGGAGGTGTCGTGCCTAAAGGAATTTCATTGGACATCCCCGTAAGTCCACTTGTGGGCGTGCCATGAAATTCTTCACCGAAGTATGGATAGTAGCAATCCTCATTCTCCTCAATTTGTTCATTATGCATGACATGTTCATTTTGTGGCAGTCGCGCCATTTCGGAAGGAACCTCCGCTCCGTCCCCGTTGGCCCTATCCTTTCCAAAGAGGAATTCCCAATCTTCAAAGTAAGGGAAACGCTTCCCACCAACCTCTTTCGCCTTCCTAGGGTACGCCTACACAAACATTACAAGTTTAGTACAATATCCAATGCCATAACATTTCACTTTATAAAGCATTGGAAGTTACCTCTTCGTAGATTTTCCACACCTCATCATCCACTTCAATCCTTTTGTTGACATGGTCCCACCCAAACCCACTAAGTTTTAGAATGTCGGTTAGTTTGGCATATGTTTGTCTCCAATACTTGACTTTGGAATCAATTTGTGGGGAGGCCTTAAGTTTGCTCTCCGGCATCACCTTTTCCATCTCTTTCTCAAGCACGGTGAAGAACCCGGGTTTGAACCCATTCTCGGCCCTCCATTTGTCACATATTTCAGTTAGCATGCATTTCATGAGGGCATCCTCTTCAGATTTCCTCCACACCCTACGCGTTTTTCCACCCTTTCTTGTAGGCACATCACCTTGTTGAGTATCCATTGCTGAAAATGGATTTGAAGATGGACAACAAATTTATTTATGGAGTCTATGATGAACTACAAACCAAAATTCAATTACAATAAAGTTCATACAATGTTCTTCAAATAGAATTCAATTACACCTTAAAAGTTATTGAAACCACAATTAGAATGTTTACATCATAAAAGTTTTTCAAATACTTCATACAAATACACTAAACAAACTTCCTCATGGTGGGAAAACCTCTTGTCCCCCACCATTTGCTAGCCAATGGTTGTACATGGCTGTAGCCAACGCATCCCTCTCCCCGGTCCATTGATTGGAAGTCTCTATAGTAGTGATGTGATCATCTGCCTCGACCTCGTGTATGTGTTCACGTTCCCATGCCGTGTATTCGTTCTCAATGGGATCATTGGGCATCTCTCTTTTAATGAGGTTATGGAGAAGGCAACATGCTGTGACAATACGTGTTTGAGTCCTAATGGGGTAATACGAGTGAGACCTCAATATTGCAAATCGCATCTTCAACACACCAAAGCTTCTCTCAATCACATTCCTAGCAGCGGAGTGCTTCATGTTGAAGTACTCCTCTTTCGTAGTCGGCATATGACCTTGCCTCCAAATATTAATGTGATATCGTTGCCCGCGGTATGGTGCTAGAAAACCCTCGGCGTTTTGGTATCCGGCATCAACAAGGTAGTAATGTCCTGTACGAATTGGAAGTAAGGCATTAAAAGAAGGGTTGATACTAGGAATGGAGTCAAAGGAAGGTGAACTAAGGAATTGCCACATACCACGAGGGACTTTCAAACCATCAGGTCTTGAAATAGCGTTCGCCAGGATCCTAGAGTCAGTGGCCGACCCTTCCCAACCAGATAAGACGAAGACAAACTTTAGGTTTCGACTACATACAGCTAAAACGTTTGTGGCAATCTCACCCTTCCTTGACCTATAGCGTGGCCTGTCAACGGCGGGGGGATTAACTGGCACATATGTCCCGTCCAATGCCCCGAGACAATTCTACGACAAAAGGAATACATTATTGCAACTATCTCGACATGGTGGAATAGAGAAAACAATATGGAAGATTTATAAACAATTGAAATGAAGTTTACCTGAAACCAATTCCATCTACTGTCGTGGTAGTTAGGAGGTACGGGCTCAGGCCTTACTAGGAGCATGTCGAACAGACGCAACACACCTCGGAGTACGACATTGAAATGTCTGCTTACAGTTTCAATTGATCTCCAAAAGTGCAATTTCGTACGCCTCTGTTTTGTATGGTGACCAAGGATATACAAGAAAATAGCTACCCTCTCCTCAAGACAAACATTGCGCGAGTCTCCTAACCCAACACCTCGAAGAAGGCAACACAGCCTAAAAAACGTATGCCTATTTACCCTCAACTGCTCATGACAATCTACTTCATTACCATTGACTAGCCTATTCACGGCATCTACTTGGGTCTGGTAGTAGTTTGGATTTGGGGACAACTCAGGACGGGGATAATGTGCCGTGGACACAATGAAGCAATAGAGCCGAAACACGCCCATTGCAGCACGAATGTACGTGTTTATGGCGATGAACGCCTCTTCCTCTTCTCTTCTCCTTATTTCTGTTCTGTTTAATCTTGGCATTGTAAAAACACCTAACACAGGGTTCATGAATAGAACAAAAAGACATTTTCTTAATTAGCAAAGTACAAACACTTATTTACTGTTTTATTATCTTAAACGAAACTATTTTGTTCAATCCGAGTGATCCACACACAATACATAGTGAGTCACACTACTGTTTTTTTTATGGTCTTGTGATTAGTTCAACTGTCCATATCATAAAAACCAACAAGACAATGACAACAACTTTTGATAAACTTTCAAACAATAAGTAAACAAATAATTGCAAGACCCAAAAAAAGAAAAAAATATACAATGTAAGTTCAAAGGGGAAAAAATACAAACTACTACCAGATTCTTGACTACAATGACTATTTATTCTTTGTAATCTTTTGTTACTATATATGTATAATTGGTTTATGTTCGTAGATATTGGGATTCATCTTCATAATCTGCCCAAATTATCTTTCTGTACGTACTACTACTAAAGTATAGTCGGCAGTCAAATTCACAATCAAACACAACCAAAGGCCGAGAACTAGGAGTAAGATTGTAGGGCAGCTGATCCCATAAGTTTGAAGGAAAAAAAAGTGTTAAGTAGATACGTATGATACTTGAGAGTTTTGGGTTTGGAATTTTTACGTGAACGATCAATGCGGTATAATGTAAATATAGGATTTTTCTGACTCTATCTAACCTTTTTCTTAATCTTTTTACAGAATAACTTCGAAACCAGTCTAACCCTTTGGATGAAACTTTTGAAATTTCATGCTTCTGTGTGTGTGGTATACTGATAAACTACTAACATGCTTCTGCTACCCCTTTTTTTTTCTTGTCAAACACAGACCCAAAAGATTCAGGATATTGTCTCATGGATGTCTTACAGGTGTTTTTGGCACTCGTGTGACGTTGTGGTACCCTCAACTTTTGTGCTCCTAGGATATCTGCTTTTCCTGGTTGATGGGCTTTGCTATTTTTCTGTCTTTCGTTCTCCTGTCTCTTGTCGGATCTTAGTAAAGGGTTTGTGTTTTGGTCATTACTAAGATGTTGGGTCATTAACCTGCTAGGATATTTCAAAACCGTAAGTTCACCTAATGTCAAAGGATTTAGTTTTCAAAAAGGAGGCTCCTTTTACCATAACCCACACACACATATTTGATCAGAAGATGAGTCACCAGATTCGGACTTTGCCCGTACACACACAGAGAACAGAGAAGACGACCCCATCAACACACACATGCAGAGATCTGCTCAAATGGAAGACACACTAAGCAGAGGCCAGATGAGGAGCCATTTTTGCGTGCGCACACACACACGCAGGGGTGATTTCGTACACACACACACACACACAGAGATAAGAGCACCCCGTACGCACATACACACAAAGAGGTCTGCAAAAAATGGAGGCCATACCTGAGTTGAGGAAGCTGGTTCGACTGCACTCCAAATCGCCACCCAAAACCCTATTTCTTCTCCTCCACAGAGAACAAATGAGTCAGCGACAGAAATGAAGCCACAAATCGAGACCTGGGGTTGGGAAAAGGGGATAACCAAGGGTGATTTCGTCCAACTTCTTCCCCTCTACAGCCGGATTAAATTTGGGGAACCCAAGAGGAGCCCAAATTTTGTACCGGAGAAACCCTAGTACGCGTAAAAACGAAGAGGGGGTAAAAATGAAGACCCCTGAAATTTTCATTCCCAAACACCGGCTTAGCAGTAGCCCCAGTTCTTTTACCCCCTCTTATATTTCCCCCCCTCTTTTAACTGTATCCAAACAGGGCCCTAAGGTGTTAAATCCATACACCGCAACCAACTCCGGGAGCCTATTTGTGCAATCTATTAGTACAACAACATATCACGTAGTTCAACATTTTTACAAAACATGTTAACAGGCTAACAACTATTAATTTCACGATAATAACAGATCATGCGATAAAATCAATTACCTAGTACACTACCATGCTATAAAATCAATCAAGTAATTATTTTTATTCTCTCTTATCCTTTTCACAACTAAAATCTACGTTTACTCTAAATCATTTCAGAGTGTTGACGGTATTAGAAAAATTCATATTTTCGACAAAACTGGGATCGACCGGAAACTAATTAACTTTGGAATTTTATATTCGATTCCAAAATATTGGGGTGGATTTATAAACTAACCTAACTCGGGTGTTTAAACTGTGATTATTCAAAAACCTTCAAAATTTTCCAGCGGCTGTCTGTCTTTCTTTCTTTTCTTTTCTTTTTTTTTAAGAAATAGAGGCAGTGGTGTTCGACGCAGTGTTTTTTGTCGATTTATTCGTTTCCACGCATCTATTTGCCAAAATATAACTTTTTTCAAACTATTTTTAAAAATAGTTCAAAACGCACATTCCATGTGCGTCACACATATCGGGTGTGCATTATCCGAGCTGGCATATGCGAGCTGGATATCCAACGTGTATCACGCATACGCAATATGCATCATGCATATTGAAGGTGAGTGATGCGTTATATATATATTGGTTATCAACAGTCATTGAAGTAACGAAATGGATTGACGATTTCGTTCAGAAAAAAAACAAGAAAATGGAGAGAGTTCTCATAGAGGTGTCAATGTTGATGAATGAGACATGCAATTTTTTGGCTCCCAAAGAGTGAAGAGAGTTCTCACAGCAAACGGAATTATTGAATGACTGGTGGAATATAACAGGGGGATACGTTGCACCTGCACCCCCCACCAGGTGATCAAGTTAACAACTCTCGTCTTCGACTGCGAAGAGATATTGGGGGTGGGGATAATGATGTTGAACCGCATGCCCAGCTTTCCCCTCTGGATTCTTGGCTTGCCAAGCACAAAGAAATGCGTCGTCATGATTTGCCTGTATAATATATGAGAGGGTACCACGGGGTGATGTCGCGAAACTCATTTCGTGTGGTTCCACGAAGTAGTACGCAACCAACGGCTGGGGTCGACGCACGTGCTGACCAACGCTCCCTCCCAAGGTTGGACTATAGCCTTGGTATTTTAAACAGGCAAGGGAAACGAGAATTTATCTTGGCGATGTTACAGTACGATCTGGCTCAAGATACTTATTTCAAATTAGATTGGAACCAAACTCCGTTCGTTGGTGAAGCTGTTGATTTACTTAACTGGCCAAACATGTTTGTAGAGCGCAATCATATGGAGGGAAAATGTCGGTCCTACCTGCAAAAGGTGCCCAAAGCACAGTCAACGGAGATGATAGCCAGGAGAAGGCAAAACATGTTACATAACAATGTTTAGCAAAGGCTGCAGGTGGAGATTAATAGGCATAACCAAAATCACAATAGGCATAACCAAAATCACAAAAGGCATAACCGAAAACAACAAGAGGCATAACGGAGACACCGTAAGAGACACCATAGCATCATCCTTATCCTTAATTATTTACACCACCGGTATAAACATTTGTTGTCTCCAAATCAATTATATTGCGCCATGTCCCCATGTTCTATTAATTGAGACCACTATTTTAATAACGTGGTGCAATGTAATTGATTTGGAGAAAATAAATATTTACACCGCCAATATATATAATTTATTCTCTACTTGCATTTGAGGGACCTTAATTACATTGCACCGCACATTTCTTCTTTTGACCCATTATAGCATGTGGGCGGAGCTGTAGAAAAACTTGAAACAAGCACATATATACTTTTTAGGGACATTATTACACTGGACCACACATTTCGACCTAACGACAAAAACAAGAAAAAGCTCAAAAAGTTCAAAGAAACTTAGCCTAAGTCCATACAAGGGGTTTTCCAGCTGAATGGGTTAGGGGAGGATGACAATTACTTAACCTACTAAATGTTTTTTGCAGAAGTGAAGTAAGGGGCAATTTTTGTCTAATAAGGGGCAACTTAGGTCCATAAAATGGACAACTTAGTTCCATACAATGAGCAACTTAGGTCTGAACCCAGATTCGAATACAAACCGACTCCATTTATGGGGAATTTATTTTTGTCAGTTTCATGTTTGAGAAATTTCTTTTTGTCAGTTTTATTTTTATACAATTTCATAAAAATTTGTTCACCACTTGAGAATTTTTTACCCCACTTCCCACTGAAATCCAATTCCCTCTAACACTTTTCAGGGACATTTATTACACTAGACCACACATTTCGACCTAACATATATACGACTTTTCAGGGACATTTATACTGCCTTAATTTTCAGGGACATTTATTACACTGGACCACACATTTCGAGCTAACATATGTACCACTCCTCAGGGACATGTACTACAATAGACCACACATTTCTACCAATTATAGCATGTGGCCGGAGATGAAGACACACTACAACTAAATTAGTGGTTCATACGTACGGTACGTGGACTCATTACTTGGAGGCAATGCTAAGCCTCATTCATTCACAGCTTATCTAGAGGCACACTTGCCTATAAAAAAATAAGCAACAAAAAACAACCATAGAAGAGCCAGACTGAAAAATTAGATCCCTAGTTAGTTGGTGGTTGTCTTCTTGGTCGCACGTTTCTGCTAGTAGTGGCTTCTTCCGCTTCCTTTGCGAGAATTTTTGCAAGTTTCCCATCTTTGAAGATCTGCACTTGGTTCTTGAGAAGATTGATGTTGTACGTTCTGGTTTTCCCAGAATCAGGCTTGGGTTTCATCAAGTTTTTCACGGGTCTCTTTGAGAGATACATCTATGACATCTTTGATGAGTCTTGCCAAGTCTTCTGCCATTTTTTAGATGTTTTTTGGTGTAGTTGTGATGAGGGTGGGAAATGAAGAGATGGAAAGAGGAAGAGGGGTTTTTATAGGCCATAGAAAATAGGGTTTTCACGTTTAAGATGTAATTTACAAAAATACCCTTTAAATTTTTTATGAGAAGTGTGTATGAGAACTATGTTTTTTTATGCGAATTGTAAATTTTTCTATGAGAACTGTTTTTCCTCTATGCGAACTACAAACTGTGAAGAATGAAAAATGGAGTTCAGAGAAAGATGATTGTATATCATCATTAACCACTAAATTAAACAACTCATTAACCACTATACATGTCATGAACAACACCTCCACCATGTCATTAACCATCTGCACTACTTTCACATCCAAAACTAGTCCACATCCAAAACTAATATTTTTGCAGTGGTTAATGAGTTTCTGCTATGTGAGGTTTCTATGAGAATTGTCAATTTTTCTATGAGAATTGTGTTTTTCTATGTGAACTGCAAATTTTTGTATGAGAACTGTGTTTTTCCTCCATGCGAACTGCAAACTGTGAACTATGAAAAATAGATTTCAGAGCAAGATGATTATATATTTTCATTAACCACTAAACTAAATAGTACGCATTAACCACTATACAAGTCATAAACAAGACCTCCACCATGTCATTACCCATCTGCACTTCTTTCACATCCAAAACTATTTTTGCAGTCTGAGATTGTATATCTTCATTAACCATTAAACTAAACAACTCATTAACCACTATACAACTCATGAACAACACCACTGCCAACTTTGATGAGTAAGTTGAATCTATGCCTGTTTTTTCTTCTCTTCAAGAAACTCTTGGTCATCATAATATTTTTGCAGTCTGAGATTTTCCATCCTATTATGATAGATCTCTGGAGTCCATGATCTCTTTGGATCACTGACAAATGCTTGCACAATATCAGCTCTTTTTTGAAGGCATTGTTGCTTTGCTAGGTCGCTTTGAATTGATTTTTTCATTAGCTTTTGGTGGATGATGTAGGCAACAACAACTGCACAATCAACCCTGTGAATACAAGACTAATGTTAGGGGCTTATATAAGATGCAGTGACGAGTTTTGGAATTTGAAGGATACTTACGAGCCTGGTTCTTGTTGTGGTGCATTGTCCAGGAGCTTTGCAGAGGTTTTAATCTTCTTTTTGCATCGTTGGTTGATGTAGTTTGTAACATTCTTTCTCTGTTACAGAATATGATCATGGATACATTAACGATACACACTTCACATAGTCTGTTCACGTAGACTACAATACACAGTTGAAAGAGTTCATATATTTTTCTTAGAATAAGGAGGGATTATGTTACCAGATTGGCAGTTGCTTCACAGTATTTATCTCTTCTCCCTTGTCTGCGAATGGAGTTGAAGAACCTCCATTCTTGGTCAATGGTGTCTAGCTCAAGCAAAGTATAATGGTTTGAACCAAATATTGGGATAAGGATTGTTCTGGTGTTCAAAATCTTTGAGCCGACGACATCAAGTGCTCTGTTAGCTGAGTCTTGATCACCTCCAAGGAAGGTATGTTTGGAAAGAAGATAATTAGGCAACTTCTTAACTGTGAGTGTATGCTACATGAATTGTGAGAGAGTGCTTCCTTTTCTTACTGATGAAAAACTATTAAAGACAAACGGCATATCTTATTGGGAATCTTCTATTCCCAATGAAAAGGATGGTCCAGATGTTGGTGGTTGTAGTGTTGAAGTCAGCAAGTGGACGTAGGCATCTATTGGCTGTATCAGAATGTAAAAAGAATTTGTTTATCATGTACAGTTCTAATAGAAAAAACACAGTTCTCATACAAAAGCACAGATCTCATATACACTTCTCTTAAAATACAGAAAGAGAGTTGCTTCTATTTTTATTGTTTACCTGGCCTGTTAATTCTCGATCACATAGCAGAAACCTCACACCTTCTTAATATATGTGCAGGTCATCTAATTCACAATCCTATATGTGTGTACTGCATGATATACATAACATTAACTAATTTAAAAAAATTTAATGTCAGTAAATTGTTGGGTTTAGCATTTTTACCATCCCTCCTCGAGTTTCAAAAAATTTCTGATTGTTTCTTGGCATTTGTCAGTGTTAATACGAAATTAGAAATTTGGAGGGAAGCATTAGAGTTAAAAGGTTTTCGGATAACAAGGAGTAAAACGGAGTATATGGTATGCAAGTTTAGTGGTACCAGTAGTGCACTTGAAGAAAGAGTGATGATCCAAGACCAGGAGATACCAAAGAGTGATCATTTTAGGTATTCAGGCTCAATTATTAGTAGCAATGGAGAGATTGCGGATGATGTGGCCCATAGGATCCAAGTGGGGTGGCTCAAGTGGAGAAGCGCTGCTGATGTACTATGTGACAAGAGGGTACCCACAAAATTGAAGGGAAAATTCTATGGAACGGCCATAAGACCAGCGATACTTTATGGGACAGAATGTTGGCCTATTAAGAAACAACATATGAGCAAAATGAGTTTAGCGGAAATGAGAATGCTGAGGTTTCTATGGAACGGCCATAAGACCAGCGATACTTTATGGGACAGAATGTTGGCCTATTAAGAAACAACATATGAGCAAAATGAGTTTAGCGGAAATGAGAATGCTGAGGTGGATGTGTGGTAAGACTAGACGAGACAAGATTAGAAATGAAACAGTTCGTAAGATGGTAGGTGTAGCACCTATAAAGGAGAAGTTGAGGGAAAATAGGCTAAGGTGGTTTGGGCATATCTACCGTAGACCGGAAGATGCAATAGTTAAGAGAGTGGATAGGATAGCTCTAGGTAGCAATGTTACGGGGAGGGGTAGACCTAAATTGACATTAGATGCTGTAGTGCGTAAAGATATGAGTCTAATAGGTCTATGTGAACAAGTGGCTCTTGACAAAGCTCAATGGAGGAAACGGATTCATGTAGCCGACCCCAAGTGATTGGGACGTAAGGCTCGGTTTGGTTTGGTTTGGTTTGGTTCTCAGCATTTGTCAGGTAGCAAAGCAAGGACAATGTTTGCCTTTTTTTTTTAGGGGAGGAATCTTGTTATCAAGTTTCTTGATTTCTACTTGCAGCTCGTCACTTTCAACAAGGACAATTTGTTCTTTTTTACGACCATCCTTTGTGATTGAACTGTAGTAATAGTTGTCATCCATTTTTGCCTTCGTGGTCTTCGTTTTGCATTGTCATCTTTGTTGTCTCCTTCAGACTTTTTCCCAGCAGGAGTGTATAGTTGTGTAACTTCATGGACCACTTGCTCAATCTTTTGATCAGTGTACGTTTGTGTGATGTTATATATTGTTTCCTCACTTCTTTGTGTGAGCAAAGAGGAATCAATCTCGAGAGCCGGTAAATGCTTTTTAGGTTCTTTGGTATGTCACGGTTGGATGGAAAGCTTGCTGGTGAGGAAAAGCTTGTTGGATAGGCTGCGTATTTCTGCATCTTTTTGAACAATTATAGCCTTTTGCCTTTGTTCAGTTGTGCTCAGATACTTTTGCAGCTGGCCCTTCTCTGTTGTTAGGGATTTAATTTGCATCGTAAGGGCCTTTTTGATTTTGTTCTTCTCAATTTCAAACTATTGCAGCATCATATGTTTCTGTTTTTCCAATTCTGCAGTGTTCTGTTCAAATGTCTTCACAATTTTGTTGGACATAGCATCCGCATTCTGCAGCATTTCTTTCAGTGAATCTCTTTCTTTCCCCATTTTCAGCAGGTGTTTTTCCATTTCATTCCTGTCCTTTTTGAAAACGTTAGACATAGTATCCATCTTCTGCAGCTTTACTTCTAGTGAATCCCTTTCTTTTTTCATTTCCAATAGCTGATTTTTTATTGCATCGCTGTCATTTTCCAAGACTGCAGTCTTCTCTATAAGGAACTTGTGTTGTTCTTGGGCCTGCAACATTGTGTTGGACATAGTAACCATCTTCTGCAACTTTTCTTTCATTGCATCCCATTCTTTTTCTATTTCCTCCAGCTCATTTTTCATTGTATCCTTATCCTTTTGAAGTCCGTGGTTTTGTTGTTCAAGTATTTATTTTTTATTTTGAAGATATTGGACTTGTTACTGGAGATCTTTGATGATAACTTGGTCATTGTCCTCCAGTAAGCTGTCAATGAATTTACCTATCTGGTTGTGCTCTTTTTTAGGCCCTGACTGAAATTAATGGAGTCCAGAGGTTGGCAGGTACTTCGAACCATAGTCTCGCCTAATTGTGATTGTGAGAACATTGCTTGTTGTTGCTCAGGAGATGATGTTAACACAAGAGGAGATGTTTGCTATTTTTCAGTTAAGTGTATCTCATCAAGTCGTTGTACTGCCAGACTTTGAGGAGATTGTATATGCTGCATCATCTGTGATATAGTTTCCCTGTCATTGTCATCTACAACTTCTGGGTGTGTCATGCTGTAGACTTGAGCCTCTTGACATGTTTCTTGAAGTTCCTCCTCATATATCTGAAAGATGTGAACTCACAATTAGAATTGTGTATTTTTATTGAGAACTGTGTATTTTTCTGTATGACAACTGTGTTTTTCATATGATAACCGTGTATTTTTCAATGAGCACTGTGTATGAAAAGTGTGTTTTTTTGTATGAGAACTGTGTTTTTGGTATAAGAAGTGTGTAATTTTCTATGAGAAGTGTGTATTTTCGTGTCCAAGTTAAGCAATTTGATTAGTGTATGTACCGTAATGTTGACATTGCTCAAATCTTCAAAATCATCAAATTTTTTTTCAGGTCTAAGGTATTCCAGTTTAGTAGCCTTGGAATTACTTCATTTTTTGGTCGTGCAATCAAATCCGTGTGTTCACAAATCCAGTACTGCAAAAATAGGTAAAAGGAAATTATTAGAATAAAAGAAAATTATTAGAATACCCAAAAACATTTCTCATAGCATAATATATTTAAGTTACCATCAATGCCACCACACAACCTGTTGCATCTCTTGGTTTATCATGGAACTTGTGCATTGATGTATTCAATATTTCTGCAATGGATTGTACCCAGTCGTAGTCTTTTATTTCTTCTATTTTTTCCATGCAATGCACATACGCCCATGCAATGGTGACTCCTGATGTGGGGAAGAACAACATCAGGCAAATGAACATGCATATGAAGCGGACTACATCTCGGATGTCTTCATCAATTATGGATTCCTCTTTTTTTTGCAGTATTTCATTGATCATATCTTTCATCTTTTTACTACCAATCGTTGCCTCCTGGATCCCCCTTCTTGTTGCAAATGCAACATCACTTTTCTTCTTGTTCAAATCTCCTATTAGTTTGTTCCCACAAACTATTCCAATGATTAGCTTGATGTCATTCCTTGTTATGGCAACCTTCTTACCACCAATGAGGAACTTGCTGTCATTGGTATCATAGTTCTCAATGATACTTAGGATGGGTTTATCGTGCTTCATGCAAGCTTTTTCGACTAACTTGCCTTTTCTAATGGCATCAATCAGTATCCAAAACGGTGTTTGTTTCAACAGCTCTAAGTGGGCATTGTTCAAGTTCAGTTTTGACAATAGCTCCACCGTTCCTATTACATTGGACCTGAATGCGCATTGCTTTTAGGTCTGGGTTGGGGAGTCTGGTTCTGATTCAGATTCAGATTCTTGTTTCATGGCCTTCTTTTTCTATTTTTGGCTCTGTTGTTTCTTTCGGCGGGTTTGCTTTTGGGTCTGCATTGGGGAGTCTGATTCAGATTCAGATTGTTGGGTAAGCTTTTGTCGTTTCTTTCCCCGAGTTTGCAAAGGGGACTGTGATGCTTGGCTAACCATCGAGGTTACTAGCCTGTCAGGTTGAGTTTTCAATCTTGTAATGACTTCTACCTCCTCCATTGTTAGTGTTCTTGGTCTAATCTCGTCAGAAGTTTTCAAATCTTGTGTGTAAGTCTTCTTGTGTTCTGTTAAATATATGAACAAAAGTGAGATAGAGTGTTTACGTTGGCTCATCATAGGTATAGTACATAGTTCTCATAGAAAAATACAATGTTCCAGTAGAAAAATACACAGTTCTCATAGACAGATGTCATGTATAATACACAATTCTCATAGAAAAATACACAGTTCTCATAGAAAAATACACAGTTTTCATAGACAGATGTCTTGTATATATAATACACAATTCTCATAGAAAAATACAATGTTCCAGTAAAAAATACACAAATTTCATAGACAGATGTCATGTATAATACACAATTCTCATAGAAAAATACACAATTCTCATAGACAAATCTCATTTATAATACACAGTTCTCATAGAAAATATACAGTTGTCATAAACAGTTCTCGCAGAAAATATACAGTTCTCATGGATACGTATGATGACGTGTAACTTTTTAAACATGTATTCTTTGGGAACAAAGCCTAAGACAAGATAGAGGACGAGAAGGGATGTACATGCACTGAGAAAAAACTTAAAAATGAAAAACCTAAAGCAAAGCCTTCGAAAGTGCTCATTATCTTGACCCATTCGCCGCCGGAGAAGTGAACCGACGGCCATTCTCCTCCTTGAAGGAGCTGATCGAGAACAGTTCACATAGACCACTGCACACAGTTCACATAACTCCAAAACACATACTTCACATAGACGCAACACGTTTATGAGAGTTAGCGTACTCATATACATATTTTATAGTTCGCATAGAAATTTCACATAGACATTTTATATGCTTTAATGTACATACCTTTCTTTGCCATATTGAAATGTTGTTGCCTGATCGATTGCACGAGAGAGAGAGAGAGAGAGAGAGAGCTGTTGAGCGGAAGAGTTAGGGTTCTGTAGCGGTAGAGTTAGGGTGGTTCTGTAGCGGTAGGGCAGAGAGTCAGGGTTTTGTTGAGCCGTATGGAGAGGGTTCTAGAACGTGACCCGCAAGGTATATTTTTGACGGGCGAGAGAATCCGGGATGCTTGTCTTGACCTGCAAGGGGTATTTTTGTCCACAATGTAGCGCCGGGACTAAAGGGGGTATAGAATATTTTGCGCTGGACTAAATTAGGTCCGAGCCTAATTTTTTGGGCCAGCCTAAAAATCCCCCATTTTTTAATAGGTGGGTTTGGGTTTAATTTGGCACCCCTAGTAGTAATTGATCAGTTAAAGTTAGAGGTGGCAAACAGTCGGGTTTGGGAAGGTTGAAACGGGTCGTGGGTTAAATATGGGGCGAGTCAAATATGGGTCAAAAAGTAAACGTGTTGAAACAGGTCGGATCGAATATGGGTCAAGCCAAAACCCAAACCCGACTGACCCGACCCGTTTTTCTTCTTCTTCTTTTTTTTTTTTTAAAAAAAAAAAACAAAATCTAATTCCCCTATATCGAAACTCAGACTTGCAAAACAAAAATACCACACAAACCTTCAAAATCAATAAGAAAAAAAAACCCCAAGTCATGCCTTAAAAAAAAACATGAAATCGTCTCTGGTTTTACTATTAAAATCAATGATGCTTTTACAAGAATATAGGTACAGAATATGGTTAGGTTATGTATGCAGAGAGAGAGAGACTTATGAAGAGCCAAAGCTGCCGCTTAGGTTTGGACTAAAAATTCAATTGACTTTTTTTTTTGTCTCTATTCTTTTTTTTTTTGTATTTGCTTGTTTTGCAACAAACTTTTTACCTCTATTAGTTCGTCTCGACTAGAATCGAAAAAGTAAATTTTTTTACTTTTATCCTAATATTTTTTGTAATATTCAAGATAAATTCCAAAAAATCGATTTTGGGGATTTATCTTGGATGTTTTTAAAAATATTTCGGTAATTTCATAATTTTTTACTTTTCCAATTGGAGCAAATAAAAAATCGTAAAATACTTGTCGCAAAACAACAAACACAAAAAAAGTTGAATAAGAACAAAATGAAAAAAAAAAAAGGAGTTTTGGATGCTTTGATGATAAAAAAAGTCGAATTTTAATTTTTACATGGTGTTGAAACGAAACAGTTGTCAAATGAATTCAAGTTGAACTGATATCAACCCATTATACAATATGGATAGGCTGGTTTGGGTCATAACTAGGCGGATTGGGCGGGTTAGAAAAATATGGGTTGGAATTGTTACCTCTAGTTAAAGTGATTAAATTAATCCACTTTTAGTTATTTGAATATGGGATAATTTTAAAAACTCTTTTCTTTTCTTATTTTGACCTTTATTACATTGCACCACACATTTCTTATTTTGACCCATTATAGAATGTGAAGCTCAAGACATACCACAACTAACTTAGCGGTGGAGGGCCACCCTCCATTCACACCTCTAGAAGTACTTGCCTATAAAAAAAAAAAAATAAGCAACAAATTTTAGAGAAGCCAAATGCAAATGACTTAATTTATTTTTGAATGCAATCTCTCTCTCTCTCTCTCTCTCTCTCTCTCTCGAGATTGAGGATGTTAACCTTGAAGGCTTCCTACACAGTGAAACCATTGGAGCCGTCACCAACAGGGCACGTTTACTTATCAGATTTTGATCAAAGCGTTGCTCTAACCCACGCACCTACAGTCTACTTCTATAGACCCATCAGTGGTCACTTCCTAAACCCAATAGAAATCCTCAAAAACTCCCTAGGCAAAGCACTCACCATATTCTACCCACTAGCCGGACGCCTCCAAAGGACCGCAAGGGGCCGCCTTGAGGTCAATTGCAACTCCATGGGCGCGCTGTTTTTGGAAACAGAGTCGGAGGCTAAAATCAGCGACTTTGGAGACTTCACTCCGACATCAGAAACTAGAGCTCTGATACCATATGTGGACTACAATAAGCCTATTGATGAGTTGCCATTGCTTTTGGTGCAAGTAACAAATTTTAGTTGTGGTGGAATTAGTCTTGGCTTGGGCATATCACATGTGCTTGTCGACGGCCGATGCGCAACTCACTTTGTTTCCGAGTGGGCGAGGATTGCCCGCAGTGAGGAACCTGAAAACCTACCGTTTCTTGATCGGACGGTACTGAAACTGGAGGAAGATGATCTGACACCGCCGAAATTTGATCACTTGGAGTTCGGCAAACCACCGATGTTGATTGGCCAAACAAATAACTTAGAAGAGCAGAAGAAGGAAACCACTGTGGTGATGTTGAAATTGAGCAAAGAGCAAATTCAAAAGCTGAAGAAAGAGGCTAATGAGTTCCCAAGTGTTTACACTCGTAGTAAGCCTTTCACCAGGTATATGATATGATCCTGTGTGGTTTATAGGGTGGTCTTGGCCACCGCCTCATGGTGCCCAACAATAGTTTGGGGTACCGCCAAGTGGTGTCCCAGCCCCAAGGGCATGGAGTAATTGCTTCTCGATCAACACCACACATTTATGTGAAGTTCACTTCTAAATGTATGAACTCTAAAGATATGTGTGGTGTTGAGAGATATTGGACCACCACGCAGCGGTGCCCTAAACGACTGAATAATTACTCTTATTTTTGTCCTTTTTAATCATTCGACTTTTTCTTATTCAAGTTTGTTATAATTCATTTTGTATTGACGGGAGGAATAAAAAATTAACAAAACATAGATCAAATTTGGAAAACTCCACCAACGAGTTTAAATTTGCGTAGTTGGTTGTATCCTTTCATCCAATCTTTGGGTGGATTCCCCTCCCCCTTTTCCCACTCGATATACTCTTTTTCAAATTTTTAATAAATTTTATTGTCGATCAAAAAAAAATTACAAAAAGAGCAAATAATTACAAAGTTGAAGAGCAAAGCTAATGAGCGATTAATTCTATGATGAAATCTCTTGTTACCAGGTATGAGGCTGTGACTGCACACATGTGGAGGTGTTCATCCAAGGCAAGGCTGCACGAAATTGAGCAACTGACAAGTGTGCGGATTGGAGTGGATTTTCACAACCGGATGGTACCGCCATTGCCAAAGCACTATTTCGGGAATGCAGTCTTACCGATGAGAGCAACAACCACCTCAGGAGAGCTGTTGTCGAAGCCATTAGGATATGGCTGTAGCAAGATAAGGGAAGCCATAGAGAAGGTAACAGACGAATACATAAGGTCATCGCTAGCTTACATGAAAAGAGAAAAGGATTTGTCCAAGTTCAGGTACTCTCATGTCGTGGGATCTACCCAAGGAGCTTTCCTTGGCAACCCGAACATTGTAATCACTAGTTGGATCAGTTTGCCTTTGCGTGGAGTTGATTTTGGATGGGGAAAGGAAATTTACATGGCACCCGGAGCGATTGCATTTGACGGGAAGTCGTTCATATTTCCCGGCCGTGATGAAGATGGTTCTTTCGACATCCCATTCCGGTTGCAGGTTGAACATATGGATGCCTTCAAGAAGTTCTTCTATGAGAATATCTGAGTGCCTCAATGTTTACTGTTATAAACTAGAATCTATGAAGTACAACTAAATAAAAGCCCCATGTCGTAGATTTCCAAGCTAGACTTTGTGCTATTATGTGGTTTTTCAAGTTTGATGAAAGCAAATAAATGTTTTCTATTCTAACTGTTTAGCGTATGTAACTTCCACACTGTAACCTGTTTGCCCCTCTCCTTCATATTGGTATATGAATTTTCTCTAGAAATTCCTGGATACCATTTTGTAACCATAAGTTTTGTGTGATAAAATTGTTCATTGGGTCAAATACAAGAATCATAAAGCTGGAAATTGGCAAAACAAATTATAGATTAATTCAAACCCTAACACAAGAGCACACGCGCACGCACACAGAGAGACATATAATTTCACTTTCCACAGAATTGCAAGTAGAGGCCTTGAATATTGATCATCCAGCAATTCGCTCGCGTACTTTTTTTGGGTAACTCAGGATGTTCTAATTAGCTTACGAGCACATCGGTTAATTTCTTGAGACTCAATACCAATGTCTATTGGCAGGAATTCTGATTAAAGCCGAGGCAAAATTCTTTATAAACTGGTCCTATAAGTGTTCATAACACCTGAGAGGTTTTGAACCTGAGACCTTAGAAAGAAGCAAACCAAAAGTCCCATTGGCAGAGCCAGAATTTGGGGTGAAGGGTGGCCGGCTTAAGAGAAAATTTTCACTAAAAAATGTACCTGTGTAGCTTTTGCTCTCTGAAGACTATAATAAATTGGCGGTGCTCAACCATATCTGCCATAAAGCTATCAGAACAAACCGATATCTTGGCCAAAGCAGGTCTTGCACTGCCCTGGGTTTTTCCAGTTCTACCATCATTCTTAACGTTGTTGCTTTTCAATGTCAAGAAGACTATTGTAGGGGTTAAATACCCCTTGGTAGTGTTGGTTTAATCTATTTTTGCCTTAGTGCTGCAAACGAACCCAATTGCTCGCGAGCTTAACTTGGCTCAGATTGTTAAGGCTCGGATCGTTTAGTAATGTTGCCGAAATTGAGCTAGAGTTTTAGGTTCGTTTAGTAAGCCAGCCGAGCTCAACACTCAAAACTCGGCTCAGCTCAACTAATTAAGTAAATTAATCTGACCCGGCTCGTTCGTAAACGAGCCAAGCTTGAAATAAAGCTCGGTTCTACTTGTTTGCACCTAGTTTTGCCCTCTATATCAACAAAAAAAAAAATTGCAATTGTGGCTAGTTAGCAAACATAAAAAACCTTGAAAAAATCTGGGATGACAAAGTACTAGGGTTGAGCAGAGGTTTTATAGAGTCATGCCACGACTCCACCACCACTACCAATTCACATCACCACTGTCCTCACAATCACCATACCACCACCACAATCACCACTCTACCGCCGCCGCCACAATCACCACTCCATCGTGGCGCCACTACAATCTCTACTCCACTGCCACAAATACATGGTAATCATTAGTAATTAAAATTAAAAGAGAATCACAATAAGTAATGGAACTAAAATTAATTAATCATTTGTTTTCATTCAGTGCTTAATATGTTTATGAAACAATTTTTTAATTTAAAAACTTCAGCATCCAACTTTCAGTTCCAGTTTTTAGTTCTTAAATTTTCAGCTTTTAGTTTTTCGTTTATCAAACACCACTTTAATTTTTGCATAGATTTTTGCATGTTTCTCAATTCTCGGAATTCATTTTCATTCAGTGAAAGTAGTAGAAAATCTTGATAGAATGCCTCACATATTGGGGGGGGGGGGGGGGGGGCGGCGCGGGTGATATCTACTAAAGCTAAAAATAGTTCAAATAATGCCTTTTGATCAGTTTGAACTTAATTTTGTCTTTTTTTAAGAAGTGGTCCGTTTTTTTCACTTTCCGATTCTCGTCGAGAGACTTGAGACTATCATTTATACGAAATTTCATTTGACCAAAAACTACAGGAAGAGCAAATTAAAAAGTTGAAGAGCAAAGCTAATGAGTGTGATACTATGATGAAACCTCTTGTTACCAGGTATGAGGCCATGACTGCACACCTGTGGAGGTGTGCATCCAAGGCAAGGCGGCATGAAATCGAGCAACTAACAAGCGTGCGTGTTCCCGTGGATTTTCACAGCCGGATGGTTCCGCCATTGCCAAAGCACTACTTTGGGAATGCAGTCTTTCCGATGAGAGCAACAACCACCTCAGGAGAGCTGTTGTCGAAGCCGTTAGGATATGGCTGTAGCAAGATAAGGGAAGCCATAGAGAAGGTAAGCGATGAGTACGTATGGTCATCTCTAGCTTACTTGAAAAGGGAAAAGGATTTGTCCAAGTTCAGGCACTCTCGATCATGTCCTGGGATCTACATAAGCAGTTTTCCTTGGCAACCCGAACATTGCAATCACTAGTTGGATCGGGTTGCCTTTGTGTTGTGTTGATTTTGGATGGGGAAAGGAAATTTACATGGGACCCGGAACGATTGCATTTGACGGGAAGTCGTTTATATTTCCCAACCGTGATGAAGATGGCTCTTTCGACGCCCCATTTCGGTTGCTGGTTGAACATATGGATGCCTTCAAGAAGTTCTTCTCTGAGAATACCTGAGGCTGCCTCGATGTTTACTGTTATATAAGAGCAAAGTCCACTTTGACTCTGTTAATGTAATTGGCAATTTCCGGATGCGACAAACCGTTGGAGTCTGTAGTTATTCTTTTTCCATTTTGGGTTTGGTAGGTGATTTTATTTTGTCTAGATTAGATACTCCGCCCGTTGATTCAAGAGTTGATCACGAAGGCCGTGCCGTGCATTTTGCTTGGAAAGGTATATGCATCTCATGTGCATTTAGCTTAATATTTTTCCATGCATTATTAAAGCTTTTCAATGACTTAATCTTTTATGAAATATCTTTTATGCACTAACCTTATATTATTGGCCTTGTTTTATTTGAAGGAAATTTCTGTCTAAGGCCTTTTATGTGCTTGCGCCTTAGCAGCGCCTTACCAGGCTAAGGCCCTTGCACGCGTGTTAAGAGAGCCTTAACAGTGCCTTAGCCGAGTAAGGCCCTTGTACGCGTGCTAAGAGCGCTTTTGTAGGGCTCTCCCGATTTTTTCCTTGACTGGTCATATATAAGCTTTGTCTTCACTTTTCTAGGGCACAGAGGAGATACAACAGCCCACCTTAGAGAGAGAAAGCTCTATCTCCTTTGCTCATGTGCCTTCATTTGCATTTTGGATGAGTTGAATCTAGCATTCAATCATCTTTGTTCAATCTAGAGAAATGCTTTGATGATCCATGTATTCTCTCTAGATTGATTCTTTTTCATAAAAGCCTTCACTTCACAAAATCCATACTTTCATGCCTACGAATCTACATGGCCGGATGATACCGGAGCCGTTCTAGAGCGGAGATCGAGATGTTGTTGCTCGAGGAGTCCATGGAATCAAGAAGGGGCACGGGGTGCTAGGCAAGAACCGGAGTTAGGTGTAACTTGGGGTAAAAGTTGGTAATTCCTAACTTGTTGTATTTTGCCTAACCTTTTGATTTATGGAAATTTGAGTAGAATAGGCCGTGGTTTTATGCTTAGGGTGTTTTTGACCCTAAGTAGTTTCCCCGTATATCTCGGTGTTTGTGTTCTTTAGTTTTATCGCTCTTTACTTATATTGTTGAATTGAATTGCGTGGCATGGGGATTGGATAGTTGTTTGAGTTGTTAGTTGCTATAATTTTAAATCGGTCGTCCCATTCACCCCCCCTCTGCGACTTTGTAGTGCATTAGATAGTTTCAATTGGTATCAAAGCGGGCTGCTCTTTGTTGGTATAATTGCCTGAGTAGATCCTGTTTTTGCACTATGGATAGAGATTCCATAATGGAGGGTGCTTCTAATTTTCGACCACCTTATTTTGATGGAAGTGACTATGCTCTTTGAAAACAAAAATGAAAAATCATTTAATATCTCAAGGCATTAGGGTTTGGAGGTCTGTACTGTATGGTTACGAAGAACCTACAATCGAGGATGCCACCACTAAGGTGATTAGAGCGAAAAAGGAGTCCGAGTGGAATTCTAGTGATAATACGAGTTGTGAGGCTAATGCCCGTGCTTTAGGTGCCATCTTTGGTGCTATGTCCAGAAACGAAGTCACACGTATTTCCTCTTGTACGGCCAAAGAGGCTTGGGAAATACTTCGTACATCTCATGAGGGAATAGAGACAGTTAGAGTGTCTAAGCTTCAAATGTGCACCACAAAATTTGAGCAACTTAAAATGCATGACGAGGAAAACTTTGATAGTTTCATCTCTAGGCTAACCGAAATTGTTAACACTTTTCATAGTCTAGGTGAACCTCTCTCCGATCTCAAAGTGTGTCGCAAAATCCTTAGGTCTCTTCCCGAGAGGTTTAGGGTCAAGGTCACCGCCATAGAAGAGCGTCCAGATGTTGACAATTTGACCTTTGCCGAACTTGTAGGAAAACTTCAAATCTTTGAGATTAACCACCTCTTCGATTTCAAACCCTCTAAGTCTAGTACCGGTATAGCTTTTAAGTCCGCCCATGAGGACACCTCGGGGACTTGTGAAGATGATGATGATTTGAGTGATGAAGATATTACTAAATTTGCTAAAAAATTTAAGAAGTTTTTTAAGAGAAGAAACGACCTAGGTAAGTCCCATAAACCTTCGTCTAATCTTATAAAAAACACTCTAGGAAATGATGATAAGAGGCCATCGTTTGACAAGTCTAGAAAGCCACAAGGAATCCAATGTCATGAATGTCATGGTTTTGGGCATATTCAATCCGAGTGCGCTAACACCCTCAAGAAAAAGATGAAAAAGGGTCTTAAAGTCACGTGGGATGATGATAGTGGAGATGATGATAGTGAGAGTGGTTTTCAAATAGGAGGTGAATGGAATTCTAGTGCCTCTGTGCTAGTGGCTACCGTTGACTCACCCATTTCTCCTAAACTCTTGTCCATTTCCTCCTCTTCTAGTCTTGAGAGCATTGAGAGTGAGAATTCTAGTGCCAAAGTGAAGATAGCTAGAAGTGTTGATAATGAAGGAGAGGAATTTGAGATAGAATCTATTCATGAAGCCTTTGACCTAATGTATCAAGACTATATGAAACAAGGAAAAAAGAAGGAGTTGGAAACTAGCCTTAAAGTAGCAGAGAAGGAGAAAATGTCTCTTAGGGAAGATTTGATCAATATCTCTCAAGAATTAGATGAGCTTAAGAAGTATAATGCCAAATTAGCCGATAAGTTTGCCATCATAGAGAAAGAGAGGTTAGAAGTCTTGAGAGAAATTGAAAAAGCTAAGTCCAGGATTAGTGAGCTTGAGAGAGATCTTAATGAGGCGAGTGAAGCAATTAAGAGAAATGATTGTAGAGCCACTAGGCTTGCCGAGATGACACGCACATTTAGAGACAAGAGTGGTTTAGGGTTCATAGATCCTCCTTCCCTTAAATCGGAGTCTAGTGAGCCTAAGAAAATCACGTTTGTGAGTGCTAAAACTATAATGAATCCTTCCTCTTCTAGCAACGCTAAGTCTTGTGTGAATGAAACACTCGTGAGTACTAAGGTCGTAGCAAATTCACATTCATCTATCAACTCAAAACCTATAATAAATGAGTTTCTTAAGAAGAGAGTGCTTACGTGTCACCATTGTGGTGTTGAGGGTCACATTCGTCCTAATTGTCATCGTTTGAGAAGAGAGCTTCAAAAGAAAGGTCAAACTCAAAGACCTCAAAAGCGTTTTATTCCTCAGGGCGTAGTCTTTGGTCAACCCAATGTGGGAAGACCTCGAAATACCACTCTCGTGCAACCTAAGGCTCCGAATAGTAGCTTTCTTACTCATTTAAATCACCTTGCTACTCAATCCTCTTATATTATAGAAGAGATCAATAAGTTGACTTTGCTTGCTAAGGACATGAATGGTGCATCTCTTGTTCATAACAAACTTAATCAAGTGTGGAAGAAAGTTGATCGTGGCTCCTGTGTTGTTCAACCTTTAGATACTCCTAAGGAGTTAGGGGTTCTACTCCTCTTGCTTAAGTTTGGTTGTAGTTTGCATGCCAGTCTTGTGTGCTTCATGTCTTGGTTGTATTTAGAGTGTGCATGTGTCATTTTCACTTTTATTTTTGTGTCTATTTCTCTTTTCTCTCTTTTTCTTGCATTAGATTTTAGATTGAATCATTTTCCATTTTGCCTTTGAGTGTGCTTGCTTGTCCGTATGGTTGCATGCTTGTGTTAAATATTCTCCTCGTATCATGCTTAAGGATGAGCTTGACTTTTCATGCGAATTGAGCTTTGAGCTTTGATGACACTTCATGTGTCCATTGAATTATGCATAATTGTCTATATTGTGAAGGGTATCCTTGTGTCATTTGAATCTCATGCTCTCTACTATTTGTACACACTCTCTTGGGACTTGGTCCTTTTGGTGTCTAAGGGTCCTCGAATTTTTAGTTGAATTCTCCTTGTCTTGATCTTAGATTGACCAAATGTTTGAGGTTTACCTTTAGATGCTTTCCCCCATTGATTCTACTCAAGTGACCGCCTAGGGATTAGTGTGAAAGCTTCCCTTTGTGCATAAAAGAGTGAGATCATTGTTTATTGTCTTTCTTTTTACTTAAAAAAAAAAAAAGATGCAATTCTAGTCTTGGGGTTGTTGCTCTAGTGCACCTCCTTTATTTATGCAATTCTAGACTTGGAGTTGTTGCTCTAGTGCACCTCCTTTCTTTATGAGATCTCGCACCTTGGGCGAATGGCTACCTAATCATTGCACCATCCTAGGTGTGTGCGTCACTTGGGTCCATAAGAATGCGATCGATATGGGGTTTGTGCGTGAAGTCTTTAGGTCCAAACGACTTATGGTTTGACTTCTTTCATCAAACTTGCGTGAATTCTCCTTGGGAATTATATTGAGTATTCCTTGGCATTTTTAAGGGCCTCACACCACCCTCACGGAGTTCACTTGATCACTTTGATAGCATAGAGCATGAAATTCTATTGAACCACATGATTCTCTTCAAAATATATTCATGTTATGTTTAAGCTTTATGTTATCATTTTGGTGTCATTACTGCTTCTCTCTCAATTTCAATGATCTTCCACGTTACACTTGAGCATGATACTTTGAAAATTTCTATTTTCTGTGTGCTTGATTTTTAGAATGCTTTTGGATGCTTGTATGATCATATTTTGATTGGGCATTTGAATAAGGGGGAGCATTGATGTGAGTGGGAGTAATTAGTCCAAGTATTTCCTGTTATTTTTACTCTTTATGCCTTAGTTTCATTTTGGTATAGACTTCTATTCCTTCACCTGTTGTGTTTAAGTTTCTGAGAGCAAGGGCCTTACGAGGGTTTTAGCAACACTGGTGCCCATCCTAGCAGGTTTTGCTCAATTCTTATTTTGGGAGATTCAGAAGCTAAGGGCTTTAATCGGGCTTTAGTGGGGCGCTTGCCCACTCTATCAGGTGTTTTGCTCCTTTGTTTTGGAGGAGTTTCAGAAAGTTGGCGCGTGTAAAGGGTTGTTACAGGGCCTTGATCCTATGTCGCGCTGGTACGGGTATAACAGGGCGTTAGTGGCGCACGGACCTCATCTGCTTATCTCAGCCGTTCAATTCGCCCCTCTTGTTCAGTTCCTCCTTCGCGCAGCTGTAGAGGATCAGCCCCATTAGTGCCCTTCCTCGCGTGTTTGTAGAGCGTTAATGGAGCAGTTGCTTGTCCCTTTGATCTGCCCGTGCATCTCTTGACACCTGTCCCAGTTGTCCTTCGTGCAGCTGTAGCGGATAACATCTCCTTAGTGCCCTTCCTCGCGTAGTAACAGCGCATTAATGGGATTCTCGATGGATTAAGGAGAATAACAATGGCCGCTATTTTTACTTCTTCTGGGTACCTCATCTAGGACCCCCTTTTCGGCATTGGTGGTATTTTCCACCTTCAGGTAAGTCATTCTCTCTTCTTTCTCTCACGTGGCTGATGGATCTACTAATTGCGCCTCCTAAACCTTGGAAACGACTTTCCGAGTCCTAAGTTAATTTGTTACAAGTTTTTTTTGTTAATTTGTTACAGCTCGTTTGCCTTCTACGGACACATTTTTTTTTTCTTTCCCCTCCAAAAAAAAAAATTTGCTGAAAATTTGTGTGAACGTTGTTAATTTCTCGGATCTGGACTCAATGGGTTTTAATAATTAGTTCATTGCTTGTGGTTGGGATGATTTGTGCTCCGGTCATGAGTATGTTTTGCTCTTTGTTCTCATTGGTGACTTCGAGTTTAAATGCCCATTTATGGAGCAATTTCTCACCTTATGCTTGGGTTTGATATTTTGGAAATTTGTATTTTGTGCATGCCGGTTTTTAATGTCTTGTGAATGCGTGTGTGTTCATTTTGTGTAGGCATTTGGTGAGGGGGAGTGTTGTGCCTTCATGGTCCTTTCTTGTGTGTTGGTTTCAACAAAAAAAAAAAAAAAAAAGAGAGAGGAGAGTATTGTAATTGGATAGTTTTCTTCTTTTAGTCTTCATTGGAGGCTTGAAAACATCCTCTTGCTTTTTAACTATACACTCTTTCTTGTCACTCGTCTTCTCGTGTTGTTGTTTGAGTGCTCTATTGGCTCTTCTCCGTTTTTTGTGTGCCCTTTTGCCTTCCCGTGACAAAAAGGGGGAGAGGTTAGTTAGACTTACTAGGGCGTTTGCTATGTTGCTTGTTGGAGCTCGTGGTTAAAATGCATGTCTAGCTCTTTCTCTTCCATTAGCATTGCCTTAAATATGATAGCTTCTCTTGGTAATTTGATTTCCGTTGCGCTAAATCCTTATTGCTGTCATATATCTATGCATGCTTGTTGCTTTGGTTGAGTTATCTTTTGCAGGATCATTTTGATTTATATGGAAGCTTTTGGTTTCTAGGTTTGTTAGAGTTTTTAGAAGGTTCTCTAGCATTCTAGAATGTGTTTCCTTGTAATGAGTTTTTGTTGGAACTGTTTTGTCCCGGAAATGCCAAAGGGGGAGATTGTTAATGTAATTGGCAATTTCCGGATGGGACAAACCGTTGGAGTCTGTAGTTATTCTTTTTCCATTTTGGGTTTGGTAGGTGATTTTATTTTGTCTAGATTAGATACTCCGCCTGTTGATTCAAGAGTTGATCACGAAGGCCGTGCCGTGCATTTTGCTTGGAAAGGTATATGCATCTCATGTGCATTTAGCTTAATATTTTTCCATGCATTATTAAAGCTTTTCAATGACTTAATCTTTTATGAAATAACTTTTATGCACTAACCTTATATTATTGGCCTTGTTTTATTTGAAGGAAATTTCTGTCTAAGGCCTTTTATGTGGTTGCGCCTTAGCAGCGCCTTAGCAGCGCCTTACCAGGCTAAGGCCCTTGCACGCGTGTTAAGAGAGCCTTAACAGTGCCTTAGCCGAGTAAGGCCCTCGTACGCGTGCTAAGAGCGATTTTGTAGGGCTCTCCCGATTTTTTCCTTGACTGGTCATATATAAGCTTTTTCTTCACTTTTCTAGGGCACAGAGGAGATACAACAGCCCACCTTAGAGAGAGAAAGCTCTATCTCCTTTGCTCATGTGCCTTCATTTGCA
The DNA here is from genome assembly GCA_014282245.1 of Rhododendron simsii. Classification (NCBI taxonomy): domain Eukaryota; kingdom Viridiplantae; phylum Streptophyta; class Magnoliopsida; order Ericales; family Ericaceae; genus Rhododendron; species Rhododendron simsii. The sequence goes on along the minus strand of CM024953.1, from coordinate 3,564,984 downwards.
TTTTGGATGAGTTGAATCTAGCATTCAATCATCTTTGTTCAATCTAGAGAAATGCTTTGATGATCCATGTATTCTCTCTAGATTGATTCTTTTTCATAAAAACCTTCACTTCACAAAATCCATACTTTCATGCCTACGAATCTACATGGCCGGATGATACCGGAGCCGTTCTAGAGCGGAGATCGAGATGTTGTTGCTCGAGGAGTCCATGGAATCAAGAAGGGGCACGGGGTGCTAGGCAAGAACCGGAGTTAGGTGTAACCTGGGGTAAAAGTTGGTAATTCCTAACTTGTTGTATTTTGCCTAACCTTTTGATTTATGGAAATTTGAGTAGAATAGGCCGTGGTTTTATGCTTAGGGTGTTTTTTGACCCTAAGTAGTTTCCACGTATATCTCGGTGTTTGTGTTCTTTAGTTTTATCGCTCTTTACTTATATTGTTGAATTGAATTGCGTGGCATGGGGATTGGATAGTTGTTTGAGTTGTTAGTTGCTATAATTTTAAATCGGTCGTCCCATTCACCCCCCCTCTGCGACTTTGTAGTGCATTAGATAGTTTCAGACTCCCTATGGTTATCGCCATGTGCAGATACCCCCCTTATAGTTCAAAACTAAGCACATAATCTACCTGTGGTTTTGAAAATGTGCGGATAAATCCCCTGCCATCATGTTTTCCATCCATATTAACGGATACAGCATTAAAAGACCTATATACCCTCGTCATGTCCCGTGATTCTTCTTTTTTTTTTTAAATCTAATCACACCATCCCTTATACCAAAAATTAAATCCAAACCGTTGATATTGTAAATTTTGACGAGTACTACATCTATGCCAAAATTCAAGTCAATCAAAAAATAAATAGCCCATAGTCGAATTGATTTTGTTATGAAATTAAAATTTCAAATTTGAATTTATTAAAAATTAGATCACTGGGTTATTGATACCTGATCAAGATGATTTTTTACAGTGATACTCTATTCTTTTTATAATACATTATGAACGACTTAGATTATATTCTAAAGGCGTACGTGCGAAATACACCTCCGTTAATATGGATGAAAAACATGACTGCAGGGGGACTATCCGCACATTTTCAAAATTACAGGTAGGTTATGTGCTCAGTTTTGAACCATAAGGGAGATATCCGCACATGACAATAACCACAAGGGTGAAAGTAGACTTTGCTCTATATATAAACTAGAATCTACAAAGTACAACTAAATAAAGGCCCCATGTCGTAGATTGCCTAGCTAGACTCTGTGCTATTGTGTGGTTTTTCAAGCTTGATGAAGGCAAATAAATGTTTTCTGTTCGACCGTTCAGCATAAGTAACTTCCGCACTGTGATATGTTTGCCCCTCAAAATCGTGGGTTTTGACCACTTCCATTCCTTCTTTATTTCAACTGAACGCTCACAGTTTTCCTTCTTTTTAACTTCACTCAATTCAATTTTCTCAGGATTTATTTTCCTGCACAACTTTCCTAACAATTTAACAGCGCTTTAAGATGGTGCAGCAGTTCGTCTTTAGGAAGCCGGAAGGATCAACAAGTATAAAATATATATTTTGGAGCCCTCCTCGGGCCAAAAAAATTGGGGGCCGGAAGCGACGGCTTCCTCGGCTTCCCCTTTAAACCAGCTCTATTGATAAGAGTCCGTTTCTACCGGCCAGAGTCTTTTAAAAAATACAGTATAAAAGTATTTTGGAGGGTCGAAATTGCATGGGTTTTCTGGAACCGGATTGTGTGGAGTAGCCATATCCGAGTGGTGCTACAGTTTGATCCTGACCGAATTCCCGACGGCTCGTCGGGCCCACTCCGGCCACCGGACGGTTGATTGGAGCCAACTAAAAATTCTAAAAAATATATATATATACATAAAAATTGTATTTGGATCGGCCACATACACACATTGAATGCCGTTGATTCCCGCGATAACCCACTCGATTGTTTTTGTTTAGAATTTTTGGTCGGCTCCGATCAGCCGTCCGGTGGCTAGAGTGGGCTCGGCGAGCCGTCAAGAATTCGGTCGGATCCCCCGGGCGGGATCCTTAGACTTTCTGATCCGAAAATGAGAAGCATGGAAATGGACAAAATGAAATGGGAAACACAATGATGAGAAGCAAGAAAGTGTAGCACATATAGTACAATTGAGGGACCTTTATTTCGTTCACTGGACTCCATTATCTTAGCCAAAAGCTTCTTTCAATCGAGAAATTTTTCAATGTTAAACGGGTATATCCCACGTGTATCGTTTGGCACATTCGAGCTGTTCGATACACTTTTGAACTTTTGGATTGAAATCCTCTCTCTTCTCTCACCTTAACACTTTTTTTCTCTCTCCAAATCCGAGCCGTCCAAAAATGCAATGGACGGCTCGAATGCACTGAGTAGGCACCACGTGATTCGGCACTGAAAAATTCTTCATTTCAATCCGTCCCCCCTTTTCTCTTTCTCCATTTTTTTGGCAACCGGTATGCGCCAGAAAACTCCAAGTCTTGAACTAAATCAGGCAACGTAACCTGAATATTCAGGATAAGGCGCTTCAAGCCAGTAAATCTACGCGTTAATGTCTGCTGTGACAAAGTGAGCAGTTTGAATTATTTGATTGGACTCAGGACGAGATCCATGAACAGTAAAGGGACATCTACAACAGCATGCCGCCTCTTTCCCCTGGACCTTGATATGGGATATATAACCTGGCAACTAATGACTCGCATCTGACCTCCAAACAAGAAAAATCAAGGATTTGACCTCTGCTATCCTAACCGGGACTACTGTTGGGGTACACCCAAGTGGTGTGGGTGTGAGTGTAGGGGATAAAACCCCTTTGGCTTTTCTCCCCTTTTGTGTTGACTGCCTTAGGCAGTGTGTGTGTGTGCTGGAGACATAGAGGGTGAGGGAGAGTTGAGCGGTGAGGGCTCCTCCTTCGGGAGGAGCGGTGCTCCTCGGAAATGCCCGGAGAGACTGTCGGAGAGCCACCGGAGTGAGGGAGAGAGAGAGGAGTGGGGAAGCCGGATTGTGGCTATCCCGGTGAGGTTTTTCATACTTGTATATGTGATTTATACATAGTGGAGTTTTCCTCGGATATATCTCTCGTTTGTGCTTGGTTTATTTTCGTGCTTGTGCTTGGAGGTGTCAATCGGGGTCGGGGTCTCGACCCAACAGACTACAAGAAACAGTCGCATCTCAAGCTCGCCCATCGATCACAGAAATCAATATATTAATGTCCAAATTTGTTAACGACTATGGCTGATATAAGATCGTCTGTTTCTACCGGTTATAATCTTTTAACAAATCTAAAAGTGTTTTGGATGGTTGAAATAGCATGGGTATCCAATACAAGTTCTGGAGTAACCGTATCCGCAAATGAAAAGCAAGGAAATAGACAAGATGAAATGGGAAACACCAAGGTGAGAAGCACTAATCAGAGAGTAGCATATGTAGTACATTGCAGGAACCATTATTACATAGCACCACACATTTCTTCTTTTGACCCATTATAGCATGTGGAGCTGACGGAACCCGGAGGCGTGCTGTGCACCATCTGGATCGTCCTTGTCAACAATAAACGGTCTAGATTTATTTATAATAGAAAAAAAAAACTTTTTAGGAAAGAGTTTGCTTGAAAGAGTTGTTTTTAAATCTGGACTATCCAAAATGCTTTTGAACAGTTGAGATCGCACAATACCGTGCTACAGCACGCCCCCGGATTGGGAGCTGAAGACAAACTAGCAATAATTAGAGAGTAGCATATATAGCACATTTCAGGGACCTTTATTACATTGCACCACACGTTTCTTCTTTTCACCCATTAAAGCATGTGAAGCTCAAGACAAACTACAACCAACTTGAGCGCTCTCTCTCTCTCTCTCTCTCTCTCGATCGATCGATCGATCGAGAATGTTGACCTTGAAGGCTTCCTACGCAGTGAAACCATTGGAGCCGTCACCAACTGGAATCATTTACCTATCAGATTTTGATCTAAGCGTTGCTCTAACTCACGCACCTATAGTCTACTTCTATAGACCCATCAGTGGTCACTTACTAAACCCAATAGAAATCCTCAAAAACTCCCTAGGCAAAGCACTCACCATGTTTTACCCCCTCGCCGGACGCCTCCAAAGGACCGGAAGGGGCCGTCTTGAGGTCAATTGCAACTCCATGGGCGCGCTGTTTTTGGAAACAGAGTCGGAGGCTAAAATCAATGACTTTGGAGATTTCACTCCAACATCAGAAACTAGAGCTCTGATACCATCTGTAGACTACAATAAGCCTATTGAAGAGTTGCTGTGGGCAATGCGAATTGCCCCGACTCTTTCTCTCTCCTCCGAGGGAAAGGGATTCCGTTCCCCACCCTTTTGAGAAAGGAGAGATGCTGCCGGTTCGCGTGAGCGCTTTTTATGAAGCTGGACGACAAGCGCTCGCGAAAATACAGAGTCGCCACTCGGGTTTGAAGGTCCGACACCCAAGGAACCGTATTTCGAAGCACTTGCCGCGCTATTTGATTTGAAAAAGTTAAGGAACCAGTCCGTCATAACCATATCTGGGTTCGGGAGCCAGGTTACGAGAGGGGAAGGGTTTTATGGCACCCCTCTCGCCCAATCCGGAGATCGGTCTCTACTTAGGCATTTGCGAAAGCGTTGTTTTGCGATTCTGTTTGATTAATCAGTTTTTAGCCAATTAGGGCGGGGAAACAGTTTAATAGGGATTAAAGCTGTAACAAGTTTGCAGGATGTGATGATAGCATGGATGAGCAGTTAGTATAGGATGAGAACAGACTGCTGTGGGAGTTTAAACAAACTGGGAAGCCCTTGTTTTGGAGCGATGTGCGTAGGAAGAAACCAGTATGCACTGAACAAGTCACTGCATGCTGTTCACTCCTGCGCGCATAATTCCAAGACAAGCGCGCGCCGGTGAGCTTAAAACCCACAACTCTTATTCTCAAACCTTCTGGGCTCTGGAAGGACCAGTGCACACCCAGGACAAACCACGCAGTTTATAGCAGCATAATATACAGTTTAAAGGCTGAAAAGCCCTAAAAATTGACAAAACACCCCATAAACAGTGTGGGGACAAAATAACAGCCTAAATCCAAGTTACCCGTGCAAGGCCACTCACTGGTCAGAGGCAAACTGTCGCGCGATGGAGTCACTCTGGCGCGCGAGGATGCGCCCTGGCGCACTGTCGCGCGATGGAGTGAGTCTGGCGCGCGATGGTGCGCCCTGGCGCACTGTCGCGCGATGGAGTGAAACCCTCGCGCGATGGTGCGCCCTGGCGCGGGATGATTGCGCCCTGGCGCGGACAGACCAGTGCTTGGTTCACATTTTCTGGGTTCTGGGACAGATCCAGAATGTTCCCAGTGGTACTCCAAAATAACAGAAACTCATATTGAAGTACAACTAGCATTTCTAACAAAGGAAAGCGGTAAACTGGTTTTTAACATGCTTGCAGTGATCTATACATAAATAAAGCACAAAACAGCAAGACACCAATCCCCACGAGAACCGTCGCGCGATGATCGAAATCGTCGCGCGAGGGAGTGGCTCTATCGCGCGCTGGTTCTTGCCATAACGGTTTTGAAACCTCGCCAGCTTTAGGACCAGAACTGGTATTGATTACCAGCCTTGGCCCTGCCAGCCCCCCTCAGGGATCAGAACAGAAACAGAACAAAGGTAAGCTATACCTTTGGCTTCGGGTTTGAAAGAGTGTTTGAGCTTTTGATGTTTGAAGTTGATTGAGGTAGAAGAACAAGCTATGTTCTTGAGGTTGGATGTTTGATAATGGAGGAGAAAGAGCAAGCTATGCTCTTGAAAATGCTAACCCTTTGAAAGAGAAACAAATGGGGGTATATATAGGGAAAAGGGGTAAATCTGGTTGGAAACAGAGGAGTTCAGGCAGTCCACGAGGCCTAGCTGAGGCTGCATTGGTGGCCAACTGTCCTCCTCAGGAAAGGTCGGTTGTAGGTTGGACCGTCGCGCGACGGAGTGAGTCTGTCGCGCGATGGTGCGCCCTGGCGCACTGTCGCGCGATGGAGTGAAACCCTCGCGCGATGGTGCGCCCTGGCGCGGGATGGTTGCGCCCGGGCGCGGGATGGTTGCGCCCTGGCGCGGACCAGCTTGGTTTTTGGTTTTTGAAGTGGCTTAGGCTAGGTTAGGTTCAAGGGTTTTGCAAACACTCAAAGCTCAAACACGCTATCATTCCCGGGGTGTTCTTGATCCATTTCATCATCGGGGAATCAAAAACCGTAAGTAAACTAATCTAGAAGCCCAGATTGGGGTGTCTACAGTAGCCCCTCTTTGACGGCACTTGAAGCACCATCGACTTGGTACAAGTAACGTCAAAGATTTCTAGACACCCCTCAAGGCAATCCAGAGCAAAGCATACTAGCAAAGTAGACAAGTAAACTTAAGGAACCTGATTGGTGGAATGGACAGGCAGGTCCATTGCCGGGGATGGAAGTAGAAGTGGACGAGTGAATCGCCGCTTATTGATCAAATTTGGACAGGACAGGCTGTCGTTGCAGATTTGGACGGGACAGGCCGTCGTTGCTGGGGATCAAGCTATCCTCGGCATAAAGTATTCCAACAAACACGGGTAGGTCGTGTCAGGTAGGTTGAATTCCATCTGTTGGGAATCAGAGCCAATCTCCTTATCAAAGACCATCCGAGACAGAGCAATAAGCCTGCTGGAACATGCGCGTGAAGCTAGACTGAAGTAGAGGTAGTTGTTTGGGGCAGGCCGAGGCAGACTCTCCTGGGGAACAACTAGTTGCAGATAGTGGACCATTGAACAAACCATCGGACGATAATCTGATCGTCGTTGTGGATTGTATGGATGATATGGCTAGATGCCGTTGATGGATTTGACAGGACCGGCTGTCGTGGGTGCGGACGGAGAGATCAATGAGCTGAGTGATCAAACCGCTGAGGAATTTGACAGGATGGGAGGATCATCAGTATAAATGATCGAGCCGTTGAAGTCTGGATGGGAGGATCATCAGTATAAATGACCAAGCCATTGCAGACAGGATGGGACAATCATCAGTATAAATGATCGAGCCGTTGAAGTCTGGAGGGGAAGATCATCAGTATAAATGATCGAGCCGTTGAAGTCTGGAGGGGAAGATCATCAGTATAAATGACCAAGCCGTTGCAGACAGGATGGGACAATCATCAGTATAAATGATCGAGCCGTTGAAGTCTGGAGGGGAAGATCATCAGTATAAATGATCGAGCCGTTGAAGTCTGGAGGGGAAGATCATCAGTATAAATGACCAAGCCGTTGCAGACAGGATGGGACAATCATCAGTATAAATGATCGAGCCGTTGAAGTCTGGAGGGGAAGATCATCAGTATAAATGATCGAGCCGTTGAAGTCTGGAGGGGAAGATCATCAGTATAAATGACCAAGCCGTTGCAGACAGGATGGGACAATCATCAGTATAAATGATCGAGCCGTTGAAAAGTGGACAGGACCGGCTGTCGTTGATTTGAGATGGGCAAATCAATGTGCAGAATGATCGAGCCGTTGAGAAGTGGACAGGACCGGCTGTCGTTGATTTGAGATGGGCAGATCAGTGTGCAGAATGATCGAGCCGTTGAGAAGTGGACAGGACCGGCTGTCGTTGATTTGAGATGGGCAGATCAGTGTGCAGAATGATCGAGCCGTTGAGAAGTGGACAGGACCGGCTGTCGTTGATTTGAGATGGGCAGATCAGTGTGCAGAATGATCGAGCCGTTGAGAAGTGGACAGGCCCGGGGGCTGTTCGTTTGGAAATTTTGAGAATGGGCAGATCAGTGTGCAGAATGATCGAGCCGTTGAGAAGTGGACAGGACCGGCTGTCGTTGATTTGAGATGGGCAGATCAATGTGCAGAATGATCGAGCCGTTGAGAAATGGACAGGACCGGCTGTCGTTAATTTGTTATGCAGAAGATTTTATCGCATCCTGCTATGAGAACAATGTCGCAAGAGATTTTCGATCGCATCCGCTGACAAACAATAACAAAACCGCAGGAGATTGCATCGCATCCTTCGGCCAACAAATCGAGAGTTAGGGAGATTTCCATCGCCTCCGCTAACAAACAGAACAACATTGCAGGAGATTGCATCGCATCCTTTGGCAAACAAATCGTGGATTCAGGGAGATTTCTTTGCATCCGCTGACCAACAATAACAAAACCGCAGGAGATTGCATCGCATCCTTTGGCAAACAAATCGAGATATTCAGGGAGATTTCTTCGCATCCGCTGACCAACAATAACAAAACCGCAGGAGATTGCATCGCATCCTTCGGCAAGCAAATCAAGTGTCAGGGAGAGTTCCATTGCCTCCGCTAACAAACAGAACAATACCGCAGGAGATTGCATCGCATCCTTTGGTGAACGAAGTCTTGATGGCGACCATTCTGGCCACCTTCCTGTTTTCAACAGTTGATATATACAATATGCAAAGATGTATACAAACACAATGCACAAATTGAAAATGCAGACATAAGCTAAGGGCGGCTCCTAGGAGGACAACAATGCCTAAGGACTACCACTGAACCCCAGTACTTTACTGTCTTTTGCTTCTGAGATGCGCACCCAGATCGAGAGACGTTGAGCGAGCTGGCGTGCCCAGTTGACATGTAGTAACAGCAGTGGGCCTGCGTGCCCCTTCCTTTGATGCTTGAGCGGATAAGCCCCAGAGAGATGCTTTGCTTGGCATTGGGCTGACGTGCCCTTGCCGTCTCAAGAGAGTCCACAGCTTGTGGATTACAAAAGATAGGATAGCAATATAAAAATTGCATTTTTCCAATTTATTGACATATAAATCATGCGCTAATATCTAATTTGCATTGACAAGTGAACTGAGTCGACACACAGACACACACATATGTACAGACATGCCTAGCTCGAACGACAAAGGGGGAGAGAGCCCTAGGGAACAATGCGAACCCTTAGACACATGGAATACAATGAAATTTTGGGAATTAACGTGCCAAAACTCACAATATCCCCAAACGGGTGAAACTGACACTTGCGAGGTCAAAATAGCTGTACAATGACCTGCACGAACAAATTGAACTGAGAATAGCATCTCGACATAACAATGGATTGAAATCTAGACAAATGCCACAAAGACGGACATAAGACGCAAATAATGACACATATAGTCCCGGACTGAAACCGACACCCCCGTGCAGTCACATTAGGTCTACATGACTTGCACGGCATGACAAGACTTGGCAAAAGCCCTTTGAACAGAACTCGAAGGCAGTAGCTGACTGCTATCGATTGCTGCTCGAATTGAATATGCGCGCGCAGGGTTGAGACAAACGCACATAACTATGAACAAGTGCGTGTGAACCTCAAACTAGCGCACATGACTGCAAAGCTACTGCAACTGCTCACATCAGACTTCGCTGAACTTAGAATAAACTGTGAGCCGTTAGGCCTCGCCAGCATTTCGTTCTGTTTTTTATGCTTAAATTCTTTTAAGGCTTTATGCTCAGCTTTGAAATTGAAGTAGTAGTTTGCAATAAAACTGAAAGACAAAAGGTTTTCCCCGTCAGACGCCTGCCATGCAGCTTGATATTCGAACCTCTTCGACCTTTGATGTGTACCAAACGTCAACCATGGATCCAATTGATAGATTGTGACCGAGTCTCACGGAGAAACTGCCTACGTATCCCAAGCTAGGGAATCAGGTCAAAACGTAGTTCAGGCCAAGGTTCACTCGAGTATTTACCTCACCTTTTACACTCTAACTTTTGCCTAGAACCGCCCATTCAGGTTTTCGGTCTAGCGAGCTTTCAAATATTGCCTTTACTTTTGCCTAGACCTCCTTCATAGGTTTCGGTCTAGCAGGCTACTCTAACTTTTGCTTGGAACTGCCCACCCTTGGGGTTTTCAGCCCAACGAGCTTCTCTCAGGGAAAAGGCTTTTGAGTTGATCCATGCTGACCAAGGTATTTGAATTTTTGCTCGAGGTCAATGAAATGACTGCAGCCCCAGATGAAATGGATGCAAGGAACAAAGTGCTTCAATTGACATGCCTTGCTCCAGACCCATTTTGAACTTTCGAACTTGTGCCTGGCGGAACACTGTTCCTGCAAATTTGAGGATGGTATGAGGCGCTGGACCTTCTGAGCTTCTGCTTTGTATGGTTTGGCGCCTGGTAGCAGGGGGATTTGATGTTTCTTTATCTCAGGGTCAACGTTAGACATGTCATTTGAGAGACCCTGCCAAAACATTGTTGAACTCTTCGAGCCTGTCTGACTGGACACAATGTTCCTCTGGGAACAGCTTTGAACCAAATTTGAACCATTGGGAGGTTGTCCTTGTCTTTCAAGTTTATTTGAAAACTACTATTTCAATTATAGGCTGAGCATGCCTTTCGTCTTCCCTTTCGGCGAGGGAACACATTTCCTTGGGAATGATCCCATCGAAATCTATCCCTTCGTCATCAGGGTCGACACAATTTATTTAAAAGTCAGCAAAGTACTTAGAAGCAAGATAATGCATATCATAAGGAAAGCCCCTCGGGGTTGCCAAGTATAGCAGACTTAAAACTTGAAACAAAAGCTACGATGTGGAGGGCCAAGAGGCACAACCTCCGACTCAGAGCTAGACTTAGACAAATGCAAATGACTCCGTGTCAGACTCAGACAAAACGCCAATGCAAACTAGACGCGGTTTTGAAAACACAATTTTAAAAGCTACCCTTAGCTTCCTCACAGAGAGGTGGGATCCAGGAGGTGTCAGGCCCAAGCAACAGCACTTCGGCTTCCTCGGCTTCTTTGACCAAACCTACTCGGTGCTCCCATGAACAATGGACCTCAACCGGCCTGTCCGCTCCTTTGTAAGCTCCTTATTACTGTCAATCCAGGTGTCGGCAGCAAAGACCTCAATTGCCCAACCTACAGCCATCATGTTAACCTCTGGTTCGAACGGGATGGATACGATTGGTTTGGGTTGATTTTCTGGGATGATATAGTGGCTAGGGTTGAATATGGTGGAGCTGAGGTTGATTTGAATGGAGGTGATAGATATCTGACCAACCAGAGGGTCAGAGTTGTGTTGAGGCAAGGAGTTGGAAATGACGTTAGGCTTTGGTGGAACATGAACCGTGCCATTGTCAATGAGATCTTGAATCTCATGTCGAAGACGATAGCATGCATCAGTAGGATGGCCAGGCATTTGGTGGAAGGCACAGAAGAGGTGAGGTTTGTAACCGGAGGGTAGGACTTTTGGCGGAGAAGTTGGGGTCAAGGGTTTGAGATGCCCAGACTTGACGAGTTTTTCCATCACTGCGGACAGAGGTGCCTCGAAGGCAGAGAAACTCCGAGGTTGGGTTCGGACCCGGTAGCTTTGGGCATTTTGAACCTGGTTGACATCGGCAGCGCGATTGGAGTCAAAAGCCGGAGCATCGCTCCCACTTGTAGCAATTGGAGTAATTGCTGTTACCCAACAACGTGCTACTATTTCCAGAGTAAGGGCCCTGGCTTGCTTTCTGTGAGGAAGACTCTCCCCTAGGCAGAATTCCACTCTGCAGTGCATCTTCAATGGCCAGGCCAGAGTCGAAGAAGGTTTCAAAGTTAGCAGACGCTTGAACAAGAACCAGGTGCCTGGCATAATCTGGCTGGAGATTGCGGGAGATGATGCGAAGTTGATCCCTCTCGCTCAGGCGATCAGTCATCAATGCGGCTTTCGCTCTCCACCTCTTAACAAAATCCGCAAAGGACTCATTTGCTTCCATTCTGGTGGACTCCAACTCACGAGTAGTCATCTTGAGCTGAGAGTTGTAGTTGTACTGCGCAACAAAGGCAACCCCAATATCCTCCCAAGTTCTTCTTTTGGAGATGTCGAGCGACAGAAACCAATGGAAGGCAGGCCCAGAGAGAGTTTGAGGAAAAAGCTGAGACATGGCCTCACTTTCCACACCAAGCAACTTCATTGCAGCATGGTAGCCAAAGAGATGAGTCTTGGGATCACTGCTCCCGTCGAACTTAACCAAGTCAGGCATCTTGAATTTTTCAGGAAGCCTAGCATTAGGGTACAAACAGAGACGATCCAGGTCAATTCCCCCTGCACTGATCTTCTCGGATTTTGAAACAGCTTCTTCCAGCTTAGCCATCTTGGCCATAAGAACAGCTATGTTAGGGTTTTGAACAGGCCTAACAACAGCGGGGTTTGGATTTGGAGCAGGCACACGAGCCTCTCTAGGGTTGGGCTGAACAATGAGACGCCCTGCATGGTTTGGATCCTCGACAAAGACAGGTTCTGCATGAACATCCTCATCGTCCTCGCCTTCCTCTTCGGCTGCTGATGGAAGACGAGTGTTGATAAGGTCATTCAGGCGAGTGATGGAGGCATCAGTCTGAGTGGCCCTCTGTTGCATAGCAGTGATACTGTTCTGGAGGTTCATGAGCATGGTTTCCAGAGTGAGCGGTTGCGGCTGATCTGCCATTGCAGGTTTTTCAATGGAAGTTGATGAAGAAGCTGAAGATGGGGAAGCCGGCGGCGTGGCTTTTTGCAAAATCGATGGCGAACCTAACTGTAGGGCGGCCAACAGTGAACCTAAAGAAGCCTCCGTTGTGATTGACAGGGAATCTAGCCTGACAAGCCTTTGAACCGGATTCCGGTGCAGACGTTCCCAAGTAGGTTTGGCTCTTCCTTTCGGTACTCTCTTGTTCGGTGCAATGGTTCCAAACTAGACAGTAAAGTAATTGAAAGTTCAGTGGCATTCCTGCAGCAATTAAAAATGCAATGTACAGCATCTCGGTGTCCTCCTAGACTCTACAACTACGGGCAAGTCTGTCTCATGATGTTTGGACGCTGCCAGAATCCTCGGAAATCTTTTCGAGGGTGTATCCTTTGAATAGATCAACTAACACTAAGAGATGTCAAACAGACTGACTAAGCCTTTGTCTATTTGATTTTCGAAGTTTCAACTTTGAACTTGGAACAACTCGGTATAGATGACATGGCACCTTAACCTTGAACATGACGGTGTATAGTGACTTCGCACTTCAACCTGGGTAGCGCCAGTGTCATGGCATCCATACTTTATGGTTCCTTATTTTCAGTTGAAACTTCAATCGGGCATGAGCCAAGGACTTAAAAAGGTTTGATTTCTCAAAGTCTCGCTGATCTAAGGACTTTGAAAATTAGCAACATGCACCATCGAGATGCACGACTCTTCATCGGGCCTAGCAGCGTCCTAATAGGCATAAGACAGACTCGAAAGAGAGACAACCTAGAAGCCACCCTAAACATGCTCTATGCAAAATGGTATGTATGTACAAAAACAGAGACGAGTTTGCCTCACGAATTTCAGACGTTGCCAGAATCCTCAGAATTCTTTTCGGCCATGTGTCCTTGAGTAGATCGTCAGATCCTAAAAGATGTCAAAATAGACTAAATCTTCGACTAGTCCCATTTGAAGGTTCAACTTTGAATTTGGAACAACTCGGTGGTGATGATATGGCACCTTAACCTTGAACACGGCGGTGTATAGTGACTTCGCACTTCAACCTGGGTGGCGCCAGTGACACAGCATCACTACTTTTGTTGTTCCATATTTTTGGTTGAATTCTTAACCGGGCATGAGCCAAGGATGTAATAAATTTTGATTTCTAAAAGTCTCATTGAACTAAGGACTTTGCGATTGATAACGAACATTCGACAGAATGAACGACTCCTCATCGGGTCCAACAACGTCTTAGACTGCGCAAGACAAACTCGAAAGAAAGAACCACTCTAATCATGCTCCTATGCAAAATAACGTATGTACAGTACATGCGATAAGGAAAGCAGTAACACGTAGACAGGATATGGGGTTAGATGCAAGTAATCTTATCCTGTAGGTACCTGTCCTAGTTTGGAGAGTTCTAGTGCTTTGTATATGCAAAGGCTGGTTTTGGCTTGTAACAGGTTCCTCGGACTAGAGCCAAAGATATACCTCCTGCTGCCCGCGTAACCGCAGAGCAACAGTCGAACGGTAGAATGACTCATCATCGTCGAAGGTTGTTAGTCATTCGGGGTCCCCGGGCTCCGGTAAACCGTGCCGGATTGCCAAAACGATCCAACGAGGCTTATCCCACATCGATGCAAATGAGAATGCTAAAAAGTTGATTAATGGAACAGAATCGCAAATTCGCAAATGCCTTTTCAAATTTGGCTCTCTTTATTCAATCAATATTTAGAAGAAACTACGCGGGAGAACAATCGGAAAAGTCCCAGATTGGATGGCCGGACACGAGGTCCTGTTAAATCACCAATCCTTTCTTTAGCAGCGCGAAGCTCACCTTTTTGACAGGCTTTTGTGGGATTTTCTCAAGCGTATTAAAATCTAAGTATAGACCAATATTGGTTCGATCCCCAGCAGAGTCGCCACTGTGGGCAATGCGAATTGCCCCGACTCTTTCTCTCTCCTCCGAGGGAAAGGGATTCCGTTCCCCACCCTTTTGAGAAAGGAGAGATGCTGCCGGGTTTCGCGGAGCGCTTTTTAGAAGCTGGACGACAAGCGCTCGCGAAAATACAGAGTCGCCACTTGGGTTTGAAGGTCCGACACCCAAGGAACCTATTTCGAAGCACTTGCCGCGCTTTTGATTTGAAAAAGTTAAGGAACCAGTCCGTCATAACCATATCTGGGTTCGGGAGGCCAGGTTACGAGAGGGGAAGGGGTTTTATGGCACCCCTCTCGCCCAATCCGGAGATCGGTCTCTACTTAGGCATTTGCGAAAAGGTTGTTTTGCGATTCTGTTTGATTAATCAATTTTTAGCCAATTAGGGGGGCGGGGAAACAGTTTAATAGGGATTAAAGCTGTAACAATTTTTGCAGGATGTGATGATAGAATGGATGAGCAGTTAGTATAGGATGAGAACAAACTGCTGTGGGAGTTTAAACAAACTGGGAAGCCCCTTGTTTTTGGAGGAGTGCGAGGAAGAAACCAGAATGCACTGAACAAGTCACTGCATGCTGTTCACTCCTGCGCGCATAATTCCAAGACACGCCGCGCGCCGGTGAGCTTAAAACCCACAACTCTTATTCTCAAACCTTCTGGGCTCTGGAAGGACCAGTGCACACCCAGGACAAACCACGCAGTTTATAGCAGCATAATATACAGTTTAAAGGCTGAAAAGCCCTAAAAATTGACAAAACACCCAAAACAGTGTGGGGACAAAATAACCAGCCTAAAATCCCAAGTTACCCGTGCAAGGCCACTCACTGGTCAGAGGCAAACTGTCGCCGCGGATGGAGTCACTCTGGCGCGCAAAGGATGCGCCCTGGCCCGGCACTGTCCGCGATGGAGTGAGTCTGGCGCGCGATTGGTGCGCCCTGGCGCACTGTCGCGCGATGGAGTGAAACCCTCCGCGCGATGGTTTGCGCCCTGGCGCGGGATGATTTGCGCCCTGGCGCGGACAGACCAGTGCTTGGTTCACATTTTCTGGGTTCTGGGACAGATCCAGAATGTTCCCCAGGGGTACTCCAAAATAACAGAAATTCATATTGAATACAACTAGCATTTCTAACAAAGGAAAGCGGTAAACTGGTTTTTAACATGCTTGCAGTGATTCTATACATAAATAAAGCACAAAACAGCAAGACACCAATCCCCACGGAACCGTCGCGCGATGATCGAAATCGTCGCGCGAGAGGAGTGGCTCCATCGCGCCGCTGGTTCCTTCCATAAACGGTTTTTGAAACCTCGCCAGCTTTAGGACCAGGAACTGGTATTGATTACCAGCCTTGGCCCTGCCAGCCCCCCTCAGGGATCAGAACAGAAACAGAACAAAGGTAAGCTATACCTTTGGCTTCGGGTTTGAAAGAGTGTTTGAGCTTTTGATGTTTGAAGTTGATTGAGGTAGAAGAACAAGCTATGTTCTTGAGGTTGGATGTTTGATAATGGAGGAGAAAGAGCAAGCTATGCTCTTGAAAATGCTAACCCTTTGAAAGAGAAACAAATGGGGGTATATATAGGGAAAAGGGGTAAATCTGGTTGGAAACAGAGGAGTTCAGGCAGTCCACGAGGCCTAGCTGAGGCTGCATTGGTGGCCAACTGTCCTCCTCAGGAAAGGTCGGTTGTAGGTTGGACCGTCGCGCGACGGAGTGAGTCTGTCGCGCGATGGTGCGCCCTGGCGCACTGTCGCGCGATGGAGTGAAACCCTCGCGCGATGGTGCGCCCTGGCGCGGGATGGTTGCGCCCGGGCGCGGGATGGTTGCGCCCTGGCGCGGACCAGCTTGGTTTTTGGTTTTTGAAGTGGCTTAGGCTAGGTTAGGTTCAAGGGTTTTGCAAACACTCAAAGCTCAAACACGCTATCATTCCCGGGGTGTTCTTGATCCATTTCATCATCGGGGAATCAAAAACCGTAAGTAAACTAATCTAGAAGCCCAGATTGGGGTGTCTACAGTTGCCACTGCTTTTGGTGCAAGTAACAAATTTTAGTTGTGGTGGAATTAGTCTTGGCTTGGGTGTATCACATGTGCTTGTCGACGGCCGATGTGTAGCTCACTTTGTTTCCGAGTGGGCAAGGATTGCCCGCGGTGAGAAACCTGAAAATTTACCGTTTCTTGATAGGACAGTACTGAAACTGGAGGAGGATGATATGACACCGCCGAGATTTGATCACTTGGAGTTCCGCAAACCGCAGATGTTGGTTGGCCAAACGAATAACTTAGAAGAGCAGAAGAAGGAAACGACTGTTGTGATGTTGAAATTGAGTAAAGAGCAAATTAAAAAGCTGAAGAAAGAGGCTAATGAGTTCCCAAGTGTTTACACTAGTAGTAAGCCTTTCACCAGGTATATGATATGATCTCGTGTGGTTTATTGGGTGGTCTTGGCCACCGCCGCGTAGTGCCCAACAAGAGTTTGGGGCATCGCCAAGTGATGTCCCAGTCTCAATGGCATAGAATAATTGCTCCTCGATCAACACCACACATTTATGTGAAGTTCACTTCTAAGTGTATGAACTCTAAATATATGTGCGGTATTGAGAGATGTTGGCCCACGACGCGGCAGTGCCCTAAATGACTGAATAATTACTCTTATTTTTGTCCTTTTTAATCATTCGACTTTTTCTTATTCAAGTTTGTCATAATTCATTTTGTATTGGCAGGAGGAATAAAAAATTAACAAAACATCAAATTTGGAAAACTCCACCAATGAGTTTAAATTTGCGATGTTGGTTGGATCCTTTCATCCAACCTTTGGGTGGATTTCCTTCTTCCTTTTCTCACCACCCGATATACCATTTGTCGAGTTTCTAATAAATTTTATTGCTGATCCAAAAATAGAAACTACAGGATGTTTACACCCATTTTTGGCCAAAATTCATAAAACCAATTTGTTGGTTAGAAGAAGGCCTTGAATGATGGTCTTAGGCCTTGAAAAGCCTCATGATCGATCATCCACGAAATCAGACCGATTTGAACGCCACTGATCGAGTTAAGTTTTCAAAGGCCTGGGCCAAATTATGCCTAAGATTTCGTTATCCCAAGCCCAAGCCCAAGATTGGTCAAAGACTTGGGTTGACCCACTAGATCTGAGTGTTTTATCCAGGCCTAGGCTAGTTCTTAAAAATAATAAGGCCTTCTAAGTGGGCCTAAATCAGTTAAAGCCCAAGTTTTCTTTCCAGACTTGGGCTCGCATGGCTTACAAAGAAATTCGAGGCCCATAATTCACCTTGAGTTTGAGCCCAATTGATGGATGGGCCTAATTCCATAAAAAAAAAAAAGTCACATATGGCCTTTAATTGGCAGGAAAAGGCCTAAAGCTGCTCACAAGCAGCTCAAAGGCCTAGAATATTCTTACTAGATAGGTCTGGACAAGCTGCTCACAAGCAGCTCAAAGGCCTAGAAGCTTCTCCCTAGTAAGCTGCTCAAGCAGCTCAAAGGCCAAGCTGCTCACAAGCAGCTCAACCAGGCCTGCGTTTTTGGCCTTGGTGGGCCCAAATATACCTTTTTTACAAGCATCCATGCATGCAAGCAGCTCAACTAGACCAAGGACACATGGCAGCCATGCATGAAGACGTTCCAAGCAGCTCACAAGCAACTTAGGCCTGCACAAGCAGCTCAAAGGCCTAGAATGTTCTTGCTGGGCAAACCTGGGTAAGCTGCTTACAAGCAGCTCATGGTCTGAGTGGACCCCATCCTTCAGCATAAAGCAAGGACAAGGACAGGTGGCGTACATGCAGCCTCTTGGAGCTGTTGGTTAGTGATTCATCCAAACCTAAGCAAGCTGCTCAAAAGCAGCTCAAAGGCCTGGATGCATAAGTTCCTTTTACTCTTTTACAAAGTTTTATGCAGAAAAGAAGGGCCTTTCTGGCCTTTACTATTTCCTTGGAGTAAAAGGCACGTTTTGCTCAGAGAACACCCCTCATTGGACCATTTCGAAGCTGCTCAAAGCCTAGACCTTTGCTAGAAGGCCACATGGCGACCATGCATTGGAGCATTTTGAAGCAGCTCAAGGCCTGTGACTCCTATAAATCCCAGTTTTGGAGGCCTTGGCTAGGGTCCCCGACCAATCAAGCCTCCGGCTTACTCTATTTATATTTCAATTATGTTTAATTTTTAGGTCCACGACCTCAAAAGCCCACGGCTTATGCATATTTATTTTTCATTTATCTTTTATCTTTAGGTCCACGACCAATCAAGCCCCCGGCTTACCCAATTTACCTTTCAATTGTCTTTCAACTATTTTTATCTTTAGGTCCCTGACCAATCAAGCCCCCGGCTTACTCAATTTGCATTTTAATTACCTTTACTTTCTAGCATAGTTTGTACTCAATCTAGCCAAGCCTAGATTTTATTTCATTTCCTTGTAACCAGACTTTGTTAAACCATTAATAAAGTCCTTCTATTTCTGTTTCAGGCCTTGCTCTACCTTTCTTTCCATTTTTCACACGATTAGGAAATTTTAAGTCCTTAGCCCGCAAAGGCAAACCACGAACCATATACGGCCTCACCCCTTAGGTCATACGCAATGGTCTGTTAGAAGTCAGATTGAGGCATCCAGGCCTTGATACGAATTTGGACTGTAATCCAGTCCTGGCATGCCCGCATCAGGCCTAGAACTGCAATTCTCGCTGTTCCTAGGCCAATTCTTACTTTTCGGAAGAAACACAGGAAGAGCAAAATAAAAAGTTGAAGAGCAAAGCTAACGAGTGTGATTAATTCTATGATGAAACCTCTTGTTACCAGGTATGAGGCTGTGACTGCGCACATGTGGAGGTGTTCATCCAAGGCAAGGCTGCACGAAATCGAGCAACTAACAAGTGTGCGGGTTGGCGTGGATTTTCACAGACGGATGGTACCGCCATTGCCAAAGCACTATTTCGGGAATGCAGTCTTACCGATGAGAGCAACAACCACCTCAGGAGAGTTGTTGTCAAAGCCGTTAGGATATGGCTGTAGCAAGATAAGGGAAGCCATAGAGAAGGTAACAGACGAATACATAAGGTCATCGCTAGCTTACATGAAAAGAGAAA
Source organism: Rhododendron simsii (assembly GCA_014282245.1). Lineage (NCBI taxonomy): Eukaryota > Viridiplantae > Streptophyta > Magnoliopsida > Ericales > Ericaceae > Rhododendron > Rhododendron simsii. The sequence continues at coordinate 3,545,514 of CM024953.1, read as the reverse complement.
AGGATTTGTCTAAGTTCAGGTACTCTCATGTCGTCGGATCTACCCAAGGAGCTTTCCTTGGCAACCCGAACATTGTAATCACTAGTTGGATCAATTTGCCTTTGCGTGGTGTTGATTTTGGATGGGGAAAGGAAATTTACATGGGACCTGGAGCGATTGCGTTTGACGGGAAGTCGTTCATATTTCCCAGCTATGATGAAGATGGTTCTTTCGACGTCCCATTCCGGTTGCAGGTTCAACATATGGATGCCTTCAAGAAGTTCTTCTATGAGAATATCATGATTTCTAGTTTGTGATGATTATGTTATTAACTAGAATCTATGAAGTACAACTAAATAAAAGCCCCATGTCGTAGATTGCCTAGCTAGACTTTGTGCTATTATGTGGTTTTTCAAGTTTGATGAAAGCAAATAAATGTTTTCTACTCTTAACTGTTTAGCGTAAGTAACTTCCACACTGTAACCTGTTTGCCCCTCTCCTTTATATTGGTGTATGAATTTCCTCTAGAAATTCCTGGATACCTTTTTGTAACCATAAGTTTTGTGTGATAAAATTGTTCATTGGAACGAATACAAGAATCATAAAGCTGGAAATTGGCAAAACAAATTATAGATTAATTCAAACCCTAACACAAGAGCACGCGCGTACAGAGAGAATCATATGATTGCACGTCCCACAGAATTGCTAAGGAATGGAAGCGATTAAACCACGACCTTGTTCGTGTCTATGATCCTGAGAAGGCAGTAAGAAAAATGAAGTGGGCTGATGAAAAAAAATACGGAGGGTTCTACTATGACACGTGTCTGATTGCAAAGATCACCGTGTGTAACCTTGTTCTACCACGGTGTCCATATTCTCAAGCTTCGTAAGTTCTACTATGATACGTGGACACTGGACAGCGGGATTGGTCTTCCAAGGTTAGTTGAGGTGCCCGTAAACTGATCGCCCGAATACTTAATTATGAAAAAAAATACAGAGGGTTCTACCATGACACGTGTCTGATTGCAGAGGTCCCTCATGTCAAAGGGTGGGGGGTCGATATGTTTCACTATCTCCAGCATAAGTTAATCAGATTAGTTGAGATATGAAAACAACGAAACTTCCTCAAAGGCTCAAGCATAGTGGTGTGACAATTTCCCAGATTGTCCGCACAAAGACATAACCGGACATCACTCCGGTTTAAATGGAAGTAAATTTTTTTTTTTTTTCAATCAAATCTGTCTTTGTTTAAAAGTTTAACAGCTCAAAATTCTCTACACACTACCAACCAGTACTCCCCGACCACTCTTCTCTCACACATGTGTCGCCCCACAATTAATGTGCCCCACACATGTGAAAAAGTCGTGACCGATGAGTGGTCGATAGGAGTGTTCCTAAACTTATTGTTTTACCCTGTCAAAATGAAAAACCGAACATGCAATTAAAGAAATAGTCAACATATAATCCTCTTCGATCTACTACGTACTAAACGTTAGTACTGTCATGATCGATCAGGACTGAATCTTGTCAAAGCAGAATCTTTTTCTTATATACTTGGCCAAATGTTTTTTATTTTGCTCAATAGATTTTTTATGTGGAGACTGGAGGGGTCGACTATTGTGAGTGTTTTAGGATAAAACGCTGACTATTTTTTTTCAAACTAAAAATAAGATGTTTGGGCCAGCTTTCGCGTACCTTGACTAATACAAAGGCCCTGAAGTTATTGACTGGGCTAAGCTCCAATGACCCCAAGGTTGGAAATTAATGTTTAGCCTTCATGAGATTCGAATTTAAAACTTCTGGGGGACAAGTTCTTTAGTTGCTTTCTCGTATATACCCACTCGGCCAACCTCCCGGGGTTGATAAAACAGTGCCGACTAGTGTGGTATGTTTTCTTAAACGATACTCCTTCTGTCCCACTTTGTTGTGCCTGTTTCCTTTTTGGCACGCTACAAAAAATTGTTTATATTTCACAATCTATAATATTTTTTACGATTTCGAAAACCTTGTTTAATAAAATTAATTGAAATCTATCAAACATGGTCTATATTGAATATATAAAACATTAAAGATTGTGAAATATAGACAATTTTTTGAAACGTCTAAAAAAGGAAACAGACACAACAAAGTGGGAAGCAGGGAGAAACATTTAAGCGGCGGGGCAAAGCATTTTTCTTGTTGTGAGTCCTCTTTTATTTTTGAACAATAAAGAAGAGATTTTATTAGTTATATATCTTTAAACTAAATGATACGAAGACCAAAAAGAACAAGAATAAAATCGCATCAGAACTAGTAAATCCATTTCAAAACATCCTATATCCTTTGCTAGGACGATTCCTTGGACATTGCATAACAAATAAGGCTCTAGCTAGCTAGATTTATGGAAATTATAAAACTGTTTTTCAAGTCATAAATACTCGACAGACAGAGCTTGGAGTGTGGATTGAACACATACATTAATTGGTTCCAAATTTGCGTTTAGATCATGTCTCAGTTAATTACCACATATAGATGTTTCATTTAGAAAGGTCACTTCACAAGTCACCAAGGGACAAACTTAAAACTCAAATTGAGCAAGTGATTTGTTACATAACTAATCTCTTCTTTTTGAACTTATTCTATGGACCCTTTTTCGCTCGGCAAAAGTCAGTATTGTTAATTGTAGTTAGAGAAGTTTGACTGGCGTAGTTAGAAGTATGTATCAGTGGGGGCACTATGAAATAAATATTCCGATGACAGCGAATCTCAGACATCACATCCCACCGACCCAGAACTTGATGTTTTTTGGCAATACAACGATGGCTTGTGTGTTACATTACAAAAAATGAACGCGAGTTTTCAGATTGTAGAGCAGTGTTCTGTTCACCCACCTAGTACGAATCCTAAATAAAGTAAATAGTAATGTTATAATGTCCCCCCAATTCTTGAGTTGTAGAACAAAATATACTTTATATATGCGTATTTGGACGAGCTGGTTGAACTACATAAAAAGAAATATCTGTTTTGATTCGAGAAAAACTAAAACTATATAAATGATAATAATACTGCAGTGGGGGCCGTGCCCCCGGTGAGCCTACATTGGCTCCGCCACTAGTCAAATACCTAGAAGTACATGCAAAGTTTTGCTTAGTGACCCTTAATCACGATGTATCATTTATATATTTATTACTGAAATTCTTTTTCGCTGTTCAAAAAAAAAATCTCGATCTACTATTATTTGAAGTCTTTGAATTGCATAATTAAGTTGATGGACACCTCCCCGGATTCACGTATGAACTAAATTATAGTAATAGTTTTCCGTAGACATCTTACATGAATACATGCATCGGTCTGTTAAGTTGTACTTCCATTTCCAGTTGAATAACTGGAAATCATCAGAGCTAGAGTACGTACCTGCAGGTTAATTAATTAGCAAGCCCAGAAATAATTGATGGCCTACTTGTCGTGCACTTAATATCGAAAAACAGAGTTGAATTATATGTCAAATTTTGACGTATAGTCTGTCAATTATAGTTTTATTAATCGTATGATCATGCAACGCGTAAGAATTCATCAATGACTGTTAATTCCAAAAAAATATAATCATGTTAATGCTGGTGGCATTTGTTCAGTCGTAGAAGAAATGGCCCTGGTTTCACATTCGGGCCCATGATTCCTTTTACTAGGAAATTATAGACTACATGTGCGTGTTGATCGGGAAGAAACCTCGCACTGACAAGGGTTGTTGTCAGGCAGCTGGCTTCATGGATACGATTATACGATTGTGGGAAGCGTGATGCACGCCTCCTCTGGTGACTGCGACCTAGGACGACTTTGTCGGCTAAATAACTCATGCATGGTGAAGTAGTTGCAAGGCCACTGTCAAGTAGCCCAGACTGTCTAGAAGCGTTGGCAGTACTATATCAGTCCTGATATGGATTCATATTTGGCAGACTACTTGTCTAGCACTTCAGATTTAAAAATCTAATTCTTTTGAGAAAACCGAGTTTTTATCTCATCGTTAAGTATTTTCCGGTTATGAAACTGATTCGAGGAACCTGTTTTTATGAATGGAAATGAATTTGAAGTGGTTGGAGTAAGAGTGCACACACAAGAAAAGAATTGAAGGGAGAAATTAGTGGTTTTTTGGTTAAACTTTGTTTCCAAAAGAGGTGCGGATATACAAGGCAGTGGTTGCAAGTCACAGTAGGGATGAAAGTAATGTGGAGATCTAATTAAACGCTACCAATTCCTTGTAGTTTACATAACTGTGCTTCTACTGCATATACTCTGGGAGAAAAACTTTTTTGCGGTCGTTTTCGTGAAAAAAGTTTTTGGAATCCAAATCGCGCGGGTTCAAAGTGAATTGGACAGTCCGGATTTTAATGAAATTTTTCCGGAAAAAAGTTAATTAAAATCCAGACCGTTGATTGCCGAAATGGATGGCTGTGACTTGGCGCCTCAGCAAATGACTTGTTCACTGTTGCGCCGTGACTCATACTCTAGACTGTAGGGTTTTAAGCCATGAATTACATTAAGGCCCTTTGGACTCTCGGTAATAATAGATTGATCATGCAACTTTAAGACAATTTGCACTATGACCCCAAGCTTCTTTTAATCTTCTTATTAATCAACCCAATTTGCACATTTTCGCACCCATCAGTCTTTGAGGCCTACAAACACCATAAAACACTAAAACGCATCAAGTAACAAGATAAACGGATAAACAAGGCGTAAATTAGAGGGAGTAAATGGGTGTTTTTCAGCACCTATCACAACTGAAGAGAACATTGTTCGGGGCTACATTTTTTTTTGAAACGGCAAAATATTTTTCGTAGCTACATTGCATCGATCGCATGGGAACGCATCTACACACCCATAGTTTGAGTACCCAAAATTCCATGTGAACTATATAATTAAATTGTGCTGATCAAATGGTGATATTTGTATATTCTTCAATAGTAGAATGAATTTAGGTCGCAGGCAAGCGGCTGGGAACAGTGTCGGCCTTGAGATTATCAGGGCCTAAGACGAACTTGTGAGGGCAAAAAATATTTTTATAGGGAAGGAAAAGAAAGGCCCCTGGGACTTGAACCATGTACCTATTAGATAGCAAAACTAAGCTATTCCTCTAGGATATCTGTTCATACTTATATGGGGCCCTAGTTTTGAGCAAAAATTTGAGAGCTTAAGTTCGCCGACTTGTTCGGCTTAGCTCAAGGTCAGCCTGGGAATATCTCTTGGGTTGTGTTTCGATGTAGGATTTATATATGAAGGTATTCAAAGATGAACAAGAGACACTAGAAATAGATATATATCAAACAAATCCAACTTGTCCCCTTCTTTTTTCCTTGCACTGTTTTCCCTCCACTAATCCCTCACAAGTCCAACATGCAAACACATCCTGAGACCTAGACATATATCCAACCACATGTTGAGACCTAGACTTCAGGGGTACTCAATGTCAAGAACATTGTTTCTGAAGCACCTAGAAAGGCTATGCATGACCTACAAAGAATCCCGTTTATTATAGTCGAACAAAGCACATTGCCATCAAGCATCACATTGTTTGGGAGGTTGTAGAGGCCGATAAGATTCAACTCAAGTATATATTGCAAGACCGAGGATAAAGTAGCAGACACCTTTACAAAAGCTCTTGTGAATGATAAGTTTCAATATTTAGAGTAGATCAATGCTATGATGACCTCATTTGAGTACCACATTTTGGACAATAAGTACCATGTGCTATGTCACCAATGTACGAATACATTGGTCACATCACATGGTACTTACCCAAAATACGATACTCTAATGTGGCCACCAAAATATTACTCCCTCTATTTCATAAAGTTGATTTCTTACGAAACTACGTTCAATATTTGAATTTTAAAAAAATGTATTTACTAGAATAACTTTTCAAGTTATAATTTACACTGTTCAAAACATCTCATCGAGATCTATCAAACAAAATCGATATTGCAAAAAAAAAAAAAAAAAGGAGTATTTCGGTAAGTACCTTATTTTTAAGCTTAAAAATTACACTTAGTTTTGAAGGGAACCAACATTAATAGAATGAAAGGAGTATTATTTAGGGAAATGTACGTTTGGTCGCACAACAAAGCATTAATAAAGTGGTAGAGTGAAAATTAATACTCCCTAGTCCCTCCATCCCATAATGTTTGTCCAGTTCACAAAATGATGACGTAAAAATAATATACAATTTTTGGTTGAAAATTTTAAAAAAATTTAACAATTCACTAGATATGGATAAGTTCTTTTAATTTGTGAAAAAATTTTAAATTTTTTCTTGAAAGAAATGTATTATTTTTTAGTCCTCGCTTTGCGAACTGGACAAACATTTTTGGGACGGAAGTAGTAATAACTTTGCGTGTTATCTTTTTCTTATTTGGGCTGAAAATATTATCTTAGAATTGGGCTAAAATGTCACTTTTAGGCCCATGCAGTGCTATTTTGCAGTTGGGCCAGTATACGATTAGGCCCATATTTCTCTAGGAAAGAATTGAAAAACAAGTCGGTGCTTCCGGTGCTGTTTGTTCGATATCGTGTTCCCCCAGGGAAACAAGCGTCGCTCAATCGCTTGTTTGGTTACTCGGAGATTAATTTCGTTCACCCTCGCTTTGTTCATTTTCGGCGAAGGTATGCTCATTTCGAGTCTCATTTATATGATCATTTGTTCCTTGTTAGGATACCATGCAAAACTTCAACTCAATCGGATATTAGCAACTAATTCATGTAAAGTTTATATTTTTGGCTTCAAAATTCTTGACTCAAGAATTGGACCTTTAGATCCAGCATTTACTAGTGGTCGATTGAACTTATTGTTCAATGAACATAAAAGCAATAAATCTGGACAAAATGAACAATTTTGATTATTGAAATGAGGCTTGAAATGAACATACCTTCGTGAGAGTGAACAAAGCGAGGGGTGTGAAAGAAATAAGCAGTTTTAACAAGAATCAAAGGGGATGAAAGCTCCCCAATTCTATCACTCGGATCCATTTCCATTTCCATTTCCATCTCTTCTTTTTCACTCAAACACACCATTTCTACCTCCAAACGCATCAATAACCAATTCGTTTTACGGGTATAACTTATCTCAATTACCCAAATGGCAAACACAAGAAAATTATTTTAGGACCCGTACGTATTTAAACTTTTGAATACAAACACAGAACATATGGAAAACATTGAAATCAATTTCATTGATTGAAACAGCATACAATCGAATCTGAATAAAAAAGCTAGAAACTATTCAAAGCAAAGTTAATTGAGAGTAAGCTTCATATCCACCCTAGAAGGGGTGTTTAGCAGCTCATGCAGAGGATCTTCAAGTGCTGGGGGGGATAGGAGACATGGAGATCGCTACTTCTTGTTGCTCTTGCCTCTCGATCTCTAGCCTTCTCTTAAAAATTCAGAATGCTAAAATTGAACTAGGATTGCCCACTTATAGCTACGTACTGGGCCTAAAAATAAATGAAAAATCAAAACATAGAATAAAACACGCGTCAGGACGGGCCCGACCACTGTCCTAAACAATCTTCCGGTGGGCTCAGCATCTAACTTCCTCAAGGGCCCAGCAGACGTCGCCGGTGACTCCCGCCCTGGAGGAGCAAGCAAATTCCTGACTTTTTCATTTTTTTGATCACTATTCAAGACTCCAATCTCCTTGGCAACACTCCTAGAGCCTTTCGGAAACTCCATTTTGCATCCATCGGTCCATTTGTAGAACCTGCGAACCCGTGAAACACATTTAACTCACCAAGTTACTAAATAAAAGAACCGAACAAAAGTAAATTGGAGGACTTAAATGAGTACCATCAACTAAGCAATCAAATGTCCTCCAGATAAAACAGACTTTTTTTTTTTTGCAAATATAGAACCTGTAAATGAGAGAAAACCTGATTCTTTGAAGCTCATTAATAGTTTTCCCACATACGACTTTCTTTAGTGGAGAATGGAGATAGGATGGGCTAATAGAAGCTTGCATGAAGGCATGCAAATGATTTCCAAAGAGCTGTCCAAATGATTTCAAAAGAGCTATGGCCACAATCTACATGAAGTCTGAAGACACCAATTGATTGATCAAGCACTTCATGCCGACGGATTTTCACGCTTCTCGTGATCTTATGCAAAGTGGTAGTAGTGCACTTTAAGTTGACTCTTAGGATGCATGGATCATTTTTTGATCGGCTAGGATGCATCATTAACTAGGCCATGAGCATTTTCAGTTTGTATTTACACTGAGTGCTCAGTGAACACAAGAACAGGTTGCTAAAACCGTTTCCCTCACGGGATCTAAAATTTTAAATACAAAAAGGAGCTAATTAGTTAAGAACTACTACTTTCTTCAACACTTGGCAACCCCTGTTTTTTCAATTGTTGCAGAGGTCTCAGAATTCCTAAAGGCTAGCTTTGTAAGACCGAGAGAACAGAGGCACTTATTCCATTAAGAGAGTACCGCGAGTCGGAAAATAAGCAAACAAAATAAAATGCAGTATATAAAAACTTACAAGATTCGTAGGGGAGTTTCATGCTTCATCTGCAAGGAGAGGGTACACTTCAGCTCCCTGTATTTTCCTATTGTTTGAAAGCCCAATAATCACACCAAATAATTAAGTCAGAAAAAATTTTTCATGGATTATTTGACATACGCACACGGACAAGACACACCCGTGTGTCGTAGTCAGAGAGAGAGAGAGAGAGAGAGAGAGAGAGATGAAATCAATGAGACATGCAATTCGAAGAACAAGTTGTACCTATATAAATGCGTGGAATATGAGCAATCTTGTGCCAATCTTCGCCTCCCTTTTCGTATCTTTTCTCCATAAGGGGACAATCAAATATACCAAAATATTTAAGAGATGAAAGTCAGCCCAGGCACTCCGGCAGAGATTCCAACTCACTGAACCCTCGAGTTATGAAATCTATCAAGGCAGGGAGGTGCGCAAGTTGATCAGGGAGAGACTTGACCTCTGGCCATCCATTTAATCTTAGATTCTTCACGGAGGTAAGATGGCTCCATGGTGGTGATGGAGCACCTGTGGAGGGTTGTGATGGAGCACTTGTGGAGGGCCAGGGTAATTTTATATACTCCTCTCCGAAATCACCTAAAGACAATATTCTAACGGTGGTGGTGCAAAATAACCCCTCCCCAATTTGGACAGTCTCTAATCTCCAGTTGCTTGAGGGATGTGAGGCTACGTAATGCATCTGGATTGGGTGTCTCTAACTTTGGACACCAAGATATGACTATATCTTCAAGGGTTGGTTGTAGCAGCCCTTTCGGTAGACACATCAACTCCGGGCATCCGCGAATCGAAAGTTGTTGAAGGGATGTCAAGCCGTTGAATGCTGTTGCTTCTATTTCGTCAATTGAATTGAGCTTTTCTAACTTTGGGCAATTGTCTAGGCTTATTTTTACAAGGGTTGGTTGTAGCACCCCTTCTGGCAAACACGTCAACTCCGTGCACCCCAAAATTGAAAGTCATTGAAGGGATGTCGAGCCATTGAATGTTGCTGTTTCGTCAATCGGAACAATCAGGTTATAGCAACGATGGACACATTTCGAACTTCTCAAGAAACCCTAGGTTTTCTAGCTGGTTTGGCAAATAACTCAGCCCTTCCATTTCCACTATTGTCGTATCTCTCTTTGTTTGGAACGTGGAGGAAGGAAGGGAAAGAAAGGGAGAGCATAAAATTTCTCTCTCCTCTTGTTTGGTTTGAGAGAAAATTGACAAACAAAATGAAAAACAGAGTAGTAAGGACAATGAAATTATCCTTCCATTTTTCGTTTAAATTATTTTCTCATCTCTTCCCTCATTTTCCAAAAGTTCCAAATAGAATGTAAGGAATTCTCTGCTTCTTTTTCAATCTTCCATTATGGCTTTTGTTTTGTTTGGACAAAAAAAAAGGGTTTTGTTAATATGTGCCGTAAGGCACATGTTAAGGCACTTATTAGGGTTCTATAAATGAAGCCAACTAACCCCACTAGCATAGGAAATAGTGACAATAATTGTAATATTGGGCAAAGTGAAAAACTTGTTCGATGAGACAAAAATACCCTTTACGTTCTACTGCCCTTTCAACTTTCCTACTAACCTTTTCAACTCTCACGAGCCCTTGCAAACGTGCAACGAGAAGCTATTTTATTGTGTTTGATTTTATTATTGGACGAATACATAAATATCATACTTAATTCATTAATTGTATGACGAGTGAGTAAAGATAGCAATTTTTTTAACACTTGCCAATGTATCTTTCACTACCAAATTCTAATAACTCCTTACTCTAATTTCCTTCTTGGGAGATTTTTTTTGAACTGAGTTTCTTTGAGAATGGATCTCCTTTTTTATTCGGCGTATTTGAGTCGCTTCAATGATCCTCCACTTTATCAACGTGCCTATTATCAAGGTGAGTTCACGCTTATTTTGGGTATTTTCGTCATTCTTTTTGAATTTTTACTGTATTCATGTTTTATTTTTTAGATTAACCATCCTTCTCGAGATGGGTCTGAAAAGTAAAAAATTATGACAAAAAAGGTTTACTAAAAAAGACAGAAAATTGTATTTTTTGCTTACAATGTTGTCCTATATGAAAATTTTCAACTTCGGTCCAAACGTTGAGAACAATGATTTAATTCAAAATGACAAAAAATTATGAAAAATAAGTTTTCATCGAGCAAAGGAATTGAATGTAACTCTTGTATCTTGATAAGAAGGGAAAAATGAAAATGAAAAAAAAAAACCAATTGTTCCCACGCACAGGTGTTCGATTGGGCTATTGTTGTCTAATGAATTATAGAGGAAAAAAAACATTTACCAAAAAAAAATAGAGGAAAATAAACTGAAGGGAGGGCACTAGTAAGTAAAGGATATTTTTGTCTCATTAAACAAGTTTCTCACTTTGCTCAATATTATAATTACTGTCACTATTTCCTATACTAGTGGGGTTAGTTGACTTCATTTATAAAGCCCTAACAAATGCCTTAACATTCACATTTTAACAAAACCTAAAAAAAAAATATCCCCGCAAAATATTTTATCAATTTCGGGTGTTAGGTGCATAAACTTGGAGTACGTACACTACTTTTAGAGTTAAAATATTTTACCTCCAGAACAGGAAAATGACTGACGGAGCAAAACTTAAGGACTTTGCTAACCCCATACTTGAACCTCAAGAATAGCAATTTTTTCTTTAGACAACACCAATCTTGTACCATAAATTTTATTATGTTGCAAGTTAATTTTATGGCGTGCACCTAAACAACGCAAAGTAAAATTAATACAATTATTTCACATGATTTTTTTTTACATAAAAGTATTTTTTATAGTGAAAATGAAACGATGTAATAAATAATTGCCGAATGGATAATAACTGACCTGGAATGGCTATCAACTTGGGGCACCCTTCAATTTCTAAAATCTGAAGACAAGGAGTTTATCATGCTAGCAGCAGAAGCGAGCAGTGGCGATACGTCTGACCATTCTTCTAGTTGAGGCATATCAACAAGTCTTAATTCACTCAATGTTGGAAATATTCTAGGAGCTGTTGCCTCACTACGATCGCAATTATTGATAATGCATTCGTCCTGTCCATAAAATTTGTGACCAATACGGTTCAAGTTATTCAAGCCACCCATTTCGACACTCGCAAGATGCGGAAGGTGTCCGAGCGTTGGGACTTGCTCACACAACCAACAGTTCATTAGCTCGATCTTCACTAGCTTTTGAAGCGAGCGGTCATCTCTACTCATCCACGATGCCCATCTTCTTCCTCCAAAATTTCCAACACATCCCCATGGTTATTTTCGTACTCTTTGAGGATTTCGTCCCAGTGAAATTGCATCTCTTTAATGTATGATTTTCCTAATATTTGAGCCTTCTCTGCTTCTTCCTTGTCTTTCACATGCTGTAGATCATAAACATGTAATCTACCTCTTAGCTTGCTTAAGCTACCTTACTCTTCAATTATATGGCCGCTCTCCTTGCCCACAACAAAGAATGGTAATGTTTGCAAATATTTCAATTGCCCTATATTCATTGTCATCAATCTCCTCTTTCGATCTGTTTCTAGAATATAAAAATCTCTGGGGAGCTCCATGAATCTCTCAAGTAGATTTATCTCTTTAAGATAAAAATGTCTCAAGCTAACCCAGTTACAAAGATCTTGTGGAAGCTCTTCTATAGTACATGGCAGTTTCAGTGTTTCCAAATGGTAGAGCTTGGTCATAAACTTTGGGACCTTCACAATAGGAGTCTCAAGTGAGGTCAAGAAACCTTAAATGTATGGACTTGCATATTGAATAAAGCAACTCTTCTGCACAAGATTCTTCTTTGATAGAAGATTCTTTGAGACAACGCAGGGCACGTATACAATCAAAGTCATTGGTGTTCTGGGGGAAATGTCCTTCTAAAAATAGTGTCCTTAGTTTTCCAACATTTTCTTTTGATATATCTAATCGTGTTTCTTTTGTAAAAAACGACAAATGTTGAACATCGGGATAATTCTTCACCTCACTAGCATCCAGAGTTAAACAAGTACCCTGTGAGACATGAAGTGCAAGATCATGCATCTTGCAACTTGTGATATTGTTGTACTCATCGAATTCCACTTCCTGAAATAATGAATTGCGCAATAAAGTTACAAAAAACTCATTGCCTAACTCTTCCATTTCCTCCTTGCTTCCTGAGGAAGGTCGAAGATATCCTAGACTCATCCAAAGTTGAATCAAGTCATCCTTTAAAATGACTTTATCCTTTGGAAAAATAGAACAATATGCAAAAGAACTTTTCAAAGATGGTGACGATAAGTGGTCAAAACTAAGCTTCAATATTGGTAGAATTCCATTTGTTTTCCCCAGTAAACTCCACATTTCACTCTTCTCAATGGACTCCCATTCTTGTTCATCATGTTTCGAGTACAGTAAACCTCCTAATGCGTTTACTGCTAACGGCACACCCTTGCACTTTTCCACCATTTTTTTTGCCAATATCCAATAATCTTTGAGTTTCCCTTGGTCCACCAACATCAAATGCTTTTGTCCTAAATATCGCCAAACAATCATCGTCCGACAGCTGCGTCAATTGATGGGTGCAAGACGGGGATGTTCGCATTGTTGATACGACGTCCCTGTTACGGGTAGTAACTAAAATTTTGCTTTCCTTAGAGCCACCTATTTCTATCAAAGAATTTTGTAGGCCTACCCATAAATTTGAATTCGTATTCCAGATGACATCTACTACAAGCAAGTATTTTTTACCATTTAATTTTTCTCTAAGCTTTCTCACTAGTCCTTCCTCACTTCTTGTATTAGATTTCTCACCTATAAGAGATTCCACAATCTCATTCAGTAACCTTACGATGTTGAAATTGTCAGATACACAAATCCACATTCTATTATCACGAAAATTCTCCAAAACTTTTCGTCGTTTGTAAACTACCTAAGCCGCAGTTGTCTTGCCTAGCCCGGGCATTCCTACAATGGCAATGACAGGTAAATCACATCCTACGTCATTGCCAAGCAACATATCAACCACTTTCTTGACATCACCATCCCTCCCCACAACTTGTGTACCACCCAGAAAAGGTAGAGTCTTTGTGAATACCCTAGGTTCAACAGCATCATTGGGATGCTCAGCTGGTTTAAGGCCAACATCATTTGCTGCTTTACAAATTCTGTCTGATAGTTTATTTATGTTACTGACCTTATTAGCCATCTTGAAACGAATCGCCAATGGATTAGAGTGAGAGAAAAAATTGTGCACCTTGCTCCTCATCTGGTTTTGTTCCTCAATCTTTCCTCGAAGATCTTCATAGGCCAATTCATCCAGCACATTCTCAGCATCGCACATAGCAGCCTTGAGTTTCTCTAGCCACGCAATCATAGTTTCTAATGTTATTTTCTTCTTCTTAGCATCATGTAACAAGCCCTGATTTCTAATCTTTCGCGGAGCTTTTCGAGGTCTTGCTTGAAACCCCATGCCAGGCTAATCTGATTGTTAATTTGTTTGGTTGCTAGGGAAACCAACCCATTCAAAATTCCCTTGGCTGCGGGGATAATGAGCAAAGCTTCGGCCATGGTTTTCTTCCGACAACAGAAATTGGGAGGGAACAAAAATTAATCTTGGTGAACAATTGGCAATAGGATACAATAGAAGGGGCGTTGTGATAATAGAAGAGAAGGGGGTTTGTCCAAGTTCAGGTACTCTCATGTCCTGGGATCTACCCAAGGAGCTTTCCTTGGCAACCCGAACATTGTAATCACTAGTTGGATCAGTGTGCCTTTGCGTGGTGTTGATTTTGGATGGGGAAAGGAAATTTACATGGGACCTGGAGCGATTGCGTTTGACGGGAAGTCGTTCATATTTCCCAGCCGTGATGAAGATGGTTCTTTCGACGTCCCATTCCGGTTGCAGGTTGAAAATATGGATGCCTTCAAAAAGTTCTTCTATGAGAATATCTGAGTCCCTCAATGTTTACTGTTATAAACTAGACTCTATGAAGTACAACTGAATAAAAGCCCCATGTCGTAGATTGCCTTGCTAGACTTTGTGCTATTATGTGGTTTTTCAAGTTTGATGAAAGCAAATAAATGTTTTCTATTCAATTGTTTCGCTTAAATAACTTTCACATTGTAACTTGGTTGCCCCTCTCCTTCATATTGGTATATGAATATTCTCTAGAAATTCCTAGATACCTTTTTGTAAGCATAAGTTTTGTGTGATAAAATTGTTCATTGAAACTAATACAAGAATCATAAAGCTGGAAATTGGCAAAACAAATTATAGATTAATTCAAACCCTAACACAAGAGCACGCGCGCACGCGCACAGAGAGTCATATAATTGCACGTCCCACAGAATTGCAAGTAGAGGGCTTGAATATTTGATCATACAGCAATTCACACGTATTTTTTTTTTTTTTGGTAATTCAGGATGTTCTGATTAGCTTACGCGCACATCGATTAATTTCTTGAGACTCAATACCAATGTCTATTGGCGGGGATTCTGATTAAAGCCGAGGCAAAACTCCGTATAAACTGGTCCTATAAGTGCTCATAGCACCTAAGAGATTTTGAACCTAAAACCTTAGGAAGAAACAAATCCAAAGTCCCATTGGCGGAGCCAAAATTTGGGGTGAAGGGCGGCCGGCTTAAGAGAAAATTTTCACTAAAAAATGTGCCTGTGTAGCTTTTGCTCTCTGAAGACTATAAGAGCAAGTACACTAGATGAGCAAAAATACATTTTTTGCTATTTTATCTAAGAGAAACATAAAAAATAGTCTACACCAAATGAACTAAAAGAGGAGCTAAAATGCATTTGTGAATAGTTGTTCTCTATTTTTACCTATGCATTATTCATACTCCTTTTTTTATTATTTCTTTCTCTCTCTCCTCCCTCCTTTCTCCTCTCTTTAAACAATAAAGATAATAAAAAAATGAGTGAAAAATATATATTTTAATTGGAGTTAGGTAAAAAATAGATAATATTGATGTATTGTTGAGAGAGATGTGAGTAGATAAAATGAAAAAAATGTACTGTTTACTAACAATTTTACCAAACTATTGATAAACTTGCTCTAATAAAGTGGCGGAGCTCAACCATATCTGCCGTAAAGCTAACAGGACAAACCGATATCTTGGCCAAAGCAGGCCTTGCACTGCCCTGGGTTTTTCCAGTTCTACCATCATTCTTAACGTTGTTGCTTTTCAATTTCAAGAAGACTATTGTAGGGGTTAAATACCCCTTGGTAGTGTTGGTTTAATCTATTTTTGCCTTAGTGCTGCAAACAAATCGAATTGCTCGCGAGCTTAACTTGGCTCAGCTTGTTAAGGCTCGGCTTGTTTAGTAATGTTGCCAAAATTGAGCAAGAGTTTTAGATTCGTTTAGTAAATCAGTCGAGCTCAACACTCAAAACTCGGCTCAACTTAGCTAATTAAGTAAATTAATCTGACCCAACTCGTTTGTAAACTAGCCAAGCTCAAACTCAAATTTTTGACTTTTTTAGGAAACGAGCCGAGCTCGAAATAAATCTCAGTTCGGCTTGTTTGCACCAAGTTTTGCCCTCTATATCAACAAAAAACAAAATGCAATCGTAGGGTATTGGATGAAAAAGTGGATACTTAAAGGTGTAATTCTGCAATTGTGGCTAGTAAGCAGACATACAAAACCTTGAAAAAATCTGGGATGACAAAGTACTAGGGTAGAGCAGAGGTTTTACAGAGTCGTCATCTTCAACCTCTTCAGCTCAATTCTGCTCTCTCTACCCTCTCTGCTTTACAGATATCGGACGCCAGCGACCCTGGCTTCCATAGCTTTTTTCTCGCCGAGCCCAAGAGCTCAACTCCACTCCCCATGGAAGAAACCCACCAAAAGTCTCCAATACCTAAAAAAACCCCTCAAAACCCCTAAAAATAACTCTCTCTCCATCCCAAACCCTAACACCAAAATTCTAAACTCTTCTTCTTCCTTCCCTTGTTACCTCAAATTACCTTCACTGACTGCTTCAGTTCCCTCCCCCTTACGCCCCGTGTCCGATTCCACCGATGAGAGTTTCGTGGAAAACCCTAAGGGTTTCGATTCTTCAGACCAAATCCCAAATGGGTTTCCTAATTTGAAGCAAACTCCAAATGGGTTTTTGAATTTGAAGCCAATTCCTTTTGGGTTGGAGGATTTGGAGACAATTCCAAATGGGTTTGATCGAATTTCAACCGGAGAATCGCTTAGTAGAATATTTATTGAAGACCCGCCTTGGATTAGGTCTCTACTTACGAAGGATTTCGATAAGAATGCCAAAAGAATGGCGAAATTGGAAAAGGTAGAAGTTGGTAGGAAGAAGTATTCTGTGCTGATGAGGAGACAGATTAAGGCAGAGACCGAGGCGTGGGAAAAGATGGTGCAGGAGTACAAGGAGTTGGAGAGAGTCATGTGTGAGAAAGAGTTGGCACCCAACTTGCCTTACGTGAAGAAGCTGTTTTTGGGTTGGTTTGAGCCTTTAAGGGCAGCAATTGCGGAAGAACAGAGGACGCATGAGTTGAAAAAGAGTCGTGGGCCAAAGTGGGCGCCATTTATGGGCTTGTTAACGGCTGACAAGATGGCTGTTATTGTGATGCACAAGATGATGGCTACGTTGTTGAGTGGACAGCAGGGCCACGCAGTTCCAGTTGCTCATGCCGCCATTCAGGTTGGCGCTGGGATTGAGCAGGAGGTGAGTCTTGAATGCAGTCTTTTTCATTAGTGTATACTTAGTGTATGCAAACTGGAATCCCTGTATGATAGTTAGGATAATGCTATCTTTTTTACTCTGTCGAAGATGCAGTCATCAGTTGTGGATACTTTGATATTACTTGTTTGTTTAATGTGTTTGGTTGGTTTTAAGTATTTGTTAAATGGATGGCAGTCATCAAGTTCATGAGGAATTTGAGTCAATGGGTCAACCGTATTACCAGGGGTAGAGTTAGGATTAACGTTCAAAAGGGTCGAAAACCTACATGGAGACATACTTGAGTAGTCTTCGTATGTAGTATTTGTAATTGAGAAATTATTTGTATATAATACCAACCCTGGCATCTTTATAAGATTCGAATTGATCCACTAAACAACCCAACTGTTTATCGTGTTAAAAGCAATGTATGTGCACTCGTTTTTTAGTGCAAGGAACGAAAGGGGTCTTTTTAGATATGGACAAGCAAGTTATTGGTTTTCCACTTATTCCGGCTTAGTTGCTAAGCTGGTTCTTCACAACTTTATGGCAGAAAACAAATTCTCTGATATCCGAATCACCCCTGGTAAAATCATTGTCAATGTCAGTGGAGGACCTGGGGCAGCAACAAATTTTTCTAGGGGGTGAACTAGACCCTACTTGCCGATATTCCTCTTCCCTTGTTTATAACCCTTCAATTGCACTGCAACTTATTCTTTTGGCCCATTCAGTTATTGTTTTTAGTGGTGAATATGTGAAGGATTTTTTCTAATCAACTTTTTATTTACTCATGATATAAGGTTTCAGTATTATAGATGACTTTGTTGTTTTCTCCATTATTACTATACCTAGTACAGGTTACGATACATAGTTTCTTGGAGAAAACCAAGATGTCCCAGAGCCAGAAGGCTGTAGCTCCAACTGAAGAAGGCTTTTGTCAGGATGATGAGCTACTAAGGAAACGCATAAAAAGTTTGATCAAAAGGAAAAGGCTAACAGAGGTTCAAAAGCTGGTGAAAGATGAAGAAATTAAGCCTTGGGGTCGTGACATGCAGGCTAAGGTTGTGGCAATAACTATTTCTTACTTTACAATCAAATGATGGACGCAAGTATGTAATATATGTCATTTCTTTTTGAAGTTGCTAATTATCTTTTCTTTTTGATAATCTTATGCAGCTGGGATGTCGTTTGATACAGTTATTGATGGAGACAGCTTATGTACAGGCTACAGTTGACCAGTCAGAAGACAGTCCACCTGATATTCGACCTGCATTTTTCCATGCATACAGAAGTTCTCATTATCCTCGGTAAGCATGTAATTATTGTATCACCGATTTATCTTTCTTCAAAGAAACGGACCCCATCCCTCCATGTCATGGTAAGTGATGCCAATACCTTACTGTTAGAACTTAGGCCAATTCTTGGTGTGAATTTACCTAATCAGGTGAGTTTTGCAACGACATTCACTGCCTGCTGCTTAGTTGCAGCATTTTGTTTGTTCGCGTGGATACTGCATTTAAAAGGTGGCTACCTAATTGAAATAATTTGAGTTGAATTCATCATGGTTATGTTCATAAAAAAAGTGGGGGGTGGTTCAATGGTGATCATCATCAGTACACCTCTTCTTTTTAACTTAGTTGGGGGTCTTATGTTGTTTACTTGTAGGAAGAAAATTGGGAAGAGGTATGGAGTTATACAGTGTGATCCCCTAGTCCTCGCAGGACTCGAAGGAACTGTGAGTTAACACCCTCCTCTCTTTTCTGCATTTGGTCTGCATAATCTTTATGGGTTGTTTCACCCAAGCAAAAGAAATATTTGCTAAATGGATGAGAATGGATGCAGAAATTCTAAATCGCTCCAGATACTTGATTGACTTTATTTAGATTCATTTGCGCTGGAAGTTTTGTGGTTTTTATGATCAGGTGTAAAAAAACGTGCCAGAAGGAAATGTGTTCTCCATGTTAGATCACTAGTTATCACAAAAGCTTAAACTGCTAGGAAAATAGGCCAACAATGAATGCCATACGTAGCTAAAACTCCTGCACTGCAACCCTGTCTCGCACATGGAAAGACATACACACTGACTTGAAAAAAGGTGCAGAAAGCCAGAAACACATATAAAGCATAGTTCATAATAACGTAATAACAAGGTGACAAGATTTGAACTCAAGATCCTGATACTATGCTAGAGCGTCTCCGATATTCACTGCCTAAAACAGCTAGCTAAAGCTATATATTAGATCCCTAATATGAATTTGCAATGTTTTAGCAATGCTACTCCGGTGTTGCAGAACCTATTTCTCCTCTTTTGCTCACACAATGGCAGAATGAAAATGCTCTATGTGGGGCCTATCTGGAGGGGTGAAGAAGCAAAGGGGCTTGCCAAAAAATAGCTATAGTCAAATTTTGTTCCAATTTGGCACAAAGTTTAGCTATGCTAAATTACAACACATGATTTTTTTAATTGTGCTTCATGCTATATTTTAGCATTAGCAAGCCTTTTACCTATGTTGATCTTTCCTCGTGTATAAAATACCCATGTTCGACAGTTACACTTGGATAAGGACATGGG
Source organism: Rhododendron simsii (assembly GCA_014282245.1). Taxonomy (NCBI): domain Eukaryota; kingdom Viridiplantae; phylum Streptophyta; class Magnoliopsida; order Ericales; family Ericaceae; genus Rhododendron; species Rhododendron simsii. Next base: position 3,525,765 of record CM024953.1, on the reverse strand, counting down.
ATCTGTGTTTGACATGTAAAGTTTTTCTAATTCGAATTTACCCACTAGGTGTGGAACTCCTATATAATGCTCCTATGTTAATCTTTCCTCGTGTATAAAATACCCATGTTCGACAGTTACACTTGGATAAGGACATGGGATCCGTGTTTGACATGTCAAGTTTTTCTAATTCGAATTTACCCACTAGGTGTGGAACTCCTATATAATGCATAGAATATCCTAAGGCAGTTGTAAACACAATTTACCCAAGAACATAAATGGAATATCCTAGTGAATTTGAAAATTTTGTTGTATTCCCGTGTCTTTGAGCTGAAAATTAGATGAATCTAACGTAGTCACATTCTCTCACCCGACACTTGTACCCTATTCCATGTAACATAGCCTGTTTCCATGTATTTGGAGAAGCTCTTAGATCACCACATCTTCTCAAAAGATTAAGTTATAGGGCCCAAACAGTTTTAATCAAGCGAACAATTCTGCGGCAGGAAGAATCCCCTTTGCAATCACTTCTCGTTCTGATATTGGATCTCCTGCATTTTAAGTACATGTTGAGAAAGGAATCTGGTCAAAAGTTGGGGTCTATTATAAATTGCAAATATTCAATAAGTGAACGGAGTTTTCAATTTTTTGTTCTTTTATTTTCCCTTTTGATTTCCCGTTTCCCATAATATGTATTCTTTTGTTTTTTTCCCTTTGATCTCCTGTTTCCAACTATATGTTAATCTGTATGCAGCCTAAGCATACAGTCATTCCTTACATGCCGATGCTGGTACCTCCAAAGAAATGGAAACGGTATGTTATTGACTCAACATTTTATGTAGTTCACCAGGCCTCCACTAACACAAATAAGTACTTATTTTTGAATTAAAGGTGATATATTGTGAGAAGAATGAATTGTCTCGTAAAGCCAGGAATAAGTACTTAAAAAATAAGAACCTTAGCGGAACGGGGCCTTAGGGGTCGGCTTGGGGTTTTGTTAGTTGTGGACAAAAAGTTCAACTCATTCTCTAATGATACACTCCACCCCTATCTCCACCTCACAAAATGCTAATAGAACAAAAAAAATCTTATGAAGTGAGAAGTGACAGCTACTTTCAGCCAATATTTTTCACTTGTACATTATCTTATAAGGCTTTTTACAGGTACGACAGAGGCGGGTACTTCTTCTTACCTTCTTATCTTATCCGTACTCATGGATCTAAGCCGCAGCAAGATGCTGTTAAGAACACTGCAGCCAAACAAATGCAGACAATATATGAGGTAAAATTTGTAAGTCAAAAATCAAATAAATTGCACTCTTTTCATATTGCATTTGTGGCAATAAGTTAAAGCCAAAAGTGCAAGCTAGGTTGCCTCTCTCTCTCTCTCTCTCTCTCTCTCTCTCTCTCTCTCTCTCTCTCTCTCTCTCTCTCTCTCTCTCTCTCTCTCTCACACACACACACACACACACACCCACCCTCACAGGCACGCACGCACACACACAAACAGATACACACACAGAGGCGCACGCACACACAGGGTGAGGCCGCAACAAGATGCTGTTGAGAACACTGCGGCGAAACAAATGCAGAAAATATGAGGTAGATTCTATATTGTATTAGTCAAATAAATCGCTTGGCACAAAGCGAAAGATGCCAGCTAGGTTACCTGCCTCTGTGTGTGTGTGTGTGTGTGTGAGAGAGAGAGAGAGAGAGAGAGAGAGAGAGACCATACAAACAGTTGACCTGCTTACATCATAAAAACAGAAAGTTTTGTATGGTTGGTACTTTTGCACCCTGCTGCTCTATCTTGTTCACCATAACTGCTAGCAGGAGACCAAATCAATCATGTTTCTCCTGAGTGTGAAGTTATATATTACAACTCATAAGACTATTATTCAAATTTGCACTTCAGGCCTTGGATACCCTTGGAAATACCAAGTGGAGAATAAACAAAAGAGTTCTGAGTGTGATGGAGAGCATTTGGGCTGGAGGTGGCAACACTGGCGGCCTGGTCGATCGCAAAGATGTGAGTGCTTCCTAGAAATTTCTCTTTAAGCGAGCAACTTCCTGTTCCTCTGTCTTTTGCTTTTATGAGTCCTAATATTCTACACTAGTGGTCTACCATTGTTAGGACGTTTGCAGCAATCAGCATGTGTGTTTTGCACAGAAGTTTTACAAGGGACTGAAGGGAGCAACTTGATAACTTCTGTAGATCTGGTTTTCGAGTGGAAACAGCTTTTTGACTTTCTTGTTTATATGCAAAAGGACCATCCAATCATTCTGGTGCTTTGTGAAATTCTTCTGGCTTGTTAAGCTGACACTTCATATTGGTAGACTAAAACTAAGTTTGGACTAGCTTTCGTATAATGAGTTCTTTTGGTCTTTAGTGAACTTGATTTTTTGTTTTTCATGAAAAACATATCACAACGCGATTCATCTCGACGAAAGGGAAAGAAAATATGGACTCATTTTGGAAATAGTTTCAATTTTGCTCATCTCTTGTTTTATGTAATCACTGTGGCATTGTTGCATTTTTCATTCTCTTGTAGGTTCCTATACCTGAGAAGCCAGAGTCAGAGGATGTTACTGAAATAAAAAAATGGAAACTGATTGTGAGAAAGGCAAAAAAAGTAAATCGAGAGTTGCATTCTCAAAGATGTGATACAGAACTCAAGCTTTCAGTAAGATTTCCTCTCTCTTTTTTGGTAAATTAATGGTTATTGCTTTTTCTGTTGCACTGGCTTGGATTAATTTACCAGCTATGGAAAAGAGATGCTTGGGAGTTCTCTCGTTGACCTAGGGAACTCATGGTATTGTATTCATATTTTTAAATCATTCCTATGGTGTGACTTCTATTCAACTTGATATTAGCAAGTTGCTAGCTACTAGCGAGTATCAAGTTATGAACATTAGAAAGAAAGGTTACTTAACAAATATATGATGCAGGTTTATCATATGAATACTCACTCTGTCCCACTTTGTCCGTTTTTGGCAGCCATCCTGTTTAATCGGTTTAACAAATTATGTATTTCCTTGAAAAAAGATCCGAATTTGTTTCTATCAATCAAAAGATCTCCATTGGTTATCGTAGACAAAGTTTTTCTAAATCATCTGAATAGATAACTAGACAATGAAAATGGTTTTTCCGTATTATCTATGGAACTCTTGCCTTTTTCTTAGATAAATCATCTGAAATAGATAACTAGACAATGAAGACGGGAAAGTACAGACATCTTTTGAAGGTATTTGTTCAGATGTGGGGGATAGTCAATGGGGAATAACAAAGGGGGATGGAGGGAGTATTAACTTTATGAGAAACTTAAAGAACTGTGTGCAGACCACATGCTTAAGGTTTATTGGATAGGAATGGATTATGAGGAGACTTATTTTGAACAGGTTGCTGCCCAAATGAAGGACGAGGACGGGTTCTACTATCCCCACAGTTTGGATTTCCGGGGGCGTGCTTACCCTATGCATTCACATCTGAACCATCTGAATTCGGATATCTGTCGAGGAGTTCTTGAGTTTGCGGAAGGGCGACCATTAGGAAAGTCTGGGTTAAGATGGCTGAAGATACATTTAGCAAACCTTTATGGAGATGGTGTTGAAAAGCTTTCATATGAGGGACGCCTAGCATTTGTGGAAAACAATCTGGAGAATGTACTTGATTCAGCTGACAACCCACTTAATGGAAGTCAGTGGTGGTTGACTGCTGAGGATCCCTTTCAGTGTTTAGCAGCTTGTATTAGCCTCTCAGAAGCATTAACAAGCTTCGCACCACATACTGTCATATCCCACCTGCCTATTCATCAGGTATGTGTTTTTATTGGATGCCTTGTAATCATAAAAGAACATCTATCAGCTAAAGCAAGTTGAATTTGAACTACTCCACTTATTTTTTAGTGATGCCTATTATGGATCCTGCTTGATTAGATAAAATCTCTTACTACTGAAGAGTGATGCCTTTAAGTGTCTTTCTGTAAGCTTAGGAATTGAAATATTGTGGAAACGCAAGGGAAGTAAGAGACAAATTTGGACATAACTGAAATGTAAGGAAACAAAAGTTTACGGCCTGTATGAATATTTGTTCAGGCTTAGTAAGGTCTACTCCTTAAAGATTGGTACGCTATGAACTGAGAAAGAAGTCAGGAGCATCTTGATGCGCAAAAAAAATGCACTTGGATCGGAATGCAAGCAGCGATGTCTGTTCCGTTATTGGAATTCTGAGAATGAGGTAATTGATGTGGGTTGTAAACTGTGTGTCCACTCCGTAGTAGCCATTGATTGTGACTATGCTAGGACATCAATTGGCAAAGCAAGGGGAGCGTGAATTGGAAAATAGCACAACCTAGATGTGTCAACAATTTCAGTTGGATAGTTATCCAAGAAGTGATGTCTTCTCCGTTATTTAGAAGTGAGGTAATTGATCTCAATAGGTCATGTTTGTAAACTGAGTGTCCACTCATTGTAGCCACTAATTGAGACTATGCTAGGACTTCAATTGGCAACGCAATGGAAGCGTATATTTGGAGAATCTGAATATCGCAACCAATGTGATATAAAGGATAAACCACAATTTGGGCGTTATCTACACCCTTGTAAAATGTCAAAATATTTGAATCGCGCTTTTCTACCCGCATTTGTCATAACAAGCATGTTGCAGTATGTTGCAGACATTCACCTTTTTTTGGTTTCTTTTTATCTTATCTTTGCTTTGCTGCCTTCTTCTTTTTTTAGGATGGTTCATGCAATGGCCTACAGCATTATGCAGCCTTGGGAAGAGATTCTGTAAGTATGCTGTGTGGGCTCAATTTTTATCATTTATGTATATTAGCAAAAGAAAATTTTGCACTGCTAATTGATTGTGGGTTACATGCACATCCTCTGCCTTTTATGGGGGGACTACGCGTGCAGGTTGGAGCTGCTGCAGTTAACTTAGTAGCTGGAGAAAAACCTGCTGATGTTTACTCTGAAATTGCTGCAAGGTAGAACAATCTCTATTTTGATGTTGTAATCCGTTTATTCTAGTCTTTATCAGGAACAGACATATGAACACGATCGTAGCTTATACTGCATTTCTATGGTACTTCATTGTTAAAAATGAAAAGTGGAGGCCCAAAGAGAAGGGAGAGATTTTTATCATCTGGAAGGGCAGAATGGGGAATGTAATGGAAAACAGAAAGGAAATGGATGAAGTGGTTTCTAGTATTTGATAGAAGGGGAAGGCAAAATGAGGGGGTGGACAGGAGGAAAAGGCGAAACCTTATACTTATCACCTTCTTACTCCAAACAACGATCTTTATGAATGATATTTGGACAATTTGTTTAACCAGTATACCCTTTCTTACCATTCCTCTTACCTTCATTTGTTTCGGATGGCCGTCTGCGTCTTCTCTTTGCATGGGTTTGTTGTTTCAGTATATGAAAGGACTCTTATGAATAAAACCTTTTGTGTGGCAGGGTTCATGATATCATGAAAAGGGACAGCAATGAGGATCCTGCAACTAATCCGAATGCTATACTAGCCAAGGCCTTAGTAGGACAGGTGTTTTCTTTCACTTCATTCTATCAACCTTCAACTGTCCCTTATAAGCTTTAGACCCCAAGTATTGATTAGGGTAAACGTTCTACCTGCTGACCTTTAACACTGTTAGCTTTCAGGTGGACAGGAAACTGGTGAAACAGACAGTGATGACTTCAGTATATGGTGTTACTTTTGTTGGAGCACGAGAGCAGATCAAAAGAAGATTACAGGAGAAAGGTCAAATTAGTGACGATCGCCTGCTGTTTAAGGCTGCTAGCTATGCTGCTAAAGTAAGATTTTACCAACAACTAGGAAATAATGTTAAAATTGCTTGGGACAAAGTTACTACCACTTACAGTGTTCTTAATAAGTCGTTAACTTGCTGCTTATGTAATGAAAACTAGGAAGATTTTTTTTTTCTCCGTGAGAATTCGTAAAGAAATTCAAGGTTGCAATGAATTTTCACGATAGTTGTTGGCATATTGTTCTAATGAGTGGTTGTGGTTTACCTTAGGGCTTGTTCGGTCGAGGATTGAGGATTTGGACTCTAAATTATTACCCTACTCCAACATCCACTCGTTACCCCTATCTCCAACAACTACTTTCATTTTTATATCTTATCTCTCTCCAATCATTACCCCAATCATTACCCTATCTCCCTACCCTAATCATTACAAATCCAAATCCAAATCCAAAAACCTTCAACCGAACAAGCCCTTAATAGTTCTCAGCTTGCTTTGAAGTGTGCACATAGGCCCTGATAAGTGTTTAAGATTTAATGCAGTATGCTAGGCTGCAAACAAGCTGAGCCGAGTCGATCTTTAGACTGCTCAGGCTCGGCTTGCCATAATCAAATCGGCTCAAGCTCGAAACGAGCTGTTGAAATGAGGCTCGAGCTCGGCTCATGTTCAGTCGTCTTAGCTCTTGGCTCGCTGAAACTTGGAAGTCGCACGAGAGACCAGAGGAAGGAACTTGGGCTGGGTGCTTTAATTATATAGGAGCCTTTGTATACAACTTTGTTGAAGGTAAACAATGTGGGACTGATGTAGAATGTAGAAGGCTTTGTTGGGAACCTTTCATTTGCTTTGGAGTACTTGTTTGTTGTCCCACGTTGTAAAAGAAGAGCTTCATCTGTCATCCCATTAGCTATATAGCCTTCCCACTTCCTTTTCCCAAAGGTCTAAAAGATCGTTTATTCACCCAGAGGTGACACATGGCAGCAGCTATGCATATAAAAATATGCTTAACATATGATATATTTGTATTTAACATATATAGCTTGGCTCGCAAGCTCATTTGAGCCAAGCTATTAGTAGCTCGGGCTCAGCTCATTTTTTGAACGAGCTAAAATGTTTGGCTCGAGCTCGTGTTTATTGACCGATTTGAGCTTGAACGAGATCTTCTCAAGCCAAGCTTCAAGCCGCTTGGATTTTTATGTGGATTAAGCAAATCACGTTTCCATAACATGGAAAAGAAAATATTACCCCCATGCTGGTTTTGTGAATAAACCATGGGGCACTAAATCCCAGAAATGCGTAGTCCCCAAAAATTGTATCATCTGTTGGCGGGAAAGATTTTAACCCATCAAAGCGGGCTATGAACTTGTTTGAGATTTTCACCGTAACTATAGGTTCATTGCTTCTTGGCATTTGTTTATTTAGAAAAACAGTGTTTTTTTTGTTCTTACCTCATTTGTTGAATTTGAACCTTATGTTGTATGCCCATGATGTGCAATGGCAAGAAATGAACTTCTTGTCGATCAAGTAATAATGCTACCCTACTGTTGTGTTCTTTGGTGCTACAACTTTAACTAGGTGACGATGGCTGCCCTTGAGGAGATATTTGATGCTGCACGAGGCATAATGAGTTGGCTTGGTGATTGTGCAAAAGTATGCTTGTGTTTCAAATATGCGATTGGTATTATTTATAAAAAAGATGTCCTATTTTTTGTATGGAATCTTAAAGTATGAAATCTACAGGTTATTGCTTCACAAAACCAACCTGTGCGGTGGACAACTCCTATTGGTCTTCCAGTTGTGCAACCTTACTTCAAAACGAAACAGCATTCTGTGGGTATTTGATCTTTAGTTGCTGCATTTGTACTTTACTGCATTGCCATTGGTTGTTAAAGAAAACAAGAACATGATCCATGTGTCAAAATTATGGGCAGTTTTGTCTCAAGTGTTGGTTTTGATGGATTCCATTTGCTCAAGTTCCTTGCATGGGGAAAAGTTTCTGTAACTGAAACTATTAGGAGAAGTGTTGCCTCAAGTCATAAGTGCTCATAATTATTTTATTGTCATAAAATATTGGAAGAAAAATGCATGACATGTCTTCAGTCCGGTTATGCCTTACGTCCAAATAATCATCTTCAAGCAATAAGCATGAATGACAGCAAAAAAAACCTGATTTTTTCCCTGAACATGTTTTAGAGATATTTTCTGTAATTCGTTTTTAGGGAAGTAATCTGTTCCCCCAAGTAACAAGCTGCAGATTTCGAGATAACTTCTTAGTCCATAACACAACGTGAGGCTACTTTTTGGTGAACTGTATATTAATCCCAACAAAGAAACTATACATTACTTTCCTGATGCCTCACATGATGTAAAAACTTGGTTTGGGTTATTTTAGGCAATATTGATCTCCATCTGTTTTTTGAGATTCTTATCATAACTCATATCATACCATGGGGATGCAGGTTACAACAACACTACAGATTTTGAGTTTGAAGCGAGACGGTACCTCTGTAAGTTCATATCACTATCTTTTACCAGAGTTGCTGTCCTTTTCAGGCATCTTCTTTGCTTTAACTCATGTTGTCCCGTTGGAATACAGGTTCAGATAAGAAAACAGAAAACTGCATTTCCTCCAAATTTTGTGCATTCACTTGATGGTTCACACATGATGATGACAGCTGTTGCATGCAAGGATGCTGGATTGCGTTTCGCCGGTTTGTCCTCTCTTAAATTAGAACGTGAATCTATTCAAAAGTAACTTCTACAAGCAAAAGAACCTTGGATTATACAAACTAATAAACATCAGAGAATATTTTGGAATCAGCAGGCTCCTTTTAAATTTGGTGAATATTCTTCAGAAGTTCCTTCAGAAGACACTTGCAATCTTAGAAGAAGTTTGCAGATTAAGTTGATTAACCATGTAAAGTTTTCAACCTTAGAAGAAGATTTTTGTTTTATTGAAGTTTGTTTGACTGGACTAATACTGAAGGGGATATATAATCCCGCATGATCTATAATACCACCGCATGACCGATTTAGTAGGATCCGACTTCCGAGTATCAATGATGAGATCAATAATACCACATTTCCCATGGTATTGTATTTGCGTTGCTTGGAGTATGATATTAAATATAAGTGTTGCTCAAAACCTCCACGCAAAATGATGCCCATCTAAATTACCCTTTCCCTTCACGCATACCCTATGGCTTTCACCTAATAGCTGGTCAATTGCAGGTCATGCCTTTTCTTTGGCCGTTATTTTTTCAGTTTGAGACTATGAGCTGCTTCATAGATTCCTTAGGAAGTACTACAGGGAAATTTGTATAGAGTGAGAATTATCTGTTTTTAATTCAGTTCTCACATCCTCATCCCTAAATCTGCTACAGGGGTACACGACTCTTTCTGGACACATGCATGCGACGTTGATAAGATGAATAGAATCCTCAGGCAAAAGTTTGTGGAGCTATATAGCACCCCGATTCTTGAGAATGTGAGTATCTTATGATTTAGTTTCTCCCTATTAGGGTAAGTAAGTACCTTGTCAAAATTGCTCGAGAACCTGTAACAACTGACAAGAGTGAATTCTGTTACCGTTTTATGTTTGACTTAACTTTTTCTTAGTGTCTTATTTTCATCATTAGTGAACTTTTTTTTAGCTTTTCGGTCAATAATATTTCCCAATTTGATTCATCTTGAGTAGAGTTGAAAAGGTAAAGAATAAGGACCAAATTTGAAAAACGTTCAAGAAAGACAAAAATAAGCCAAAAGGTTGGACTTTTGGGCTTGTCTTGAGAAGATGAAATTTAATCTATGTTTAGTTATTTTTGCAGATTCCTATGGTCAGAAAAATCAAATTAATTACAAAATTTTGACCCAAACGCTGTATTAAGATAACGAAGTATTAATAGTATCAAGAAGAAGAAGTAGAAAAGGGGCAATACTTAAATTGGGCCTATCTTAATTTTAATCGGAGGGAGGTATTAGGTATAGATCATATATGTGTGTTCAACAACTTCTTATTATCATCATGCAGTTGCTCAAAAGCTTCCAGAAAGAATATCCAGAGTTGACATTTCCATCCCTCCCAGATAGAGGCGACTTCGACTTGCAAGAAGTTATCGATTCTCCGTACTTCTTCAATTGACTGTTTGCAGAGGTGCTGCATTCTTTGTAACTTGACTAGAGGATATTCCTCCCTTCATTCACCGGAAAAGTGTCAAAGACTCGGCTGAAGTGGAATTCCTGGAAATGGCGGCTGATCTTACTAGACAGCATGTAAGTTGGAATTGAAATCTCTGGTTTCACCCCAATGAATTTGTGGGCATGGAATTTGATGTCTGCAATTGCGATGGGACTAGGAAAATTTGTTGTCATTCATGGATTAAGGGTATGAAACTGGAAAAATATCCTAGTCATGGGGAAAAAATTGATCATAACTCAAGCAGTGGGATTCCAGAAGTCGGAACCTCGTATTTCTTCAGTTCCGCTGATTTCTGGAAAGGCTAGTGGTTGATGGCACAGATTCGTTACAATTGCTGATTGATCATGGCGGTAAAATTGGTGTACAATTTTGTGCTCACCAGTTGATTCATTTTTGTAGTATGTGGTATAGAACAGGGAATTGTAACAGGGAAGATGTATCCATGTTTTGTATTGTGTATATTATGAGCCTTAGAGAAATTTCATAGGGTATTTCATAAATGTTGCTGATTATAGGAGAACAATAAAGACTTCAATTGATGAAAATGTGTGTTTACTAGCTCTTCCTGTGTTTCAATCCTTGTGCTTCGGGTAGATGAAATCCTACGGTACTTATGTTACGAATTTTAACGTTGAATATCTATTTAGAAGATGTCAGGTTCTCCTCAATTTGAACCAATCGGATGTCTTCCACCTCACATTCTCTCCTCTCATTTTGTTACGAAAAAGTTCGCATCATCTTGGCAGGAACACAACTGTATCAAAAGCAACAACGAACACAAATCAACAATTGAGAGCAATTACTCGGCAAGACATCCATACCATGTAAATTGAACACAAGAAAGAAAATGGATCTCATGTGTGCTTGAGCAATTGAACAAGAAAGACCAGCAACATGCCACACTTCAACTCATCCGTTAGACGTCATCATAAATGGACAGATTCAAACAGTTACTTTAATAGAACTCAATACAGCCCTCCGCTAAGCATTACAAAGTGCAGTCCTTTACTGATTATTGTATTCATAGGCAAAAATACAGTAATTCAACCCAAGGAACAAATGCTCTCTCCCGCACTTGAGACTACAACAACTAAGTCTGCAGCGACTGAATCCTGTCGAAATCTATGTTCTACACTATTCCTCCGTAAAGACAATTCTACAACAGTCCTGCATTTCATGAACAATTGATATTAGACTACAAACAAACTGTTTATTAATCTACAACTTACAAATAAAAACAACCAAAGAAAGAAAACCACTCAAGCTTTTGCCCTCGCAAAGGAAACAAACTGCCCTATTCGGGTGGGCAAGGACATGAAAAAATGGAACCAACCATAACAAAAATGAAACATGACATGTAACAGGATTTGATTGGATAGTTACCGCTAGTCAAGACCGGGAAATTTCAAAGCTGTGTGCTGCAGTTATAATGTCAGATTTTGGAAACTTCCCATGCTATTTTTGCTTCTCTGCAGCCTGCTCAGAATAAAGGACAAAAGTTAGATAGATAATACGCCAAACTAACCATATTTGCCCATTACCTAGAACAACATGAAACTTGGCAAGCAAAAAGAAATATGTTCTGTGACAAGGAACATTTGACATGCAGTGAGCCAGCATAGGCCAAAATGAAGACAAATAAGGAACTACTACAAAAAAACATACTATACAATTCTCACAATCTTCACATAACAATGCAACATCCAAATGAAAACTATGTGATGCAAATCCCCAGCTCTTTTATTTTACCCAAATGAACAGAACAATAGCAGAAGCACTGACAACAAGCATCCTTATCTCATCGTCATGTTCTCTGAAGTCCTAAAATAAGAACATCACATATCTATACTAGACAAAAAGTACTTCCTGACGCAAGGAGGTCAGGTATGAGACAGACCCCCTTCCCGATCTCGATCATGCCTAGAGAGATCCAATCTCCATTTCTACGTCACTTGTACCCTTAGTTGCACAAAGTGGGGACGGGAGAGGGAGCCTAGCCGGGAGAGCGAAGATTGTTAAAGCTCTCCGTTTGAGAGCTTTGGTGGGAGTGTTTAGGAACAATTCCATAGAACTACAAATATATAATCTACAAAAGTACAATTATATTTCAAAAACCAAATAACTTAGCGAAAAATAAAATCAGTACTTGCTCCACATTTACATGTAGTACAGTGAACTGAAATATACATAGAAGGACTTTGTACAAAATCTGTACTTCCGACTAGAGGAGTGTTTCTATATTATAGAAATAGGCATTGAGTAGTTTGTACAAAACATAAACCACCAAGTGTGGTTTTATTGAAATAAGTAAATACAATGTTTACACTAGTACTTGAGCAAATTTAAGTTAATATATTATCGTATTTTCATATCAGTACTTCATATTTTCTGTAGTATCTTTCTTTTGTTTCTTTGGGGATTTTCATGCTTGAGAGGTTCTACTCTAGTTGTGAGCGGGCTCTTTTTCAATGGGAGCGAGGTTCTTAGGGGGTTCTGACTTGGAGTGTGGAAGCAAGGGTATAAGGTGGCTTCGCCACCCAGATAGGAGGTTCCAGCAACTAGGCTTACCTATACCTGAGCTGGCCCAACCCTGATTAAGCATTACAAATTATGTCAGGTCAATAAACAATCTCAAAATGAAAACAAGAGAGTTGCAAATCTCGCAGGCCGACTCAATAACATTATGACAGTATTGTGGACATTGATCTTTTCTTCACTGCAGCTGCTCTCATTGAGGTGTGCATAGACTCATACATATTCATGTCATCCACGTATTCTTACATTCATGATAGCCTAATGGTAATAGACAAGCCAAATCAAATCTGAGATTGTTAATGTGTGGACAGGAGGATGGGAGGGAAAGTGAAGGTGAAATGCACAAACCTTTTGCATCATTTTCTTCAATACTGAGTCTTCAAATAATTGGTGCCCAGCACCCACAAGATTACTCAGCTTTGGACCCTCAGGTTCTGAGTGTTTTAGGGGGCTTGAAAAAGCAGTAGTTTTGGCTGGATCAAGGGGCAGGACCAGTAAAGGATTTGAGAGATCTCCACACACACTACCAGTAGCAGCAACCTGCAGAATGAACAAATTGGTCCAATCAATCATACAAATCCTTGGTAACTATCACAAAACTAATGGAAATAATACCAAATCCTGAGTGCCACCAGAGAGAGCAGTCAACAGAAGTTTATAATGGACTAACAACTTACAGCTGCATCTTTAGATGCCATCACAACAAGTGCAGAGCCTCTTTTCTTGGAACTCTTGATCACTACATCTTCAACCTCACCAAACTTCTCAAACAACTCCTTCAGTCGTTGAGCACTATAATCCTCACCAATCTTCTCCCAATAAACCTTAAGCACCTTCTCCTTGTCCAACCCGCTACCGCCACCACCTTTACTCTCCCTTCCTCCAACTGCTGCATTCTCCGTTCTCTGTGGAGTCGTTGATGCAACTTTATTGGCATGTTGGGCACGAATTCTAGAAATCTCTTCATGGAGTTTCCTAGTAATTCGCTCTTCTTCCTCCTGAGCTTTTGTTACAGGGTCAGGAGCAAAAGCAGCCTTCTCTCTTTCATCAAGATCAGACATCATCTTCCGTCGCTTGGAGCCCTGCTGTGATTGGTGGAGAGCCTTCTTACGTTTAACACGCATGAGATCATCAAATAATTTCCTAGCTTTTTCATCCTTGAGAATGGCGTATGAAGCATGGAGCTGATGGAAGTCGGCGTTTGCATTGCGGTCATCTGGCCTCTTGTCTGGGTGTAATTCCAAAGCCTTCTTTCTATAAGCTTTTGTAATCTCTTTCTCTGAAAGATTGGCTCCTTCTTCACCAGATGGCAAACCCAGAAAAGTATAGTGATCAAACTCATCATCCATCCTGCCCACGCGATTATGACACTGCAATTAGAGAAACCATTATTCTTTTATCAAGACATACAAATAAAAGTCCAAAAACATGTGAAAAGTATTTTCCCGTTTTAAACCCATACTGATCAAAAGTTCATAACGTGCAGTAAATTAGATTCCTGACAACTTCAGAAAACCAAACTGTAATCAAAGATCACCAGTTCAACCATGAAGTTAACCGGAAGGTCCGGAATAGACTTTCGGTGTTGTAACCAGTAACCACACCATGTAAATATTACTCGTATCAAAGATACACTGTTTCATGCAAAACCTAAGTTTTATGGAGTATTTCCCTCTCTCTTATCCCAGAGTAACAAAGCATGGTACTGAAGCCTAAAATCAAAATTACACAAGCTCTCCGAATTGTTCTATCAAAGATTCATTGTTTCATTAAAAAGGCAACTAAATTTTCTCTCAAGTATTTATATTCCTCATGTCCTATATTAAAAAAGCATGGTAATGCGCCTAAAATCACAATTAAACAAGCTGTCCAAAACAAGTCGTATTCAAGTACATAAGTACATGTTTCTGGACTGTATAACAATTATAATGGTCCAGTTCAAAAGAACAGAATCAAACAAATAACGCAAGACTGGATAGAAACAGATAATCCACATTGAGGAGGTATTGTATTACAAAAGGTGATCAACCCTGCTATATCCAATCAATCAAAATTTAACCCATAAAGTGGTCTAATTTTCACTTGTTGATGGAAAAGAAGTATTAGACTGAATACCACTTACCGACTTACACAAATGCAAAAAGGTAGTTAAGCGAAACAAATCAATGGACGAAATTACCATTAAACACAGATTTATAGCCCTGACTAAGAACAGAGACAGCAAGTATAACTTTGGAACAGAGACGGTAAGTATAATCCCGAATAGCTGGATAATAAAAAGATGATGAGTGCTGAGTAGTAGACAAGATTCACAGTATACGACAAGGAAATCTAAGATTAAGCCTCGGAATCCAAGCGTGGAAAAATACTATGATTACTTGATGACCCAGAAATCACTTATCAGTTACCACGACTATATTTGTAGGCCTAATATTGAATTTTGAAAGCCTAATATTGAATTGGAACAGCACATAAAATAATATCCCAAGTCATGGATTTTTTTCCAAATCCTTGCTATTTTCATTCAACTTGTAAATAATCACCAGGTGTCAAACAGGCCGTGCCTTCGTGCCGTGCCAGCCCAACCTAACCTATGTGACACCTCAAAATCAAAAGTTCCACGGAGTAAAAAATCTATGCTATTTAATTGGTGCCCTAACAATCAAAAACCCATATTTTCCTAAGGTAGGTAAGTTTAGGGATTAACTGAAGTACATAATAATTAATATCCATGCGTGCATTTAAAGAAAACTAACAGAATTCAATGGACTCCACAAAGGAACTGAATTATTCTAGCACACACACAATAATAGGGATAAACCCTAGGGCGAATTACAAAACGACGAAATAAAAAACACAACCCTTGGACAAGATTATAAGAAACACAAGGAATTGGCGAAATTGAAAAACAAGAAAACGAAGAGAACCCAAGGAACCGGACCTGACGAGAAGAGCAGCAGGGATCTCTCCGGTTGGTTCAGAAAAATCAAACTTTGAATTGGTAAAACTAGGCCTTTGGACCAAACACACTGCGTTTTATGTATTTATCTGTACGAGCCTGTTTGAATGGGGAAGATGACCCTGATTTGTGAGCCGGCCGGATTTGGAATCCGGCTTCTCCTCATCTCCGGTGTTTGGGTGTGAAAACTGAAAGGGGGATTTGAGGTCTTCTCTGATTTTGCCCCTTGCCTTTTCGAATCTATCACGCGTGTATGCTCCTCTGTAGACCAGACCCCAGAGAGAGAGAGAGAGAGAGAGAGAGAGAGAGAGAGACTCAACAGATTAGTGGTGATGATCGGCGGCGGACGGAGGCAGAGGATGGGGTTGTGCGTGGGTGAATCCAGGGGATGGGGTTGTGCGTGGGTGAATGGGGTTGGGGACCTGGGGTTGTGTATACCTATACTTGCGTGTACTATCGGTGTACATATACATGCATATATATCACGAAAGTGACTTTTAAATTGCAATTAAATTATATATGATAACTATAAACATTAAACTTATACACAAGGGCAATTAAATTATTTGACACCTTATTTCATCATATTTAACTTCCAAATTCTCTTTTTCAAAAAAATCATCCAAACACTTCATTATAAATTCACCTATCTTAAGAAACGAGGCCACCTTTTTTAACATATCTCTCCTCATTACATGTCCACTTTCAAATTCATCCTCATTCTAGGCCACCCAAAATAAATCATCCATCCAAAAGGACCTTGCTACTGGTACAGCAAGTTCTGCACAGACAGAGCATACAGCGCGCGTTTGGGCCCATCTCGGGTCCAACAAAGATAATCAGAGCCGCTCATTTTGTTCAATATATTTTGCTTAAGGTCTCTGCAAAAAATCAGCTCCATCCGACAACGATAAGATCGTTTGCGAAGCGTCCAAAATAGCTTTAGAAATTTTCTTATGCGATTTTGGATGCTTCGTAATGCCCTTATAGATGTCGGATGGAGCTGAATATTTGCAGGGACCTTAAGCAAAATATATTGAACAAAATTAGCGGCTCCGATTATCTTTGTTGGACCCGAGATGGGCTTAAACGCGCGTTGTGCGCGCTGTTTGTGCAGAACTTGCTGTACCAGCAACATTTCTGCATCCAAAAGGACCGGCAGAGAGACGTCGGAAGGGGGGAGAGAGACGTGATGCACGATGGGATTAGCCGTTGTACGTACAGGGCAAGGAAGGGAAAAAACAAGAGAGAAATTGTGGGGCCCATACGTAATCAATACTCTTGTAATAAAAGAACCAACAATGGCAAGCCAAGTCATGACTTGAATTTATGCTATTGCCCCGGTAGAATTACTCTTTCAATTTGTTTTGAGCGGTATTGAGTTGGGGGTATTTTAGGTATCTAATATTGTCCTGCCTTTACTCAATTTGTCTGTACTTCTTTAACTGATTCGTTTGAGAGTGTGAGAGAGAGACGCTTGGTTCCCCTTATTTTCCTCAACCAAACTATACTCTCTTCTCCTTATTTTACGCAAGTTTTGTACCTGTTCTGCCGATCGATCGAGTCATCAACGCACTGTTTCAGCAGCTGGTTTACTGTTGTAGCGGTTGTTGCCGTCGGAGACGCTGTTTGAGCGGCTGCACAGAGACACAGAGTACTCTAAAAAACTGTTTCTGCGGCTTCTCGCGTAACTGATTTGAAGGTTCACTGTTTGAACGGCGCCACAAATTCCTCTTCTGATAGAACTGTTCTAGCGGCTGTGTATAAAAAGATTTTTGGGAAGGATAGAGAGAAGCAGTCATGTAATTTCCTTGCTTGTGTTTGGGCGTTCTTCGCGAGGTTAGTTTGTGTTCTTCAATTGTGTTCTTTTTACCATGTGAGTTTCAATCAGATGATTCTAATCTGAAGCAAAAATATTAATTGGTGAGTGTGAAAAAGAAACACTTTCGGGCTTATTGTTTGATCCAATTCCCGGCTCTTCTGAACTTTGGAGAATTTCTTGAGGATGGCTGTGACAAAATTGGGATAAAGATATGAGGGATTAGTTACATGGGAAGTTGTTACCGTAGATGGGTCTAACCCTTATTTAAGACGCACTCCCTGTGTTTGTAAAAATCACTCACTTTCTTTTACATAGCTATTCCTTTTATTCATCCTCTCTGCTTCCTTGAACTAGATTTCAAGGTTTAGAGGACGATGATTTATGTTTCTGACCTAGCTTTTTCTGTTCTGTTTATCCTCTGTTTTGTTGTGAAAGTTGAAAGATCTCTCTGAAGATACAATTGCCCACGTACATTATTTTCTAAAAAATTAGATTTTTAGTAATATTTACGTTGGTTGTAAGTTTCTATGATCCATGATTTGTGTGGTATGGTAAGATAGTTGTAAGTTTGCTTTAGTATTGCCGCTTTAAATGATGCATGTGTCGCTATGATTGTTAAATCACACAAGTCACTGGATTTTACAACATGTCACTGAATCATAAGGCTTAGAAGGCTAGAAACCTTACATGACGATCTTCTAGTTTAATGAGCTAAATAGGTTAAAAAAAACTCTAATTTTTTTTTTTTGTAAAAGAGTTTTTAAGCATCAGTAATAGTAGTAATAGAAGCCAAGTGAATACTCAATAAAGCTGAAAAAGCAGAGGTCATTAGTTCTAGAATGTAAATCAGGCCCCCATTGGCGGTTCAAGTGGGACTTCTTATGTCACTTTTGGTAGCTGTTTTGGGTCATTCAAGATAGGAATACTTGACTTTTAACTGCATAATTTTTTCACTCAGCATATTCGTCTGATTGAATTTGGTTGGCCATGTGCCACCTATTCCAAATGATCATCTTAATTTTGGGAAGGAGTTCACGTAAGGGGCTACCACATCACATTCTGGTCCTGGGACCTTGGGACTAAAGCTGGAATGAAAACAGTTGGTGCAAAAGGAAAACTGAGGTTGTGAATCTTTTGGACTTGGTATTGTACGTGCTTATGATGATGACCTTATTTGTCCCCATTTGTGACGAAGCATTCTACAAGTTTATTAGTTCTTACTGAAAGCAAATATTTTATTTTCCTTATGTCTATTGCCTTTTGCACCTTGTTCATAGAAATTATAGAAGCGATTTAGTATGAGGAATAAGATTTTCGAATTCAAGCTAGGGAGATGTGAAATTTGGTTTACGACTAGCAATTGGATTTTGTCGTATCAATTGCAACGCCGTGGAATGGCTAACTTGCTTCTAATAATTTCCATGTACGAGGTGCAAAAAGCAATAGACATTAGGAAATGAAAAGTACAATCCAATTAGTTCTCTGGCAATAAGGTACTTGTTTTTGTATTGGAGCTTTTGCAAAGTTTTTTGGTTTTTAGGACGCTATGCCTCTCTTTGCATCGTGTGGAATCGTGTGGAATGTGTTTATCTTTCTCACTTTTGCTAGAAATGGAGATGAGTTTGGTTCGTAGAATATTTCCAATTAATATATGATAGTGGCAGCAGTAGCTGTAGCATCCCAAGTGGAAACCCAACAAGTTGAATTTATGTACAACTTTTAGGCCATTAATGTTGTCTGCATGCTCTGAAACTTTCAGACCAGGGATAGTCCATGATGGATTTCTGAGCATTCATGTATATGTTTTGGATAGTAATTGCCTACATGCTCTTGTTGTTTACTTTATTTTTGATTTGTTAGTTCAATTGGGAAAGAAAAGAACTCATTTAGTATATAATGAATTGGCTAAATAAAGGATTTTCAGGGAGAAAACATGATCGATGAGCTCAAGAAGGAAAAGATACTTGATTTGTGGGAGGAAACTCACTGATCCAGGTAGAAACTCTCTCTCTCTCTCTCTCTCTCTCTCTCTCTCTCTCTCTCTCTCTCAGAGACACACACATACACATAAACCATAGACATGTTTGGATTGGCATACAACCAACGATTCGAGAAAACTAAATCCTCTATTATCTACGCAGATTTATGATAATAACAATAGGTTGAGCAACCAAACGAGTTTAGTTAATGATTGTGATGAATCCTTGGAAAATACTAATGTACCTTGAGTCTACATCGTGATTTCGGAGGAGATTGAATGAGGAAACTTGAAATCATGTTCGAGCATTAGATGATCAAGCCAATTTAGCTTCTACTCAGCTCACAATGGATCATAGCACGTCCAAGGCAGAGGTGAACACGGATTCTTTTATTTTTTAAGAGTTGATTGTTGTTTACCTGTTGTGTTTAAAAATGTAGACTTTCTTGACTTGGGGCATTTTGGACAGTTGTATTGTTGTATGACTTTTGTAATATAATTTATGTGTCTGTAAGTGTATGTGGATATGTAAGGGCAAAATAATGCAAATTGTGAAGGGGTGTAGTGGTGGCTAATGTTAAAAGGTTTATTGGGGTTTTGAGTGGAGTGTCTTTTTAATGTTTCTTGACTGTTGATTAATACATGGTATGGTTGGTTGTTGGCCTTCATCCACCAGCATTGCCACTGAAGTAGAATACACCTGTAACACTCAGTGCAGCTACATAAAAATACCATAGTTGTACAACACAAAGTGTGCCAAAATAATGATTCCCTTGTGTTGGAAGATCTAAAACTGATTCTAACTCTTGCTATTTCTCTTAACATTCAGTGCAGGGACTACATCTGGTGGGTTAGGATCAGTCGTTTTAGTCTCAACTTGGTGGTTTTGGACCTTTGGTCTTATGGGTGAATCTTGGTCTATTTTGTTAGACTGTTTGAGTCTATTGTGTCTGTGTCCTATTTTGTGTCTTTGTTGATCATTGTTGTTCACTGCTGCTGGATCATTGCTGGCCCCTTGGATGAGACTACCTTTATGGCTTCATCCTTGGAGCTTTTCTCTTGATGAAGTTGGTCATACTGCTGATGTCTACTGTTATATTAAGGCCTGATGTATCTAGGTACTCTGTGGTGGTTAAAACTTTTCTCACCATGCAGTGCCTGTGGCTGCTGGTTCTTCTGTTGCTACTTCTCTGTTCTATCAAGGCATTATGTTGTGATGATGCTATCAATACATGCTTCATTATAGAGTGCTATATGTGTAGTATCTATCTGTTGCTCGAACGCTGGTTCTGCTGTTTTGATGTTTGTGATCTACAAGTGTTGTTGCTATACTCCTCTGCTACTACTCAAACATTTGGTTCTGAAGCTGTGTTCTGGAAGTGGTCCCACTGGATTCTGCAATTCTATGGGTTTTGGAGATCAATATGGCTCTAATTTAGTGCTATGGTAATGCTAATTTAGTGCCATGTTCATTGCAATGAGGGGATAATGGATGGCATCTGTCTGACTTTTTGGACCTGTGGTGAACTACCTGATATGATACCTATAGCTATTGGATGGAAAATGCTTTATCAGGATAATGCTTCTATCAATCTCTTGTTGGATGTATTTTTCTTTTCTTTACCAGCCCTCTCTTTGATTCAAGATTGATTTCATTGTATCTAGAGTTAGCTGCCTCTGATGTACCTTATGTCGAGTTTTAATAAAATCTTTTTTTGCCGATAAAAAAGAGAGTACCAGAGTAGCACAACACAAAAGGTGTGCCAAAACAGTGAATCCCTTGGAATGAAAACTGATTTTTGATGCAATAACCTCTTGCTATTTCTCTACTATCTTCACTACAAAAACGAAAAACACTTCCTGATACCAATTCAATCTACGAGCACGCGGAAACGTGCGAAGCACGAGCATTAGACTAGTTAAGTATAAAGCGTGCCTATACAACATGCTTTAATTTCCTGGCCGCATACATATTGAACCTGGCCGCCAACTTTGTAAGGGTTGCCGTAAACTCACAGCCTAAGGCAAAGGCGTGCCTACAAATCCCGCTTTAATTGCGTCCCCGCAGCCATGTTAGCCATGGCCGCTGCCCTATGCAGAGAGGTGTATATGTTCATCTCATACCTATATTTTACTAACATGCACTATAGGGAAATGATTCTTAGTAATAACGCATATAGATTAGACAATAAAAAAATGTGCAAAACACTACAAGGTAGAACTAAGGTTTTACCTTAACTCCCGTGGCACGACTCGAATGCTGGTTGATTTGCTTGTTTGTTGAACTGCTACAGCTACGTCTCAACTCCCAACGACACGAATGTTGGTTGACTTGCTTCTTTGTTGAACTTAACTGCTACAGAAACCCTATGTTTCTATCTCCCACATGACCCTATGTTTCTATCTCCCACATGTCAATTCGTATATTATGAAATTCTATGAAAAATATATAGGGCTACGCTAAGAATCTAAAGACTAATAAGTCCAATAAGTCCAAACTCCTAGTGCAAATAAGAAATTATAATCCCATCAAAATTCTATTTATTATTCCACTAATTATAATTACACTCTCATCCTTATCTATTACGAACTCCATGATATTAAATACATAAACATTATATCAAACATTATATAATACTAAGATTTGCCCGTTCCTGAAGGCACAACGCAACGTGAGATATAATTGGTAACAATTATGCAATTAATATTGTTTGAGAAAGATAAGGAGAGCCGTAGAATTTATGGAACAAATCAATGATTAGGATTTATAGAGATAAGAATTTATGTAGATATACTTTTGATGTTCTAACCACGACACGTAAACATTATACTATCAAAGATGCACTGTTTCATGTAAAAACTAAGGTTTCTCAAGTATTTTCCTTTCTCTTATCCCAGAGTAACAAAGTATGGGACTGGTACCGAAAATCAAAATTAAACAAGCTGTCCAATTTATTCTATCAAACAGAACAAGAGCACGGAAACATCCAAATTCCAAAAACAACAATATCCAAAAACAAGATACAATCCAAAGGGGATGAACCACATTGATACTGTAAAATTACAGGATTTTTTCAATCTCTAGAAGTGGCTTTTGTTTCTGAAACACAATCGCAAGTGCCAAACCATCTCATGTCCGGGTAGCAAAACCGTTCAATAACAGAAAGAATTGCAGATACTACACAACTGAAGTGGTCCTCGTTGCAAGAATATCGGAGGATCTTAATCAGCGAAGCTTTGGTTTTTGCGCACTAATAAGCACAAAACCTTTATTTCTTGGACTTGATGGAGATTTGCAACCCTCTCGAAAAGGAACTAAACAAGAAACTGGAATATATTTCCTTAATCCATCCATCAATTAGATGCATCCCGACTATAGTACTGATCAAGTGTCTTCGCTGGTATACGATGGAGAAGCTCACGCGGGAATATACGAAGCAGCGTCCATGCCAAGTCAAGTGACTGGAAGATGTTGCGGGTGTCGTAGGCTCCTTGAGCTACAAATTTCCTCTCGAATTTGTCAAGGAACTCCAGGTATAGCTGTTTTATTCATGAGGTATTGGGTTAGTTATTTAACAAAAAGTTGTTGAAATTATGGTGAAACATATAGGTATTCCTTTACCAGATCCTCGGAAGAGAGGGCTTCTTCTCCAACCACAGCTTTCATTGCTTGGACATCCTTCCCAATGGCATAGTTTGCATATAACTGAAATTTAAAAATTCAGATAACAGGAAATCAAGCGATTAAGGCCATGAACTAAATCTTACAAAATTCAAGTGACAAACCTGGTTGGATACATCTGCATGATCCCTGCGAGTCATCCCTTCACCAATGGCACTCTGCAATAGCAGCGAACAAAAAGATTTGAGGCAAGCGCTCTACTATAAATCACAAACAATGCTCTACTAATCATACTTGTCCGAAATTAGTTAAACCACATAATTACAGGCAGCACCCCTGTTATCTCTGAAAATTCGTGACATCCTCTTTTTGGATTTTGGTGGCTATTTCCCTTAGTTTTGGGTAGAGTAGCCTTCGTGTTATTTCTGGATTTCTGTTTTTGCTTTATTTTTTGTATGATCGTAGGTTGACTTCTTGTCCTCCTACTCTCTTATACTCTCTCTCTCTCTGTCTTCTTTCGCTTTCAATGAAAAGGAAGATCTCGTCTCAGGTGGTTACAATATTCTGCGACCAAATATCTAACCAAAGTCCATGGCCTATTCAAGTGACTTAATTAACTAGTCCTTCAATAGTGGTGATTGTAGTGTCCTGGTGAAGGTGTTAGATCTGCAGCAGATTCTGAGGGAATTGGTGGTGATTCGACTGGAGATATTGTGATTGTGGGTTACAACCGGCAGGGGATTAAAGGAGGTGTTAGTGTGTTGAGTAAAACAGAAATGCTTGAACACTAACACATGCTTACTCAGAGAGAGATAGAGAGAGTCTCAATGGCAATGAATAGGCCTTGACAGCGAGCAAGAAGCAACACGACTTTTCCATTCCTACAAGGTGCTTGCTGCTGATGCTGCTAGTAGTGGTTCTACTGATGTTGGGTCCATTACACACTTGGTATCGCCTTCCTTCTTCAACGGTTGGTTTTTCCTCGACATAGATATTCTAGATACCCCATTACGAATTTTATATATATTTTTATATGAAATTGTATGTTTGGCTATATCCATCTCCCAATGAACACTAAAAGGAAGGTTAGTCGAATTTTAGAGACCATCAGACTGCTATATGTGTCCTTGACAAACTGTGGGGTGGTTAAAGACTCAACATGATTCTTCCATGCTACTACCATACTGCTACTATGGTTGCTGGCGCACTAGTAATTATAATAACAAAACAACAATTATTACAGTAACAGATCTATTCATAAATAAGATAGACAAAGCAACATACATACCTTCATTAGACGGGACAGCGATGGAAGCACGTTGATTGGAGGATATATCTGTCCAGTTAAACAGAAAGAAAATAAAACTTCTTGTTACGAATTTATACACCTTTTACTTGTCACTTTATCATTCCTAGGCTTCCTATAGGCTATAGTTTATTAAAAAGAAATCAAATGCAAGCTCTATTGATGGATCTGGAACAATTTACAATTTTGAAATTAATTGCATCAAAACCAATGTCCATGTCCCTAATGTTATTACCATAACCATACCGCTTGTCTTCCTTCAAGTTATGCCATAATTAACCAAACATGTCTTCGGAGCACCACAAAATCACCAAAGCTATGCAAAGATATGAAACGTCTAGTTCTTACTAGTGCCTTCAAGCAAGAGCGAACTTTCCTACATGCACATCCCTATTCCCTTTTATGCATGTAATGGCAGGCATGCATACAGTCGTACCCTAGTCCAGTTTAACTAGCATTTCCAAGAACTAAACAAGAAAACCTGATGGTGGTAAATAACTCAGCTTTGCAATCTTACTTGTCGATTATGGAGCTGTCTGTCAATATAAATCTGTCCCTCAGTAATATAACCAGTAAGATCGGGAGTGGGATGCGTGATATCTGATCAATAAAAAAGTCTAAGTTCAGATGAAGTGTGACTTCAAAAGCTCAAACGAGTAATATGCCAAAAAATTGACATGGTTTGCCAAAACTGAATTACCATCATTGGGCATCGTTAAGATTGGAATTTGTGTGATGGATCCCTTTCGTCCCTCAATTCGTCCAGCACGCTCATAAATTGTTGCAAGATCAGTATACATATAACCAGGATACCCACGCCTTCCGGGCACTTCCTCTCGGGCAGCAGATACCTGTTTAAGCCATTGTCCATTAGTAGTTTGTCTTATGCCAATGGTCTCAGAACATAATTACAAAATATTACGAAGAAACTTGACCGCTACAGTAAAAAACTGAAGTAGAATTTATTTTACGAACTTCTGTAAAGGTTTCACCCCTTCCGGCATATTATTTGTTTATACCCTTCTTGGAAAATCACCAAAAAATGGCATAGGAGATGCATATCAGATTATTGAATTTATCAGGTTGACATACATGCTATCAAGTTGCACCGTAGACGGTGCAAGGTACACTAGTACTGTGGTGCAAGGTACACTAGTACTGTAATACGTGATTACCTCACGAAGGGCATCGGCATAAGAACTCATATCTGTTAATATGACGAGTACATGCTTCCCACATTCATATGCCAAGTATTCTGCAGTGGTCAGAGCAATCCGAGGAGTAATAATACGTTCAATGGTGGGGTCATTTGCCTGAGAAAATAAAGTACAAGAATTAATTTTCATAAAAGCCATCATTTCACACTAATTTTCTATTATTGAACTTCCAGATGACAGTGCAGGAAATTGATTCGATGATGCAAAAACCACAAAAAAGGGTTTGAACTTAATTTCGAAATACCAGGTTTAGAAAAAGGGTCACTCTTTCCATCGATCCGTTTTCCTCAAAATCACGTTTAAAGAACTGTGCTGTCTCCATGTTGACTCCCATAGCTGCAAACACAATGGCAAAATTGTCCTCTGCCCCGTCCTGTAAAAGTGTTGTTAAACCAATCAGATCCATAAGTTAAAACACAAAATCAAAACAAATAACAGTTACGTCTTGGATAACAAGAAAGCAGTCATCTCCACAATTTAGGTTCGTATCCAACATTAAGTGATCCTATATTTGCAGAACAAAGTCAGTTTCAACCACATAAGTTACATAACACATTTCGGTCTAATCTCACTGGGAAGCGAAAAGGCACAAGAGTCACACACTAGAGTTGTAGTTTCCTAGATCATAGTAGCACATCAGGTAAAAAATTTCAATATTGAATCGTTACTAGATGGAATTAAAATGGTAGGCCATATATACCTCTAGAAGACTTTCTGATTTCTCCAACCGCTTCACCAATCCAGCCTGGCGGCATATCTGAGCAGCTATTTCATTGTGGGGAAGACCAGCGGCAGAAAAGAGTGGGATTTTCTGACCTCTGGCAATTGAATTCATGACATCAATCGTTGAAATCCCTGTTTGTATCATCTCTTCAGGATATGTCCTCTCACTAGGATTGATAGAACTACCTGGAGAAGACAAAAGCAGATTACACTACATAGAAATATTGAAATAAATAGCACAAAAGTATACTAAGTATTAACAAAATTAAATATCTACTAAGTTGGTTCTATAATACCACATACCAGAAATATCCAAATAAGCCTCAGGCAGAATAGGAGGCCCATTATCAATGGGTTTCCCTGAACCATTAAATATGCGTCCAAGCATGTCCAATGAAACAGGAGTTTTCAAGACCTGCAAAACAAGTAGCAACTGAGGTTTTCAGAAGAGCAGAATTTTACTTTTAGAGGAGATATCACACACCGAAAAGAACCTACATTGCAACAAGTGAAATGGAAGTATAAACCATCCTCATTCCTCAAGGACAAAGACAAAATAACTTTCGCATTAAAGCCACATATCAAGGAATTGATCCCTCAAGCTTACGCAGAATAGAAAGACGAATACTTCATTTTTTTATTTCCTTTTTTGAACCTCTTCATAGTAAGACGACCAACTCATCCTTCAAAACAATCACTATGTTTGGTTCTCCTCTCAGAAATAATCTCCAAAATTTTTGACCATTTCGTCATCCCGTTTTTTCGTCTTTAGTGGTTTTTTGTCAATTTTTTTTACTTATTTTATACTTTTTGGATGTACATAGCGTACCTCTATTCAAAAAGTAAAAGAGTTTGTTAAAATGTTAAAAAAAAAATTACTAAAGACGGAAAAATACACAAAATTATAGAAATTTTTTATCTCAAAACTGACAACAAAACAAAGTAATGCTTTTGCTTATTTCCATAAAGGAGATCCATGGAAGTGAATTAATTGAAGTCCTGGAATACATCCACCCCATGCCAAAGAACAAGATGTACAATTAATGGGAAATTCATTACCTCACCCGTAAACTGCACTGTGGTGTACTTGTTATCAATTCCAGATGTTCCTTCAAAAACCTAGTCCGAGCTCACAATGAAACAATCAGAGAATCCAGTCACTTGCGAAAAATTAACGAGAAAAAGTCAAGTATGAAGGGGCATGCAACTGCTTAACAGAAAACAGGGGCATACAACCAAAAGTGTTTTCAGGAGGAGCATACACCACAGCTGAATGAAAATAGCTTTCAGGTACCTTGCAAAGTTAAAAGCACCATAACAAGACCCATGTAACCTATATTGACCCATCTCTGGTTGCGGTCACACACGGTAAGGCTATACCAAGGGACTAACCAAACCAAACTGAGCCATAAGTCCCAATCAATTGGGGCGGTTACCCCTACCATTCAGCGAAAGGTTTCGGTTCTCGTTCTATCACGCAAAATTTTACCAGACATCCATCTCAACATTCTCATATCAACTACACTCATCCTACTCGCATGACGTTTCTTAGTGGCCCAACACTCTCTGTATAACATTGCTAAATCTATGCCGTAGCACATGAATTAGAAGACATTTTTAAAAGCATAAAAGAAAGTAGGAACATAAAGATTGAACTTGCAACGTGAAATATCAAGGAGCCAATTCTTATTGCAATTCACATCATGCGTAGACCAACTTCAAACTTTGAAGCTCCATAGACCTAACAGGTGATGGACGGTAACAGAAAATTAGGAGGTGCGAAGAAGGTGACATTTGACTCTTGAGAGAAACAAATATAAAGCACAACCATGTTTCCAAGCATGGGGAATGATCAATAACATACAAAGTGATGCTGAAATGGTTATGGTAATCACCTGAACAACGGCCTTCTCCCCATCAACTTCTAGGACTTGACCACGTCGCGTTGTTCCATCTCCCAATCGAATATTGACAATCTCTTGATACTTGGGTCCCTGCAATTATAACATCAAACCTTTTGTTACACGTTCAAATAAAAATGCAACTCAAACAGTGCACACCAAGTATGGAGAGAACAATACCCACTTTGACTTTGTCAAGGATAACCAGTGGTCCAGCAACTCCAGAAACGGTTCTGTACTCTGCAAAAACATACAGCAATAAAGGGCTACATCAAGCCAAGGAAGGAGATTGCTTATTTGAGAATGAAGAAGGCGGCTTTTACCATAACTAGATCAATCAGACCATCGAGTCTAACAAACCCTGTGTGCCACGGATATGTGCCAGAGCGAGTACAAGGTATTGGTAAATACCTTCTGCTAGTGACACATTGTTAGCAACACAATCTCCAGAGTAGTGGAGCCAAGTATCTCAGAAATTACGACGCATAAGGGTATGCTCCTCACGAATGGAGGAATCCAAAAGCAAGCACGTGTCTTCACCTTGGTTCAGGGATGTTTCTATATACAGGTCTTGTTCTCTAGGATTGATAGAGTTAAGCATTCCCGAGCGGTATCATGAAAGGTATCACACAGACCCAAAGGTCTTAGGCATTGGGTCACAAGGTAGCACCATGGCACCCATAATTGCAGCATTTGCTTTGAGAATGTTACAGACCTTGCTCCTGATCTACTCTATAATATACAAGGCATACAATTATCACCCTAGAGCAAGATCGATGAGTCTTTTCAAGAGGGTGGAATGGTTAAGCATGCTAGTGCAAGCATGGAAAGGGCATGCTCAGCGGAGGCTATCTTAATCGGGTAAAGGGAAATTGAGGCAAGCTAGGCAAGCAAGCAACCTTGCCCTAATTCGACATATAAGAAATTCAAATCCCATCTGAATTCTGCTGTCAACATCCTCAAAAACGCTTTCTAATTGGGAACACATGCTATATAGAACAGACTTTATTTGGTACCCATCATCAAGTAAGGCATTAGCATCCAACTCTAAACGCTCTCTGTTAAAGTCCTTAAACTTGCTTTAGAGTACAAAAATCAGAGTTCTTTCCCATGTCATGTCCCTGTACCGAAATAATCCTGTACCTCTTCGTTGCAGCTGAAATTGCACGGGAATGGAGGTACAGGCACAAATCCGGTACATAAGATTTGAGTCTCGCTCTTTCCAATGATCCATTCATAGCAAAATGAACAAATTTTCAACTTGGCCAGAGGCTATAATTGAATTTCACACATCATAAATATTGCTAAGATCTGAAATAATCAATCAGATACTTGATTCTATACATTTCCAGGACTTACCCATGCCGATCTCAAGGGTACCCTCCTCCATGTCGACGTTGTTCGTCGCTGCACCCATAATTCAACCTGAAACAGAAAACACAAAAATTCGCTAAAAAAAGAAGGGACCAAATGTAATACTCCTGAATCTGTGTTGCATGGATTGTATCATGGTTTGTGGATTGGATTGGAACATCCCCTTACTCTTGAAGGGGATTTATTTGCTAGGCGCCAAACAAGAGAGAGAGAGAGAGAGAGAGAGAGAGAGAGAGAGATCTGTACCTTTTGGATGCAAGATTTTGGGCTGGTTCTGATCTCTGGTCGAATATAATTGGGGACACGAGGATATATCTCGTGTAAATTACATATTAGACCATATAGTTTGTTGTCCTTGTCTCAAATTACGCATCGTACTTAATACTATTTTCACTTTACACCCTGAGAGACTTCTAGTTGGATTATTGTTTCTTATCCGTGTTGGCAAATTACGTATATCGTTACTTATATTGTTACGTTCTTGTAAACTTATAAGTCTAGAATTTATTTCAATATTTTTTACTTTTTATTTAGTTTTTCGTTATAATTTTTTGCATTAATTATCTATCATGACAAGAAGAGTTTACAAAGTACAAAGTTATGACAAAAAACAAAAAAAAAAAGTTATCAAAGCTGTCTTATTTGTTTAAAGTGTCGTCTTATTTGAATTTTTCCAACATCGGTCTATACTTTTATACTTTTTTGATCAATCTCGTTAAGACGAGCGATTAACACCAAAAACTACAACGAAAAGCTTAAAAAAAGTTAAGAAAAATTAAAAATACCATAATAAATTTCAGACTTATAAGTTTATAAAAATGCACTATTTTCCAACTGCTCATATTTCAGGATATAATTCTCTCATTTCTCAAAAACCTGAGTTTAAATGTAAGAACAAAATGCTCAAAACTCGACAGACCGCGCACACTCTTTAGTGAAGTTCATATGCATTTCATAAACAACGTTGCTACTCACACAACAATTATGCACATATTGTAGTGTGGGGCTCAATACCAGTTCCATACAAACGATCCGTGCCGTTTAGTTAATGTAAAATATTTTTTTAAGGATCCTTACAAAAAAATTGGTTCAATCCAATACATATAAGTGCGCAATTCAATCATATAAGTATAGCAAGTTTTAAGGTGTTTATGAGACCTGCAGATGGGTGTTTTTTCCTTCTTTGTTGTGCCTTTCTCTACGGTAAAAGTAGCAAATGAGCCAAACAATTAATCATTGATCAATTTTCGCAAAAAAAATATATGGAAGTACCAAATAGGCGAAGCGTATATTCAGCTAGACATCTAGTCGAACACCAGGCCGGCCTATCACCTGATGGTTTGAAACCACAAACCGAACAGCTATCGCACTTTCATCTCGAGGAAAAGCGCATCGGTTGTAGTGCAGTGCTAACAAAGGAACATGCTTTCAGAAAAAATATACTATATATTTAATACGGAGTATTGAACAAAATAAGAGGAATGGGAAAATTGTTGAGAAGTTGCTACAGAGAAAGAGGAAGAAATTTGGTTTTAATAGTTAAATGAGTGATACCGAGTGATAACCTAAAGTTCAGAGAAACTCTAATTTTTCATATAAGCTTCAGCCAGGAGAGGCGATTATAGGAAACTTAGTTTTAATTAGTCATTCTATTGCAGAAGGTGAAGGTGGACAATATATATATAGGCGGCCGTGACGGCTTTCTTTCTTTTTCCAAGGAGCTGTCAAACATTGCCTGTTACCAATTGGGTGGCCAACGGCAGTACATTCTGGCATTGAGACGGTGGACGAAAGCAAATGCGGACAGAAGAGGTTAGGCAGTTGCTTAGTAAGAGGAGGGTACTTTGGTCTTTTAAGACCTGCTGCAGGAGAAACCGCCCAACTGCCTCTCTTATAATAGGCAGTAGATGCATATTGATTCAAACGCGCATTGCTCCAATAGACGACTAGTCACAACTATCAACCAATTTTGTAATAACAAACCAGATACTAAAATTGACACAAAATTTAATAATTGCTAAGATAGAGCATGCCAAATAACACGTTGGACCGCCACTTTTGAAACCATAATTGCAACCACATGTAGAGATATCGGCTTGCAAAGAAGAAACTGTGATTGATAAGATTTTTTCATTTCATAAAGCAAGGTATTTTCACTATGATAATATTCTGACATAATGGAGCTTTCAGCAGGCCAAGCGTCGAACAAGCTAGCACAAAGAAATCCAGATCAGCACATGGAGGGGGTTTGTCCTTGAAGCTGCAGAAGAAGATTTAGAAGACCAGTTAATAACACACATATACTAGCCTCATAACCGCGTTATTCGCACTAATGGGACAGTTGATAAAGATTCAGCCAAGATTTTCTATTAAGAAGTGCACACAAGTAATTATCAATGCCATTGATGCTGACAATAAAATAGGCCTCTGGTCACGCCCATGTGTGGATTTAGCAAACATTTCATCCATGAAACTAATACACTCTTGCATCATGCAATAGAGAACCAACAGTTTATTGTAATGGAAATACTTGCTCTGCAATCAATCGGCAGAGATATAGTTGGTGTTCAACAAATGATGTACGTAAAGATGGTGGTCAACCATAAGGGGGTTGGGAACCAGGTCACCACAATCATTTTCAGATTAGTTAGCTACAGGAATGACATAAGGTGGGAACAAGTGACAGCAAAATATAAATATGTTAAGGAGTAAAAATATAAAAAGTCACCTCCCACCAAGCGCAGTTTCATAACAGCCCTAAGACAGGAAGGCATAGTGGAATTTCAAAAACCTCGGGGTAGGTGTTAAGTTACCAAAAGAAAATCGTGTGAAAAGTCATATATATATATATATATATATATATATATATATATATATATTACTCAAGTGCCCAAACCAATGAAGAACAAGAAGTAAACATCTCTTTCTAAGAAACTGATGACCCGATTGACATAACCTTAGCAATCCAGAGTAAGCAATCTGAAGATGCAATACATGTAAGAGGAGTGTGTGTACAGTGTTTAGCAAGACATTTTAGACAATGAACCACAAGACCTTTGCATAGATCGAGTAATTAGAAGGATAAAGAATCCAATGAAATTGGTACATCTAACTGTTTGAATGCCTAGCAGAAAGGCTATCTTTTTTCTTTTTTTTTTGAACTTCAGAAAGGCTATCTTAACTAAGTCCAGAATCAATGTTCGAACAGACAACTAAAAAAGTATCATCATTCATTATCCAAAAGGCCAAAGGTTTATGAAGGAATCCTTCTCTTTTGCTTACAAGGGGTTCTGTTTGAATGCATTGCAGAGAGGCTATCTTTCTTCTTCTTTTTGAACTTCAGAAAGGCTATCTTAATAAAGACCAAAATCGATATTCAACCAGACAACCTAAAAAGTATCGTAATTCAAAATCCCAAAAGGCCGAAGGTTTATGAAGCAATCCTTCTCTTTTTCTTACCAGGGGGGTTCTCTTACATAGTTCGCGCCTTCTAAGTAGAATGGACACAACATGGAACAACAAGTAAGGTGGGCACAACACCAATACGTACTAGTAGTTAAACCTGTGAAGAGGAGTTCTTACATACAAACCAATTTTAGAAACTTTGCAGCAAAAAGCAAACTTGATGTGATTAAGCTGACGAACCTGCAACATAACTCTGCTCCTAAATAGTTCAAGGAACCTCTTCCATGTCTTCAACACATAAATTCCCATGCTTCACCCAGTAATAAGAAAATGCAATGCCAGATTTCAATGGCACTAGTTGTTATCTTTATTGTCACCAATGACCATTGTAGTCATGATGCCTACTGTAATGTAATGTAATGTAACGGGTGGAACTACAGAAAGTTCAACGGAAAAAAATCAACAAAGGATGCGCAAGCACTCATAGGCATAGATCTTAACTTAATAGACTTAAATCTTAAGACACAAAATATTAGCTCCTTTTGTTAGGGAACGAGATAACCTCCATAGAAACACAATAAATACGACTTTAATTTTGGAAACAAAATAGCAGTGAAAATGCAAATGAGTAAAATATAATGCGGAGATATGCTACCTAAAGAATGAGGTAACCTCCAAAGAAACACGGGCACCAAAGTCAAAATCGTACTCACGCTTGACACTGGGATTGCGAAGTGTCAGCTATCGAAACTCCTTGGACATGGATCGACCACATCATTTCATTTTCCTATAGAAATGTTGAGGACAAAATTGCAATGAAAATGCAAATGAGTAAAATATAATGCGGAGATATGCTACCTAAAGAATGAGGTAACCTCCAAAGAAACACGGGCACCACAAGTCAAAATCGTACTCACGCTTGACACTGGGATTGCGAAGTGTCAGCTATCGAAAGTCCTTGGACATGGGTCAACCACATCATTTCATTTTCCTATAGAAATGTTGAGGACAAAATAGCAGGGAAAATGAAAATGAGTAAAATATAATGCAGAGATATGCTACCTAAAGAATGAGGTAACCTCCAAAGAAACACGGGCACCACAAGTCAAAATCGTACTCACGCTTGACACTGGGATTGCGAAGTGTCAGTTATCGAAACTACATCAATTCATTTTCCTATAGAAATGTTGAGGACACAAAAATTAGGATTGTAAAGCCATGTACTAAGATGCTTGAGCACATTCATTTAATACCTGAGCTGAAATCTCTGCTCAAGCTTGGTTTGAAAAGCAATCGAACGAACTTTAGCAAAGTCTTTACATAATATTCAAGCTCAGAACAGCTTGACATGGAATATATCATTTGACAAATAAAGAATGGAGCCAAAGGAAAAAACATGAACTTCAGGTTTAGAAAAGTAAAATTAACTTCTGAAAAAGAGAGAAAAATGAAGCGTAGAACAACACGTGCAAACACATTCCTAAGATATGGGTAAGAGATAACCCAAGTTGCCCATCCTCCACCTTCAAAAGATTGCCAATTGAAAGGTCCTTAAAGGATGAGCCCATGGACATTAGGAAGAAGACAATAGTGGATCCACGACTATTGAACAACATCTTACTACATACCACTAACAAACATTGTAAAAGTTCACAAGGCAATATTGGTGTACGTCAATTTTACAATACTATATAAAAAGGCATTGTACAATACTATATAACAAATATTTCAAGTCCACCACCACCCTTGTCCTTTTATTAATTTCTTTTCACATCCAACTAAATATGCAGGGGCGGGCCTGCCATGTAGTAGGGCATAGACACAAAAGCCAAAAATGAACCCAACGGTGTTGTTGGGTCTATTTTGGCCTCTTTCATTCTCAATTGGATGATCAATACTACATATTTAATTTTAAGGTATTAATCTATTATTTTCAAGACAAATGATTGTAAAACCATATTTTACCTTCAGAAGTAGTCAAACTCTCAGTTTCCCTGGCTTCAGCTTCATTGCCAGTTTCATGGCTATATCTAATGAGAGTCTCTTCCAAATTATACCCAAAAGATTATGAGGATGCAGAGCCTTTGTGATTACAGAACATAAGCAAGCAAATTGTAATAACTGCATTTTTGTAAATCAAATTGTGGGTTTATTAATACTTTATCTTGGATAACAAGAAAAGGTTTGGGATTTGATTTATGAAATCTAGATAGATATTGACTATGGAGGCACGTGGAATGGAAGCGAACCATTTGGTGAGGTGACAACATAGCATGCTAAGCTACTTATGAGATTCACACATGCACAAAAGAAAGAAGGATTACGTTAGAAAATAAGGGGGTAAGATCAAACTTACTTTGTTTGGTGTTAACCTTGAAGGTCGGCTTCCATTCTTCATTAAGATCGACCATTTCTCTTAAAAATCTTCCACAACTTGTCCACGGGCTATTTTTTAGTTTCATAATCCGCACCAATAAACTAGCAACTTCATTTCCTTCTTTAGGAATATGACAAATATTATAGTCTTCGGACGAGTTAGGGGAAGGTTCCTGCAATCATCCCAACGTTTTGTTGGAAAGGGGACTCTCCACAGGGCATTCACTACCCTATTGCAGTCCATTTCTACTGGTAGTTTATCATATCCTTGTACTATTGCTTCATTAATTGCAAATTCAAAAGCCATAAATTCTGCATGACCTGGGCAATGAACATCTTCAAATTGCTTTCTTTGATACCCCTTAACTCTACCCTTGGAACATGTGAAAACGATCACACCTACACTAATGACTCCCCCCTCTATTTCCTCAAATCCAGCGTCGCAATTTACTTTAATCCACTCATCATGTGGACGTTAGGTGATCCGCGCAATTACAGAGTCAACTACCTGCCTGTTAAAGAGCTCAAATGCGCAGATCACCCAACGCCGCCCACAAGATGAGTGGATTCAAATAAATTACGACTCTGTATTTGAGGAAATAGAGGGGGAATCATAAGTCTAAGTGCGATCGGTTTCACATGTTCCAAAGGTAGAGTTAAGGATATCAAAGAAAGCAGTTTGAAGATGTTCACTGCCCAAGTTTTACAGAATCCATGGCTTTTGAATTCCCAATTAATGAAGCAATAGTGCAATAATATGATAAACTACTTATAGAAATGGACCGCAATAGGGTAGTGAAGGCCTTGCGGGGCGATTCCCCTTCCAAACAAAACGATACGATGATTACATGAACCTTCCCCTCAAGTCGTCAAAAATTATGAGATTTATCATGTTCCTATGGAAGAAAATGAACTTGCTGATTTATTGGTGCAGATTACAAAGCTTGAAATTAAGAAACAGCCTGTGGACAAATTGTGAAAGATTTTTGAGAGAATGACCGATCTTAATGAAGAACGGAAGCCGAACTTCAAGGTTAACACCAAACAAAGTAAGTTTAATTTTTCTACCCTAATTTTTAACGTAACTCTTCACTTTTCCTTTTTTTTCATTTTTCTGTTTGTTCACTTGTGAATCTCATAAGTAGTTTGTCACCTAACATGTCATGTTGTCAACTCACCAAACTATTTGGTTCACTTCCATTCCACGTGCCTCCATGGACAATATATATCTAGATTAACACAAATCCCAACGTTTTCCATGTTACTCCAAGACAAAGTATTAATAAACCCACAATTTGATTTCAAAACATGTGGCTATTACAATTTGTTTGCTTATGTTTTGTAATCAAAGAGGGTCCGCATCCTAAGCAAGGGAAACTAAGAGTTTGACTACTTCCAAAGGTAAATTACGATTCTACAATCATTTGTCTTGTCTTGAAAATAATAAATGGATATCTTAAAATTAAATACTTAGTTTTGATCATCCAATTGACTATGAAAGAGGTCAAAAATAAACCCAACAACACAGTTGAGTTCATTTTTAACTTTTGTGCCTATGCCCTACTATATGGCTGGCCCCTGCATATATTAGTCGGATGTGAAAAGAAATTAATAAAGGGCAAGGGTGGTGGTGGTGGACTTGAAATCTTTGTTATATAATATATTTTTTATGAGTCGAGTCCTATGAGCTACAAGTGTCATAATGGATCTGAAATAATCGAATTTTGCACATATACAATAGGGAAATGATATTGGCGCTCCAAAAATTGATGCAGGCACTCCAAAAAACAAAGAAAAGTGGCTTTGAAGTTGCACTAATTTTGGAGTGTCTGCATCAATTTTTGAAGTGCCAATATCATTTCCCAAACAATATTGCTAAGACGTAAGATATGAAATAATCAACTCTAGTGATCTAAGGCTTGGGACTTAGGGGTTCACTCCCTCCTAAGGTCTCAAGTTCAAAACCTCTTTAGGTGCTATCAATTCCTCTGGCTAGTCCACACGGAACTTTACTCAAAGTCTCAAACTTTAATTTTGGTTCCCACAAATGGGTGCACATAAGCTGGCCCAAGCACCTAAGTTATAAAAAAGAAAAAGAAAAGAATACATGAAACAATCAAGCAGATAGACGATTCTATACATTTCCAGGACTTACCCATATCAATCTCAAGGGTTCCCTCCTCCATGTCAAAGTTTTTTGTCGCTACACCCATAATTCAACCTCAAATAAAAAGAAAAATTGCTAAAAAGAAGGGTCCAAATGTAAAATACTCCTAAATATACGTTGAATGGATTGGATCATGGTGTGTGGATTGAATTGGACATCCTCTTACTCTTGAAGGTGATTTATTTGCGAGCCACCAAATCTAAATTGGGGAGGGGGGGGCGAAGAGAATGCAAGATTTTGAGCTGCCTCTGATTTCTGGTCGAATATAATTTGGGGGACGAGCATTTATCTTGTGTAAATCACATATTAGACCATATAGTAGTTTTTTATCCGTGTCAGCAAATTACTCTTACTTTTTTTTTGAACGGCAATCACTCCTCGTACTTAATACATCCTGAAACTTCTAGGTTCCGTTTGTTTTGACGTAAAAAAAAAAAATTACTGAGAAAAATATATTTCATGTAAGTGTTTGGTGCAACACTTACAAAAATTTACCAGAACAAAAATTCTCCACCAGATAGTTGAGATTAAAAATTCAATTTTTACAATCATGCGAGATCACTGCCCACTTGTAGAGAGACTAGGTGAGATGCGACGTGCAAGGCACGTCTGTCATGCCCATTGAGAAGAATGATGTTGAATATTTATGGAATTGTACAAGTAGTTTAGTCTAGTAAATGTAAGTGAAGTCAACTATCAGAAAATAAAGAGACAACAAAACTAATGGCATAAAACCTTTTGATTCAACATTCCTCTAACCTCCTGCCTTAACCCATTAAGTTTAAAAAAATGTCTTCAACCCAAGACTAATGTCCTGCACAATAACAATAAGTTTACGGATGTAGCCATGGCACTCACATACTTAAAACTTCAAAGCAAGTGCAATTCGACATTACTGTGCAATTATCCTCACTAACATTCCTATGCTGAGCCCTATAACCAACCATTTCACTGTAAGAAATTACTGGTTTTATTTTGAGTAAACAAAGAGAGGCCCTAAGGAAAAAGCAACCACACTATTATTTTCAGCAAAGATGTATTAAGGCTCCGTTTGTTTGGACGTATTTTACATATTTTCCAGTGTTTGGTTGTTAAAATTGCTGGAAAATAATTTTTTGGGGAAAATCTTTTACACTCTTGGGGGTAAAATGATTTACCATGGGAAACCCGGTAAGTTGTTTTCCCTTTTCCATTCTGTTGTCCCATTCCACGGGGACCACGACCACCTTCTAATTCCTAACACTTACCGCTCCATTATCTGTTCAGATGTTCCTCACTGCATCTCTCTCTCTCTCTCTCTCTCTCTCTCTCTCTCTCTCCCTCTCTCCTTGCACTCCTGCACACACCAATTTTTGTTCTCTCTCCAAACATCAACTACTCACATGCTAGGCCAATGGATGAGCTATTGTCTATTTTTTTGTAAAAAAATTTATTGAAATTTAACCAAACACCGGAAAATAAAAGTTTAAAGTTTATTTTTACAAAAAATATTTTAGATAAAAAACATTTTACATTGTAAAATATTTTACATCAAAACAAACGGAGCCTAAGCACCCACAAATCAAGGAATAAGTGCTTGACAATTCTACGAAACGTAATCTTTACACAAACCAATAATTAGTCAACAAATATATGGACAGCTATAAGTTTGCACCACGTCAATCGTGCAACCTTTCCAATCAAACTGCAGTACCAAACAGTGATAGAGGACATTGAGGTGGCTAATTGTTTTTATTAGGAGTTCCAAAGATATCATGGCACTTACAAAAATCCTTTGTTTTCTTCGAAATGCTTATCAATCATGAACCTTAAATCATTCATATACACACTCATCAGTACTCAGTAATGCTTCCAACATGAAAAAAGTTGTTTTAAGAACAACAAACATTCATCAAGGAGCAAATATAAGAACCCTTTTCCGCAAGAAAGAAAAATTTGAGACTCAATCTTGGTTACAATCTTACAGCATTCATTGTACAGCCACTTTGAGCAAAAATCTAAAGGATAACTTAACTTCACATACCTCAATTTTCTCAAACAGCCCAACAACAAACAGCAAATGTTTCTTAAGAAACTCTTTCGCCCGACTATCCGAATTAACTCGACTGACAGATTCACCCGTTTTCTTGTCCAGATCACAATTTCTTGCCTACAACAAACCAATAGAAAACCAAAGTTGAATTCTTTATATCCCACTAAATAGACAAAGAGAAACATTATGCATTCGCAGAGACATACAAATATTCAAATGCAGATATGTAACATAGGTTATGTATTTGAATTACTCAAACTTGAATTAGAGTTAAAAACCAACCAAATCTCTCTCCACTTTCTTTGTTCAAACTCATATCCATTTGAGTAGTACTCATTGTTCTCAAATCAAGGGGGCATTCTTTGAAATTTCCAAGGCAAAACTTGTCACTTACAAGCCTACTACTCTTCAAGCCTTTACTTACACTTATGCTTAAAACTGGATTTTTCCTTTGGCATGGTTCTTATCAAATGAAACTTTTACCCAAGTGGGTATGTGAGAACTTAAAAAACCACTAGCGGGGGACACTACATTTTTTTTCCTTCATGCGTAGGTCAAGAAATTCTATAAACGGAATAAGGGCTATGAAACCACCCCCCACGCCCCCCCCCCCCCCCCCCCCCCCCCCCCCCCCCCCCCCCCCCCCCCCGGCAAATGCTTCTATTCAGGGGTGCTAACAAGGCAGTTAGCCGACCCCGACTTGGGATTTTTAACTCCCTACGATATCCCGGTGGCCAAACAAAATAAACACTATTTTCACCAAAACGAAAACAGCGGAAACTTCAATATCTAACGATTTCCACTAAAAGAGCTGCAGAATAACAAATCGCAAGGCAAAACGATGAGAACTCGTAACTCTTTCGCACGAGAACCTGAAAACCCTAAACACCCAAATCACAGCCAGAAAAATGGGAACAACATGGTATTTTAGAACACACCACAGCAAACAACGGAAACAGTAATTTTCCAGCTGCAACTAAGTTAGCTTCACTTCCACACGAACGATCTGGAAGCGGTGGGAAAATCTCCGTAATGTAAAAACAAAATCGCTAATTGAAACCCACACCGATGAAGAACTTACCCAGCGAGGACGACGATCCTTGTCGGAGCCGCAGGAACTGGGCTTATCTTCGCCGGAGCCAACGAAGACGACGGCGACGCAGAATCTTTGAAGGCGGAGGAATACCGAGGCTGCTGGAGAGCGATTACGAGGGCGGAGGGCGGTGCAGCTCGCCCAAAACTCTCTCTCTCTCTCTCTCTCTATATATAGATGTAACTTCCCCTCCTAGAAACAGCGAGAAGTAGTAGAAACAGGCAAACAGCGAGAAGGAAGGAATGAGAAGATCAAAAATGTTTTACTAGTTGTTATTTATCTATTTAGCAAAGGAAAATGAGTAAAATGTTATCTGTAAAAATATTTTACGTCAAAATAAATAGAGTCCTAGTTTTTTTTTTATATATTTATTAATAAAGATGGGAATTGGGCGGGGCGGGTTGGATGAATAATACTCCCGTTTCCGACCTGTTTTCTAATGGAGTGGAGTTTGAGCAGAGAAAATCGGGAGATGTTGGGATTGAAATAATTAGGATCCCATTCACCATTATAATTTTCATTATTTTTATTCTCAAGAGGGTTGGATTAGAGAAGTAAATATTAAAGAGAGATAATAGTTACAGTAAAAGATAAAAATAAAGAAATGAAATACTAATTTATTACTTGGTGTTTTTCTCTTGTTATGTTTAAATAGGTGAAATCTATATAGATATGTAAATACGAAAATAGTATCAACTACCATTATAGTTTATAGGGGTTAGGTCGGATTAAAACGGAGTAGGGAAAGCAAATAGACTATCCCCACCCCATTTTCTTCTCGGATCAGTGAATACCAGCTCGAATGGTGATGGGGATCATGCTCAGAGGTAGAGATGTGACAGGAAATTGTCAATCCCTTTAATTTAGAAACAATATCAACCTTCCATACATGAATTTCCTCTCATGGGAATTGATAAACCATTCGATAGAGAACTCACTTTAATTCCGATAAAACAAAAACAAAAAACAGAGTACTCAGTTAAAACAACTAACCAAAAACAATTTTGCCGTTAAAAAAAAAAACCAAAACAAGATCTAAAAATTAGAGAAAAATCTTACTGAAAACATGGTTTTAGTGTTTCTCATCAAAAGAAATCATTCTACTTACCACTAATATTAGTCTTACTTGCCATGTTTATTGTGACCAAAACTTAACACTAAACTCGTTCCCACTCAAAGGGACAAAATCATTTAACTTACTGTTAAAGCATGTCCTTTTATCGGTTAAATACAACCTCCAAAACTTGTATATGAGTCTGGACGGTCTTTCCATTCATTGTCAATTGATTTTAAGTTGGACATAGTATCAGAGCTAGACTGTTGGAGGTTTTTGGACAAGACTCTCTTGATTGGTTGCCCCGTTGTTTATACCTTAAACACACCTTGTTTCGTTATTTGTTGAGATCCCTATGTCATGGATCATTTGTTTACCTCTCCATGTGCGGGTCTGCAGTGTTGGTTAATTACAAAACCTCCGCAAATAGTATACGAGTCTAGACAGACTCTTCACTCATTGTCAATTGATTTTGAGTTGGATGCTTTAACACTTACCACTCAATAGT
Organism: Rhododendron simsii; assembly: GCA_014282245.1. Taxonomy (NCBI): domain Eukaryota; kingdom Viridiplantae; phylum Streptophyta; class Magnoliopsida; order Ericales; family Ericaceae; genus Rhododendron; species Rhododendron simsii. Next base: position 3,483,751 of record CM024953.1, on the reverse strand, counting down.
GTCTTTATTTTTGAATACATTGTGAATATTTTCAGTGTTACACTAATTTTATAGTTTATGAAATACAAAATGTCAATGTACTCATTTGCTATATAAAGTAGGATTTGAAAAGGTGAATACTGCAATGGAGGATATCCTCCATAACATTTTCATTCTTTGTATTTTAAGCATCAAATTCTCTTCCCTCAAATAGAAGGAAAAATTAGAAAATTTAAACTAAATAGAGAAACAAAAAATGGGTTCGAGATGCCCTTGAAAATTTGCTAGTTAAAAAGAAGAAGAAGAAGAAGAACCCCTCTCACAACCTACAAGCTAAGTCACATAATCCTTCAAAATATTCTGCGCTCCAACTCTCAATCCTCACTTTTGCAGATTTAATAATTTGGGATATAGTATATTCTAAAACACTTTCATGCTCTTGCTCAAGCACGCGCACAAGAATTTTGCGACTTTTAGACTACAAGCCAAAATATTAACGTAAAAACAAGTGGACTAATTCTATTCGGTTTGGGTTTTTAAGAAGGTTTTTGGAGAGTAATGAGTGGAGAAAAATATATAGAGAAAATTTATTGAAAACCGTGCTTAGAGATTTTGAAACCCCAAACGAACAAGGCCACCAGTTGGCTGAGTTCCCTCTTTGAAGCCAACATTTTTTCACCCAAAAAAAAAAAAAAAAACAGACCAATAGCGGTCACTGGTTTTACATTCGCCGTGTGATACTTGTATGTTACTACATACATCCTTCGAGGTTTCCTAATCCGAGCCCAACTAGGTTCATAACTCAAACCCAACCGGGTTTCACTTAAAGAAAGTCTTTCCATATATAGACACATAGACAACAAATATACATGCATACCCACAACGCTCGATTCAATACCCTGTGGCTGTCATCACGAGAGAGAGAGAGAGAGAGAGAGAGAGAGAGAGAGAGAGATGGTGAGTGTGAATGAAGCAGTGCAAAGCCTTAATGTTCGTGTATTCAAGTGGAACGAGGAGGTTCAGAACGTCGAATCGTCACAAGGATTGTTCCTGTTCCGCGTCAATATTGAAAATTTACGAAATTTTACTTTAAAACGACCTGAGTTGTTGTCAGTGTTTGAGCTCGTAAACTTATCAAATCGAGACTCCATCAAAGAGCTGGTTTCTCAGGCCATTGAAAGCAGAGAAGACTACTTGGACGACACGATTGCCAAACTGAGAGAAGCTATATCCGGATACCTGCTCGGTTGCTTCGACTTCGACATCCAACCACTGCCTTCCCTGAAAAAACCCATACTCGTTATTGTAGTAGATGTTGCCATATCCAAAAGGACAAACGGTGCAAGGAAGAGGCGCTTATCGTCCGACTTTTCTTCAGAGAGAAAAGAAACAGAAGATTCTCATGATGATGCCTCAAAAAAAGATTCTCGTAACGATGCTTCAACAGGTTCAGAATCCGTAAAGAAAAGAAAAGTTGGGGATGCTAGGGCTTATAAGAGGGAAATAAGGTCTCGGATGCAACAGAGGAAATTGTCTGATCAAGAACAAGTTGAGATTCGGGATATTTTGAGGTCGTGTTTGGAAGAACCAAGAGCTTCTATGATAATTCCAATAGTTGCTGGGGAACCTAAGGGGCTTAGTCAAGTTGAGGTTGTGGTGAAAGAGAAGGAATTTGCTGGTCGTGAATTGGAAGATGTGTGTTCGATATGTTTGGATGTGATATTACGAGCGACGACGGTCGCAAAATCTCCTTGTTCACATATCTTTCACAGAGATTGCTTGTTCCGGTGGCTGCCAAAGGATAGTCGCTGCCCCTTGTGCAGATCTATTTGTGCTACCTTGGTACAGTCATAGTTTGTTCTTAGTTTGGGTGATACCGTGATGGGTATCAAATTTTTATGTGGTTGGCTCGTTTCAATCTTCCTTCGCATTAAATTTTCTTCTCTATTGCCGTCTATCAATTCATGCATTCGTGTTAACAATATCAGCAAACAGTTAATATCACTCAACAAAAAAAAAATTCACTCAACAAAGATTCAGGTCTGTTCACCATAGGGAAAAAAATTTATGCCTACCTCTATCAAATTAGTTTTTCAAAGGATTCTCATTTAATGGGATGCTCTCCATTCATCATTGTTAAGTTTCTCCTATCCAGCAGCACTTCATAATATGGATAGCAGAGACGTATAATATGAAGACACTGGTTACCAGCACCCATAGAAATATATGTTTCTTCTGTGCTCTTATGATTTGTACGAACAAAATCCAAGCACAAAAAAACGTCGTGAATAAAATAGCAAGCGACGCCAGTTTCCAGTACCCACGTGGAGAAAGTAAATACAGGGAGGTTATTAGTTGGTTTAAATAAGCAACCTAAAGATCACTGTACAATGCTTAGCACGAAGTCAAGTAAGTGCGAGAAATCTGGTCATCGGGATTGAGACAAACGACAAGTTTATTGAGGGTCAACAGAACCTGGTATTCTAAAAAGAGCCCAATAAACCATCTGACAAGCAATCCATGCTATGTAATGTCCCCTCAACCTGCAAGAAGACCAAACCAACTGAAGTTCAAATGACTGGCAAAAGTCAAGTGGAGCTCAAGCTTATGAGAATTAGTCAGGAACTACAACTCAAGAGGAAGTTCATGTGAAATAAATTTAAGTGTGTATTTCAAGACTCTAACTTTGTGCAAAAGTTCAGTGCAAAATATTGGTCGGCCCATTTTTTTTTTTGGCAAGCCAATTCAATGAAGAACATAACCCATACAGGAGCAAGGGGCATTCCCCCAGAAACCAATAACTGACTACACCACAAAGCCTCACCACAAGACTAAATGTCCCAGTAACACCAGAACCTTAGACCAGCCTCAGGTTCAGAAGCAGAACTCGGCAAACCAAAACCACTAGGCAGTCAAGTCAGGCCCTGGCCACCTCTACCATCTTGAAACTGAGAAAACAATAGTAGAGATATGCCAAACCATGCAAATAACCCCATTCTTATCAGTTTTCGGCACCTGCCTCCAGGTGCCAAATCTTCCACGACATCAGTAAATTGTCTCATGACTATCTTTCAAGATTTTCACAGAATCCTTCACCATTTTCTGGTGGCAATAAGTTGCTACGTAAACGCAACTGGAAATCACAGATATGGATTGCTTATTTATGCAGCTGATGGCCAGAGCTAATTTTCACTATGAATTACAAATTGAATTCATATGATCATTAGGGTTATAATCACATCTTTCTCATGAGACAACACCACGATAGGCAGAAGAGTTGTCGTTATAAATGGAAAGAAAAATCAAAAGAAAAATGCTATATGGCACGGGTTCTTCTGTCACCAATTTGTATAATTGCCTACTTGGCGCAAGGTCTGCCCAGACCCGCTTATGACATCCATAGGATTGGCTCCAGGTTGGAAATAAAATAAGGAAAATCATATATTGCCCCGTCCCCCAAGTTATATAGAATGGAAAGACAAAATGTGGTGTTAAATTTTTCATAGGTCAGGTAAAATCTAACTTACCATGGGTGTAAAAGATTCAATTCGTTGAGGAGTAGAAATTCAATCAGTAGTTCTTGTAAGGCAGAATGAGCAGAAGAGTGGAAACAACTCCAGTTGCTTCATCCACAAACATTAGGGGACAACCCCATTTGCTTCATCCACAAGGACCACTTAACAGCCTCGGAAAAAAAAATCATTCCTTTTCAGCACAGTGAGAATGTTGCTATAAGTCCTTGTATCGGGTTCTATCCCATTTTTTCCCATTTCCTTCACCAAGCCCAAAGCGTCTTCAACCATTCCTGCTATTCCATACGCCTTTATCAACATGTTATAGCTGCACAAACTTGGCTCAATACTAGATTCTTTCAATTCCATCAGCACCTCAGCTACTTCTTCAATCCACCCTTGCTCTCCATATATGTTAATCATGATATTGTATCTATAGTGATCAGAAGCACAACCCGATTCCCTCAATCTCTGCAAAACACTCCTGAATTTCTCCATTTCGCCTTCTTTCCCATATGCATCCAACATAGAATTGTAGGCTACAAGAGAAACTGAAAACCCATCAACTTGCATCTCCTTGGCAATCGATGCCATGTTCCCCAAGTACTTATTTTGCCCATACACAGCAATAAGGGTATTATAAGAGATAACATCAACCACACCTCGTTTTCTAGCCATCCATAACACTTTTCTAGCGTTTTTGAAAAGCTTGGATCTTCCATAAACATGAAGCACAATGTTGAAAGTAATGGTATCAGGGTCAAAACCACGATCAAGCATCTCATCAAAAAGCCTTGACAGCTCATCAATTGGCAAGGCAAGAGCACAGCAGTTTATCACACATTTATACATTTCCTGATCCCAAGTGATTTCAGACTTCAATAATTTGTAATACAAAACTCTCAGGTTATCTAGCATGCCACATTTTTGATAAACGCGGAGCATGTCACAAATAAGATAAATATCAGGGACAATGTTCTTTTGTTTGTTGATCATCTCTAAAACCAAACAGGCACCTTTTAAATTCCCAGCTTTGATATACATTCTTACCACAACACTGAAGGTAATCAAGTCCAAGGCTATACCTGAGGATTTCAAATTCACATAAATGTTCTCTGCTTCTTTGAACCGCTTCATAACACTGTAAATGTCTATCATAGTGCAAATGATGTGCAAATTTAGCTTTTCATCAGATTTTGGCATACGGGTATATATCTTGATAGCATTCTCAAAATGACCCAAGTCCTTACATGAGCATATTAACAAATGGTACAAGTTATCCTCGAAACCCCGACCCTTCCACTTTTTATTTTGTAAAATTTTCACTGCATCATCAACCAAAAAGTGTTTCACATAAGCCTCGGCCAGAATAGAGCACAACGTCTGGTCACACAATACATGTTCATAAAAGGAACCTCTTAAAACTTGAGGCACTTTATCAAACCTTTCAAATCTCTCATATGCTTGTAAAAGAATACCAAGCATAGAAGAATACTGACAACCCATTGTAATCATGTCCTCAAGTGTTGTAAGGGCACCCCCCTCATCCCCATTTTTGCCTTGCAAATTGATCATTCTGTACATGTTGGATGAGTTAGGACGAAATCCTTCCCGTTTAAGTTCCTTATAGTACCACTGTGCCTCCTTGTAATTATTGGCTCTACCCCACCCTTCGATCATGGACCTGTATGTTGCTTCATCAGGCTCAATTTGAATGGCTCTTAGGTTATGGAAAAGGCGATGTGCATCTTCCATCTTAGATACCTTCCCATATCTGGTGATCAACATATTATAGACAACTATATTAGGGGAAAATCCAGCTTCTTGCATCGAAACCAATACAAGCTCAGCCTCCTCCAACTTGCCTTGTTGGCAATATGTATTAATCAAGACCAACCAATTCTCTATATTCAAGACAACTTCATCTTCTCTCAATAACTAATCACTTTTTCCGCTTTATCATACAAAACCAAACGGGTATAAATCGTCAGCATAGAAGAGTATGCTGATTGACATCTAACTCCGAAATTCCTCATTTGGGAAAAAGTAAACTCACCCTCAACATTCCTACTCTTTTGACAAAGACTCATGAGCATACCAAAAGTAGCCTGATTAGGTCGCACGCCATTTTCCAACATCATACGGAACCACTTTGCACCCAAACCCACGTGCCTTTGTTTAGAACAAGCATAAATAAGCGTATTGAAAACCTGAAAGTTTAGTTCACAACCTGATTCACTAGTCATTTCAAGAATCATCTTCTCCGCTAGATCCCAATCCCTTGCCCTCCCCACCGCCCGGAGAGCCCAAGTTATATACCGCTACATTCTGCTTCAACTTTCCCTTTCTTCTCATCCACTCGAAAAACTTCAGAGCTTTGCAATCATCATTAGTCCTCTCCAATTTTTTCAAGATAGAGTTGCAATGCTCGGTACTCAAAGCCCCAACTTTATCAGCATCAACACCGGAAATACTTTCCTCATCTACAACAATAGGTTTACTTTGTTGTTCTTTGCTGTAGTCACTATCATTCCCTCTACAAGTAGATTTAAAATACAAATCTTTCCTCACTTTCTACACATCCCGAACCCGTTGCTGTAGTCACTATGACACGTGGACTAGCGCCACTTGGAGTAGCTCTACCTAATCAGGTAACACCACTTGAAATAACTCTACCTAATTAGGTAACGCCATCTCAAGTGGCTCTACCTAATCAGGTAGAGCTATTTCAACTGGCTCTACCTTATAAAATAACATCTCTGCCCTCTCATTAATTTGATCACTTGTCTCGTGAATATGGAAATGAATTTTTTGGCGACGAAAAGAAGTTGCGTCGGCAATGTTGTCGGCAAAAAAGTAAGGTTGGCGGGAAATATTTTCCCGCAAAATATTTGCCGACGAAATTTTTTTCTTGCTATGAAATGTGCATTGGCAAAAGTTGAATATTTTGGCGACAACATTTTTGTTTCGGTGATTGCATCGCCAAAAGATAAATCTTTCGGTGATGAAATCTTTGTGACACATGGATATCTACTAATTTGCGAAAAAAAAGTTTGGTTTTTTTTTTTTTGAAAAAATATTTTTTTTTAGGCTCTAAGTTTGTTGACAAAAACTCATGGCGTAACCTGATTAGGTAAAGCTACTCCAAGTGGCGCTAGTCCACGTCATACAACCAATGTAGCACATGGCAGAGCGCCACATGGCAAATAGCGCCAATTGTAATGGCGCTACTCAAGTAGCGCTTGTTGAAGTGGCTCTACCGATTAGGTTTAAAAAAAATAGTTTGAAAATGAGAGTATTTTGGCTAATAGTTCTTAAAAAAAGATTACTTTGATAAAAATCTCGAACATAACCACCAGTAAAAGCAGAAATTGAACACTGACCCAACAGTTGTGAAGAGCCAATTGCGAAATTAGGGTTCTTGGACTCCAACGAGACGGAGAATTTCAAAGAGGCCATGGATAGACCGGTGAAAATTGCACCATTATTGCATCAAATTCACTGAAATTACAAGAAACTCAAAATGTATTTGAGTTTTAATTCAGTTGGAGGTCAAAAAGTGGTGAGAGGAAGTGAGTTTCTGACCCGAGATTGCGTATCTTTTGGGAAAGGACGGTACAATACGTGTTTTGATAATTAATATCTGTTAAGGATAATTTTAATATTAATAAATATTTTCAGCATATTTTTATAAGTATTAATTATCAAAACACGTTATTGACTATTATTTTCCTGTATATTTTTTATGCGCCCAATGGTATATGACTTCAATTGGATCGTTAAAATGGGAATAAGAAAGATAAACATGTGGGCCATTGTAGATCCAATCTTCAATATTGTTTAGATAAATGATTTTGACGCTCTAATTTTTGATAATGGCATTCTAAAATTTGTCTTTTAACGTAAAAATTATATATAACAATGTACGCTAAAAAATAAATTTTGGAGTGTCATCATAAAAAATTGAAATGCCAAAATCATTTTCCTATTGTTTAATACTCCCTCATCCCAATTTAATTGTTCTTTTTGGGAGTTCGTGTCACATTTCAATTGATTATGTTTTATAATTCATAATATTTTATTTGATTTAGAAAACACTATATTATAGAACCAATCGAGATCTATAAAACAATATCTATATTCGATATGAAATTTATTACGAATTTATAAATATAACACGTTTTTTAGCCTGTATTACAAATTTAAACATATAACTCGTTTTTAGGATGTTAAAATAAAATGAGAGACAATTTAATTAACTGGGGCTGGTCAGTTTTCCTTAGAAAAGAAAATGTTTAAGTATGAGAGATGAGATACTTTCCTGTTTAGCTAAATAAGTAAACTGGTATATTTTTTTTGTCTTTATTCAAAAAAAATTCGTATTTGTTAGTTTTTGTCAATTTTTCAGGAATTATTGCCTCATCATATAAGAGGAATCTAAAAAATAAAAAATTACGATCAAAATCTAATTTTTTTAAATAAAGACAAAATAAGTTAATAAGCCAATTTTTTGTCTTTATTCAAAAAAATTAGATTTCAATCATAATTTTTTACTTTTTAGATTGCTCTCGTCATGATGATGCAATAATTTTTAAAAAATTAATGAAAAATTAATAAATACAGAAAAAAATTTAAAAAAGGAAAAAACAGAAGATAGTTCGCTTATTTAGCCGAAGGGGGTTCTCTAGCTCCTCTCTTTCGTTCATTCTAGGTGTCGCTGAAACCCTGTCCGTCTAAAACGCCATGGCCATAGCGATGAGAACAGGGGCGACGAGAGTGGCGGCTACGGCTAAACCGTGTGGGCTGAGAGGACTGTTCTCAACTTTGACTTCTACTTCCCCGTTCAGTCCTCCGCCGTCTAATCAAGCAAGGCCTCTTCCGCCTGAGCCCTCCGACAATCTCTTCGTCTCTGGCACGTTTCAATTCCCAAGTCACCCTTTTTAGTCCTTTTCCTTTGTTTCTTTTAGTTACTGAGTACGATGTCATATTTTTCTTATTAATTGATTCCATTTGGTTATACATTCTACGGGATAGCTATCCTTTAATCCGTATGTCCACAAACAAACCGAGGGGCGGATGAACCCGGACAATCGCCTCTGTAGGGTTTTAATCAAGGATGAACCGAGGGGCGGATGAGCCCGGGCAATCGCTCTACCCATATTTCAAATCTTCTTTATATGTTTGCCTGCCCAATGTTTTCTTTTAAAATCTAACACTTGTCTATGTAAGTTCCATTACATAGGCATTTTACATCATGAAAGTGCGTCGTCACGTCACAATCTTAATGACTTTTCCCTAGAGATGGAGCATTCGGTTATGTATTTTTCCTTTGATGAAGTATATATGGATGCCCAAATCCCAATATTGAGAAGGCATTTTTGTATTTGTACGTGATTATATTTTGATAATCGGGTAGGTTGATTGAAACACATAAGCTAATTTTTTGTGGTATTTTTGTAATTGGTAATCATGGTATTGAATATTGATATCGTCTTTCATATGTTAAAGTTTTTTTTTTTTTTTTTTTATGTTTGCCACCCTAATCATAGTTGCACAAAGCGGGATTGGGGATAGGAGAGGGGCGGGGGAGGGGAAGGGGAAGCGGATGATCATAAATGCGTGGTAGCAACATTGGGAGTGGGTAGGAAAAATTATGAAGCATAAATATTTTCATGTTTTTTTTATACAGTTATTGTTATTAAAATTGAAATTATAACATTATAAATGTTGCTGAAATGAGCAATTGATTTGTATTTTACAATGGAAGCAATTGACTTTTACACTTCCCATAAATCTACACCTCTTATGTACAAGAGAAAAATAAATTCAACACATAAGATTAAAATGAGCAATTCAATATGTGTTAATTTGTTATGTAGTTTATTAATACAATGCAAGCAATTGACTTTTACACTTCCCTATAAATCTATTGTATTAAGTTTTCCCCCCTCCTTCCAAGAAGGTGTTCCACCAATCGCAGCTTGTATCAAAAGTCTCTCAACCGTTTTTGGGTGTGAGTTCCCGTATAGGTTAAGAATGAGTTCCCGTCGTGAGTTTCCTCGGTAGAAACGCTTCCGCCAAAGAAACGCGGGCATGGGTGAGGTTTCCTGCGACTAAGGTCTGTCCCTGTGCTTCTTTTTATAGTTGTTCTGTTTTGTTCTCTTTGGTCTTTGAATATGTATTGTCCCTTGATGGGTGTTCGTTTTGTTTGCAAAAAGTGATGCCTTACCGCTTGTATAAGGTATTTTCTTGGGATGGATTTAGGATTTCCAGTATGGGGATGTGAAGTCCAGTAATTTCTGGGATGCGCCATAAAATTGTGATTTTCTTACACATTTGGGGTATAACATGAGTGCTTTTTTGAAATTTTTAGTGTGTGATTGAACTCTACACCCGTCATTGGCACTGCCATGGTATTTTTAACTTTTTTAGTGAACTAGCTATTGGACCAACACATCATTGAAGAATTGTACTGTCATATGTTTGATGCGGAAAGTCTACCCTTACCGACCCAAAATCCCGATTGGAATCCTAACACCCCGCCGAGCACACTCCGGCCACCGGACGGCCGATCCGAGCCGTCCAAAAATTCTATAAAAAAAAAAACCGAGTGGGCTTACGCGGGAATAAACGGTATCCGACGGGTGTATATGGCCGATCCAAACAATCCATTTTGTGTTTGGATCGGCCAAAAATGGAGTGCTTGAATCGGCCACCTACACACGTCGGATGCCGTTTATTCCCGCCAAGACCCTCTCGGTTTTTTTTTATAGAAATTTTGGATGGTTCGGATCGGCTATTCGGTGGCCGGAGTGTGCCCGACAGGGCGTCGGGATTCCGATTGAGATTTTGGCCGTCGGGAACTGTAGCTTTACTCTTCTGTGTTGTGTACAGGAGCGACGCCACTATGAAAATAGTGATGTCAGGTGAAGCCACTGAATTTGTACTATTCACAGTACCCCATGTAGGTTTTGCTTTTCTGGAAGAATGTAAAGACAATTTAACCCTCTTTGACACCATTGGGAAAAGGCTTGAACCCAATTTGGAAGTTTTTTAATTGTATGGAAGTGAAGTGGCAGTCTGTTATGGCAGAGATTTTCTAAGTTCACCAGGAGCTTCTAAATATGCCCCTTTATCTTCTGTTTAAAAACACTACATGCAAGCATTACAAAGCATGCAAATTGTGGAGGATCTTTTTTACTTAATCGAAAAAGTGATAGTAGTGAGCATTTCTACTTTGTTACTATTGTATGTAATCAATAAAGTGTTTTAATTCATGTCCTTCGACCTAATTCAAGTATTTGCATATCCAGATTTAAAAGACAAACATGTTCGGTTTTGGATTTTGAGGAAAAAAATTTGATGTAATGAGTAGAGAGAGATAGAGAAACTTATTGAGAACCATATAGAGTAAAAAAAATTTCTCAAAACTTGTAAAAGAACAAAGAGTTTTCTCATATTTTTCTTTGTTAATTCAAGTTTAAACAGTGATATCAACGCACAACGAAATTCTCCTTTATTTATTGTTTCAGAAGTTTAATTTATTCGTATTATTTGGTAAATGCATTGTCTTATAAAAGACTCCTAGCATTTAAGTTTTCAATGACTCCACTAACTTGGATTCCTGGAATCGCCACTAGTTGTGTATCCTCAATGGATTGTCTTCTCTCTATCATAAATGGCTTACTTGGTTGATATTGCTACAACCACTTGTAAATACAGCAATCCAAGTGAATTGTTGCATTTTATTTAACCCCGTATCATTTTAGATATTTGTGATGAATAACAAGATTGGAAGATCACACTTTGGGCTATGTTCTGGATAGGCAGCGTAGCTGTTAGTGGGATAGTTGTACAGACTAAGAGGGATGGTAGCACAGAGTGGTGGTTGTGGTGGTCTACGTGGGTTGGAAGCGTGGTGATATTTATTTTCAGACTCTTTATTTGATGCGTGCAAAACTTTGGTAGGAGTGCTTTGAGATCCTCGGGCATAATGATTATTAGGGAAATCAGATTGGATCAAGCCAGTATTAAGTCAGTCTTATTTTCACCAGAAACCTTTCCCTTTGTACTTTCAGGGCTTTGCAGACATACTACTTCCGAACGACTTAGAGCAGCCTTTGCATTTTTTGGCGAAGTTGTCGATGGTTTGTTTCTCTCTTTCAAAATCATTTTCAAGTGTCTTTCGTTGAAACTCTTGATGGAGTAAACTGATTGAACATCAGTTTATCTACATTTATGCAGCTCGAGTAGTGACTGATCGTGTATCTGGATATAACAAGGGATTTGGTTTCGTGAGGTATGCTACAATTGAACATGCTGCAGAAGGTATAAAGGGAATGGATGGCAAGGTGAGATTGGATTAGCACAAATAGTTCATGCATACCAATAAATGTCATATGCTTTATGAATTCGAAACTGAGAGCTGTTGTTCACTGTGCACTTGAACACACCTTTTTAAGAACATGGGCAGCATCAAATTTATATGGGCATGAAATAGTGAGCCGGAATTATGTGTTAAGAAAATGTTTCTATTTTTTCCATTGGGAACAAAGAGTACTCTGCCTTCCTAAAAATTGCAATTTATAAACCTAGTAGGAGGAATTTTGGGGTGTTAGATGAAAATGTTTGCCTAACTTCTATAGTAAAACGTAAGAGGTAATCAACAGTGAACCCATCTTGCAGACATTGGGGTAATCAACAGTGCCTAACTTTGTAATTTTCTATTGTTGGGCAGTGCATAAAATGATATAATTTAGAAGTTAATGATGTTCACGCTACGTTGTAGACGTCTTTTTATCCTCCTGTCACAAGTACGAAAGACCAACTAGAGTGTGAAAATTGTTTCTCACTACGAAATCTCTCGTTTTCTAGATCACTAGCGCAATGCTGTATAGTTTACTTTGTTGTGGTCGACTCCTCTGTCACCTGTTTGCATGAACACCAGTTAATGAAATTGATGTTTTTACTTGGTTTTTTTCATTGGGCTCGGTACTGATGATATTTTGGCCTTGTCTGTATTGTAGTTCTTGGATGGATGGGCTATATCCGTAGTCTACGCGAGACCAAGGCCACCTCTGCCGGGGAACAATGCAGGATCACCATCTTATCAGCCTGGATATGGGTCTCAATTTGGTCGATGTTAAATTCTCAGTGGTAGAAGCTGATCATTTCTAAGGTATCACAGTGGCTTGGACAAACATTATGGTTGTAGTTCTTGGATTTATGATCGTTGTTCACACTTTACAGCCCTGTTCTCCATCTTCGTCCATATACCATGAAAGTTGAGCCATGCCATGATATGTATTGGAGCTGATTATCTTAGAGTAATATGTAGACTCGTGTTCGTGCATGTTAAAACATTTGTGTTATTCACGAGCATTCTGTGGGACTCGTTTGTACTGTAGAATGACGATCATAAATGGTTGTGTTTCCGGGTCGTCTTTGATTGCAGTTTTCTAGTCACCGTGTCGAATGCATTGGCTGGAAATATGGAGGCAACTGGCAAGTTGTGGAGTTTAGTTGATTGCCCTAGAATGAGATGGTTTGTGTTTTGATTGCTGCTGCTGCTTCTACTGCTGGTTAGGCAGTGCTGGGTTTCAACTTACAGCCGTATAAATCCTGTCCCCCACCACCGGTTTTTCGGTTTTTGGTCTAAACACAAAACCTGTCTGTAGATGTTTGGGGAGAGGTGAATTTTTCTTATAACTTATTAGATATGGTCCCTAGTAAAAAATGCACGAATCATGCTCATGCAAGGTGCTTCTCTGTGCGGTATTGTAAATGTAAATGAATTTGGATTCATTTGAACTGGTAATTAACAACACGAATCATGCTCACACAATGGGATTCACAACACAGTTATTCGAGGAATTCTATTTGCGCCATCTTTTTCAGTACTTGCACCAAATTAAGAAAATTCTCTATAAATTTGAATGTTTCCCCCTTCTTTACCCATTATCTGCACTTACAAATCTCCACCACTTGCCCCGATTCACCACCTTCTATTACGATCACTGCTGCTATCATTTCTTGCAATTTTTGTTCATTTTTCAGTATCTATTCACTTTTCTCAACCATATCAAAAAAATTCTTGTGATTGTCTTCATCTCCAGCCGCTCCTCCAGAAGGTCTCAAGGATTGTGAAAGTCATATCCATCATCACTCCATTTTGATAAAATTCAATTCAAGGTTGAAAAAACCCATTCATCTGTCAAGGAATTCAATTAATCTTATTTTGGTAAAAAAATGCCAGAGTCCATGATGTATTTACAAGAAAACAAACTTGAATATATTATTTTTTTGAACTTGGGTGATGAAGTACTGTTCAACCGACAACTTTCTGTTCGGACTATAAATTCCGAACAAATTATATAATGTTAAAGCCTTTTTTTTTTTTTTTTTTGGCTGATTAGATCAAGTTCATTCATTTGTGTGAAAATGGCCAAAGTGTTTTTAGTTTGCTATGGCGTTAAAAAGTCAAGAAATAGCCATGATGTTGCACCTGTTTGGTGCTATTTCGGCACAAACCGCTAAAAATCCTATAAAACCCTTACGAAAGTGCCTAAAACTAAACCCTAAGGGCTCTATGTAAGCACCTAAACCTAGGGTACCATAAACCCCAAGTTATCCTAAAACCCGAAAGTACCCTCAAAACATAGGGTACCCTAAAACATAGTAAGTGGTAGTATTGTACGTCGAATGTAACACGTAGTATGTGACATATTTCGTGTGGTGGGTTTCCTTCTTTTTTTCCAGCTTAGTTTTTTAATAGTTTCCAATGCAAACGTGCCAAAACAACGAAAACAAAGTAGCAAGCTTTAATAGGCGTTTATGAGACCTGCAGATGGGTGTCTTTTCCTTTTTGTTTTGTGTCTTTCCATAAAGGTAAAAGTAGCAAATTAGCCAAACAATTAATCATCGATCAATTTTCGCAAACAGGGTTCTGATGGTTTGAAACTACAAACCGAACAGCTATCACAGTTCCATCTCGAGAAAAAACGCATGGGTCTTAGTGATCTAATACATTACACGAACTTTCGCAGTGCTAACAAAGGAACATGTTATCAAAAAAACAAAAACAAAGAAACACGTTCAGGATCATCAGTGAACAAAATTGAAGAATGGAAAAATTGAGGAAAAGTTGCTATATAGAAAGAAGAAGAAATTTGGTTTTAATAGCTAAATGAGTGGTACCTCAAGTTCAGAGAAACTCTAGAAATTCGTATAAGCGTCAGCCAGAGGAGTGATTATAGGAAACTTAGTTTTAATTAATCGTTTTATTGTAGAAGGTGAAGGTGGACAATATATATAGGCGGCCAAGATAGCTTTCTTTCTTTTTCCAAGGAGCTGTCAACATTGCCGGTTACCAATTGGGTGGCCGACAATATGTGGCGGTACATTTTGGTGTTGAGGCGGTGGAGGAAAGCAAATGCGGACAGAAGAGGTTAGGCTGTTGCTTCGGAAGAGGAGGGTACTTTGGTCCTTAAAGACCTGCTGCAGAAGAAACCGCCCGACTGCCTCTCTTATAATAGGCAGTAGATGCATATTGATTCAAACGTTGCTCCAATGGAGGTCTAGTCACAACTATCAACCAATTTTGCACTAACAAACCAGAAACTAAAATTAACACCAAATTTAATAATTGCTAAGTATACAGCATGCCAAATAATACGTTGGACCACCACTTCTGAAACCATAATTGCAACCACATTTAGAGATATCGGCTTGCAAAGAAGAAACTGTGATTCGTAAGATTTTTTCATTTCATAAAGCAGGACATTTTCACAATGATAATATTCTGACATAAAGAAGCTTTCATTTTGTACCTGGAAAAACTTTCCCCAAGCAACACAAAAGTGCATCAAACACCAAGGACAACTAATTTCAATAAAAAATGTTCTATGGGCAGCGTATATATTGCGCATACATAATTATGGTACTAGTATGGCAACGTACCTTCAGGTGTCAAACCCGAATCAGCTATAGGAACAAATATGTTGAACTAATACAACTACGACTAGGTATGAAATTCAGCAGGCCAAGCGTCAAACAAGCTAGAAATGAGCCACAAAGAAATCCAGAACAGCACACGGAGCGGGTTTGTACTTGATGTTGCACAAGAAGATTTAGAAGATCAGTTAACACTTAACACACACATATACTAACGTCATAACCACGTGATTCGCACTAGTCTTGTGCCCTCATGGGACTACAGTTGATAAAGATTCGGCCAAGATATTCTATTAAGAAGTGCACTCACGTAATTATCAATGCCATTGATGCTGATAATAAATAGGCCTCTGGTCACACCCATGTATGGATTTAGCAGACAACATTTCATCTATGAAACTAATACACTCTTGCATCAAGCAATAGAGAACCAACAGTTTATTGTAATCGAAATACTTGCTCTGCAATCAATCAGCAGAGATATGGTCAGTGTTCAAAAAATGACGTACGTAAAGATGTGGTCAACCATTGAGGGGGTTGGGAAGGTCACCACAATCATTTTCAGATTAGTTAGCTACAGGAATGACATAAGGTGGAAACAAGTGACAGCAAAATATAAATATGTTAAAGGAGTAAAAATATAAAAAGTCACCTCCCACCAAGTGCAGTTTCATGACAACCCTAGGACGGCAAGGCATAGTGGAATTTCAAAAACCTCGGGGTAGGTGTAAGTCACCGAAAGAAAGAAGTGTGAAAAGTCACACACACACACACACACACACACACACACACACAAAAATCACTCAAGTACCCATACTAATGAAGAACAAGTAGTAAACATTTCTTTCTAAGAAACTGATGACCCGATTGACAACCTTAGCAAACCAGAGTAAGCAATCTGAAGATGCAATACATTTAAGAGAAGTGCGTGTAAAATGTTTAGCAAGACATTTTAGACAATGAAACCACAAGAACTTTGCATAGGTTGAGTTATTAGAAGGATAAAGAATCCAATGAAATTGGTATATCTAACTGTTTGAATGCATTGTAGAAAAGCTATCCTTTTTTTTCAACTTCAGAAAGGCTATCTTAACTAAGTCCAGAATAAATATTCGACAAGACAACTAAAAAAGTATCTCATTCATAATCCAAAAGGTACTAGGGGTTCTGTTTGAATACATTTCCAAAAGGCTATCTTTTTCTTTTTGAACTTCAAAAAGGCTATCTTAACTAAGTCCAGAATCAGAATCAATATTCGACTAGACAACCTAAAAAGTATCGTAATTCAAAAGGTCAAAGGTTTATGAAGCAATCCTTCTCTTTTGCTTACCAGGGGTTCTCTTACATAGTCCGTGCCTTCTAAGTAGGACGGATACAACATGGAACAACACATAAAGGTGGGCACGACACCGATACATACCAGCAGAGAGGAGTTCTTACATACAAACCATTTTTAGAAACTTTGCAGCAAAAAACAAAACTACTTGATGTTATTAAGCTGACGAACCTGCAACATAAAACTCAAACTCTCCTAAAATAGTTCCAGGAACCTCTTCCATGTCTTCAACACATAAATTCCCATGCTTCACCCAGTAATATGTAAATGCAATACCAGATTTCAATGGCACTAGATGTTATCTTTATTGTCACCAATGACCATTGTAATCATGATGTCTACTGTAACATAATGTAACGGTTGGAACTACTTTCATTGCAGACAGTTCAACGGAAAAAAAAAAAAAATCAACAAAGGATGCGCAAGCACTCATAGGCAAAGATCTTTACTTAATAGACTTGTTAAATCTTGGACACAATTTTGTTAAGGAACAAGGTAACCCCCATAGAAACACAATTAATACGACTTGAATTTTGGAAACAAAATAGCAGTGAAAATGCCAATGAGCAAAATATAATGCGGAGATATGCTACCTAAAGAATGAGGTAACCTCCAAAGAAACACGGGCACCACAAGTCAAAATCGTACTCACGCTTGACACTGGGAGTGAAAAGTCAGTTATCGACACTCCTTGGACATAGGTCGAACACATTAATTCATTAGAAATGTCGAGGACATAAGGATTAGGGTTGTAAAGCCAAGCACAAAGATGCCAGAGCACGTTCATTTAATACCTGAGTTGGAATCTCTGCTCAAGCTTGGTTAAAAAGCAATCAAAGGAACTTTAACAGAGTTAAAAACATGAACTTCAAGTTCAGAAAAGTAAAATTAACTTGTGAAAAAGAGAAGGAAAAATCAAGCGTAGAACATGTGCAAACACATTCCTAAGATATGGGTAAGAGATAACCTAGGTTGCCCATCCTCCTCCTTCAAAAGATTGCCAATTGAAAGGTCCCTAAAGGATGAGCCCATTGATGTTAGGAAGAAGACAATAGTGGATCCACGACTATTGAACACCTTAAAGTCTTCTTGCTGCAGACCACTGACAAACTATGTGAAAGTTTACGAGGCAATGTTGGGGTACGTCAATATCAACCATTTCAGAGGACTCTTCTCAACAAAAAAGGAATTGTATAGTATTATATAACAAAGATTTTAGAACTGTAATTTACCTCCATAAGTAGTCAAATTCTTAGTTTCGCCTGCTTCATCTTCATTGAGAGTTTCATAGCTAGATCTACTGAGAGCCTCTTCCAAATAATACTCAAAGGATTATGAGAATGCAAAGCCTCTGTGATTACAAAACAAATTGTGGGTTTATTAATAATTAGTCTTGGAGTAACAAGAAAAAGTTTGAGAATTGTGCAATGAGATGGTAGATATATATATATATATATATATATTAAATTCAACTTATTTTGTTTGGTATTAACCTTGAACGTCGGCTTCCGTTGTTCATTATGATCTGTAAGTCTCTCAAAATCCTTCCACAACTTGTCCACAGGGAGCTTTTGATATTTGAACTTAGATCACTATTGGTACGGATGATATTCGAAACTATGTACGTTTATGATGATGAATCAAAGAAAGCAGTTGATGATGTCATAGAAAGAGCTTTATCTCAGGTTTCATTTTTGGATACTTTTGCGGAAACCATTGTGCAGTTCATGGAAAAGCAATTAAGGTCCCAGTCTCTTATCTAAAACGAGTTTTTTAACTTCAAACTTCGCAATCCGCACCAACAAGTCGGCTAGCTCATTTCCTTTCCTAGGGAATATGACATATCTCATAATCCTTCATCGACTTCAGGGGAAGATTCCTATAATCATCCCAACATTTTGCTGGGAGGGGCAACCCTCCCCGCAAAGCATTCACCACATTGTTACAATCCATTTCTATAAGCACTTTGTTGTATTTGCGTAGAATTGATTCATCAATCGCCAATTCAAACCCCCTGAATTCTGCGAAACTTGGGCAGTGAATATCATAAAACTGCACTCTTCGATACCCTTTAACTTTACCATTAGGGCATGTAAAAACAACTGCACCAACACAAATGACTTCCCCTCCCTCTACTTCCACGAATCTAGCATCACAATTCGCTTTAATCCACTTATCTCGTGTGCAGCGTGGGATGATCCGCGCAAGTGGACTCTTTAGAAGGCAAGTAGTTACCTCTGGATCAACCCGTATACCATTCTGATGCATAAAGAATAAAAATCTTCTACTTTCCCCATTGTAAGTCTTGCATAGGCTTCTAAAAACTCCTCCACCAAGGCATATTTAAATAAACCAAGCATCTCCTGAGATTCATATGAGAACAACAGACTTGGAAGATGATTTTCGTAGAAATCATCCAAAAAATTCTTGAGAAACTCATTTTGAAGCAAAAATTCAATACTAAAAATTAAACATTAATTATTTAACAATTGAGAAGATTAATAAAATTTTCACCATTACCCATATATTCTACCTATTTAGCACCATTTGTATTCACATATGAGGGACTCTTTTGGAATTTAGGATTTTATCTTCGTAACCTTTTATTAATCTTCTCAATTGTTAATAATTAATGTTAAATTATTAGTATTAGATTTTTGCAGCTTCAAAATGAGTTTCTCGAGAATCTTTTGGATCTTCCAAGTCTGCTGTCCACATATGAATCTCAGCAGACGCTTGGATAATTTAAATATGTCTCGGTGGAAGAGTTTTTAGAAGTCTATGCAAAACTTTCAAGGGGGAAGTAAAAAGTTTTTATTCTTTTATGCGTTAGAATGGCATACAGGTTGATATAGAGGTAACTACTTGCCTACTAAAGAGTCCTATTGCGCGGATCATCCCACGCCGCCTACGAGATAAGTGGATTAAAGCGAATTGTGATGCTGGATTCGAGGAGGTAGAGGGAGGAGAAGTCATTTGTGTTGGTGCAATTGTTTTTACATGCCTCAATGGTAAAGTTAAAGGGTATCGAAGAGTGCAGTTTTATGGTATTCACTGCCCAAGTTTTACAGAATTCAGGGGGTTTGAATTGGCGATTGATGAATCAATTCTACGCAAATACAACAAAGTGCTTATAGAAATGGATTGTAACAATGTGGTGAATGCTTTGCGGGGAGGGTTGCCCTTCCCAACAAAACATTGGGATGATTATAGGAATCTTCCCCTGAAGTCGATGAAGGATTATGAGATATGTCATATTTTCTAGGAAAGGAAATGAGCTAGCCGACTTGTTGGTGCGGATTGCGAAGTTTGAAGTTAAAAAACTCCTTTTAGATAAGAGACTGGGACCTTAATTGCTTTTCCATGAACTGCACAATGGTTTCCGCAAAAGTATCCAAAAATGAAACCTGAGATTAAGCTCTTTCTATGACATCATCAACTGCTTTCTTTGATTCATCATCATCATAAACGTACAGAGTTTCGAATATCATCCGTACCAACA
This sequence comes from Rhododendron simsii, assembly GCA_014282245.1. Taxonomy (NCBI): domain Eukaryota; kingdom Viridiplantae; phylum Streptophyta; class Magnoliopsida; order Ericales; family Ericaceae; genus Rhododendron; species Rhododendron simsii. The sequence goes on along the minus strand of CM024953.1, from coordinate 3,463,470 downwards.
ATGATGCAAGTTCAGAAGACATATCTGCGGGTCAAAACAACAACCATTATAATAAACTGAGAGCAAAAGTGAGTGAATCACAGTTTAAAGTAAATAAATCAAGAAAAAAATATGGAAAATCATTTTCACACTCCACTAATTGATGAATGCACTCCACAATTTGTCTTTTAAATACTTTCAACATTGTGTTGTCAGTAATATTTAAACTTCAAAGACAAATTGTGGAGTGCATTCATCATTTCGGGGGTGTGAAAAAGAGCATTAACTAGTTTCAATGCAATAACAATCCTTTTCCACAACAAATGGATTAGGAAGAAGCGGTGGTCTACATATGTAACCTGTATTTGACTACTAAGGAAGAAATAGCATCATAGCGAGGTCGCTAAATTTTGCATTTGTTAAGCAACGTAGCATGACAAAGTTTGAGGTTGGAATCGTTGGATATCCATGTTACCTATTAGCCTATTACACATCTGAGATGGCAGGGCTAAAAATATTAAACCACCAAAGTAAAATGATGGTTCTGTTAAGCAATCTGTCCTTGACATGTGGATTCACCCGAAATTGATAATTTGCTTATAATGTCGATGAATGGCGCAATAACTTGTCGTAGCCTAACTACAGGATCCAAAATACTTGATCTCAAGTAACTATCAGGAGCCCACATGGTTTACCACGTACTGGAGATCACCGATATAGACGTCCAATGTGGGATGGCGTTACAAATTCTTCACCTTTTTACCATTGCGTCCCCAACACGTTGAGCAATAGAGAGACCCCGGCCTTACCCAGTCTTTAACCCTATGACCAGTGTTTTAAATGGCGAAAGGTGCACTAAGGCGACGGTCCCCTAGGGCTTTAGCACAAGGCGCGGCGCGCGCTTTATTGACGCGAAGAGCAAAAAAAAAAAAACACTCCGAAAAGAGGCAAATTTTATTAGAACAAGTTTTCAACACAAATAAACACTTGTAAAACTTTCAAATGTCATAAAACATAACATGTCAATGGTTAAACGAAAGTACCAAACTCTAAACATAACATATCATCCATGAAAAGCTAAGATAATAATGTTTAGCCTTAGAGACATAACAAAAGGATTAAAGGCAACAATTGTGTGGATCAACCTTTTTGCAATACTTCCAACCAGGGTCCTTTTTCCTAGAATTTTCAGATGTCATCTACAATTAACAAGTACAAATAAATACAACAAACTAAACAAAGACTTTAAACAGAGCTGGAAAAAAAAAACAGTAGGTGAGTGTCACTGTGTGACTGTGACTGGAAGAAAAAAAAAAATAGGTGGGTCGGTCCGTTAGTGGAAAATAGAAAGAAAAGGAAGAAGAAGAAGAAGGAGTGAGACTGCGAGAGGGGGAGGAGGAAAAAGAAGAAGAAGTGAGATGGTGAGAGGAGGAGGAGGAGGAAGAAGAAGAAGACGTTACTTGGAGTCCTGGAGTCTGGACAGACGACGATCAAAGAGGGAGAAGAAGAAGCGTCCTGCAGTCCTATTCTGAATCGTCTGAAGAAAAGGCTGCTCGATCTGAAGAATAGGGTTGAGATCGATTTAAAGGTAGAAATTATTCAGTGTATCGCATCCTCCGGCAAGGTGTGAGATCGTTTTTTACTTCAAAACAAAAAGCGCGCGCCTAAGCGCCTTTCATGCACCTTTGGGTTCTGCACTATAGCCCACATTCTCGAAGCGCAATCCTTGCGCTGCACTGCGAAGCACCACACGCTTTTTAAAACACTGCCTATGACACATGGATGATGCTTTTTAGTCGTGTCAACATGACTTGACACGTGAAGTTTACGATCAGAGAAGATCGAATATGGAAGAATTTCAAAGAGTTGAGTACCATTGAGAGTTCAAATCGAACAAGAACAATCGAAGAACAAAAGTGACAAGATTCTCACAATCTGCAACTAGTGTCACTATCTTTGCTTTCGGGATCTGCAACAGGGTCTATGTTTTTGTTTTTTTTAAGTACTTCACTTTTATAAAGCCCAAACCAAAAAGAGAACAATCCAAGCCGATGGCCCTCGTGTATACATCAGACTAGCAACCTACCACTACAAATTAGAAAGACAAACTAAAGAAAATACTCCCTCCGTTGTTCCTAACTTTTTTAGGGAAATGTAATCATTACACCTACTTTCACCATTACCCCTATATTCTACCTATTTAGCACCATTTGTATTCACATGAGAGACTTTTGGAATTCTATCAAATTTCTATTTGGAAAGGGACAATCATTTTGGAACATCCCAAAGTGGAAGGGGACTATCAATTAGGAACGGCAGGAGTACAAAACAGCCATACACTACGATTCACAATATCAGAGTTTTAATATGTAGCCTTCAACCAGCCCCCACTTGGCGCACAAGAACCTATTAATCATGGAAGGTTTCACCTTCTTTGTTGAGCTAAAAAAATTCTCGAATAGAATTGATGGTTATTTGAGCTAGGATAAAGAATGCACTCTTGTCGATTAGGGGGGAGGGAGAAAAAAGATATGGACCAACAAAAACATAAGAGGGAGGCTACTACCATGTATAGAGGTGTGTGTATATATATATATATACACATATATGTAGAGAGAGAGAGCTACCTGTGTTATCAAGTGCAGATCTAACTTCATTTCGGAAGATGTTCACACGAATGTTGATGTTTGGGAAGAAATTGATCTGCCAACATCTCTAAGCTAAGCTTTTCCAGTGTCTTGGCCATTGAAACGGTGACGAGGAAATCAGTCGAGAAATGCAGGAGGAGGAGGAGGAGGAGGAGGAGGAGGCGGAACTGGGTCTGTTCTCTGTTGTGTCGATCGAGTCTCGAGAAAGGAGAAGAAGAAGGTGGTGGGTCTGCTGTAGGGCTGCTGTTGTGTGACTTGTGTCTTACGATCTCAACCCTAGAGGTTGATTTGCACTAAAGGAAATTATTCAGTGCATCACCGACAAGCTGTGTGCATCATAGAAGAAGGGTTGAGATCGTTTTTTGGCTTAATTGACCAGGAAACCACAAGGCGCGCACCTCATCGCCTTGCGCTAAAAAGCTCACGCTTCAGCGCCTTGACCTCGCCTTTGTGATCTGCGCTTAAGTGCCCATACCTGAGGCGCATACCCCTCGCCTCGCCTGGCCTCAGTGCCATGCGCACTTTTCAAAAGAAGAGAGCTCGGGAAAGACTAATTAGGCTCTGTTTGGAACTTGTGGAAAAGAAAAGTAACGAAAGGAAAATAAAAGAGGGGGGAAATGTGAAGAAAATAGATTCTTTTCTCTTGTTTGATTGTAGAAAAAAAATGAAAAGAAACTATGAGGAAAATAAATTTCTCTTGTTTGGTTTCAAGCGAAAAATGGAAAGAAAATGAGAGCTTTTTCCTTCCTTTTCGTTTTCCTCAGCATTCAGAGCTTTCTCCTTTCTTTTCCTTTCTATTTTCTTTTTCTTTCTCTGATATAGCAACCAAACAACTCCCGAGGAAAATTTTTTATTTTCCCTTTCTTTTCTTTCATTTTCCATAGGTTCCAAACAGAACCTAAAGAATGGATGGAAAGCTGGTTACCATCTGGAAAACTTTTTCTTTCTTTTTTTTACTTTGGCTGCAACGAGTTTCAAACGTTGCCAAGTGAGATAAATTGTTACTCTAAATGCACATTTGGATTCCTCGTGGGATTTTGCTCCAGATTGTTAAGGAGAAAAGATGAAATCTCATTTCCGCCCCTCAAAAACTCACATTGGTTAGTTTTCCATCCAAAATCATGAATGGAGTTAGGCATTGGACTTAATAGGTGGGATGTGGATAGTTGGAGGACAAAATAGTTAATTTTCGTAGTTTGAGGACTAAGTAGAGAAAATGGTAATAGTTTGAGGAATGTTTTCATTAAAAACTCTATTCTAAAACACTTTCATGCTCTTGCTCAAGCACCCGCACAAGAATTTTGAGACTTTTAGGCTACAAGCCTACATATCAACATATCAACGTAAAAACAAGTAGACTAATCCTATTCGGTTTGAGTTTTGAAGAAGATTTGGAAAGTAATGAGTGAAGAAAAATATATAGAGAAAATTTAGAGTAAATTACAGTAAACCCCCCTCAACTAACCCAAATTTTCACTTAACCCCCTCTAACTACAAAATCCAACAGTGTGCACCCTCTAACTATCCAGAATTGACACTTAACCCCCTTTTGTTAGGTCTCCGTAGGAAAAATGCACCGACGGCCGTCTCCGGCCACCGGGCGGCCGATCCGAGCCGTCCAAAAATTTAAAAAAAAAAAACCGAGTGGGCTAACGCGGGAATCAACGGCATCCGACGTGCGTAGGTGCTCGATCCAAACATCCCAAGAATTTAAATGAAGTGTTTAGATCGAGCACCTACGCACGTCGGATGCCGTTGATTCCCACGCTAGCCCACTCGGTTTTTTTTTTAAAAATTTTTGGACGGCTCGGATCGGCCGCCCGGTGGCCGGAGACTGCCGTCGGTGCATTTTTCCTACGGAGACCTAACAAAAGGGGGTTAAGTGTCAATTCTGAATAGTTAGAGGGTGCACACTGTTAGGTTTTGTAGTCGGAGGGGGTTAAGTGAAAATTTGGGTTAGTTGAGGGGGGTTTACTGTAATTTACTCGAAAATTTATTGAAAATCGTGTCTAGAGATTTTGAAACCCCAAACGAACAAGGCCGCCAGTTGGCTGAGTTCCCTCTTGAAGCCAACATTTTTTCACCAAAAAAAAGAATAAAAGAGAGAGAGAGACCAATAGCGGTCACTGGTTTTACATTCGTCGTGTGATACTTGTATGTTACTACATCCTTCGAGGTTTCCCAATCCGAGCCCAACTAGGTTCGTAACCCAAACCCAACTGGCTTTCACTTAAAGAAAGTCTTTCCATATATAGACAAATATACATGCACACACACACAACGCGTGTGTGTGCATTTTGGCAACGGTAGATTCAATACCCTGTGGCTGTCATTACGAGAGAGAGAGAGAGAGAGAGAGAGAGAGAGAGAGAGAGATGGTGAGTGTGAATGAAGCAGTGCAAAGCCTTAATGTTCGTGTATTCAAGTGGAACGAAGAGGTTCTGAACGTCGAATCGTCGCAAGGACTGTTCCTGTTCTGCGCCAATGAAAATTTAAGAAATCGTACTTTGAAACGACCTGAGTTATTGTCCGTGTTCGAGCTCGTAAACTTATCGAATCGAGACTCCATCAAAGAGCTGGTTTCTCAGGCCATTGAAAGCAGAGAAGACTACTTGGACGACACGACTGCCAAACTGAGAGAAGCTGTATCCTGATATCTGCTCGGTTGCTTCGACTTCGACATCCAACCACTGCCTTCCTGAAAAAACCCATACTCGTTACTGTCCGGCTTTTCATCAGAGAGACAAGAAACAGAAGATTCTCGTGACGATGCTTCAATAGGTTCAGAATCCGTAAAGAAAAGAAAAGAAAAGTTGGGGATGCTAGGGCTTATAAGAAGGAAATAAGGTCTCGGATGCAACAGAGGAAGTTGTCTGATCAAGAACAAGTTGAGATACGATATATTTTGAGGTTGTGTTTGGAAGAACCAAGAGATTCTACGATAATTCCATTAGTCGCTGGGGAACCTAAGGGGCTTAGTCAAGTTGAGGTTGCGGTGAAAGAGAAGGAATTTGATGGTCGTGAATTGGAAGAAGTGTGTTCGATATGTTTGGATGGGATATTAAGAGGGATGACGGTCGCGAAATCTCCTTGTTCACATATCTTTCACAGGGATTGCTTGTTCCGGTGGCTGCCAAAGGATAGTTGCTGCCCCTTGTGCAGATCTATTTGCGCTACCTTGGTACAGTCATAGTTTGTTTTCAGTACGGGTGATGGGTATCGGATTTTTATGTAGTTGACTCGTTTCAATCTTTCTTGAAAGATTTTATTCATACTCGGATTCTGTTGAATTCCTTCGCATTAAACTTTCTTCCCTATTGTCTATCAATTCATGCATTCAGGTTAACAATATCACTTGACAAAGATTCAGGTCCGTTCACCATAGGGGAAAAAAGTTATGCCTATCTCTATCCAATCAGTTTTTCAAAGGATTCTCATTTGCAACACTTAATGGGATTTTCTCCATTCATCAGTGTTAAGTCTCTCCTATCCAGCAGCACTTCATTCATAATATGGATCGCAGAGACGTATGATATGAAGACACTGGTTACCAGCACCCATAGAAATGTGTTACTTCTGTGCCCTTATGATTTGTACGAACAAAATCCAAGCACAAAAGGCGTGAATAAAATAACAAGCAACCCCAGTTTCCAGTACCCACATGGAGAAAGTAAATAGCAACATAAAGATCACTGTACAGTGCTTAGCACAAAGTCAAGTAAGTGCAAGAAATCTGGTCATCGGGCTTGAGACAAATGACAAATTTATTGAGGGTCAACAGAACCTGGTATTCTAAAGAGCCCAATAAACCATCTGACTAGCAAGCCCTGCTATGTAATGTCCCCTCAACCTGCAAGAAGACCAAACCAACTGAAGTTCAAACAAGTAACAGGCAAAACTCAAGTGGAGTGAGTAGCTTATGAGAATTAGTCAGTAACTAAGTACAACTCAAGAGGAAAAGTTACATGTGAAATAATTTAAGCGTGTATTCCAAGACTCTAACTTTGCCCAAAAGTTCAGTGCAAAATATTGGTCGGCCCAATCTCTTTTTTTGGCAAGCTAATTCAGTGAAGAACGTAAGAGCAAGGGTACTCCCCCAGAAACCAATAACTGACTTAACCGCAAAGCCTCACCACAAGACTAAATGTCCCAGAAACACCAGAACCTTAGACCAGGCTAAGGTTCAAAAGCACAACTCGGCAAACCAAAACCACTAGGCAGTAAAGTTAGGCCCTGGCCACTTCTACAATCATAAAACTGAGAAAACAATAGCAGAGATTTGCCAAACTATGCAAATAACCCTATTTTTATCAGTTTTCTGCCCCTGCCTCCAGGTGCCAAATCTTGCACGACATTCAGTGAATTGTCTCACGACTATCTTTCAAGAATTTCACAGAATCCTTCACCATGTTCTGGTGGCAATAAGTTGCTAAGTTAACTCAACTGGAAATCACAGATCTAGATTGCTTATTTATGCAGCTGAGTGGCCTAAGCTAATTTTCACAATGAATAACAAATCGAAGTCATATGATCATTCAGGTTATAATCACAACTTTCTCATAAGATAACACCACGATAGGCAGGAGAGTTGCTATTATAAATGGAAAGAAAAATCAAAATCAAAATGCTACATGGCACCAGTTCTTCTGCCACCAATTTGTATCATTGCCTACTTGACGCAAGCTCCGCCCAGACCCGCTAATGACATCCATAGGATTGGCTCCAGGTTGGAAATAAAATTAGGGAATCAAATATTGCCCTGTCCCCCAGTTGTATAGAATGGAAAGACAAGCTCTGGTGTTATATTTCATAGGTCAGGTAAAATATATCTTACAATGGGAGTAAAAGATTCAATTTGTTCAAGAAGCAAATTCAATCAGTAGTTTTGAAAGGCAGAACTAGCAGAAACATGGAAACAACTCCAGTTGCTTCATCCACAAACATTAGTGGACAACCCCATTTGCTTCATCCACAAGGACCACTTAACAGCCTCAAAGAACATATCATTCCTTTGCAGCGCAGTGAGAACGTTGCTATAAGTCCTTGTATCGGGTTCTATCCCATTTTTTCTCATTTCCTTCACCAAGCCCAAAGCATCTTCAACCATTCCTGCTATTCCATACGCCTTTATCAACGTGTTATAGCCGCACAAATCTAACCCAATACCAGATTCTTTCAATTCCATCAGCACCTCAGCTATTTCTTCAATCCACCCTTGCTCTCCATATATGTTAATCATGATATTGTATGTGTAGTGATCAGCAGCACAACCCGATTCCCTCAATCTCTGCAAAACACTCCTGAATTTCTCCATTTCGCCTTCTTTCCCATATGCATCCAACATAGAATTGTAAGCATGAAGAGAAACTGAAAACCCATCAAATTGCATCTTCTTGGCAATCGATGCCATGTTCCCCAAGTACTTATGTTGCCCATACACAGCAACAAGGGTATTATAAGAGATGACATCAACCACACCTCGTTTTCTAGCCATCCATAACACTGTTCTAGCTTTTTTGAAAAGCTTGGATCTGCCATATGCATGAAGCACAATGTTGAAAGTAACGGTATCAGGGTCAAAACCATGATCAAGCATCTCATCAAAAAGTCTTGACAGCTCATCAATTGGCAAGGCACGAGCACAGCAGTTTATCACCATCTTATACATTTCCTGATCCCAAGTGATTTCAGACCTCAATAATTTGTAATACAAAACTCTCAGGTTATCTAGCATGCCACATTTTTGATAAACGCGGAGCATGTCACAAATAAGATAAATATCAGGGACAATGTTCTTTTGTTTGTCAATTGTCTCTAAAACCAAACAGGCACCTTTTAAATTCCCAGCTTTGATATACATTCTTACCACAACACTGAAGGTAATCAAGTCCAAGGCTATACCAGAGGATTTCAAATTCAGATAAATGTTCTCTGCTTCTGTGAACTGCTTCATAACACTGTAAATGTCTATCATGGAGCAAATGATGTGCAAATTTAGCTGTTCATCAGATTTTGGCATATGGGTATATATCTTGATAGCATTCTCAAAATGACCCATGTCCTTACATGAGCATATTAACAAATGGTACAAGTTATCCTCGAAAACCCGATCTTTCCACTTTTTATTCTGTAAAATTTTCACTGCATCATCAACCAAAGAGTGTTTCACATAAGCCTCGGCCAGAATAGAGCACGACGTCTGGTCACACAATACATGTTCATAAAAGGAACCTCTTAAAACTTGAGGCACTTTATCAAACCTTTCAAATCTCTCGTATGCTTGTAAAAGAATACCAAGCATAGAAGAATACTGACAACCCATTGTAATCATGTCCTCAAGTGTTGTAAGGGCACCCTCCTCATCCCCATTTTTGGCTTGCAAATTGATCATTGTGTACATGTTGGATGAGTTGGGACGAAATCCTTCCTGTTTAAGTTCCTTATAGTACCACTGTGCCTCCTTGTAATTATTGGCTCTACCCCACCCTTCGATCATGGACCTGTATGTTGTTTCATCTGGCTCAATCTGAATGGCTCTTAGGTTATGGAAAAGGCGGTGTGCATTTTCCATCTTAGATACCTTCCCATATCCGGTGATCAACATATTATAGACAACTATATTAGGGGAAAATCCAGCTTCTTGCATCGAAACCAATACAAGCTCAGCCTCCTCCAACTTGCCTTGTTGGCAATATGTATTAATCAAGACCAACCAATTCTCCATATTCAAGACAACTTCATCTTCTCTCAATAAACTAATTACTTTTTCCGCTTTATCATACAAACCCAAACGGGTATAAATTGTCAGCATAGAAGAGTATGCTGATTGACATCTAACTCCGAAATTCCTCATTTGGGAAAAAGTAAACTCGCCCTCCTCAACATTCCTACTCTTTTGACAAAGACTCATGAGCATACCAAAAGTAGCCTCATTAGGTTGCACGCCATTTTCCAACATCATACGGAACCACTTCGCACCCAAACCCACGCGCCTTTGTTTAGAACAAGCATAAATAAGCGTATTGAAAACCTGAAAGTTGAGTTCACAACCTGATTCACTAGTCATTTCAAGAATCATCTTCTCCGCTAGATCCCAATCCCTTGCCCTTCCCACCACCCGGAGAGCCAAGTTATACGCCGCTACATTCTGCTTCAACTTTCCCTTTCTTCTCATCCACTCGAAAAACTTCAGAGCTTTGCTATCATCATTAGTCCTCTCCAAATTTTTCAAGATAGAGTTGCAACGCTTAGTACTCAAAGCCCCAACTTTATCAACATCAACACCAGAAATACTTTGCTCATCTACAACAACAGGTTCACTTTGTTGTTCTTCGTTGTAGTCATGACCATTCCCTCCACAATTAGATTTAAAATACACATCTTTCCTCACTCTCTTCACACCCCGAACCCGTTGCCACACATTTCTCCTACCCTTGCTAAATTTCCTATCTAAACCCAAGCCTTTTCCCAAAACCAAACCCGCAATACCCATTTCTTTAGTTGAACAATCAAAGGAACTATCAACTTCATTCGAACCCGAATCGTCTGATACTGCGGTATCAGCCCGAGATACCCTAATTCTGTTGAGGTTGCCAAATGGGTTGATGAGATATACACCAGTTATATGAACATAACCACCCGTAAACGCAGAAATTGAACACTGACCCAACAGTTGTGAAGAGCCAATGGCGAAATTAGGGTTCTTGGACTCCAATGAGACGGAGAATTTCAAAGAGGCCATGGGATAGACTGGTGAAAATCGCACCTTTTTTGCATTAAATTCACTGAAATTACATGAAACTCAAATGTAATTGAGTTGTAATTCAGTTGGAGGTCAAAAGGCAGTGAGAGGAAGTGAGTATCTGGCAATTCATAGTTATGGAATGTGGGATATTGATGGAAATGAAACCCTAGTGAGAGAGTGAGAGAGAAGTGATACCTGTGCAAATTAGGAATAGTTCAGATAATGAGCTTCGAAGCAGTGGATGCAAATAACCGTTAATCGAAAACCCGCTGGGCAGCTAAACTAGAACTACTACTAGTTTTTTTTTTTGGCTGGATTCTCTATGTAACTAGGGAGGTAAACGAGGTCAGCGTTATAGGATTCAAGCTTGGCTCGTTTATTAAACAACCAAAAAAACTCAATCTCGAGTTTCCCTCATTTTGCAAATAATCTGAGCCCTTAACAAGTCGAACCTAACTGCCGAACCTGTCTAAGTTTCTTAACGAGTCTTTTTAAACGAGTCGAGCCTATAAGACGAGCCTAGCCGAGCTTTTGAGTATCGAGTTCCTCTTGTTTAATAAATGAGCCTTAAACCCGAACTTGAGCTCGGCTAAATAATTACTAAATGAGCTGAGCCAAACCAAGTCTTAACGAGTCGAGCCACGACGTGAGCAACTCGATTCATTTGAATGTGAATTTTTATTTAGGATTGTTTGAATGGTTATTAGCATCATTTAACGTGTAAAAATATTTTACAAGGCAAATACATTTCGAAAATGTAATGGAAATAATAAGTTAGTGTAAGAATCCCCTTGACCCAAGAAAACAAGCACGAAAGACAGATCATAAAACGAATGCCTAAGAGCATAAGCACATGGATAAGCTCACACTAAACCATCAATTTTGGATCCAAATTCCAACTTTTTTCAGAGTAATCAGTTGAAGAATCAAGAACTCTCTTTGCAATGGAAATCACAACAGTCAAGCAAAACCAGGTTCGGGTAACATCTACCTAGTTGCTAGGTAATAGCCAAAACGTTGCTGGGTAGTGACGACTACGTTGTCGGATAACATCTACCTAGCTGCTGAGAAATGGCTAAAAAGTTGTCGGGTAACACTGGGTATTGGTTAAAATATTTTTAGGGTTTAGGTCCCATCAAATTGCACTTGGCCGCATTGAATTACTTTTGGCCGCATTGAATTACTTTTGGCCTCATCGAATTGCACTTGGCTGCTACGCATTGCATTTGGCCGCATTGAGTTGCACTTAGCTGCATTGAATTGCTCTTGACCAAAAACAATTCGATGCGGCCAAGTATAATTCGATACAGCCAAAAGATAAGATGGATTTCTTTGAAATTGGGGTTGTTCGAACAACCACTATGCGAATTTAAAACGATAATAAAGATGGGTTTCATTAAAATTGGGAAAATACCAAGCAAACAATTTTCTTTTGCCACTTTTCTTAACCCATGGATGAAACCGTTCTTTGTTCTCTTAACAAAATCCCCATTACTTGTACGAGTATTGACAAAAGGATGATGACAAAAACCGTTTGAAGGTCCACAGTTCTGTTAAGAGTATCATATCTAGAGGGTGTTCCACTAAGGGTTCCTTTTTAAAAAGTTCTTTTTTTTTCAATTTTCAAACTCAAATATAATGAAAACGAAAAATGATTTTATGATTTTTTTTGCACCGTATAAAAGATCTCAATGAGATCTATCAAACAAGATTCATATTGGTAGAAAAATTATTTGCGTAAACAAGTGATTTTTGAGCTTGAAATTACCTTCTTTTTCTAAAAGTTCCTTTTTTAGGAAACCGGAACGCCCCCCTAATAGACTTTACTGTGTTCACATCTTTTCCTTTGTAGTTGGAACAAGAATATGGCTTGTTTGCATTCCATAGCTGAGCGGCAGAGGAGACTGACCAAGTGATTGTAACCATCCTTCGAGTGTTTTTCAATTGTCTAGATTTGTTAATAGTATCTTACCCAATAAATTGTTTTACCGTGACAAATTTGAACCATTGATTATTGAGATGAACGACCAGGATTAAACTGCAAAGAAGGTGGGTCCTAGGGAAGCCAGGTCCTTGAGACAGATATTTTCCCCGGACTAAAAAAAGAATAGAAAGCAACCGAAATGGGTGACTTTTTGGGATCAAATCTAATAGTAGAAAGAAAGGATATCACCCAGAGACAGAAAAATACAAGAAAATAAGGAAAAAGTAGACTTGTGAAGGCTTTTCTTTCATTTATTTGTGTTTACATAACAGCCCATAAGAAACAGGTAGTAACCATACATAACACGAAGTCATTTACCCAGTTATATGTGACGTCATTTAAAAATCTAACAAAAAAATTCCACCACCTTTTCTCAAGGAGCAAGCCACCATGCAACATGCGAACCAGATAACCAGTAAAATTCAAGTGCTACAACCCCTTTCTGTATGTCAATACTTGGACTTCGATCAATGCTTGGATTCAAGTCTTCGTAGCAGCTCCGTAGGGTTAAAATCTAGTCTTTTGGCTCACAGCACCCAGTGGAACCTAAACTTCGGTCCCCTTGTAGGTGTAGTGGGGTCTTCTGCTGATGATTGTGTGATGATGAGGATAATACTCCCAGATGGGTACAATGAGAGGCCTAATTGCATATCCATTTTGTTTGCCCAGAAAAAAAATCCAAATGCAATTGACACATGGTTATGTAGCATTACGCAGACTTTTGCCTTTTTATTTCTGTGGCAATGGTCATGACAATAATTGATAACCATCCAAAACATAAACGAATTTCCACTGCTATACTTATCGGAATCTGACCTAACCTTCTCATCTGAAGGAGAAAGCCAAGCAGCATATGAACTAGAGTATAGAATCCGCTCAAATCCAAATGCTACAGAAGGCTTCTTCGAGTGCCCGTTTCTTGCTCAATTCCAAGCTCCACCCTCCCGCTCTTCCACCTCTCTCTGCTCTGAGTCTTGTCATTTCTTCATTGTCGTAATTGTAGGCATCCATGTCCGGGTTCAATCCGATAGGAATGGGCTGTGGGGCCATGCCTGTTGGCCGTGGCTGCCCAATTGCCCCCCCTGCAACCGCGGGGGCATAATAACCCTGCACACCTGCACCGAGACCTCCTTGAAGGCTCTGACTCGTGGTCTGTACCAAAGTAGAGGTGAAAATAGGTGAGAATCATTGCAAATGTTGTAAGGATGCAAATCCACCTTCATAATAAGCACATTGGATCATTGCAGGCTTAAGCAGCACTCAGTGAGGAAGGTGTTAATACATTTGCTCGCGTAAGAAAACATCTTTATTGGGAGATGAATTGGTTCTGCAAAATGAAACCACTAATACTTGTTGGAGCAGCAAGTATTTGCATCAATGCTCCCTTTCTGTAGAATGACTAGATACAAATTCCTTGCTGAAATAGGATTTCCTCATCATACAGAATCTTTAAAATGTCTATGTTATACATTTTTTTGCATCAAGTTTAAGAAATCACACAGTTAAAAAGGATTTGCAAGGCACATAGGTAGGCAGATTTAGGAAGTTTCCAGGCTCCATAGTAGTAACTGGAAGATGTATGAAGTTGTTTATTTTTATTTTCCAATTCGGCTATTTGTTTCTAAATACCGATGCAAAATGGTCAGCTCTCAATGAAGACTTCAAAGTTAGTTGACGACAAAACTAATCAATAACGCCGGAACGCAAGGGATAATTGCATATGAAGCAACGAATTAGTTCACGGGTTAAGAATAAACATAGGGAAATCCCCCACCTTAGGATGCTAACCTAGTTGGACTTAGGGCAATCTTAGAAATTTAGTTTGATCTTGAGTCAGGCACTGTAACTAAAGACAAGAAATGGTAATATGCGTAATTTTCTCACCGGATCACTATCATGGTGTCCCTTGCTTGCGGCTAAAGCTGCAGCATATTCTTCAGCCTGTCATAGTAAAAAAAACCAGACTAAGAGTACATAAAAATTTTGCCCCTGATATCACAAAATCACCACCTTTAGCATAAACTAAATTAAATTGAAGAAATGCAAAGTACGATAGGATATTTAGTTAGTTATAAACCAAACCTTGCGGGCTTGAGCATTAATTATTTGTTCAGCGTTTTCTTTCTGGTATTGTGCAATTTTTGCCTCAATAGCAGGAACATCTATTCCTTCAATCAAATTGAACGCTGCAAAGGAAACCATTTTCTTTAGTTGGGTAAGATCAGGTTTACAACCAAAAGGACAAATAGAATGAAGCTAAACCTAAACTCTTTGGATGAAGCGGATAGTTTAGGCTAAAAATACGAATAATGAAGATCTCATAACCTCAGAGTGAAGGTGACATAACGAAGTTTCTCTTCTTAAAACAGCAAGTAGGTAACAATCATATGCCTAATCAAGAAACACCACTCCAAGATTTTGGAAGAAGGAAAGAATTTATTCTAAACAGCGAACTCCAATAATATAGAGGACATGTACACTAACTTACTCATATCTTCCACTTCCTCCAAGTAATCATTGTAGTCTCTCAATGATGGGAAATCCTCCTCTCTTTTATTAAATCTGCAAAAATTGTGCATTCTAGAAGTGAAAAACCTAAACAGAAATCAATAAATTCATATGCATTAAGTGGTCATGGAGGGCCTTAGTGCCAGAAAGAAAAGGTCTCCAGTTCGAGTTGATGGAGCAACATCGGTCAGCTGTCGTAACTTACTTACCACCAACATGATAACATCACTATACCAAACCAAACCAAACCGAGCCTTACGTCCCAATCACTTGGGGTTGGCTACATGATAATATCACTATCACTGGCAAATAAACACTAGCAGCAATGTGGCTATCAAACACAGTAAGCTTAATGAAGAAAGGAAAATCATGACAGAGGATCTCAGATGTTAAGCTTAGTGAAGAAGTGATAATCATGCAATAAGATAGTAGTTTGAATTGGCAATAAAGTACTTCATTTACCATTATGCAATTATCAAGATTTTGCAGATGGATTGATCAAAACCATATCACAAACTCACTCTACGACGAAGAAATTTGCACCAAGTACTTACTAAGTACTGAAAAATCAGACCCACGTATTCTTAGCTGATAGGTGTTGAAAAGCACCAATCCAATCCCTTTAGTTTACGCTTTGTGCGTCCTTAGCATGTTTATTTGATGTGTTTCTTGTTAGTTTTGATGTTAGTAGGCCTTGGGACTCAATGAGCACGAAAACATGTCAATTGGAGGACGTTAGAGATGTTGGGGAGCAAAGAGGAGAAGCTGATGTGCGAGAAGAGGCAAAATGGAGTGAAAATCATGTTTGCAGCATCTCTGGTCCAGAACAGCACTCAACAAAGCAAAACCAAGCTTGCAGCAATGATGTTCTGGTTCTGGTCCGATCTGGTCCGGACCAGCATGCCCGCACAACTTAGACAACTCTCAGCAACGATGGTCCGGTCCTGGTCCGGTCCGGACCAGCATGCCTTCACATGCTAACAGCTCACAGTAGCCTTGGTCCGGAGCTGGGCCGGTTTGGTCCAGACCAGCGGGACCGAACTTCTCCGTTTTCAGAGGTTTTTTTATGTAATTTTTAGGGGAAAAAACTATTCCTAAACTTATATTAGGGTTCCCAAGTTTTGTTTAGAGGCAAACGAAGAGAGAAACACGATTGTTCATCATTGTTCTCCATGTTTTCATCAATTCCTAGCGTGTTCTTCTTCTCCATGGCCGGCTAAACCCCTTTTCTAGGGGGAGGATGAAGCCTCACACCAAGTAATCTTGATCTTTTGCATAGATTAGGGTTTTTATTCGAATCGGATTATGTGTTCAGAACTCCTTTCACGATATCAACGGAATGGTTTTTAATTCTTTCAATTGGTTGAGTATTTGTATCCACGGTTTTCAAATACAATTCACATAATGGTTTTCATTGTCCGCAATCCGGGTGACTGAGATGGGTTATGCTCGTGAGACGGATCGTGCCGTTAAGTGGCAAGACCGCGCTAGTGAGACGGTCTGTGCCATGGGATAGTCCATGCCGGTTGGTGAATTGTAGAAATCTACTTGACCACTACCGATAGGGATTGCAAGCCCTAGCGATAGTAATTTGAGATTCGAGTATTAACCCGGTCTATGCGATACATGGTTATGCGGTTGGGGTGGATTCTAAACCCTAGATCCTTCTCCCATCGTTTCTAAACTCTTTTTAATTAATTGCTCTTTAGTTTAATTAGTTTCCTGAAAAAATCAAACCAATCAATCAAACTGTTTCTTTTCGAATTAGACTAGAAATTAATCGAATCTATTGTAACTCAGCCATTCAGTCCCAGTTGGAACGATACTCGGTCTTGACCACTATTTGACGGAGTAGTAGTTAATTCTTAGTTTTTATAAATATATTTTTGACACTATGACGCAGTCATTAGCCACCAAAACTGAAGCCAATTCATGACCAACTTCAGTGGGGTTTCGCCATATTTTTTCTTGAATATGCAATCTCATATTTCAGATCCAACTATCAATACTCAAAACAAGGACAAAGTTTTCCCCATCAAACTTTTTCACTATATGAATCACCCAAACCCTCGCAATTCCACCTTTCATTCCCTAGTGCAGACATAAAAACCTAATGCAATGATTCAATAACTTAACCTTCATAAATCCATAATGTTTTCCCCAATTTCACAGCTCAATCTAACTCTTTTACGTCTTAATCAATACAATTTGAATTTAAAAATTAAATTTTCACCATTTTCTTCATGTACAGCACAATTAACCATATGGCCAACCCCATCTGCAAAAATTCAAACAGGGGGCCAAAAATCAAATCTTTTGATCAGAAGAATCCACCAAACTGGCCAAATCCTCTGAACGTCATCTCTCCTTTTATTTCCCTAATATAGACCTAAAATCTAATGCAGTGATTCGATAACTCAATCTTCATAAATCCACAGTATTTTCCCCAATTTCAGAGCTCAATCTCACGCTTCTACTTCTTGATCAATGCAATTCAACCAAAGCACTCAATTTTCCCCATTTTGATCATGTAAATCACAATTCACCATTTAGCACACTCTTTTACTTCTTGATCAATGCAGTACGAGCAAAAAATACTCAATTCTCCCCATTTCCATCATGTTAAACAGCACAATTCACCATTTAGCAAAACAAATATTCAAACAGGAACCAAAAAAAAAAAAAATCAACAGTACCCAGATGCACGCACCTACAAAAATATCTAGAGAGAGAGACAGAGAGAGAGCGCGTACATGCTGGCGATTCTTTTGCGAATGGCCATCTCCTTGGAGAAGGGATTGACGACAACCATTGGGCTTCTCCTCGCGTGCTGGATTTTCAGACTGTTTTTACAGAATTCAATGGCCTGTGTCCGATGCTCCCTCGTAATGAATTTATATTCCCTTCGATAAAACGGGTTCGATACAGTGTTGCCAAATCTATTTTCACAGAAACAATTTCACACAAATCATCTCCGATTATGCAGCGATCAGTGCTCGATTAAAATGATCTTCAACTTTATATATCTTCTTGATGAGCTCTAGAACATGAACGCTTTCGATCGGAGAGATAAATCGGGATGAGATCACAATTTGACGAATTCGCGTTGGAGTTTCCCCGCGACGTCGTTTCAAAGGAACTCGCACGTTCATACGCTACGTTCTAAAAACTTCAGTGTGGCCAAGCCCATTTTCGCAAAAACAAATTCACTCCGATTGTCTGCGATCACATATCAGTAAGGATTCGATTAACATAATCTTAAGCACGTTATTTCTTATTTACAAGATCTTCAATATGAACTGTTTGGATCACAGAGATAAACAGGAATGAGCACACAAATTTGTTAAATACATGTTTCAAGGGACTTCTCAGGTTGAAGATGAGAAGTGTCATTAAATTCCAACGACGTCGTTTTAGGAAAGCTCGCCTGTTGAGTTGCGAGCTTAGCTCGCCTGTTAAATGCGAGTTTTGTGAGTGCCATTGCTAATCGAACTCCAGATTTCGCCGAAAGATCTCTCTCTCTCTCTCTCCGCGTTGTATTTTACTGAATCTTCGTTCACAAACGGGTATCAATCATTTACCAACCGATTCTGGCCTCACATTTTTAGGTACGCAAAAGCTCAAAATTTTTTTTTTTTTTTTTTGGGTAAATGCAAAAGCTGCAGTGTTTTTTTTTTTTGTGTGTAAATGGAAATGCTCAAATTAGCTAATTTAATTCAGGTCGATCTTCATTTTCCGGTACTTGCATTTTTATTTCTCTTTTACAATTCTCGTTATTATCACCAAGACTATAGTTTTTCCTTTCTCCACATGTGCCTCTATGGAATATCTCGAGTGTTCAGATAAGTTTCCGTATAGGCAAATTTAGAAGTGTTGTTGCCCTACATTGATTAGCTGTTGTATCTTTGGCTGTGGCCGCTTTTCTCAGAACGAGGCCCGACTGTGATTTCAGAAGGTTATATACCACAAGCTGTTACGTACATATCTTTTTGTATTCTTAAGTTAAATAAGAAATTGAGTTCATTATTCATATTTCTAGCAATGAGAGAAAATTCCTTATTTTGGTCGTCGTCATGGGACTCTGGGACTACATTACTTTTCCATCGGTGCACACCGTCTTAGTTTTTGCTAGTATCCACGTGCGCACACGGCACACTATGACGGTGTTTTATGAGATATATATTTCTGTTTTGCAATCTTTGTTGTTAATTTATCGCAAGTAAGCTGGACAATGTGCATACACTTGAGGGACTGTTGTTCAATTGGGAGTTAGTGATTAATGACTTCTATATGGGCATGTTGGCCAGTTCTCATTGACAGGTAGTTTTGCTACGATACCCATTGCGCGGAGTGAGGATATCTTTTTATACAGCTTTTAGAAAGAGCCATTATTGTACATGAATATATTCTAATATAGATTTTTAGAGTTCAGTTGAACTTCATCACTTCCCCCTGCTCCATCCCATTATTATTCTTTTCATTCTTTGGACAAAAGTACCACAGTTGACATGAATCAAAATAGCAGTATGCTGTGGTGTTGTCGAATCTGCTGGGAATCAGTGATTTTTGTTGTCTTTCCCAGAATATCAATCATTGTGCTGTATATTGAAACAGTGGTTGATATTTTTTATAACTTCTGTTAGACAAAAGATGCAAAATTTATGCATTTGGTTGTCACTAGTTTGAAACCAGCATTTCAAAATAAGATTTCGGCGAGTTTGATGGAGAATTGGCTCTCATCTGCTTGCAGTTCAATCTAACTGTTTTGAACATTGGTGGTGGTTGTGAATTCAGGACAGAGGCTAGATGGTATTGATAGTGAAGCAGCAGCACAGAAGTTGAGAGGGCGTGCTGGAACAAGTGTCGCTGTAAAACTTCACAATGTAATTCTCGAACTTTTTCAATTTGTCTCTTTCTTGGTATGTAAGGCGTTCTTTGCCAACAACGATAAATGCAGAACAATAAAAGTGTTAGTTTGTGGGCATTTGCTAATTTGTGGGCTTCCAATCTGATCTAATGTTTTTTCCTCTTCAAGGTAATGATTAGCAAAAGCAATTCCGGTTTTAAAGAGGTTCCAAGTTAGATTTTCTTGAAGCTTTCCCTTATATCCAACACGATCATCCCTCATAAAACTCAAGATGGCCGTCTATTGAAGACTGGATATGTGAAGCTATTAGCTTTCTCTAATGTAGTTTTACATCATTTGTCTCTTGGCCTTACCATCTTTTCCCAATCGATCTTTACATTCTGCTATTCTTTATATATTTGTTCAGGTGTTGAATAAAACCACCTTATTCTGATTTGACATAATGCTGCCGTTGATATGGAGAACAAAGTTCATGAGATGGAGGATCAGGGGTAAAATCATACATACTGGACCTGCAGAATAATCTGGTAACTTCCTTATTCTTAGCCAAAATGGAGAAATTTCTCATGCTGCGTTTGGGTCGTGAATTTGTAGATTTGTGTAAGGAGGGCAAGAAAAATGGTAGGGCAAGTTAGAAGAATATTTGGTTTACTCACTTCATACCTTCTAGAGTAATATTTTCCTTTACCTTTGCTCTTCCCTCCACCATTCTCTATGGTACATACATGGGCTTAAATTTGATATTGTCTTTCGTTATTATTCAAAATGTTTGCAAATTGTTTAACCGGGAGGTTTGGTGAAAGCAGGACTTGATGTTGCTGAATACTAGATGGAAATGAGACACTTGTCAGCACAATTGATAGGGATGGCATTGTGGCACCTATCAACATGGCTAATCGCCATGCCTTAAAACATGATTCCCTTATTGTGCTCATAAGTCTTCAACCATCTGCTTAAAGTTCCCTTTTCCAGGAATCCACTTTACTCGAGGAGCAAATATGTCAAGTGAATTACCTGAAACATATACCATTTCCATCTTGTATTCTTGTTAGATTGAATCCAATTAAAATTTTGTCCAGGAAAAAGCCATGTTTTTTTTTTCAAAAATGTATCTGTTTGAGCTGGCTCTTCTTCGTGCCTTTAATGCTAAAACATGAAGGTACTTGGTATAGTGATCTTATAGGTTGAGTGCCACTTTGTTTACTTCTCTGTGCTGTTGAAACATGAAGGTACTTGGTATAGTGATCTCATAGGTCGAGTGCCACTTTGTTTACTTCTCTGTGTTGAAACAGGTGAATGAGGAAAGTGCAAGTGCAGAGAGATTTTGGCCGGAGCTCTACACAACAATGGCTTCCTTGTTGGGCACAAAACCTTTGGGAAAGGAAAAATTCCTCTTACAAAAACGTTTGTACCTTGTACATAAGTTTTTTGTGCTTGCACATGGCTTGAAGAACTAGGCAGGCATGTTTTAGTTTGGAAAAGCTAATAATCTTGACTCAAACCATGCCAACACACTTCCCTAGAGGGAAAATTTTGATGACACTTCTCACGATGTGACTTGAAGATAGCATAGGCCATATCTACAACTCCTGGATGGATTGCTGATTACTTTGAAGAACGACAAATTCCCTTAGCTTATGTTGTCAAGAATGCACTTTTAGATATACTCCCTCCGTCCCATAATATTTGTCCGGTCCGCAAAACGGAGACGTAAAAATAATACTTTTTTTGTAAAAAAAGTTGGGAAAAAATTCAACAACTTACTAGATCTTGACGAGTTCTTTTAATTTGTGAAAAAAATTTGAATTTTTTCTTGAAAGAAATGCATTATTTTGTAGTCTCCGTTTCGCGGACCGGACAAATATTATGGGACGAAGGGAGTAGTTTTTAGCATATTTGAATACTTTTTTCATCTAGGAAATATGGAACCCAAAGATGGCTCAGGTTAGTCGCAATAAACAATACCGAATGTTGCTTACTTTTGTAGTCGTTGCTTTAGTTCTAGGAAGTCAACATTAATCGTACCTCAACTACGTTTTCTGTTCTTGGGGTGACTGCAGAGTGTTACGGAGCTCCATGATGGATCTGCTCTGTTCATGACAGTAGCAAAGTAAATCACCGGCACTTGATGACATTGATCAAGTTGGCATAACCCCTGATGTACAGTGCACGACAGAAATGTTGAATTCTCGACCCAAGGAAAGGGACGTTATGAGGTCACCTTTGGTACCCAATTCTTGTACCATGGTAGCAGAGCATGAGTTGGACGTTAAGGAGTCCGAAGGTGCTGCCTTGAAAACTAAGTTTTTTCTGTAACGTAGAATTGAATGTAACATTACAAACGGATGGTGGGAATTAAATTTTAATCCCTATTATTTTTCAGATGTATAAGGTGGTGCACAGAGAGTGAGCAGGCTAGGAATGTACTCAAAGGTGCATAAGGTGGTGCTCAATTGATGTTGCATGTTCTGGCAGGCTGTAGTGGTGTTCAACAAACTATCCTGGTTGCTTTCTTGATGGTGCTTTTCCGGATCTTTGGTATCTATTCTGAGGCCAAAGATTTCACATCTTCTGATGTCTTTATTAGTCATATGATGTTGTTGTTCTATTCTACATGTCATGTTGCTGTGATGTTGGGTTCTTGTGATACACTACTTGTTATGCTCTTTGTTGTTGCCTGCTGCTTAATATGTTGATGTTTGACAAGGACACTGCTCAATCTGCTATATATTGATACTTCTGCTACGTTCATGTTGTGGCCTCAATCCTGGGCTACTCCATTTGGCTTAGTTGATTCCTCTGTTATGGTCTTATTATGAAGGCCTCATTCGAGTTGAGACACTGCTACTGTTCCTGATCCCTTGGTGTTACTCCCCTGCTTTTGGAAGTGATACTTGAAGGTCTTAGTTTTGGTCTTGTCAACACATGCTACTTTACTTTTTGAGTTGGAATGTAATTTAGCACTTAGCAACAAAAAAAAAAAAAAGATTATGCGACCAATATGGTTTTCAAAACAAAACATACCCTTCATTCCTTCTTCTCATCACCTCCCTTGGAGGAGCATTACCATGTCTTTGCGGCTCGTTGTGTATTTTTAACTCCAACGCAAGTTCTCTAGCTCTATTTTCAATTGCATTGAGCGCAGCGTCGGTTTTCTCGCAATATCTTCGTTTGGATTTCAAAGTAGGAATCAATTCTCAATTCATCAAAGAAGCACAAATTAACCCCTAACATTAAACCTAACTGATTGAAAGAAAAACGACACTCAACCCCTAAACCACCTATCAACTCTCAATAAAATAATGGCAAAGAATACATCAATATACTCCCTCCGTTCCTAAATGAGAGTCCCTCTTTAGAATTCCAACATTTTCAGGAGACATGTAATCATTACACTTACTTTCCACCATTACCCCTATACTCTACCTATTTTGCACATTTTGTATTCAAATAAAAGGGACACTTTTGGAATTTTATCAAATTTTCACTTCTATTTTTGGAAAGGGACAAACATTTTGGAACATCCCAAAATGGAATAAGGGACTCTCAATTTGGAACGGAGGGAGTAACAATTAAGGTATGAAGAAACCTACCCATAAGTTTCAGTCCTCCGGAAAACATTCCTTTGAACATCACGGACTCCTTCTAGACGTCTCGATTGAATCCTAAATGATTGAAAGAAAAACTAGGATCACCAACTATACTTAACTCGGAACCGCCTATCAACCCTCAACCCAGGAAAATATATAATACATCAAAATGTGAAAAAACATACCGCTGAGTTTTAGTCCTCGTGAACACCTTCCCTTTGAGCGTCACGGAATGCTTCCCGCTCGTCGATCAGCTTTAACAAATTTTCTCCAGCTTGAGTGGGAATCTTCGTTAACATACCCCCATCAAGAACCATGTTGTACTCGGCACGAAGCTGGCTATCCGCCAACCATTGTTGTTAAAAATTTATGATACACGATTACGATTTGCATCGTCTCTCACTTAATAACATCTGGGACCTCTCCACTCATTGCCAATTGGTTTTGAGATGGATATAAAGTTTCTACATGGTATCAGAGCGGGGCCCGTTCCACCCCACATTTTATAAAAATTCACAATCCACACCCCGCGATGACAGACCAGCGAAAAGGCTGCACGATGATAGGACCCAAAAGTGGCCACACGTGACAGACCTCAAACGCGGCTGCACGTGAGGGGATGTTAAGGAAATGAATCCCACATTGCTTGGGAGTGGAATGGGTGATCACTTAATAACATCTGGGACCTCTCCACTCATTGCCAATTGGTTTTGAGATGGATATAAAGTTTCTACAAGGGAACAATACACATCCCATCATGTATTCTTTCTGTATAAAAATCCTATGATACGACCACATATTTTACGATTTATACACGTATCCTAATTCTGTACGTATTCTACTATTACTTATTCGAAAAAAGTCCGACCCTATTTCAAGAAGTGGAACCCAAATGCATTAATCTAAGTTGTTTGATCTAAGTATGACATCTTTCAAACCCTTTGATAGAAATTCAACCTCAATGTAGGTCTTGTATAAAAAAAGAATCATACTTCAATTATATTTTGTCTTACTTTTCTTTTCCTAACAAAGGGAACATAAAGCCTTAATTTAATAGGCCCCAGTTGAAAAACTTGAAATTTTGCATCTTATTTTTTTTTTAAATGCAAGCATAATTTGTTGGTGTTATTAGATGTATCTACTTCTTAGTTACATTTTAATTATGATTAACGTTGTTGAAATATAAACTAAATTTAGTATTTCGACAAAGCTCCAATTGACAAAATTCAAATATTATAGATATTATCGAAAAAGAAATAAATATCTAGTTTTAGAAATTCTAAAATATCTGAGAATTAGTGTCATGTGTTATTCTAGAATTACCTCAAAGTTTATCTTGTATGAAAATATCTTTGTACTAGAGTCTTCCATAGGGTAGTACAAATAGGGATGAGTTCTAGCCATTTTATACCAAGCCAAATTCCAGCAAATGTATCTCAAGATACATGATACGTATCACGATACAAACTATACAAGTGAAAAAACGATACGTGATACGTATCCTGATTTGAAAACATTGCCGCCAACGTCCTGTATGCTTGAGTGATTACAACGAAGATACCGCTCGTCTCACTACCAATATTTCGATCGGGTGATATCTTCTTGCTCGATCCAAATAGGCCAATCTGATTTTCCTAACGGTAGATATCCGTCTAGGAAGTCATATAGTGTACCCTCAGTCAGTTTCCATCAAAAAGATTGTACTTGTCCTGAGTTTAATGATAACAAGATTGTAACAAGAAGGGAAACAAACAAACAAACAATGCATAAAACAATCAATAGTTAATGCAAGGCCACCCATGTGGGTGCCAATATCGAATGCCTAACATGGTAAGGTCGAACATGCGCTTACAACATATAGCAGGGTTCGATTTCCCCTGGAGGCAAACCATGATTTAAGTGGGGGGCCATGGCGGTGGGTTGTTGTGCTAGTCTCCCCCAAGGTTTGGATTGCGCAGTTGAGTCCAATAGTGACTCGGTTGCAGGGTTGTTCCTCGGTTACCCAAAAAAAAATGCACAAAAAGATGTGACCAATTCAATTAAGGGTACCTCTTAGTTTCTTTGATCACCAACAGTTCATTGTTATTAGGTCCTTTGGCCGGCTCGTCATAGAGGTAAAAAGATTCTCCGGCTTCCATGAAGTACAATCGGTTCACCCTAGACAACACGAGAATTCCATGCATCGTACTCCGCACGGAGTTAACTATCGCCCAAGATGCGGTAAGCTTCATGGATTTCAGTGAAGATTTTGGTGGTGTCAACCTCATGCCGTAAATTTCTATCAGGGTGGAACTCCCAGGCTCTCTGGAGGTGGTAAGCTACCCATATTTCCCTAGTGGACGCATTTCTTGAAACACCAAGAAGGTCGTAAAGACTACTACTTGCTCTTCTGCTCGGACTTTCAATGTATCCCATGCTTCTAATGACATCCATATTTCCAAGTGGGTTTAGAGAATTTTAATTGAGAGAGAGAAAGAGAGATTCTTGATTGAAAGAGAGAGGGAGGGAGTGATAAAGGTTATATAGAGATATATCAACGGCTTTACATAACGGATTTTAACTAACTTCCGACTACAGGTATCAAAATTTAGAAAATTATCATGTGTACATCATGTGTGTGTGCATATATATATATATATATATATATATATGTATATGAGTTCCCTTTTTATAAGGGATCCCCTACTTAGTTTAAGTGTGGACCTCATAAATCCCGATCGAATTTCGATGATCCGAGCCGCTCAATGTGATTAGAACGTGATTACAAGGGTCTCCGTGAGAATTCGTCAAAAAAATGGCCGGGAAGGGCTTCATCCGAACTGTTTTTTATTGAACGATTCACAAAAAAACTGCTCAAATCAAGCTATTTCGGGTCATTTTTTTTTGCCGATTTCTCGCGGGTACTCTTAAAATTACATTTTGATCACATTGAGTGGCTCGGATCATCGAAATTCGATCGGAAAATGAGAGAATTGAGGAGGTCTGCACTTAAGGAGCCTATTTAAGGTCCTCACAGGAAGCTCACTATGTGTGTGTGTGTGTGTGTGTGTGTGTGTGTGTGTGTGTGTATATATATATATATATATATACCATGTTTTAAGGGACCCACTTTGAGATTTTTTACACAAATGATCGGAGCCGTTCAATATTCTTAAAACAGTTTTTCAAGGATCTTTATACAAAATTAGCTCAGTTGGACATCGGTAAAGACATGATCGATTCTATGCCCAATTTGCTGACAGAAAATTGAGCAAAGAATTGATCAAACCCTTAGGGCCCGCTTGGATGCGGGAAAAAAATTGGGGGTAAAAAAATAAGAAGGTAAAACAGTTTTTCAAGGATCCTTATACAAAATTAGCTCAGTTGGACATCGGTAAAGACATGATCGATTCTATGCCCAATTTGCTGACAGAAAATTGAGCAAAGAATTGATCAAACCCTTAGGGCCCGCTTGTATGCGGGAAAAAAATTGGGGGTAAAAAAATAAGAAGGGGGGATAAAATAGTAGGGGTATTAATTTTGATAAGTTGGCCCACATCGGTTTGATGTTTATGGAGGGGGAAAAAAATAGTATGTGGTTTGGATGAGGTATTAAATAGGAGGATAAAATTTGGCTTTGTTTGGATGGTTTATAGAATGGGGGGATAAGAAGGGATGGGTGATGGGAAAAGCTGTCAAATGACTATTTTGCCCATGTGCAGTGTTAAATTTGATTATGTATGAAAATAAGTATATAAATTCAAAAATCAATATATTAAATAAATTTTGGAAAATCGAAAGTATAAAAAACTAAATGAATTAAAAATTGCATATTCTAAAAAATTTATATTAAAAAACGTTTTTTTAATGAATGGAGGAAAAACAAATGAGGGGAACGAATGGAGAATCCAAGCAGCGGCAAAACCATCAGGCCCACCCCTTTTACCCCCTTCTTTATTTTCACTCCTCTTTTAACTCCATCCAAGGAGGCCCTTACCGACATTCAACTGAGCTAATTTTTTACATGGACCTTTAAAAATACAACATGTGTTTTTCAACATTCTTCTCTGCATAGCAATATAGCATGGGCTCATACTAGAGATTAACGCCAAAATAAAAGAGAGATTTGATTGCATGGAGAACCTGAACCAAAAAAAATCACTATATATGTGAATATTTAACTATATACTTTATTATTTCAGTGGTACTTTGCAGTATTTAAAGACCTCTTGATGTGAAATTAAAAATGAAAATTGCATACTATCATGCCGTGCATAGTTTTTACTAGTAATGGTGTATGTGGGAATGTTATGGGCAGATGACCAACTTTATACTTTTGGAGGCCTTAAGCCATCTTGCTGAATGGGCCCTGTCTATTTTCACTATTAAATTCAAAACTAAGAATATATATGTATGAATATATAGTTATATGTTGTTATTGTTAGTTTCAATTAATTTGAGCTTATAAACAAACTTATGAAAGAACATAAGATAAAATATCAAAAAATTTAAAGGAATAGAAAATATTTGTGTATATTTACTTGCAAAACATACATAGTATAAATATTTGTTTCTTAACGTTAGAGCACCTTGAATTGAACACCGCAGTTTTGTGCCTTGTGGCGGTCTAGTAGTTTGTTTGATTGGGACTGAGATTTGGTCTTAGTTTAGATAGGAATGCTAACTTTGGACAAAAGTGCATAGATTCAGAGCCGTCAAATGCACGTGGAGGAACTCCACCTAGTATAGTGTGGTTGGTTCCTTACTCCTTGCTAAGAGAGAGGTTTTGAGTTCGAGTCCTCGTGAAGGAGGTGCTCGACTCCCGTTGTAACTACTAAAATAAGTAGAAAATATACGTACCGACGGTGGGCGTAGGGAAATCATACCGATGGCCGCGCCATCTCTAGCCACCAGACGGACGATCCGAGCCGTCCAAAAATTTTATAAAAAAATAACGAGGGTCCCAGCGTGGGAATCAACGGCATCCGACTTGTGTAGGGTGCACCGATATGTTTGGGTGTAATGTAGGGTTCAACTACAAAAATCAAATTGATCAGGCATTGTTAGCAATTTAAAATTTTACATTCCCTTGAGAAAAATGGATTGTTCAAATTCTTCACGTTTCTCAATTGATTTTACTGAAACACTTATCGATTGATATCTGATCACTGTGATTTTTTGCACAAATAATGTAGACGTCTTTTGAATTACAAAATGAACGATTTGAATTATCAAAATATGTTGTGATTGTTGGGTGGTATGTTTGGGCGAAGAGTAGTTAATTTCGGGCGCGGCTATTTGCAGCCCTTGATTTTCTCCCATAGCCCGTTAAAATTTTTTAATTATACTCGACAGTTAGTTACCGAAATTGAGATACATTTTCAGCATCCAATTACCGAAATATGATATTTTTTTCTACAACTATTTACCGAAAATGCATATTTGGCAGTTGTTTACCGAAAGTTGAACATATTTTTGACATGTAGTTACCGAAATATAATCTTATTTTCAACAGCTATTTACCGAAATGTTATTTATGATTTTCAACAACCACTTACCGAAATATGGTGGGCTGTGAAAGAAAATAAAGAGTTGTGAATAGCCCCGCTAATTTCGTTTTCATGCCCTAACTATCCACATTTTGTTTACTTCATCCCTAAAATCACATATTTCATCCCTTAACTTCCAATTGGCGCGTATTTGGTCTAATAGTCGAGGGGAATCCGAATACAGGACGGAAAATAGGTCACGTGAGGACCACATGTCTTTAAATTACTGTTTGACATTATCTGCTTTGTCTATTACAGGCAATTCTTAAATTTTTAAAAAAAAAAAAACATGAAAAACCCTTCCAATTTTCACGTGGGGACCACATCCCTTTAAGGGAGTGATTTATGCACGCCCCTTTTTACTAACCACACTTCCCTTTTTATTTTTAGGGTCTAAATTTTCCAAACACACCCTTCCACTCTTCAATATTTTCTTTTTGTTGTTATCCAAATGAAATGATTTCTACAAAAAGTTTAAGGATGTGTTGTTAATTTCTCATACTAAAAACAAAACGTAGAGTGTGGTTAGTCAAAAGAGGAGTACAAAAATCACTCCCCTTCATTTATGCAATTTAATCCTCAAAATTCATCTTCAATTTCACACTGCGAATTCTTCCTACCTGTAGCCTCGGATCACGTGCAAGCGCAATATTCATCACTAGTACTGCAAGTGATAACCGAGTTATCTCAGTTAATTAAGGAAATGTCTACGGTACCCTTTTACTGACAATTTTTTTTGAACAGTATATATTTTTTTTATTAATCTTTAAAATTGTTACACATCTCCTTTACTTTCAAAACCTAACCACACCACCCTTATCAGTTGTACTAGATTGATACAAAACCGAAAATACAAAGGTCAGAATTTCCGTTTGAAAAAAAAAACAAAAAAATACGAAGGTCAACATCAAGCCAATTGAAAGTAGAATTACAAAATGGGAAAAATTCAAAATACCCCCCAACCTATACACCCAAATTCAATTAGACTCCCAACCTTTTAAAAACTTCAATTTTACTCCCAACGTTATATTCCGTTATCAAAATGCCCCCTTCCGTCCAAATTACTAACGGATTCCGTTAAAGGCTCCGTTAAATAGTATTTTGATCGAATTTCGATGATCCGAGCCGCTCAATGTGTTCAAAACGTGATTTTAAGGGTACCTGCAAGAAATCAACAAAAAAAATGACCGGGAAGGACTTCATCTGAATAGTTTTTTATTGAACTATTCAATAAAAAATTGTTCAGATGAAGCCATTTCCGGTCATTTTTTTTGTTGATTTCTTGAAGGTACCCTTAAAATTGCGTTTTAAACACATTGAGCGACTCGGATCATCAAAATTCGATCGGAAAAGGGGTCCACATCTCCCCTTTTCCAATCGAATTTTGATGATCCGAGTCACTCAATGTGTTTAAAACGCAATTTTAAGGGTACCTTCAAGAAATCAATAAAAAAAATGACCGGAAATGGCTTCATCTGAACAATTTTTTATTGAATAGTTCAATAAAAAACTATTCAGATGAAGTCCTTCCCGGTCATTTTTTTTGTTGATTTCTTGCAGGTACCCTTAAAATCACGTTTTGAACACATTGAGCGGCTTGGATCATCGAAATTCGATCAAAATACTATTTAACTGAGCCTTTAACGGAATCCGTTAGTAATTTGGACGGAAGGGGGCATTTTGATAACGGAATATAACGTTGGGAGTAAAATTGAAGTTTTTAAAAGGTTGGGAGTCTAATTGAATTTGGGTGTATAGGTTGGGGGGTATTTTGAATTTTTCCCTTACAAAATCAAGCCAATTCAAAATCGAGCCAGGAGAGTATTAAGGGGGTGTTTCCGTTTCCATTCTTTTTGTAAAAGTTTTTTTTTTTTCAAATTTCAAACTCAAATATAATGAAAATGAAAATTAATTTTATGATCTTTTTTGCACCGTTTAAAAGATCTCAATGAGATTTATCAAACAAGATCCATATTGGTAGGAAAATTATTTACGTAAACACATAATTTTTAATCTTGAAATTACCTTTCTTTTCTAAAAGTTATTTTGTCTAAAAAGCAAAACACCCCCTAAGTAGACCGAAGAATCCAAACAGTTGTCATTAATAGCATAAGCGTATTGTACTCTTTTTTTTTTTGATCCGCAGCGCATCGTACTTGATATGCCTAGTAAAATGGGCACATAAATCTCTCCAAATACTCGATGTAGTAATCATCGCTTGTCCACACAAAAAAACAAGGGAATGACTTCGGTGTCCCCGGTCATTTTGGGGACACCGTAACTTTTGGTATAACAAAACCATTACAAGCATAACCAAATTCATTACAAGCATAACCAAAACCATTATAAGTATAACCAAAACCATAACGAGGCATAACTTGGTTGGTTATGCCTTGGTTGATTTTTGGTTATGCCTTGATTGGTTTTTGGTTATGCCTTGGTTATGCCATGTTATGGTTCTATTATACTTCTAATGATTTTTGTTATGCTTGTAAGGGTTTTGTTATGCCAAAATTACGGTGTCCCCAAAACAAACATATTACTGAGCCCAAAAGTGAAGAGTACGAGAACAAATGGTTGAATATTCCATTTCTCATTGTTAGTCTATTCAGCTTATATACTCCATATAAGAATTCCATAAGCTAGCGGCCACGAAATTATCATCGATTGACAACCACCTGAAAATAACAGGACAAAAAAAAAAAGCTAAATATTGGCCTTCAAAGAAAGCCATATCAGTTAACCATCCACCCATTAACAGACATAAACAACATATACATACTGAGTACACGTTCCAACACGAGTATAACCATTATTGTTATGTACACATCATACAGTCATATTCAAAAGGACCAGATGAATAAGGCTTCTTGGAACTGAAAATAGAAAATAGATTTCCTTGGCTTCGTTTCCACTAAGGACGGTTCAGTATCTTTCTAAATGTGGTAGTACTTCTACCCCTGTAATTCCACGGAAATTTCCTTAATATCACCAGAATAATTCTCCTCTTTTCTTTTCCTTTTCTGAAACAGAGAATAATTCTCCTCTGGAATGAGTCTACCCTGTTTGTTCAAGTTACGAATGCAACAAAACAAGTAGTGACCGTAAAAATGTTAACAAAAACTTAATTCAATTTACTGTGCAATTTATATGGGATAACAGAAGAGAAGCTAGAACTCAGCTTTGGAGTGTCCTGTCCCCTTGTCCCTTATTCTCTGATAATGTGTCATGCCTCCTCTTTGGTGAGAAGCTAGAACATTTTAATGTTCTAGAATGCTATAAGGGTTCACTCTCCTATTGAACACTCGCATAATCTAATCTGGTATCCTAGATCTATTTCCACGCATTGATTTGTACTTTGGACGGCTATAAAAGGAAGGCTTGGAACTAAAGATCGGATTATTAATTGGGACATTCATACTTCCCCTAACAAAGTGAATTGGCATGTGCAAAACCCTTCTACAAAATTGTTTGAAAGCTTGCTAGGGCATTCAAACCCTTTCCAGTGTCGTAAACGTGAGATTCAAGGTTAGGAGATTTTAGGTCGGTTATTAAACAAGCTAGTGAGAGTTTGCACTGAGATATTCAAAAGTTTGTTATGAAGAGAGGAAATAGAGAAGTGAACAAGAAGGATCTCCAATAGAGAGATTAGTCAACAGTGTGGCAAAGGTAACGGAAAACACTGAGACTTGTCTAAGCACTCAAAAAAAGGGTCCAAGACACCATACTCGCAATCTGGTATTTCGTAAAAAAAACATATCATCCCGCGTATCATAAACAATTGATTTTCCATTTTGCATCAGTTCCCCATAGAGTATAACAGTCTATAAAACCAAACTACGATATCATCCATAAATCTTGATTCCATTGAAAAATCACTATGAGTTGAGCAACTGAAGTTGTGTGTCGACATGATGATTCAAATATACTAACTAACCGTGCTAAGGCTATAGCTCTGTCCGGAACCATTTGTTTTCACCATCACCATCACCTACAAAAGGGGAAACGAAAAAACTCAAAATTAGATATGTGTAGAGCTCCGACAAAAACACTTAGAAACATCTAAACAACTAACTGAAACGGTATCCAATATTGTGGCGAAAAAAGCAAAGATTGCCTGTGTATTTCAAAGTTCTAAGCAACCAGACTTATTCATTTTTACATAAAGCAAAATTAAGGGGGAAAAGTGGCGAAGGAGTCTGATTTACCTTGTCCAGGTTTGAGCTTGAGAGATTTCACTGACCATGGATTGCAGCCATGGGGCGGTCCCATTAACACCTCTGT
Organism: Rhododendron simsii; assembly: GCA_014282245.1. Classification (NCBI taxonomy): domain Eukaryota; kingdom Viridiplantae; phylum Streptophyta; class Magnoliopsida; order Ericales; family Ericaceae; genus Rhododendron; species Rhododendron simsii. The sequence goes on along the minus strand of CM024953.1, from coordinate 3,430,338 downwards.
CTGATAGATCTTAACCTTGCCATCATCAGCAAGATCATTGGCCTCAAAAGTTATGTAGAATGTCATTAAACAAGACGGCTGAGCCATTACAGTTAAAACCTTCACGAACTGCAGCTCAAGACCAAGTTTTTCCTGCACGTCACCCATAGATGTCATCATGAGGGTATGCCATTACAATCATAGGTCAAAAAAAAATTGTCAATTATCATTAGTTACTCTTTCCACCGCAAAGGGGTGTCAGCAGCTCCCCTCCATACCTCGTCTCGTCATATCCCTCCCAACTCCCATGTCGTGCTGACTGCTGAGCAAAAAAAAACTCCCATGTCGTGGGCCACCGTGGCCCAAAACAATGATACCAATCGATCATCTTGTAAGTCATAAATAAACAGCAATAATATGCTGGAATCTAACACGAAAATATTGATTGAACATCGAGGGGAGGGCACCTAGAGTCATGGAAAGCAGCCTAATTATCTAAACATCACATCAATGTATAGAAAATTAGAAATTATTTTGGGCGAAGATTCAGAAGACATACCTTATAGCACAAGTTGTATTTGTTGACAGCAAGCCGAGAACACATGTCGTAGTCGTAGCACTTTCCTCTTTGCTTATCTCCATCTCGCGAGCTCCACCGAACCAATAAGGCCCACTATCAGGTGCGAAGGGATGCTCAGACTCCTAATGAAGTTTAGTTTAGAAATCTGATTAGGATAATCCAAACTGAGCCAAACTTTAGGGAATATTCATGCTAGTCTCTGGGTACTTCAGACTTCCAAATGACAAACCAAAGCCACAAAAACCAGAACTGAAAACTGCAGTGATGGATCAAGAAAACTAATCCCGGATGAGGTTCAACGTAATCCCAATAAAACCCTTCCCTAATAAAGCATGACTCCGACAATTAAAACATCATTTTTTACCTACATATAAATAGTGCTATCCACAAGAATGGACTGATAACGGACAAACCATATCACAAACTCATTCTATGACGAAGAAATTTGCACCAAGTACTTCTAAGTACTGAAAAATCAGACCCACATATTCCTAGCCACCAAATCTGAAGCCAATTCATGACCAACTTCAGTGGGTTTTCGCTAGATTTTTTCTTCAATATGCAATCTCGTATTTCAGATCCAACTATCAATACTCAAAACAAGGACAAAGTTTTCCCCATCAAACCTTTTCACCAAATGAATCACCCAAACCCTCTTAATTCCATCTCTCCTTTCTTTCCCTAGTGCAGACATAAAAACCTAATGCAATGATTCAATAACATAACCTTCATAAATCCAGAATGTTTTCCCCAATTTCAAAGCTAAATCTAACTCTTTTACTTCTTAATCAATACAATTTGAATTTAAAAAACTAAATTTTCACCATTTTCTTCATGTACAACACGATTAACCATATAGCAAACCCCACTTGAAACTAATGGGGCCAAAATTGAATCTTTTCACAAGAACACCCCAAACTAGCCAAATCCTCATAATTCCATCTCTCTTTCCCTACTACAAGACCTAAAACCTAATGAAGTGATTCCAAAACTAATTTTCATATATCCATAATAATAGTTTGCCCAATTTAAGAGCTTAAAATCTCACTCTTTACTTCTTAATCAATGCAATTCGAACAAATATATATATATATATATATATATATATATATTTCACCATTTTCTTCATGTACAGCACAATTAACCATATAGCAAACCCCATCTGCAAAATTTCAAACAGGGGAATCACCCAAACTGGCCAAATCCTCTGAACTCCATCTCTCCTTTTATTTCCCTAATATAGACCTAAAATCTAATGTAGTGATTCAACAACTCAATCTTCATAAATCCACAGTGTTTTCCCCAATTTCAGAGCTCAATCTCACTCTTCTACTTCTTCATCAATGCAATTCAACCAAAACAATCAATTTTCCCCATTTTGATCATGTAAATCACAATTCACCATTTAGCACACTCTTTTACTTCTTGATTAATGCAGTTCGAGTGAAAATACTCAATTTTCCCCATTTTCATCATGTTAAACAGCACAATTCACCATTTAGCAAAACAAATATTCAAACAGGGACCAAAAAAAAAAAATCAACAGTACCCAGATGCACGCACCTACAAAAATATCTAGAGAGAGAGCGCATACATGCTGGCGATTCTTTTGCGAATGGCCATCTCCATTGGGCTTTTCGCGTGCTGGATTTTCAGACTGTTCTTACAGAATTCAACGGCCTGTGCTCCCTCGTAATGAATTTATTCTCTTCGATAAAACGGGTTTTTGATACAGTGTGGCCAAATCTATTTTTACAAAAACAATTTCACTCAAATCATCTCCGATTATGCAGCGATCCGTGCTCGATTAATATGATATTCAACACTATATATCTTTTTGACGAGCTCTACAACAGGAACGCTTTCGATCGGGGAGATAAATCGGGATGAGATCACAATTTGACGGATTAGCGTTGGAGTTTCCCTGCGATGTCGTTTCAAAGGAACTCGCACGTTCATACGCGAGGTTCTAAAAAATTCAGTGCGGCGAAGCCCATTTTCGGAAAAACAAATTCACGCTATTCTCTGCGATCATAAATTCAGCGACGATCCATCCGTCCAGATTCAAATCAGCGACGATCCATCCGTCCAAATGTAAATCAGCGACGATCCATCCGTCCAAACTCAAATTCAGCGACGATCCATCCGTTCATTCTCAAATCAGCGACGATCCATTCGTCCAATTTCTCAAATCAGCGACGATCCATCCGTCCATTCTCAAATCAGCGACGATCCATCCGTCCAAACTTAAATTCAGCGACGATCCATCCATCCAAATTCAGATCGGCAGTCGACCGATCCTCCGATCCCTTGGTGCACGGTATTTGTATATACTGGCTTACACTTTTCATTTAAATTGGCTTTTGGGTGAATTAGGTGGGTGTCTAGAAATCTTTGACGTTACCCATACCAACCAATGGTGCTCCGCATGCCGTCAAAGAGGGACTACTGTAGACACCCTGATCTGAATCTCCCGATCGTTTTACTTTGTTTTTTGGTTTCTTGTTTCCCCGATGATGAATCAGGTCGAAAGCAGTCTTGAGAGAATGAGATGGTTTGAGCTTGGTGTGTATGGAACCCATCCTTAACCCTAAAACCCTTAAACCCAAACTTTGACCGCAGGTTTGACTGTCGCGCGACCCACTGGGTCCCTCGCGCGATGCTTTACTGCCAAGTGGTGGTCAAAGTCAAACTTTTGACTGATTGACCATCGCGGGGAAGGTAGAACACTCGCGCGATGGTTTCACTCCATCACGCGATGGTCAATACTTGTCATTTCCACCTTTTTCCAGCTGGATTTTGTGATGATTAGGGGTCTACAGGCCTATGTAACCCCGTTCGTCGACTGGACAGCGTTCTGCATGGCCACCTTTGCACCACCTCTCCCCCGCTCTCCCATCAATCTTCACACCCCACTTCTCCACCAAGCAACTGCAGCCAGCCTTGTTGGCTGGTTGCATTGCCTTGTTTAGCCACCAACAAACCTTCCACTCTTCCTATAAATAACCCCCATGGTTCATCTTCCAAAGGGTTACCAAAAAATTCCTAAGAGAGAAGCAAGAGCTACAAGCTTAATCACTTCTTTCACTCAAATCACTCCCATATACTCATTTTCCAAACCATACTACCTCATTCAAGCCATTCTCAAGACACTCAAGCAAAGGTATAACCCTTACTGTTTACTGTTTTGATCCCTGAGGGGGGCTGACAGGGCCAAGGCTGGTAATCAATACCAGTTCTGGTCCTAAAGCCAGCAAAGTTACAAGTTACTGTGGACAAGCACACCCACGCACGAGATACCCACTCCATCGCGCGACAGTTCTAGTTTGTGTGATATGGTTCTCGTGGGGATGGGATCCTTGTCTATATCCATTTACATGATTTCATGCTTTCCTGTCAAATAATATTTAGTATATCCCATTGTGTTGCATATTAAAAATATGTAGGCTAGCTTAGTTTACTTATCTGTTTACTTTGAAATGCCCCTGGGTTGCTCCTGAATATGTCTCAGAGTCTAGGCATGCAAAGCAATTCCTGAAAGTTCAGTCAGAACACTCGCGCGATGATTTCACTCCATCATGAGATGATTCATCTATTTCCAGTGGTCGCCCTTGCATGGGCAGTTAGGCTCTTGGCCCCTGTTTTGATACCCTCACTGTTTAAGGGTTGCATCTTATTCCAGTTAGTTTTGATTATAATAATTGCTTATTTTTAGCACATATAAACTGCTTGGTTTGACCCTGGGTGTGCACTGGTCCTTCCAGAGCCCAGAAGATGATAGAATTTAACCTGTTGGAAAGATGCTAACACTCGTGCGATGGACTGGGAGTGTCGCGCGATGGTTTAATTTGCATGTGAGGACTTCCACGCATGCAAGTTGATCATTGTTTGCAACAAATTCAAGCCAATGCACTGTTTTGGCATCCTGAATTAGTGTTAAATGTTATCTCATTTATTTCTCGTCACCTCATCCATCCATGCTATTATTTGTCACGTCCTGCAACTTCTTACAGTTTTAAATCCCCGATTAACTGTTCACCGCCCTAATTGGCTAAAAATTGATTAATTAAATAGAATCGCAAACAAACAATTTTCGCAAATGCCTAAGTAGAGACCGATCTCCGGATTGGGCGAGAGGGGTGCCATAAAACCCTTCCCTTCTCGTAACCTGGCTCCCGAATCCAGATATGGTTATAACGGACTGGTTCCTTAAACTTTTTCAAATCAAACAACGCGGCAAGTGCTTCGAAATATGGTTCCTTGGGTGTCAGACCTTCCAACCCGAGTGGCGACTCTGTATTTTTCGTGAGCACTTGACGTCCAGCTTAAAAGCGCTCACGCGAGCCGGTATTTTCTCCCCCTTGGGAAGGGAATGGAATCCTTTCCCGCGGAGCGAGAAATCGGGCACCGCATTGCCCACATAAGGGTGCGTGGGTTCGAAACTTGGCAATGACAAGAAAAGATGGTCTAATAAATACAAAGAAAAGATCACGCGCAATGGTTTTCCATCTCAGTTTATGGTAATGTGATCATTTTGAATTTTCAATCACAGTTATAGACCGTGATCTAAAATGGCATACAATCACACCCAGAAAAGAGAAATGATCACGCCCAAGAGAAACAATCACGGTTTATAACCGTGATAAAAGAGAAACGATCACACCTTTTGGCCGTGATTGTTTCTCTCTTTCAATCACAGTTTATAACCGTGATAAAAGAGAGTGACTTACAATCATAGATCCATCACGGTAGCAGGAGTGTGATGGAAAACTTACAATCACGGCTAATAGCTGTGATCTTTATAGATTATTGTAGTAGTGAGGTATATATTCTTTGTAACAATTCTCAGCATACCGGAGTTGAGCTTTTCTATAGCATTTAAAATGTTTGACCTTAATAATAATGGGTATGTTGATAAGCGACCAAGATTGTACAATCTTGGGGCTCAAATCCTACGCTTTCTGTCGTTTCTATGTTTAAAAGCTCGTTTTTGTTCATTTTTACTTGTAAGGTATTTCGTTGTGTTTTGTAGAAAAACCGTGCCTTTCAAGTGGTTTTGTACGCCATCGGACGCCTCGAGGGCCAACCGTTGCTCAAGATTTGCTTTGGACTGTGCCAAAGCATGGCGAATAAGCAAAATGCATCGTTAAAGTACCCTCGAGGGTGTCCAAGTACTCGAGGTCATGAAGAGTGGTGTCACCGAGTCTGGGAGATCATGAAATGAAGTTTTGAATGAAGCTTGGGAGGTGGCTTGGCAGGGAGGTGTTCCAGCAGGCTTAAATCTGTCAATTCTGCACTTGTTATCGATAACAACTGGCAAGTTATCGATAACGTTTCCCCAGTCTTGGTCCAGCAGTCAAGTGTTATCGATAACTTAGGATATGTTATCAATACCCTTGCAGTATCTTTGGTCCTCAAGTCTCCAGACCTGACGGTATCGCTAATGTATGGATTTGTTATCAATAACAAGTTGCTTCGGGGGAGTGTTATCGATAACAATTTGTTCCAGAAGATATTTTTCCTGCTTTTCAGACTTTCCATTTATGGAAACTTTCTACTTTTGTTTTGTTTTTGGGATATTTTGGGGGTCTTTTTGTCCATTTTATGGCTGATTGTTTTGGCCTTTAAATAGCTTGATTGGTCTTTATTGGCCATTATGTACTCTTAGACAAGTTTAAGTCTTTTATGTTTTAAGAGCTCTAGTTATTTCCTTCAAGCTTCTTGTCTTTAATTCCTCCATAATTCAAGTAAGTGTTGTTGTTTCAATTTAATCTCAAGCATTAAAGTTGTCCGTGTGGTTTGGATCCTTAGTAAAAACAAGTTTATTTCCATTTCTAACGGTGAAGCATGTTTTCATTTTCTAGCATAATTTCTAATCTTTTTCCTATGAGTGAGTAGTCAATTGGTTTGGTCATGGGGTGAGATGAACCCTATGGATTAGTCGTTTAAACGGTTTCGCCTAAACTTTAGCTCGAGTTCAAGGTTTTGAATAAATTAAACCCATGATTTCCTCCATTGATCATGGGGTCGGTGGCTTCTTTGATCAATAAAGTCTATCGCCCTATGCTACATGCTTGATAATCTTACGCGTGTGAACGATCTATTTTCGTCTCTCACTTGTGTTAAATGAGTTAAGTTTGAATTAATGCTTTGAGTTAAGTTACAAGTAGTCTTCAGTTTTTAATTCTTCAAGTAGAATCCGGACGGTTTCGGTTCACTCATGAGTTAGATGAAGGAACCGTTTGACGGCTTAGTCGTGGGTAAATCAATCCCTTTTGACTTGACCGCTTCTAATCTAGTTTAATTTCAAGTTCAATTTCATTAACCGAATCAATCACCAGAGTTGGCTGCTTGAAAGCCTTGCTACGTACTTACCATCTATTTCAAATTCGCTAAAGAAGACTTCTCTGTGGGAACGATCCCGGTCTTACCGGTTTTATATGCTATCAACGACCTATCCCTTTGCTCGGGTGCAAACCTTATTTGGAGGTTAGGTTGCAGTATAAGCATATGTCTACCATGTGAGTTTGTTACACTCACTTCATGACATTTCGTCTAGCTCTAGATGTTTGAGGATTCTTCAATGGGAGCTTCTATGGTGTACCAAGGATAACATTCACAACAAAAATGGCATAAGCTTGAAAAAACAATTATAAAAATAACATTCACCACATAGTTCGCACCAACATATTTTCTTCACAAATGACACAAAATTTACCACAATGATGCATTACATTTTCCAACTATAACAGCAACCATAAGATGACATAACTTTCTGTAAATTTTACCCAATATATGGCAAAAGATATTTTGAAACTTTTTATGGTCTCCCCGGGTACATCATAGATTTTTCCTTCTTCAAGACATATAGTCTTTACTGGTGCTAATAGCTAGTAAAATAGTTCTCTATTTGCTGAAACTCAAACTATGAATCTACTTATATCTTGTATGCACTCTCAAGTTTTCAACCTCTGGCCTCAATGAACAGACAAATAGACAAGGAGGAATTTAAGAAGGTGATGGCATTGATGCGAACTTATAACAGGCAGGGGGCTCACCACAGAGATGGACTGCGTATTGGACTAAATGTTATTGGTTCTGTATAAAAATGGTGGTCTCGATCCTAGAGTACTCTTTGGGAAAGACGGCATCGAATGCCTTGAGCATGAGAAATTGGTGCAGTTTCTCAGAGACTTGCATGATGAAGTTAGTTGGTCACTCTCCCTCTCTAAATTTTTTGAAGTGAGTATAGTTTGTGTTATGATCTCTTCTGACCAGGAAACACTATGCTTTTTGGTGGTTGTATTTTGTGCTTTTTGAATTTTTATGTACAACAAGTCTATTTGCATTGCATTCCCTTACGGGTCATTTTCAGTGTGCATAACAAGTGCAAGTCAAGGTGTCTTTTATAGTGCAATACTGTGGGTTTAGCATCCATCTTGAACTGGTTTGAAATAGCTCTATCACATGCTTTACTTAAAGCTTAAATTTCAGGTTGCATGATCAGTAAGCCGCACTCACAACCGTGTTTTTGCACTTTCCTAGACCCTGTATTCGTTAAGCTTCCTGACGATATTGTTGTTGTCATCACATTATAGCCCTCAAATTTGGTGTTAGGAACTAACTGTCCGAAGTAACATGATGTGTGGTTCTGTTGTGGTCGTTTTAGCAGAGTTTCCGTATTAGAAATCAGGAAAATAGAAATCCATATACGCCATCTTTTTTCTTGGAACTCTTCCAAAGCAATCAGTACTTCCATGATTTGCATTTTATCGATCCTTTAGGAATGCATTAAAGATGAAGAATGCTTCTAGAGAGTAGAGAGGAATGAACTTCCCCTAGTTCAATTGTGCTTGAAATTCTAGTTCAAAACTACATGATGAATTGGAATGTTTTACTTAACTCGATTTATTGTGGTACCCAATTGGGCAGAGTAATCATAATTTTTTTCCAATTATGTAGATATTGCTGCTAGAGTTTGCCCATTATGACTTAAGTCACAAGGAACTATATCAGCCAAAGATTTTGCGTTGTCCCTGGTTGCATCTACTGACATGAGCCATATAAACAAGTTTCTTGTTCGTGTAGAAGAATTAAATGATGAACCTTATCTCAGAGAGCTACGCATTAAATTTGAAGAATTCAAGAATTTCGCTGAGCTGAGGCAGAGATTACGGCCTTTGTCTATGGCAATCTTCAGTCATGGAAAAGTGACTGGGCAACTTACAAAGCCAGATTTCCAAAGAGCTGCATACCAAGTATTTTTTCTATCCTTGGACCCCTAGTACTCCCTCCATCCCTATTTGTTTTGTTCCGTTTGGGCAGTCATGCTCTCTAATCAGGTCAACAGATAATGTATCGTCAAATAATTCAAGATTCCAATCAAAAGATATCAATTAGTTCTTGAGGGAAAAGTTGATTAAAATCATAAAATCATGAAATGAGTCCAGAATAGTGAAAACACAAACAAATGCGGACAAAGGGATTTCTTTGTCTCAAGTTTTTTCTTTTCTTTTCTTCCACTAATCAAGTAATCTTCTTCGGCACAAGGTTTGTGGCATCTCTCTCACAGATAATGTGGTTGATATGATATTTTACGTGTTTGACACGAATCGTGATGGGAATTTGAGCACTGATGAGTTCCTAAGAGTATTACAAAGACGGGAAAGGGGCATGTCACTACCAAGGGAGACAACAGGCTTCATGGGTTTTATGTCTTGTTTGTTGGACTGCACAAATAACTGCTCTTATTCAAAGATGCTACATTAGATTTTCTTTTTCACTGGTGGATGATGATACTTTAAGCGGACAAAAGGATGTACCTGGCTTTGTACTTTGGAGGCTCGACAGCATTTGTAGAGAAGAATATCTAGACTGTTTTCTACTAGGAGGCAGTCGGCGGAAGTGCCGCGGATCGGAACTGCTTGTGATTGTAGCTAGTTCATGATGAAGGTATTAAATAACGAAGCTGCAGGCTAGTTAATCACTTATGAGCTGCATTTTTGTTTCCTAGTTATGGTTATCATTTATATTAGATGTTTAATTATGTGCAGATTGGTAGGCAAAAGGTGTTGACCTGTATGTGTTACGTTAGATCTTTTCTGCAGAAATGAGATTGTACAGTTGGTTACTGCTTTATATATTTACATATTCTGTACTATTTCTTTTAGTAGCTTGTTCGGTAACTTTTGTTGAACAATAACAGTTTTCCATTCCTCGGGCTACCTTTGATATCAGAACAGTATTGTGATTGTGCCATATGAATTGAGTACCAGCCACCAAGCTCTTTTAAATTTCATCTTTCTTTTTTCAAAGTTAATTGTTTATAATGTATTGATTGATGAGTATGGATTATGTGCATTACCGATGCTCTAGATTTTGAACAAAGTAAGTAAGATAATCTGTGGATGACCTGCCCTCTCTAATGCCTTCAAGTTTTGATTTGGGGGTCATGCTTCGACGGCATAAGGTCCCTTGAAATCCTCGACTTTTGGTAATATAGGAGGGTCATTAAAAATATATTTGAATAGCCACTTTACGCACATATAGTCAAATGTCAGGTATGTATCCAACCCTCAACCAATTGGGAACTACATTGATATCGTTATTGTTGTATTGATGTGTATAATAGATTACATTGACAAGCACTATTTTTCCTTTTGCTTTTCCTTTCGTTCGTGGAAAGTGAGATCACATAATTCTTTTTTGAAATAGTTGTAACCCATAAAGCATCTCAAAGACTTTTTGAAGCCATCTCTCTTTGACGAAGACGAAGACGAAGACTATGATTAATATTGGGTCGACAGAGACGGACACATTGATCGGGAAGCTATCACCATTTTCCTTGTAGTTTTCAATTTTCTGAATTATTGCGTGTGAATTCACATTAACTGATTGCCAAGTACTATTTAATTTCCTTTTTCCTTTCTTTCCTAGAAAGTGAGAGCACTTTAAATCCCCTTTTTTTTTGTGTGTGTGTGTGTGGAGAAATAGCAGTACAATCTTTTGGTAAGAAAATCTCAGATTCACCTCTATTTCTCCAATCCAAAATGGAGGATGGACGTGACACATTGAGGGGAGATTTTGTAATTTATCCTCTATTTCTCCAAAATGGAGGATAGACATGATACATTGAGCGGGCCCCATGTGCTGTCTGTGGCTGTGGTCGTTGGTCACGGTCGGTTTCTTTAGCATTCGCAGTCAATTATTTGTGTTGTCACTACATGGTTTGCAATTCAAGTGGTGGGCCATTACCGTAGTTGGAGTAATGTGAAAGAAGGCACTACATGGTTTGCAATTCAAGTGGTGGGCCATTACCGTAGTTGGAGTAATGTGAAAGAAGGAAAAAAGGGGAAGGAGTTTGAGAAGGAAAGAATTGTCTTCTTAAATAAAGGAAAATGAGGGTTTTGCAGAAGGGGAGAGGAGACCAACTCCTCGTGGCGGGCTAAATCCGTCTTTTAGGGCGCAGAGGAAGTTTGTACCTCGAGTAACCTAGATTTTAAAGCCTGTGTTGGATTTTATATTCGGATTTGGTTGAATGAATGAATGAATTAGATGATTTCATGTTTATAAAATTGATTTTATTTTTTTTCCATATAATTGTTTGTTTGTTATTCGTAGTTTCAAATCGAAGGGCAAATTGAGTAGGAGGACACACTATAAGGATTTTTACTATAATAAGGACATAAATATTTTTTCCTAAAGTCTAAAGGACATTCTTTCTTGGATTTACAAAAATATTCCTCCCAAGGTTGACCGGCATTGACCGACATTGAAATTGCCTAAAACCTAAGGATATCCTATGAAAGTGCCTAAAACTTTAGGGTACCCTATATTTGAAAGTGCCTAAAACCCTAGGGTACCCTATTAAAGTGCCTAAATCGCTAAAATCCTATAATAAGAAAGTGCACCTTAAAATCCTATGAAAGTGCCTAAAACCTTAAGGTACCTTGTGAAAGTGCAACAAGATTGAAAAACATGAAAAAAAAAACATATTTTCTGTTAGCCAAATAAGGCCATTGTCTCATTTAAGATAATTTAAATGAAAAATATATTTTTTGTATTAGACAAACAAAGCCCTTGTCTCTTTAAAAGCAATTTTATCTTTTCACGGACTCTAGTCTAAAATATTTTTATTAATAGAATCCACACATTATAGAAACTTAGGTTGAACTAAAACTCCTATGGAATTGTTTCATTTGGACTATCTAATGCTTCATTACTTTTTAGTTTAAGGCTGCCCATCTACATTTACATAAGATAGGCCCAATCCAAGTTTTAGGAGCCAAACAAATGACGTGGCAATAGCAAAATATTTAATAATTTGAGGCCTAATTTTGAGAAATATGATTGAAAAGAGATGGTGTGCCGTGTTGTGTCGTTCAATTTGGTTTTTTTTTTTTTTATGATGTGATCCTTATGAGAGATACAGAGATGGAAATTAGGAACTGAGGAAGAGACAGTTAAAAATCGACGACTTTGACGAAGACTACGGAGTCTGACCCTTAGCCGAGTTTCCCAAATTGATTTTGAAAGTCTATCTACCTGTTTGTTTGCTTGTCACATTGAGTGGCTGACAAGCGCTATTGAGAAATATCATAGTATTTAAACAAAGCCAAGCAGAGGCCATGTCATAGTATTTTTGAAGTGTAGGGATGGAGTACTTACAACATTTATTGATGAGGTCACTATGGGTAGTACTCGTGGTTATGTTGGCTGTAGAAAATGGTTGCAATGGGTGTTTGGAAAAAGAAAGAATCTCTCTCTTGCAACTCAAAGACTCCATCAATTTCCCAAACGGCACTTCGTTGCCTTCTTGGGAGGAAGATGATAACATGGATTGTTGCCATTGGGAACGTATTGAGTGTAATTTCACTACACATCGAGTTATCAAACTTGATCTCAATCGTGCAAGAGATAGAAGAATTGATGGTTATTGGCATCTAAATGCCTCTATTCTTCTCCCTTTTGAATCACTCCGAAGCCTAAACTTGTATGAAAACCGATTGCGTAGTTTCGTCGGGAATGAAGGTATGGCTTCTGACATCTTTTACATCATGAAATGAAATCTAACCTCAAAAATCAATTTTTTTTCTTTTTCTTCAGTCAATTCCAAAATCGATTTACCGTATATTCAACACATCAATAGTCGGCTCAGGAGTTTGTGATGAATTTCATAATAAAATTCTATGCAGCGCAAATTCACAGAATTTGAAGCTACATAATTAATCATGTGCTTGTGTTTGTCTAGTAGAGAAGTAAAACCAATTTGTTTTGTGTAATATTTTTCCATCCATTGCTGTTTGCATTTAATTAATAATCAATTACTTACATTTTCCATTTCTCTAAAATTTCTTTTCGAAAATTAATTTTCATATATCAGTAAGCTCATTCTATTTATTGCCGTTTTTTCTTTATTTCAATTTTCCCGCCCTCAAGTGATGCTCTGTGTTTCTTAAAAAAACGAAAGAGAAAAATGCTGCTATGCGTAGCTAGTGACACGAGTTTGACTTAAAATACCTGCTATGTATCTATTTTCCTTATTCAAAGATTCCTAGCAAAATATTGAAATCAAATATACTAGTTTTTTAATACAACATTATTTTAAAACAATAAACTAAAATTCTTATATTTATAAATTCTTGGCCTGCATGCAAGGGATGAAGGGCGCCAAATATAGCAATTTGGGTGTGGTACGTATATCCATTGTTTGTCAACTCTCTTCTTTATTTGCAAGTTGAGTGGAGTGCAGTTGGCACCTCCCTTATACTTTCATGCATATGAGCAGGCTTCATTCCTATATGTACCCATTACCCTCCCCAAGTCTCCTAGGATAGAATAGATTAGGATTAACGAATGAAAAAAAACTCTTTTTTATTTGGGATATGAAATTTGGAGATTCATTACATTAATATATTCCCTTGGATGAGGATTCAAAGTTCCCACTCTTACCCCCAATTCATACTTTGTCCACGCACATTCCGTACATGACCTATATTAATTTACGAAAATGACATTATTCTACACGAATTGACATCCACCTACTCATATCCACATATAAGTTGGCCGTTGACAAATAGTCTTTTTTTTTTTGGAGTACATAAGAGGGCCTAGGCCCTAAGAAACAAAAACACTTGATGGAGTAGCTCGATGAATTCCAAGACCACCGCAGTTATTGCGCAAAGCCTCCAACACAGTCGTCAAGGTTGCACCAATTAATGACGTCCCATGTGGAGGCCGAATAAGAAGATTTTTCTTTCAGCTATATTACTGTGTTTTTTTCTTTTCTATTTGCTTTGGAGTCTCCTAATATAATTAAGAATTTGAGTTGACTGAGATATTAATCAACAACATGTATTTCTCTTGCAGGTATTGGAATTTTGCCAAATTGGAGTAATTTGGAGGAGCTTGACCTTAGCTATAATTATTTTGATAATAGCATTCTACTGTCTTTGAATAAGCTTTCAAACTTGAAGTCTCTACGTCTGGCTTGGAACGCCTTGAATGGTTCAATTTATGTCGAAGGTAAGTTTAAAATGTATATATATTCGTTGTGAAACCCAAACCATAAGTCACAACACAATCTTTTTTCCCCTGAAAAATGCTTTGGATACCAATGTGCGGATTCACACAAATATGTAACTGCACCAATCCGATATGGGTGAGTTGCGTATGCATCAAATGGGTTAGAACACATATGTATAAGGATCTGAGTCCAAGCATCTGTCTCCTGCTCCTTTTTTTCTTGATTCATAGATAATTTATTGTTGTCCTCATTGAAATGTTACATAATTTTTCATTTGAATGCAGAATTCAATGGTTTGAACAACTTGAGGGAGCTAGACTTGACGGGAAATGCGCATTTCAGTATCAGTGCTCTCCACGGTATGAAATTTGAAACTTTTCAAGAGTTTTGTACAATAAAGTATGATTTCTAAAAACTTTTCAATTGTGTTTTTTCACCAAAATGAAATCACAGTATATAAGGAATTGAGCTAAACTTCATGTAAGACAAGTAGTCTCAAAAACAAACTCAGTAGATTTACTAATCCAAAACTTGATTAATGCTCCTTTTGTTTTGGGGCGGAAAACTCTTTTTAGAAGAATTTAAGAATTTTTTCCAGAGAAAATGTTAACATTCTCTGAACTTTTTGAATTTTCAACTCAATTGGACTAATTTTTTCTGAAATATTTATTCAAAATCAAATATTATTGAAATTTAATAGTTTGGACTTTCTTTGACACGACGCATTTTGATGTAATTCGGTTTGTGAATGTTGACAAAGTATATAGTTTATTAGAAAACCTTATCATTTGGTCATTTTATTAAATTTTATTACGTTAGAGATTTTCCTTGTCAATCAAACAATAGAAAATGTTTTTCCTAATTAGACATAAATAAGGAGTACTTTTTTTGAAACGCCATAAATAAGTAGTTAAGGGGCTCAAAGTGCAAATTAGACTTTTTTTTATAGAGAGGGTGACCGTCTAAATGTACAGGTAGTAGCTCCCTAATTATTGAAGGGTTCAGATTAAAACTTAATCATCTAATGGCTTAAAACATGGGTACATGGGTGCATACGGTGTTTGTTAGCTTTTTATTTTATTTTATTCGGGGTATGAAATCTGGAGATCTGTTATATTCCCTTGGATGAAGATTCAAAGTTCCAACTCTTATCCTCCATTCATACTTTGTCCACGTTCTACACTTGACCTATATTAACAAAAATGACATTATTCTACATGAAAAATGTCATTATCAATTACATAAATGACATCCACCTACTCGTATCCCCATAGAATTACCCAAACATAATTTTCGTTTGACATAAAAAAAAAAAAAAGAGGGAAAGAAAGAAAGAATTACCCAAACATACCATGTATAATTAATCTTCCACTTTAAAAAAAAAAATGAATTATTTCGGCCGCTGACAAACAAGCCGTTAAGGTAAAACCAATAAATTCCCTCCCATGCGGAGGCCGAATAAGAAGATTTTTCTTTGGGTTATACTGCTATCTTTTTTTCTTGTCTCTTTGCTTTGGGATCTCCTAACATGATTAAAAAATTTGTGCTGACTGTGATACATATCAAAATCATGTGTTTCGCTCGCAGGTATTGGAATTTTGTCAAATTTTACTAATTTGGAGGAGCTTGATCTTAGCTGGAATAATCTTGGAAATGACATTCTACCGTCTTTGAATAAGCTTTCAAACCTGAAGTTTCTATGTCTGGCTTGGAACAATTTGAATGGGTCAATTTATGTCAAAGGTAATTCGGTGTGAAACCCAAACCATATGTCACAACAGTCCTTTTCCCCCCTCAAAGATGCATGTTCTCACATAAATATGTAAGTACTGCACTTGTCGGATATGGGTGATCAGTTGTGTGCAAATGCTTTGAATGGCTCCAAACACACACACACACACACACACACATATATAAGGATATGAATTCAAGCATCTGTCTCCTGCTCCATTTTTTTTATTCATTTATAATTTATCGTTGTCCTCGTTAAAGTGTTACGTAGTTTTTCATTTTAATGCAGAATTTGATGGTTTGAACAACTTGAAGGAGCTAGACTTGAGCAGAAATGTAATTGCCAGTATCAGTGCTCTCAACGGTATGAAATTGAAACATTTCAAGTGTTTGCACAATAAAATATGATTTCTATAAACTTTTCAAGTGTTTGTTTTTTCACCAAAATGAAATCAGAATATTTATACATGGAAACGAGCAAAACTCCATGTAGTCTAAAAAACAAACTCAGTAGATTTACTAATCCAAATCCAAAACAAAAGGGGCATTAATCTAGTTTTGGATGAGAAGAACTATTTTGGGAGAAAACGGTAACGTTATCTAGAATCAAAATATTATTCAAATTTAATAATTTAGACTTTCTTTTACGCGACATGTGTTTTGATGGAATTCAATTTGTGAATGTTGACGAAGTATATAGTTTATTGGAAAACCATATAACTCTGCTAAGGGTCCTTACACTTATTTGCAATTTTTAAACTTAAAAATAATGGACTTATTGAAATAATTTTTTGAGCAATATAGATTTTGTTTGATTGATCTCGATGAGATCTTTTGAATGGTGCAAAAAAAAATTAAAAAATTATTTTCATAAATACATTATTTTTAACTTTAAAAATTGCCAATAAATACTTATTTTTTACGAACCATTTAGCGGGATTTTCCTTATCAACCAAACAATAGAAAATGTTTTCATATAACAATCCAATTAACAACCGGAAACGTTTTCTTTTCTAGAGAAATATTTCCAAATAAATCTACTACTACTATTTTGCACAGGTTCGCAAGAAGAATCAGGAATATTGAAAAAGTTAGAGGTCCTCGATCTAAGTGATAATGACTTGGATAATAGTGTTTGGTCATTTTTGGGAGGGCTTTCGTCAATCAAGACACTGAATTTGAGTTTGAATAAAGGCTTGCACGGAGCTGTTCA
Source organism: Rhododendron simsii (assembly GCA_014282245.1). NCBI lineage: Eukaryota > Viridiplantae > Streptophyta > Magnoliopsida > Ericales > Ericaceae > Rhododendron > Rhododendron simsii. Next base: position 3,413,310 of record CM024953.1, on the reverse strand, counting down.
CAATAAGGGTACCTTTTATATGCAATTTCCTTAAAACATTATTAGCATCTTCCTCTCTCAGAGTACTTACAGATTACTTTCATGCTTTTATTCAACCACTTAATACAGACTTGAAAAACCTCAACAACATTGAAACATTGATCATGGATCATGTTATACTCGACGACGTTCTTCCGTACATTAGAGTCATGACTTCACTTCAAGTCTTGTCCTTAACATCTTGTGACAGCAAGCGTATTTCTTCGATCGAAGGTATAACTCTGAATTGTTCTTCTACTCCCCCTCCCACAAATAGAAGTATATTACTGGTCATTATCTGTTTTGTCTATCAAATACATATCAATCTAAGATTTTCCGTTCCTTGTGTTTTAAGGGCTATGCGAGTTGAAGAAGCTCCGAGAGCTTGACATTGCATGGAGTACTTTCGGGGGCACCTTGCCATGGTGCCTGGCGAACTTGACATCACTTCGACTACTGGATATCACTTCCAATCATTTTATTGGAAACATTGCACAGTCTCCTCTTATCAATCTGACATCCCTCGAATACCTTGCAATATCAAATAATGACTTTGAAGTTCCAATCTCATTCAAGTCATTTTATAACCATTCCAAACTTGTGTTCATTGAGAGCCTAAACAACACGTTGTTGGAAGAGGAGGACTTTCTTGCCACATCCCCAAGTTTCCAACTAGTCGGACTTTATTTGTCAAATTTTGAAGATGGTCATATTACCCAATCATTTCCTCGCTTTCTCTACCATCAACATGACCTTATACTGCTTGAGCTCTCTAGAACTGGTTTTACAGGAAAGTTTCCATATTGGTTGTTGGACAACAATACGAGAATGGAAACACTTATCCTGTCATACAATTCATTTGTTGGACCATTATTGTTACCTTCGCATCATTTGAGAAATCTTTCTATACTGGATATCTCTAACAATCATCTTGAAGGCTTCCTTCCTTACAAAATAGCCAGTTCTTTCCCGAGTTTGAAATTCTTCAACATGTCTACAAATAACTTTGAAGGCAACATTCCCTCTTCATTCGGGAATATGACTGCTTTGAAAGTGCTAGACTTATCCAATAACAGACTATCTGGAGAAATACCGGTTCGTTTGGCCAAAGGTTGCCGCCTCTTGAATTTCTTGAGACTATCAAACAACTTCTTGAAAGGCCCAGTACTACCCCATGAAAACAATCTGACCCTATTGAAATTCTTATATTGCAATAATAATGGGTTCACTGAAATTCCGCCTAACTTGTCTTGGAGCTATTTGATCTATCTGGATGTTAGTGCTAATCAACTGGTAGGAGAGATTCCAGCTGGGTTCATTGGGAATAATCCATCATTAACTTTCCTAGTCATGGCCGGTAATCATCTTGAAGGTCCTATTCCAACTGAAGTTTGTCGACTCCAACACCTCAGGAGGTTAGATCTTTCAGAAAATAATATCACTGGGGTTGTACCATCTTGCTTCAGCTCATCACCTATCAGCAATATTCAGCTGTCCAAAAATAGGCTAGATGGACCTTTTCCAATGGCCTTTCAATATTCTGCTGATTTAAGGGAGCTTGATCTCTCTTATAACCAATTCATTGGTACTATTCCAACCTGGATAGGCAACCTTTCCCACGTTGAGGTTCTTCTTTTGCAACATAATAATTTTGAAGGCAACATCCCAAAGGAGTTATGCAACCTTTCCAGCTTAAGCGTTATTGATCTTTCTTCCAATAATCTCTTTGGCAGCATTCCCCCTTGTATTAGTGAAATTGAATTCAACGGAGTAAATGTCGGGGAAAATGGTTACGAATATTACATTGATTCAGCACAAACATTCACACTATTGTTGCATGATCTGGGGATGGTGTTAGCCAAGAGTGAAGAAGATCGAGATAGGAATTTTGATATAGGGACTTTTGGACAAGAGGCAAAGTTTACAACAAAGGGAGTTTCCTTAACCTATAGGGGAATCGTTCTACAGCTTTTCTCAGGAATCAATCTCTCACACAACAGATTGACTGGCCCCATACCTCCTAAAATCGGAAACCTTAGCCAAATCAAAGTGTTGAACTTCTCTCACAATTACTTGACTGGGACAATCCCTGCCACATTTTCAAACTTGGAAAGCATAGAATGCTTGGATCTTTCGTACAACCACCTAAATGGGAAAATCCCCTCTCAGCTTACAGAGTTATATTCTTTGGCTGTTTTCAATCTGTCCTACAATAACTTGAGTGGAAAGATGCCTCCGAGAGTAAAACAATTTGGAACTTTTGACTCGAATAGCTACGTTGGAAATCCATTTCTTTGCGGAGAACCACTGCCAAAGTGCAATTCAACTGATTCACCTCCATCGACGCCAAGAGCAGCTGTCAATGATACTGAAGAAGATTCTGGTTTCATGGACATGGATGTTTTCTACATGAGCTTTGCAGGGTCTTACGTAATTGTGGTGTTGGCAATTGTGGCGATTTTGTTGATAAATCCGAACTGGCGATGGGCATGGTTTCATCTTGTCGAGGTTGCCATCACCTCCTGCAACTATTTTGTTGTGGACAATCTAGTCGGGCGCAGGCGTCGTTTTCATTGGAAATAAGTAGCCATCTCTCTCTCATCATGTGGTGTCAGGTGTGGAGTGGTTAATCTATTCTAGTACAAATTTTCGTTTGGATTTCGGATTGTTGTTTGTACGGAATATATCTGAAACGTATGGAATGCCTTGTAAGTTGTAACTATCATTCTGGCTCTGTGAAAATGTCTAATATTATTGTTTTCGAATTCTTATTGGAATCATACAGTACTTATATTCTACATGGGAATTTTTGAATTTGAACGAACACCACGTGTTAGACACAAGGCCTCAAAAGGAACAACAAGGCTTCCTCACTTTTGTGATTGACATTTTTCCCTTTGCTTTGTTTGAGGATCAATGGTTCAGATCATAAGGATACCGAGCACACAATTGTCTTAACATTTCTATAGTATTCGTTCAGTATTCAAGATCCTATAATCTGAATGAAAAATTCAAAGATTGGATGAATTATTTATAAATATCCAACTGAGTTATTTTTTACAAGGTCACTTAAAAAATTATTTTAGAATTATTCAATGGCTCAGATCATTTGTGTGAGATCCCGAAATGAGCCCCAAACAATCATACATGCTAGAGAGATGAGCAAAAGGTTGAGGCATTGAGCTTGGGCCCCAAAACGGTGTGGTTTTGGGGCGCTGCAAATGGCAGCGAGAAAAAGGGACGGCAGGGACTCGGCTTCCTCTCTAAGGGCCAATACTTTTGTTGTTTGTTGATGAGGATACCAAAAAGGCACAAGTAGAAGAGGTCTCATCCTCTTTGATGCATTTTCTCAATAGCTTTGGCATTTCGTTTGCGTGAGGTTTTGTATGTTTGTGTATTTAAACAGTCATAATTTTAATTCGAGGCAGGGTGGGGCGGCCGGGGCGGGGCAGGTCAGGGCAGGTTCGGGGAAAGCAAACCTGCAGTTCTCATGCAGTTCTCATGAGTTGGGTTCGGGGAATGCCCATAGGGTACGGTTCATGGCACAAATTGTCCCATCCCCAATGGTTATTGAAACAGATTCGGGTGCATACAAATTTTTGAGTATCGAGTTCGGTTATCCAAATATTCACCCCGATAAGCCCAATTGCCATTCCTAAGGAATATGAAGAAAGATTGGAAAGATTGGAATCATATTCACTTGGGCTATGCAGGTGATTGGTCCCTACTGTTGTTCCCTGCTTGTCCTCATGGGGTGAGGAAGAAATTAGTGAGAGGGAGAAGCGAGAAAAGGAGCTAGGTGGCTATGGGCGTGGTGAGGTATGTTAAAAGTTAAACTTATAAAATCTGAAAGTTTATTATGTACGTAGATTTGTCAAGTAGGGGCTAACTGCAGGTGATTTACAAGGAGAGGTCCCAAAGTGGCAGATGGAGCTCAACAAGATGGAACACCAGTGGGAGAAGTGGTAATTATGTTTCCCCCCCCTAATCAGCACCACAGATATGATATACTGTATATAAGAGAAAGTACATTAGAGTACACATGGGGGCAAGAAGTCTGCCAAGAAAAGAAAAGAAAAAAGCAGGGTGTGATTGTGAAATTTCATTCTTAGAGGATGTACTGTCCATTTTGTAGGTGATTTTGGATAATTAATCTGTTTTTTGTCCAACACCGGGCAACTGTCACTCCATATAGGAGTGTTTGTGTGTGTGTGAAAGGAGTTATACTTTCTGTTACCCATCGACAATCGTTGGTTGTTAATGATGATGCAAAGCTCGCAATATTTGGAGTTTTCCTGTCATAGTTGCTTTTTGCTCATTTGAGTGACCATATTAAACAAACTACATGCCATCAAGGAACCTAAGGCTAGTGAGAGTTACCATGGGTAAGTGAGCGCCTTCCATTGTTTCGTAGTAGTTTGCACCAATGCACATTTAGATCCTTGTTTTTCCTGTACACGGTAAACATCAATTAGTTGATCACCTTGCATGGTATGTGTTTATTTGGTGTCCTATTTTCCAGTGATTTTGTTCATGCAAAAGTATGAAAACAAATTCAAGTTTTGAAACAAGTTCCAAGTGCATTGTTTATTCACTTTGATATATACATCATGGATAGACCAATGCAGTAGATTGACAGGAGGTTGAAATTGGTTCGATGATGTCACATTTGTGTGTGGGACGCAAGAAACCTATGTGTATGATTGGCTTATAGTCCCGGTCCTATCCAGTCGAAAGTCTTTTTTACATTTTTAGAAATCTACGGCATGGATAGTTTGTTTATTGGTTGGATTTAGTTTTTTGATTCTTCAGAATCTCAATGAATGCATCATTTAGGGGAGTTATGAATTTATGATGACTCTATGACAGCGATTAAGCTAGTATTCACCTGTACCTCTCCATGTTTGGTAATAATGAAGTAATTTTTATTTTTCATGCCAAATCTCAAGTATTGACTGACTGCTTTTCTTTGATTTATCTTGTTACAATTCTCTTGCTTTTATTTGCGTGATTTGGAGGTTACAGTTTCACTAACAGTTGATATTGTGTAGGCAAACGAGGATAAAGTAAACGGAGAAGGTAATCATTAGTCCTTATATTCTCTGAATGATTTTAATGTTGGATTTCCCTTTCATTTTTTGCACTACCCCAATGGCAATTAGAGAGAAACGAAAGGAAAGTTTTCCCTCAAAGACACCATCAGTTTTTTAGTCCTTGTCAATGTCAGACATGATAGTTTTGTGGTTATGCTATATCCTCTTAATATCAACCATCGAATACTATAATACTTTCCACTGAAATGGAATTTTAAGCCTCGTACCTTCTAAACATTAGGAGCTATTGGAGATCAGGTATCCTAGTCTGCATTTTCCTCAGGAATTTGTCTGTTTTTGTGATTTCTGTAGTTTGCATGCTGAAATACTTCAGTTTTGCACTTCTCTCTCTCTCAGGTATGGCTTTGAAGTTACATAGAACATATCTATCAACTAGTTTGATTTCTTTTCACAGGAAAATATTCAAGTTGATCTTGAGAAAGGGAACGTAATCTGTGCGGATATGGGGGTGGTGGTTGAACCAGTCAGGGGACCATGCCAAAACACAGAGCATGGTTGCCCAGAAGAATCTGTCACTCACACAGGCAAGAATGACCACGAAGAAACATGCATCTATGCTCCATGTTCATGCCCCCTCCAGAACTGCGCCTTCATTGGCTCATCCGAACAGTTAAACCTACACTTCAGCCGTAAACACCAGGACTCCGGATGGCGTATCCAATACAACTGCCCTCTTCCAGTGTCCTTAAATGAGCACGAACAGTTCCTTGTTCTTCAAGCAGAGGAAGATGGTCTTCTTTTTCTCCTCAACAAGAGGGTTGAAACATTCGGGCATACCTTAGATTGAATCGTGCGTGCAAAGTTTCCCTGGGCTTGTTATAGGGTTACCGCCCGTAGATTTTCTTCTGATTCCTTTTGGTTATGCTAGTTCATCAGGACAGCTGAGTTTGGAGGTTTGTATTTGGAATTCGACGGAACTTGGTGCTGATTGAATTAGAGATTGGTTAGATAGTGTGTTTTGAATTAAATTAAATTGTCTCTCCATCCTCCTCCCTTTAGGTTATTTTATGTACAGGTCTGTTCTGGGAATAGCAGTTGTCTTGCTCAGTGAAAAGGACACTATGGTGAGAATCTTGTACATTTGTAATGTCGTGAATTGACACTATAACATAAATGGAAGGAGAGTCAAACATTTGTCTCCCAGGCAATTGGTAAAGAATCTGCAAAGTCGTCTAATAATAAATTTCCAATCTTTCTCCCAATAAATGTAAGCCATTGACAATGCCGTGCATATTTTACTGTAAGTTCACACAACATGAAGTTGAAATATGCTTTACGAATCATATTCAGCTTGCATTGAAGTCTGCATAGTGGGTGAACTATTTCCCCTTCATGGATTCAACATCTAAACCTAGTACAAATCAAATGCAAGTACTTTTCTACAATTAAATTTGGCCAGTTAGTCTGTTGTCCCACTTGCTTCTAGTGCTAGAAATGTTGTGCTCCAAGGATCAGAACCAAACACACACGAAACACACATAACACAGAGTTTTACATGGTTCCCCAAAATTAGGTACATCCGCGGAGGAAACGGAGCACTATTTACCGAGACAAGCTTGACAAGGGAGTTCCTTATCAACTCATTACACTCTCTCTGTATCTGCATTGCTAAGCCTCACAGATCTCACTCACACAGAGATATACAATACAAAGACCAATGCCCTTCTTGAAGCACAAGAACTGAGCCCTGCTCATTCCCATACCAGACAAGGCCATAACTCCATGGCTGCTGAAGAAGGACTGGTACAGCTGCAAATGACCAGTTGGAGGCTACTTGTCTTCAATTATCAGTGGAGGTGTGCGAGTGAACAGGAGGATGGAAGCCACAAATGCCCCTCAAGTCAACAAGAAATGCAATGTAACTAAATGTTTTAATTAACGAAATGATTAGAAAGTGAGATGTTGGTCATAGGAAGAATGATTGAATCCACAAAACCTACTCTCTTTTTTTTGTGTATATTGCCAAAATGGATATTGTTAACTTTGGGGCTCCATCCTCATTGTGATCTTTCACTTCAGTAGCCTCTAGCAGACTTCACCAGACAACGAGCTTCCGTGAGCCTCCCCATCAGCATGCCTTGGAGTTGTGGACGAAGATTTTTTTGGCTTGGTTTTTAATCCTTGTTTTTAGTTATTAATTTGAAATTTTTTGTTTGTATTCAACTCTAAGGCTCCGTTTGTTTCGATTTAAAATATTTTCTGGTAAAATGTTTTACCTATTTTCCGGTGTTTGGTTGAATAAAAAATGAGAAATATATATTAAATATTGGATGAAAATGACTTACTTTAAATCTTCCGTACGTTATTTTCCGAACTCCGAAACAATAAAGATATAGGTACCGATTGGGGGGGAGGGAAAACGTACCGACCGGCAGCCGGCGGGCCGTCTCCGGCCACCGGACGGCCGATCCGAGCCGTCCAAAAATTCTAAAAAAAAAAAACCGAGGGGGCCTACGCAAAAATCAACGGCATCCGAGGTGTGTAGGGTGCTTGATCCGAGCACCCATTTTTTGTGTATATACATGCACACATGTATATACATGCACACATGTATATACACGAAAAATGGGTGCTCGGATCAAGCACCCTACACACCTCGGATGCCGTTGATTTTTGCGCGGGCCCCCTCGGTTTTTTTTTATAGAATTTTTGGACTGCTCGGATCGGCCGTCCGGTGGCCGGAGACGGCCCGCCGGCGGCCGGTCTGTACGTTTTCCCTCCCCCCAATCGGTACATATAGCAGCACTCTTTCCGAAATAAACGCGCTGTCTTCTACTGCAATTCTAACTGTTCAGTGTCCTCAATCCTTAGTGTGTACCCACATTCCATTCCCTTATGCTCAGATCTCTCTTTCTCTCTCTTTGAATTTCATTGTTTAAGCCCCTCTCTATCTACACTATATATTTTTTTGATTTTTGAAAATATTTTTCATGTGCCAACTAAATACTGAAAAATAAAAATTTAAAAGTTTGTTTTCTAAAAAGACATTTTACATTGTAAAAAATTTTACATCAAAACAAAAGAAGCCTAAAGTAATTGTGTTGGTGCTATTTACGAATGTTAATTAGAGTTTTTCCACTTCCATTAGGGAGATTTTTTTAGATGAGAGAATTTTTTTATTTTGCATAAAGACAGTATACATATACATACATTTATAAACTGTACAGTAAATTAATGCTCCATATGTATCTACATTTGTTGAAATATATAATCCAAAAAACAATTATAAAACAGGAAAAGTAGGAGAGAGAGAGAGAGAGAGAGAGAGAGAGAGAGAGAGAGAGAGAGAGAGAGAGAAAAATTAAATTAATAATAAAAAATGAATAAGAAACAAAACGAAAAAAAAAATAGAGAGAGAAGTACATAGTAGAGAACCTGGGCAATATTGAGGTGGGTGAGAAAGAGTGAAAAGAGCTTGGCTTTTCCATAACACAAGGGAGGGGCATTAAGGGGATTAGAAAGTATCATTTTTTTTGGAGGGAATCCACTTTTTACATCAACAGATGCACTGCAGGCGTGTAGCCCACACATTCTGTCAACATGGATGGAAAACCTAACGGTTGTACTTTACTCCAAAACTATAGGGAGGTGAATTGATCATTTATAAAACACAGGGAGATCATCTACAAAACGGCTTAACCACAGAGATAATCCATACTTTACCCAATTCAAAAAATAAAAAAGAATGGGAGCAACAAACTTGGATATCTTAGCTTTTTGATCACTTGAATTAATGAACACCAACTGTTTGAAAAAATTGTTCTTTTTTTTGGCTGTTTTGAAGAGTTTTAGCAACAATGGAAAGAAAAATATTTATTGTGAATTAATCAGGGCACAGACGACATTCCCTCGCTTGTGAGTGCGTGACCTAACATTTTATCTTCGAATGCAGTCTTCTTCTTTGTCCGGATTCTTTAAGTAGTCTCCCGATTGCAATTTATTTACGAATGCAATTTATTCATCGTAAAATACCTATTGTCATATCGATGATGCCTTTTTTGTGCCATTTAGCTATGGAGAGCACAAGTTAAACCACTCGTCAATCTGTGACATTTGTGCATTTTTTGAGCATCAATTCGATTTTTTCCCCCTCACACCTTGCTAGGGACAGTTGAAGTCCTTGAATACCGAAGCATCCGAGGCGTGCCTTGAAGCTAAATTACATTTCTACGCGAATGAAGAAGTTGGTGAGAGCAAATACGTACCCTGGTTAAGTACTTAAGTCGTACTTCATATAGGAAAGTAGGATCAATGTTGTTTATAGGAGTTTAATGAGTAATGACAACACGGTTTTCTGGACTTCGGCCACTCTCATAATGCTCCCGAAAAACTTAAAGGGCCTTAATTGATTGTGGAACTTTCCCACTAAACTTGAATGATGTAACTAATTAATCCTTTGGCTTTCTCCCCTCCTCTTTGCACTTGGGAAAAATAGTAGCATTTTTTTTTTCTTGGGATCCGAAGAACATTTCATTAAAATACCAAATGACACTAACAATCAATCCATCTGAATACAATGAAAAGGAAAACTGTAGCCAACCTATCACAGAGAAAAACACAAGAAAATCAGGGACAAAGAGACGAAGTAATGTCTATATATCCTAAGCCGAGCTGAAGGCTGATCACTATACACCGCCTTTAAGGTCGGGACATGTGGAGCTAACAATATATCCATTCAACCGCCTCGGGATGGCGCAAATTCCAAACAAGGACTGCAAAAACAGCACCGATGGAAACAGACATAAACATAAGCTCAGAATTAAAGAGAAACCATGACATTGGACTGCTCCAATAAGCACGCCGGCCTGCTCTAGCCGAGGAAAGAGCGTCGTCGCCTAAGGAGCAAGCAGATCCACAAATCAAAAAGATGGAGATAAACTCTGGCAAGCCCCCACTGCCACTGCAGGCTCCAGGCTCGAAGACCTGATTAGAAATACTCTGTGGGCTAGGGTTCTGATCAAACATGACCAGGACACCCAATGACAGAAACCTTTTCACCCAGACTCTTTTCCACCACACATTGACGAAAGGAGAAGGGTACTCGAGATCTGTGCTCCACGAGCACTGCAACACGTAGTGCTCCCACCAAGAGTCGGCTTCGGGTGGAAACCCAGAAAAACGTAGCTTCGGGCTTGTGAAAGGAATCTTAAAAATCTGGGCCTCATATTATTAACCCTCCTTACATTTATTAGGCCCTTTTTTTTTTTTTAAATCCAAGCTTTTAGGAAAGCCAAACAAATGCTATGGCCCTATTGAGATTTCTAGTAACTTCATGCCTAGTTTTGAACCACGATTGAAATCTGGGTTTGCCAATCACTTTGACGAAGAAGGAGACGGAAACATTGACCGAGACGCACCATTTCACATTTGTTTTCGGTAGTGTAAATTTTCATTTGCGGTTGAGAAATATTAGGTATTTCTGGTGTGAATAAGTTGAGAAATATCAAGTTATTTCTGATAGTAAATAAGTTGTTAATAGGTTTGTGAGTAAAGTTACTATAGAAAAAAAAAAGTTTTTGTTAACAATTTTTTGTTAATGAAAACGAAATAGTAAAATGCTGAAACTTTTCTGTTAATAGAAACGAATTGGTAAAATGCGTTAAATTCTTAATATTTTTTGTTAGTGGGAACACCCCTGAGTGATTGAACAGCCACCAAGCTTGCTCTTTTAAATTTCACCTTTCTTTTTTAAAAGTTGCTTATATGTACGGATTGATGTGTATAGATTATGTGCATTAATGATGTTCTAGATTTTGAACAAGGTATCATGATTTCACGGCACAAGATCCCTTGAACTTTTGACAATATAAGAGGGCCGCTATTTTTGAAGTCATATTTCTTTGACGAAGACGATGACTCGACGGAGACGGACTCATTCAGCGAGAAGCACCATTTTCCTAGTCGTTTTCAATTTTCCGAACATTGCGTGTGAATCCGCATGGTGTGAGTGATTAATGACGAGCACTATTTAATTTCCTTTTCCTCTCTTTCGTGTTCCATTATTATCACACTAGGGTTTGTCCGTACCTGAAGGCACGGCGCAACGTAAGATTTAATTAGTGGCAATTGTGTAATTAATTTTGTTTGAGAGAGAGAGAGAGCCGTAAGATTTATAGAGCAAATTAATGGTTAGGATTTATGGAAAGATAAGATTCAAAAACTATTCTTCCTTATTATATAGATGGTTCATGGCCCGTCAGTACTCTTCTTGATTTTGTGGTGTCACAATGGTATATGTAAACTATTACTAGTAATTTGGACTTAAGCATTTTGGATATATTATTTGGTTGGGTTCCAACAAGGTACTCGGCCAGTGGTTTAAGTGAGGAGTTTCAAGTGGTATCAGAGCAACAGTGGCGGAGCCAGAATTTTAAAGACATATTTTTTATTGGAACGTATACTTATTATTCTCTCATCCCAAATTGCTTGTCCCTCTTTCCATTTTTGGATGTCCAAAAATGATTGTCCACTTTCTAAAAACATCCATCAAAACATGGTTACTTTCCAGTTTTACCCTTAAAAAGTACTTTTCCATCTTAATTGGCATGTCCATTATCTTTTATTTTATAACGGTTTTTATGATTTTGAAAATTTTGTATAATAAAACTAATTGATATCTATCAAACAAGATTCATATTACATGTATTTTGAGTTACATATAAAAAGTTAGACCCACAAAACTGACCTTGGTAATATTGATTGGGACTCAGGGGCAAAACAAAAAAAGACAATACAAAGTTTTCATATCCCTTATGCTTTGTTTGGATTGTATTTTGAAAAAAAATTCTCTCCAAAAACATTCATTTCTCCTACTTCCAATCATTACTCACCCGTATCTCCGATCATTCCTCTCATTTCTCTCTCTCTATCTCTCTCCAATCATTATTTCTACTTTCAATCATTACTCTCATTTCTCTCTCCACTCATAACCCTACAAAATTTCTTAAAAACTCATCCAAACACAACATTAATAAGTTGGATTCCCCAAAAGGGACGAGCAATTTGGGACGGATGAAGTATATTATAAGATTTTTGGTTTCCAATGCATTACAATTGTATATTAAAATGATTCTTTAGGCTAATTCAACTCTTATGTTCGTATTTTTAATTATTTATGAAAGAAATTGAGTAATGAGACTGTAAAATAACTAATTTTTTTTATCAAATTAAATAAAAATTATTATGACTATAAGTAGTTATACACGAATAATTATCAACAATATTCAAAATCAGCTCCGACTCCTTGAGTATAAGTGGATACTCAGGGAGCCGGAGCTGGAGCCGGAGCTGGAGCCGAGGGGGGCCAAGGTCCTGGGTCCCCTGGGCCTCAACATAGCTCGGCCTCTGCAGAGCAATTCGTGTACATAACCCTGTGGGGTCGGGCTAGCGAAAAACATGTGGAATACTATGGTGACTCTAGGCGTGGGGAGCATGTGTTTACCAGAAAAAAAAAATTTCATGAAATATCGTGGTGACTATGACCTCTAGGAAAATGACTTTTGAAATACCTTAGAACTCTGGCGCCCAACCCCACGTGAGGCCATGAAGATGGTGGAGAACACGTCATAAATCAAAAGTCTACATGGATGATCCTGAATATATAAGGAACCATATAAGCTACTAGTTGTCACTTAGGCTTAAGAGAGAGAGAGAGAGAGAGAGAGGTGACGGGATGCGCGCAGGGGACAAGACCTCATGGGAAATTGATTGTGCACATTTGTGCTCAAGGACAAGGACTTAGTGGGACACAATCCTCTCATGTAGGTCCAGCTGGAAAGAACCCCTATTGCTAGGCGCATGATATCGTAGATATAAGCGCCTAAGTACAGCATATTAGCGCGATAGAGGTGCAGTTTATTTCATTTTTCACTTGATGCCGTGCTTTGTCTTGTTTTGTGTTTTTGTTAATTTCGCAGGAAAGAAGGCAACTTTTGCACCAAGTTGGGATTGCGAGGCCGTGGAAAGCTAAGAAGAAGGCGTGAGGCATCGGGTGATGTGACAAAGACGTTGGGTGCCAAAAATGCATGCAAGGTCCTAACTATCCCCTAACGTATGGCGGTAGGGCTACAGCCCAAAATCTGTACCCTTACAAATAGCACTAGCCGCGGACCAGTGTGTGGACCAATGAAACGCGTAGGGCTATAGCTCTCAGCTATAGGGCTACCGAAGGCAATAGCGGAAAAATTTGTATTTCGTTATTTTTAATTTTAGACTTCAAGGGATTAATATAAATACCTCTCCGAACTTCGTTTTTAGGGTTCTGAACATTACATAGCATTTTTTTCTTAAGTTGTTTCTTTTAGAGCTCTTTTCCGTTGAAGTTTTCGAAGTTTTGTTCAAGTATTCAAGTATTTGGTAACTCGTTTCAACTTTTGCTCTTAATTAAAGTTATTCATTTGTGCTTGCTTAGTTTAAATCTTTCGTTTATTTTTCCATCTCAAGAAATAGAAGCATGTTTCAAATTGGGTATCTTCTTTTTCATGGATAATGAGTAGTGAGTAGTTGTATAGTGTAGCAGGGTGGTTAGCACACCGTGGTCAGTTCGGGCACTACTCCTATTTTCAAACAATAAAAAAATGATTTTAGATTGGAAAAATACTTCCCGTAGATAAATCCGGGTATTGTTGGAACCAATGTGAACGGGGGAATGGGGGTCCAAAACTCATTCTCCGCTACGCATGGGTAAACGGCGTTTGCAGGGTATCTTTTTCAATCTAAAATTGAATGTTTTTAAGAACAGCGAATGGAGCAGGTTAATTCGGACTGGTTACGAGAGCTATGAACCCTACGGCCGTACCTCTTTTTAAATTATTCAAAAAGAACAGTTGTTTCCTTAAATTTTAGTTAATCTCAATCAAATTGACAAGGGGTGACTACCTAAGAGCCCGTTAAATTAGTAAAATCCAAATTTTTAGTCAGCACACATTACTGTCTCTGTGGATTCGACTCTGGACTTACTGGATATTGTGTTACGTCGATTTCTGCCTTACGCTTGGAGCAACCCATGAATTTAGGACTAGGATTCTGTAGAGACCTATATTTTAGGCCGTATTTTTCTTTTGCAATCGTACGACTTGTCGACATAGACGGTGTGGATTTACGGAATGACGTGTTTGTGGAAGGACATAAAAGTAAATAGGGGAGTGGTGCTTGTGTGTGTTTGTGGTGTGAAAGCATGGGATAATTTTTCCCATCTCCCTTTATCAATTATCCCCAGGAGAATGATTTCTCCCCTTTTTTTTTCTCTCTCTCTCTCGGCCGACACACTCTCTCCGTAGCTCTCACCTCTCCCTCATCTTCTCTCCTCAATTTCACCTCCATGGAGTATGATTCGGAACAAAGTCCAAGAATTAAAGTTGTTCTACGGAGTGCGGGCTTTCCAAATATCCACGAAAAATAATGATCGGACCACGTGGGCTTTGGTTGACTTGGTAAGGGTCGGGTTTTGCTCAAAACCCTTGAGGTAGGGATTTCTTACTCTTGTTATGCGTTTATACGGTGTTTATGTACCTAGATCATGCTTTGTATCGTTGTTTGAGGTTGTTTCCATCATTTCTGAAATTCTGCAGAACAGGGTCTTAGTTTTTGGGGTTTTTCATCTTCTTAAACTTGAAATTGAATTTTGGTTTCTTCGTATGAAATAGAGTAGACTTAAAGCCCGTTCTAATGCCGCTGGAATCACCCAAAACTGTTGAGAATTGAATTTATGGTGATTTTTAGAATACTGATCTGCAATCTGTCTCGTTTTCTGGGTTTCAGCCCACTTCGAACGGCCATAAGTTCCTTGCCCGGTGTCCATTTTATGCAAACTTTATATAGGTTCGAAGGTCTTCAAGTTAGCTTTCATTTGCCACCGGAATCGTCCTAAAACTCTTAGTACACAGAAAGTTATGATTGTTTGAGTGGAGGCATGTCAATCTGTCATGCTGTGAAAAATCGCCAAATTCCGGATTCCTACCGGTAGGACTTTTCTTTCTACCGGTAGAATTTTGTTGCCATGATATTGGGTGCTTACTGTTTTGTGTTTGTACTGGTAGGTACCCATTTCCTATTGGTAGGTAACTTGTCAAAAGTAAAATCTCCTGATGCAGTGAAGTCCCAACTTTCGTCCAAAGTCTTAAGTCATTTAAGGGAGTTTATATTGTTATATACATCTATAATGAGAAATCAGGTGGTTCTGTTTGTCCTATGTGCTACGTGTGATGCATTGGAGATTGTTCAATGGGATGGAACTATAGAATTATGAATGTAAGCTTTTTGCACGACATTGGTACAAGCGGTACACTTGAGTATGTGAACGACGCGCGAACAATCGGGGTCTTATAATTAGTCCGGCAGGAGTTAACGCTCATATTGAACACTCAAGGCCTAACCTTCAAGGTAGGTGCTTGGCAGGGGATATCAGGGTCCCATAATTAGCCCGGCAGGAGCTAACGCTCATATTGAACACTCAAGGCCCAACCTTCGAGGTAGGTGCTTGGCAGGGGATATCGGGGTCCCATAATTAGCCCGGCAGGAGCTTCGGCTCAAGACACACACGATGAGATGGCGTTGGACACATGAAAGGTGGGAATGGTTCTAGTGTGAGTCAACGGATTCCGGTATTCATGCTCGGATTACGGAGCTTGACCCTTATTGGTTTGGTTTTGGTTTTCACAAGTCATTTTGAAGTAAAAATGAAAGTTTTAAGGGAAAGATAGTTGATATTCTGTAATGTGAAATTGTGATAGTTTGTGGTGTTTACGCATGTAGTAAATGAGGTGGTTGAGAACCTATTGTAAGTTTGTTTGGTTTGATGTGAACTTAGTATAGCTTTGAGTTTGATATGAGTCTGACAGGAATCACGATAAGATGCTTAGAACATAGAAGTCGATATCCATTTGTCTATTGTGGTAAATTCCTGTTGTCCTTGTTGTTCATTGAAACTTATTCATCTCTGGTGAATATTTCATCTCATTTTCGTATAGATTGTGTAAAGATTTCTCTACTGGGCGCGTGTTTGCTCAAACCTATTATCATTTCAGGTACAACGCAGGGGTAGTGACATGAAGTGCATGGAGTGCATCTTTGCATTAAAAGGGGTTTTCAAGAGCTAGCTATATATTTGTAAATCAAATTGTATTGTAATGTACTGGAATGTCTTAATTTGAAACGTTGTACTTGTGGACAAAATTGAGGGTTTGGGAACAGTATTGTATTTTGGGGTTTTGGCTATACTATTGTGAGGATTTATACTTCAAATGGTATTGTTATTTATGTTTAAAAATCGAGGGCGTGACAACTTGGTATCAGAGTATAGGTTTAGAATACTTAGAGACCGTGGGGAGACTTTTAGTCTATTAGGTTCAAAATTTGCTACATAATCTTTTTACAAAACACACGTGGGCTTGCATGATCGAGTCGGCACATCATTGAGGTGTCGCATTTTGTATTATGGTAGAGTGGTATTGAGTTATTGACCTGCATTGGGAAGTTGAAGGCTTGGACCTCATTGTAGTGATTGTGTCTTTGTTGACGTGTGAAGCAAAATACAAGGTAGCATGTGATAAAAGAGATGGAATGTTGGTATGACTTATGAGATGAGTGTTAGATGTGTTTTTAATTGAATTACGCGGATTATGTGTTAAGTTTCGAAATGTGTTAAGTTAAGCTTGTGTGCGATAAACTGTTTAAGGTATAAGTATAAGGTGAGTAATATATGCATTGGGAATTGAGTTAGTGCGTGTCTTGAATGTGTTTAGAAAGATAAAGGCCTGTTGTGGTGATAATTGTGGTTGGTTGTTGTAATGGTAGTTATTGAAACAGATATTGTAAGCTTAGGTAGGGCAAGTCAAGCCTACATAGGGAGATATATGTATCTAAGGTTGAGATGGGAAGATGAGGGTTATAGGTAGGGTGTCAAGATACGATATGTGTCTTTTGGACACCCAGGTGACTACCGATGAGATCCAATTGGAAGAGGCGCTTGATCACCGCTCCTTCTAAATGGAAGTCTCGGAAAGTCAATTGGACACTAGGGTTATACATAAGGGTTAGATCTCTAGGCTTGAGATAAATGGTTGTATATGGGAATTTCGTACAAAAAGAGAAGTATTATGGTACTATTAGTGTCAGTGTGATAGGATGGTAGAAAATAGTGAGTGCATTGTTGGGTAAGAAAAAAAAAGGACTTGAGGTGAACTAGATTGATGTGACATATTTCGAGTGATTAAGGTAAGTGTGTGGTAAGAAAATTGTTTGAAGTGAGGACGATATTGATGAGAACAGTTGTGATTGATAACTAAGTGGAGTGTGATAGGTGTCCTGAATTGAAATGGTAGGAACTTTGAAAACGATAGGCATGTGGAGAAACAGTGCGTTGTGAGTTGAAAGATTTGAGTGTAGGAATCGTGTATGATGTGTATTCGGGGATGTAGACTAGACTGGTGACACAAGAGAGGATATGTTGAGGTATGCCATTGCGGTGACAAGTCTGCCTAAGGTGTGATAGTGATAGTTATAGCAGTGATGGTGATGGGAATGGTAATTGTTTTCGAGCCAAAAAAAATAGTGAATGTCTTTGAGGAATATTGATGTTGTTATGATTACTTAGTTGAGAGAAACAAAATGGTGAGCTGTAGAACTTGTGGTGAGCGGAACCGTTAGAAGTTATCAGTGCTAGTGAAAATTGATTCTTAAGTGATAAGGTTGTAGGGGCCTTGGAATATAATGAGAACTATAGATATGTTGTTTGAAAACCCGAAGACTTGTGGATATTTAAGGGGGAAAAGTTTGTCAACTAGTTTGTATCGGTGTCCATGGTTTAGGATAGAGATATTCGGGAGTAGTGGACATTTGTGGGTGCAGCCATGGCACCCATTATGTGTAGGTACTTGGGTGATGAAATCTTGTCAGGTTGTAACGTTGTCAAGTCATAGAGATGATTAAGCGTTAAGAGTACGTATATTTTGTGTGTATATTATATTTACGGTAATGTTTAAAGTTGTGAGTATGTGGAGTACCTAGCTTGACTAGAGTTACCTAATGAGAGTATTTGAGATTGATGGAAGAACAGAAAACATTACATGTATCGCGAGATTGAAATGAGATGAATGGGATTATTGTTGGGCTTGCTAGAGCTAAGAGTTATGATATACTGGATACCGAGTGAGTTTGTTGATACGTAGATGAGTCTAATTGTAAATGATTTAATTGTTGTATTTTGTGTATGAAACTTGTCGTTGTTTAGCTTTAACATGCATGCTTGATTTGATGTGTAATCCCAATGAGTGCGATTTGTCTTAATGTACGGTGCAGAGTAGACATTGATGGTTACATGCGTACAAGGAGATGACTTCTAGTTAGAATCTGGCTTGTGTCCTTGCTATCTTTTTATATGATATGATTAGAAGGTTAGATACGGAAGGTATTAGCAGTCTGTTAACCCTTAGTTGGGAGTGGTTAATGGCTTATGATAAGGAGAATGGTGAGTTTGGGAGTTAATCTGAACGGTTTTCATATTGCGATGTATTGAGTTATATGGAGGGGATGTATTTCCAGAGAAGCGAGTTTGAGTTTTCGGAAATAGAAACTAGTAATGAATCTAACTGGGCTTTGGAAAGTGGAGTAGTTTTGGACCTTTGATTGTGTGAACGTTAAACGGATAAAAGACATTCGAGGTTTACGCAGGGTGGATATAGGAGTTATGTGGGTAATAGGGATGTGAATTGGAGGTAATGGCTAGTAGTTTTGTGGTATGAGTGTTCTGATATACCAATGGAGATTAATTGTGCTCTTATGAGAGGCGAGTGAGTGCCACGGGGCAATGGACCACTTGGGAATTGTTAAGAGAGTGGTGTTTACACTTGTGTTTATACTCGAAGTTGAGAGAAATATCAATAACTTGAATTATGAGGAGTTTGATTGTGGCGTGTGAACATTTATAGCTAAGTAAAATGCGATCAGTTGTTATGTGGTTTAAGGATTCGAGACTTATTAGTTTTGTTCTAGTGGAGATGTTTGAGGTTATTGGATTGGTTAGTAAAGGCTTGATTCGTTGATTGATGCTGATTGGGAAAGGTAGAACTTGGAGTTTAGAATTCAATTTCTTTATGAGCAATTTAATTTGTCCTTCTAGAAAGTTCGAGAAGCACTTAGAGAACGTAAGGAGATTATTTATTGGATTTTGGTATAATTGTCATATTGGTATGTGGAATCTAAGACTTTTGTACAGATGTAAGGACTTGAGGATTTGATGGCAATGATAGTGGTTTGTGAGTGAGTCTTTAGTGGTAGAACCATAACGATAGTGAGGGTTTTGTGGAGTAATCAGGATAAGAAAAGTCTACGTAGAAAGGAGAGAACGACATGATGGTTATGAGATTGCGCTATGAGGATTAATATTACAGTTGGTGAGTTGGATGGATTTGGGTTAGCAAATTTTGAGGACGAAATTTCTTTAAGGAGGGTAGGGTGTAGAGACCCATATTTTTAGGCCGTATTTTTCTTTTGCAATCGTACGACTTGTCGAGATAGACGGTGTGAATTTACGGAATGACGTGTTTGTGGAAGGACATAAAAGTAAATAGGGGAGTGGTGCTTGTGTGTGTTTGTGGTGTGAGAACATGGGATAATTTTTTCCATCTCCCTTTATCAATTATCCCCAGGAGAATAATTTCTCCCCATTCTTTTTTTTTTCTCTCTCGGCCGACACACTCTCTCTTTAGCTCTCACCTCTCCCTCATCTTCTCTCCTCAATTTCACCTCCATGGAGTATGATTCCGAACAAAGTCCAAGAATTAAAGTTGTTCTATGGAGCGCGGGCTTTCCAAATATCCAAGAAAAATAACGATCGGACCACGTTGGCTTCGGTTGACTTGGTCAAAGGGTCGGGTTTTGCTCAAAACTCTTGAGCTGTGAAGTACCGACACCTCTAGAGGTCAACGAATCGCAGTGTCGGGACACCGGGACACGGTGACACCGCAAGATACCTCGGGAATACGTACGGGACACGCCACGTGGCATGTCCCATATTTTAATATTAAATTTTGAGGGCGATACCTCTGGGGACATGGCAGGAAACTGCTGGGGACACGGCGGGGGTCAAATTGTAATTTTTTTTAAAATTTGAGGGCCAAATTATAATTTTTAAAATTTTTTGGGGTCAAACTGTTATTACTTAAAAATATTGGGTTAAAACATTATTAACCCAATATATAAACTTTATCCACGACTTAAAACCTTAAAAATTGGAACGATCAGCACTTAGCAGCCTTCCTCTCTTCTCTGAGAAATGACGAAGAACAAGAACGAAGAAGCAGTTCTGTCTCCTCTCACTCTGTCTCGTATTCTTTCTCTCATCTCGGTATGTATCTCTCTCTGTCTCTCTCTGTCTCTCTCTCTCTCTCTCAGTCTCGTATTCTCTCTCTCATCTCGGTCTGTCTCTCTCACACACACTGACACAAGTCTCTCTCTCTGAAAAACTTTTTGTATGTGTGTGTTTGCTGTGTACAGTGTAGTATACTGGTCCAATGTACTAGTATTATTAGTAGTATATGAGTATACTACGTATACTGTTGTTTAATCCCAGATTTTTCAAATATATCCTTTATATGGGCATGTCTTCCTCAACGGGTGCTAGTAGCACACCCACTGTCGGGGATGATGCAGGGGGAGGAGTACTTTGGAAATTTGCAACTAAATTGGAAAACTACCTGGAAAAGGAGGAAATTTTAAATGGAAGTGCAACTATTGCGTTATAACAAAAAATGGGTCATACACAAGGGTGAAAGCTCACTTGCTGAAAATTGCACATCAGGGGACAGGGTCGTGTCTTTCGGTGACAAATAAAGATACTTTGTTATTTAAGAAATTATTGGAAGAGGAGGAACAGAAATCACAAGAATCCCTACCAAAGGAAGTTCCATTGCCTCCATCGAGTGCATCTCTTTCGGGCATGAGTCACACCCAAGAAGGCTTGGGATCAAAAAGGAGGAGGGGGAATGTTACTCAACTTAACAATCCTGTCGTTAAATGCTTTAATGTTGGGGCCCGAGATCAATTATATAGTGAGATTGCACGAATGTTTTTCTCTGCGGGATTGCCTTTCAATTTGGCAAGAAATCCCCACTTTGTTAACTCATATACGTATGTCGCGAATAATAGCATACCGGGATATCTACCTCCGGGGTACAACTTGTTGAGAACTACATTGCTTCACAAAGAAAGGGCGAATGTTGAAGGAGAAGGGAGTGACGATTGCAAGTGATGGTTGGAATGATCCTCAACGAAGATCTTTAATCAACTTTATGGCGGTCACCGGAGGTTTACCAATGTTTCTCTAGGCTGTTAATTGTGAGGGGGAAACAAAAGATAAACATTTTATTGGCTCATTGATGAAGGAGGTTGTTATTGAGATAGGGGCTAAGAATGTGGTTCAAATTCTCACGGATAATGCTCCAAATTGTAAGGCGGCGGGACAAATTATTGAAACACAATACCCTCACATCTTTTGGACTCCTTGCGCTGTGCACACTCTCAATCTTGCTTTGAAGAACATTTGTGCTGCAAAAAATGTTGACAATAACTCACTTGTGTATGATGAGTGTAGTTGGATTACTATTACCATTGGTGATGCATCGATCATTAAGAATTTCATAATGAATCACTCGATGAGATTGGCTATTTTCAATGAGTTTGTTCCTCTAAAGTTGCTTTCGATTGCCGAGACTCGCTTTGTTTCATCCATTGTGATGCTTAAGAGGTTTAAGCTCATCAAGCAAGGTCTTCAATCGATGGTAATTAGCACTCAATGGAATTCTCATAGGCAAGATGAAGGGGTTGCATTTGTGAGGGAGACTTTGTTGAATGAGGGGTGGTGGGATAAGGTGGACTACATTTTATCCTTCACGGCCCCTATTTATGACATGCTTAGAGCATGTGACACAGATAAGACTACTCTTCACTTGATTTATGACATGTGGGATACTATGATTGAGAAAGTGAAGCTTGCCATCTACACACACGAAAATATCCAATTGGAATATGAGAGTGATTTTTATAACGCCATTCATAAAATACTTGTGGATAGGTGGAACAAGAACAATACACCGCTTCATTGCTTGGCTCATGCTCTAAATCCAAGGTAATTCATTTACCAATTTCAGTAACTTTGTCTCTATACCATTATTCACCTCTTAATTATTTATTTACGTTATAATTTAGGTATTATAGTGAGAAATGGCTTCAAGAAGATCCAAGGCGAGTTCCTCCACAAAAGGATGAAGAGGTCACAAATGAGAGAAAGAAATGCTTGAAAAGGTACTTTGATGATTCCATAATGCGTACCAAAGCCAATATGGAGTATGCCAAGTTCTCAACCAAGGATGGGCCATTTGCCGACATTGATTCTATTGAAGATATGTTTGCTATGGATCCTCATAGTTGGTGGGTTATTCATGGTGCATCCGCCCCGACTCTTCAAACTATAGCCTTGAAGGTTCTCATTCAACCTTCTTCTTCTTCATGTTGTGAGAGAAATTGGAGTACATACTCCTTCATTCATTCATTGAAAAGGAATAGGATGACCCCCCAACAGTCAGGACTTGGTGTTTGTTCATAGCAACCTTCGGCTTTTATCAAGGAGAAGCCCACAATATTGTCAAGGGCGGACTAAGATGTGGGATATTGCGGGAGACCAATTTGGCTCACTTGATGAGGTTGGGATGCTTGAGGTTGCAAACCTCTCACTTGATAAACCCGAAATGGAGGCTGTAGTCTTTGCGGATAATGGAGATGATCTTGAAGGAAATGAAGAATTGATGGAAGTTGGGTCTAATTGAAATTTGGAGACTAGTTGCTTAGTTTATTTCTTTGGCTTAGTATTATCAATTATGGAACTATGGATGTTTATGATGTTAATTTTGTTTTCAATTGGGTATTTGGATTGAATTGAACTTATGGATCATGGATGTCTTGCTTTGTTTGAATGGTATTAGTCTAATTACAACTATGGATATTATGTTTTGTCTACTCTACATTTTGCCATTTAAACTTGGAAAAAATTGAAAAAATATATATATTAATATATATATATATAAATAAATAAATATACACGTGGCGTGTCTCCTGCCGTGTCCGTATCCCCATTTTTTTAAAATTGCCATGTCCCCGTGTCCGTGCCTGTGTCCGTGTCCGTACATCATAGCCCTTGAGGTAGAAATTTCTTACTCTTGTTCTGCGTTTATATGGTGTTTATGTACCTAGATCGTGCTTTGTATCGCTGTTTGAGGTTGTTTCCTTCATTTCCGAAATTCTGCAGAACAGGGTCTTAGTTTTTGGGATTTTTCGTCTTCTTAAACCTGAAATTGAATTTTGGTTCCTTCGTATGGAATAGAGTAGACTTAAAGCCCGTTCTAATGCCGCTGGAATCACCCAAAACTAGGGGTGTACACGGTCCGGATTGGTCCGGTTCTCTAGAAAATCAGACACCGGACCATTTCAAACGGTTCTAGAAAATTGAGAACCAGAACCTAACCAATATATGCATGGAACCTAACCAGAACCAAACCACAAGACTGGTCCAGTTTTGGTTCGGTTCCGGTTCAATCCAATAAGCGTCCAAACACTTATTCACAAAATATGAACTCGTAAAATTAAAGAAATAGGAAGATATCTGCGGGAATAGGAAAGGAAGGAAGAAAATAAAAATTTTCCTTACAAATGAGATTTCATCTCTAAATAAATTAAGTTTAGCAAGAAAAAGATTAACCTACCAAATTCAAATACATATTTAATTACACACACATATGTATTTTTATATTTATCTTAGTTTTAAACAGTCCGGTTCGGTTCCAACCACGGTTCATTAATTGAGAACTAGTAACCGAACCAAAATTAACGGTTCTTATTTTTTTGGAACCATAACCTGACCGTAGAACCGCAGAACCTGACCAAATAGGACGGTTCGGTCCGGATTGGACCGGTTTTACGGTTCGGGCGGTTTTCTTGAACACCCCTACCCAAAACTGTTAAGAATTGAATTTATGGTGATTTTTAGAATACTGATCTGCAATCTGTCTCGTTTTCTGGGTTTCAGCCCACTTCAAACGGCCATAAGTTCCTCACCTGGTGTCCGCTTTATGCAAACTTTATGTCGGTTCGAAGGTCTTGAAGTTGGCTTTCATTTGCCACCGGAATCGTCCTAAAAAGTACACGGAAAGTTATGATTGTTTGAGTGGAGGCGTGTCAATCTGTCATGCCCTGAAAAATCGCCAAATTCCGGATTCCTACTGGTAGGACTTTTCTTTCTACCGGTAGAATTTTGTTGCCATGATATTGGGTGCTTACTGTTTTGTGTTTGTACCGGTAGGTACCCATTTCCTACCGTTGTAACTTATCAAAAGGTACTCGATTCCAATAATCTTAAACATGGTATTTCTTCTTTATAAGATCTACAAGATGAACTGTTTCGATCACAAAGATAAACAGAAAAGAGCGCGCACTTCGTCGAATACACGTTTCAAGGGACTTCTCGGGTTGAAGATGAGAAGTGTCATTAAGTGGAAGCGACGTCGTTTTTAATAAAACTCCCGAGTTGAACATGCGAGCTTAAAATGAAACCCGTTCGCCTCTGTTTTGACATAGCTCGCGTCTGTTATGCGGGTTTACTAGTGAGCGCCAGACCTAACCGAACTCCAGATTGCCCCCAAAGATCTCTCTCTCTCTCTCTCTCTCTCTCTCTCGCTGTTATATGCCGAAACCAGTGCAGGCGGCTGCAGCATCAGCCCTTGCCTTCCCACTAGTTGCGATAATGCCATTACTTGCAGCTGCTTTCTTCAAAACCGTAAGGTGAGGATATTTGTGATTGTAGCGGCAGTGAGCTTGGCGGTAGTGTGTTTGGAGAAGTGTTGAGGAAGACTACTGTAGTGAGGTCTGGTACTAGGGTCGTGAAAACCGGAATTTTGATATGAATGTTTGGTCAGTTCAAAAGTTTGTTATAGGTGTGGCCGTGTCCCAAATGATATGTCCTTGATTAATTCTTGCTAACCTTGGATTTACGTCTTGGATGGACATATGATTATTCTTAACTTTGTTACTCTGTTGAATCTTGCGTTAGGATTATGATGTCATTAATCATTGTTCCTTTAAATCTTTGTATTATTTTCAGAAATTAATTAAAAAAAATTGCCTTTCGAAAAAAAAAAGAATAACAGCCCTTAAGAATAAGTAATAATCATACCTAACATAAAGTCATTTACCCAGTTATATCTATTGTCATTTCAGAATCTAACAAAAGATTGCCAACTTCTCATCTCAAGGGGCAAGCCACAATTCAGCATATGAACTAGACTAGGTAGCGAGCTTCGTAGCACGAAAAGCACGATCGCAAGTTGTTTCTTGCTGAGGATAGCTCTGGATAAAATGGTATGTAATCTATATTGAAGATGTAAGCTGACTTGAAGCACTTCATTCCTTATAGATGTTCTAAATTTATTTCCACAAATCATCGGTTCGAACCTCACAAATTAAAATTTTCTCCCCCCCCCCGTACTTAAAGTGTTCTTCATGAGTTCTAGAGAACGAAACAAGAAAAAATCTCCCATAGCATTACGCAAGGGCATGAAAGAAACAAATAACTGAAGGCATCTAACCTGAGTAAAAATAGCTTGAACAATCGTAAGATGTTTGGCATGTTTTTCTACATTTTCAAACTAATAAGCCCGAACTGCCCTAAGACGATTCCATAAGCCCGAGCTGCCCTAAGATGATTCCATAAGCCTGAGCAACATTCCAACTTTGGGATATGTTTTTTACACAATTTGATCTTTCACCAAACATTCATGACAAAATTCAGATCAACATCCAACAAGAAGGACCACGGTGCACAACCGGGCTTGGGAAAGCAGCATTTGGCCAGAAAAGGCAATAAAAGCTCAACTTTACGCAGCTGCTTTAAAAAGCAATGGAGGTTCTTGCAATGCCCTCATCTAGATAGAACAGCTCCTTGTTGCGGATTAATGGTGGACAAAATCTGAGAGGAAAACAAGAAATGCTAACAGCTCAAGTGATTTTTGTCCAGTTTGACTAAAATCAACAGTTTAAAGGTGAAGACAAGTTAAGTAGAGTTCCATCAATATCAGGGTTTGTGCATATTGCTTAATCTACGAGGTACCTGTTTCGAGTCCCGGAGACCCATTTTTCCGAGTCAAAAAAAAAAAAAAAGGTGAAGACAAGCAGGATTCACGGAAATGTTGAAAACGTGATACCTTGTCAGTAAAAATACAGAATACGTCGAGTTCCATTGCTTTATTGAGTTCCTGAAAATGTTAATACAACTTATTGGGTTTCTACATTTATCTATGTTTGTTTGGCATACAATATCTTCCTCTCATAAAATCCAGAGAGAGAGAGAGAGAGAGAGAGCACTTACAATTTCGGCATCAGGGGAGCAGTCGATGTTGCAAATTTGTTTTTTCAAGCTCTTCATCCTTTAAAGCATCTAGAAGAAGCTGTGCATGGAAAAACATGAGTTCTCTATTGTTTTCTGAAGGTTCTCACACTGATCGAGCTGCTGCACTAAACCTCTTTTCTTCTCCCTTTCAAGATGGAAAACTTTAATATGGATCCATCGGACCCTCTACCGTAGTTAGAAAAAATTGTAACTGGATGACCCAAGTTCCTTTACCATGCTGTCAGCCTGCAAATAAAAGAGCAAGAGTAACCATCTTAAGTTTCAACCAGTTGTGCCTAAAATGCACAAGATAATGCCCAAAAACACACATCAGGTAATGGATATCTTATAAAACTCTTTGTCTAACAACTGACCCATGTGACAAAACTATACATAAACGAATAGGATGGGCCATCCAACGAAGATGGATGGAATCTATACGCAGGGCTGTTGTAGTCAGAGATCGAAAGTATAGCTATTGAAATGCATTGGAATTTAAACACAGGGCTGTTGTAGTCAAAGACGCCGCACTTCTCTCCAAGAAAGCCTGGTGTATGGAACGCAGTCCAGGAAAATATGGCTTACAGGGGCCAAAAATCAAATCTTTTGATCAGAAGAATCACCCAAACTGGCCAAATCCTCTTTAACTCCATCTCTCCTTTTATTTCCCTACTACAGACCTAAAACCGAATGTAGTCATCCAATGACTTTTATTCCTCATAAATCCACAGTGTTTTCCCCAATTTCAGAGCTCAATCTCACTCTCTACTTCTTGATCAATGTAATTCGAACCAAAAGAACTGTTTCTTCCCCATTTTCATCATGTGCAACACAATTCACCATATAGCAAACTGCACTTGACAATATTCAAACAGGGACCAAAAATCAAATCTTTTCTCTACAAGGATCACCCAAACTTTCTATATTCCATAACTTCTTTCTTTCCCTAATATCTAAACAACTCAACAGTATTTCCCCAACTTCAGAGCTTAAAATCTCACTGTTTTACTTCTTTATCAATGAAATTCGAACAAAATGAATTAACTTACCATTGTCTTCATCTACATCACAATTCAGACAGGAGCCAAAAATCAAATCTTTTCCCTAGAAAAATCACCCAAACCTTCTCAATTCCATCTTCTCTCTTTCCTTAATATCTTCATAAATCCAGTGTTTCCCTCTCTTTTACTTCTTGATCAGTGTAATTCGAGCCAACATAATCAAATTTCCCATTTTCTTCATGTTAACAGCACAATTCACCATTAGCAAAACAAGTATTCAAACAGCGACAGAAAATCAATACCCAGAACAGGAACAATGATTTCCCCATTAAATCTTTCACTAGAAGAATCGCCCAAACCCAGAAGCACGCACATACAACAATATCTGGAGAGAGAGAGAGAGAGAAAGTACATGCTGGGTCTTTTGGCTCGATTCAGAAGGGGAAGCTATTCTCGATGCAGCAAGCAACGCAGAATCCGCAGAGGTTTTCATTCCTCCATGGTTCACCATTTAGCAGAACAAGTATTGAAACAGGGACAGAATCAATACCCAATACCCATAACAAGAACAAACGCTTTCCCCATTAAATCTTTTCACTGGAAGAATCACCCAAACCCGGATGCACGCACATACAAAAATATCTAGAGAGAGGGAGAGAGTGAGTACATGTCTTTTGCGAATGGCCATCCCCATTGGGCCTTTTCGTTTGCTTGATTTTCAAAAGGTTTTTTTTTTTTACAGAATTCAATGGCGTGCGGCCGTGCGTCCATACTCCCTCCATCGTAATCAATTTATACTTCGATAGAACGGGTTTGATACAGTGTGGCCCAATTTATATTCACAGAAACAATTTCACACAAATTATCCCCGATTATATAGTGCTCAGATTTCGATGAATACCATACTCAACAAGATTTATGTTCTCCATAAACTCTACAAAATGAACCATTTCGATCAGAGAGATAAGTCGGGACGAGATCACAATTTGACGAATTCGCGTTGGGCTTTCACTGCGACGTCGGTTCAAAGGAACTCGCGCATTCAGACGCGAGGTTCTAAAAGATTCAGTGTGGCCAAGCCCATTTTCGCAAAAACAAATTCACTCTGATTGTCTACGATCATACTACAAAGATGCTCGATTCCATTAATATTTAACATGGTATTTTTTCTTCACAAGATCTACAACATGAACTATTTCGATCACAGAGATAAACAGAAACGAGCACACGCAATTCGTCGAATACAATTTTAAAGGATCTTCGCATGGTAAATATGAGAAGTGTAATTAAGTATAAGCGACGTCGTTTTTATAAAACTCCCGTTTCAAAATGCGAGCTTTAAATGAAACCCGTTCCACCGTTTTGACATAGCTCGCGTCTGTTATATGCGGGTTTACTGGGGAGCGCCGCAGCGCCAGAGCTGAACCGAACTCCAGATTTCCCTCAAGATTTCTCTCTTTTCTCTCTGTACCCATTGTGAATCTTCGTTCAAATGAAGAGAGAGAATGGCGGAGGGAGAAGAGGAGAGAGAGAAAGAACAGCTGCCGAAACCAGTGCAGAATCAGGTGCGAACCGATAACGCCCACAATCAGGTGCGAAGAGATGCAGATCGAATCATGGCTCTCAATAATGTTCACCACCACCATTGGGTTCTTAATGTTTTCACCTGGAAGTACCAAAGCCATCTCTAGGCCTCGATTAATGCCAACTGCTTCATTAATAACCAAATCGTTTTTGGTAGGCCCCAGGGGTCCAGGAGCACTCATCTTTTTCCTCCTATTTTCCACCGTACGTAGCGCGCACACAGTGATATGCACTCACGGTTTTCCAACTTCTGTTTTTTCTCACAGGTTCTGGTGATATTTTCCAAAGAGAGATAAAACCCCTTCTCGGTTTCCAAGAGAAGCTAACACAAGTATGTCCAGGTTATGGGCTCTGAAAACAAACGAAAAGAATAAGGGACCAACGGTTCCCACACCGATGGCCACACAGGACTCACTACGGATACCATACGGAAAATCCGAGCCGTTAAATAATTTAAAAAAACAAACTCTGGTGGGTTTGGCGAAAAATCAGCTCAATTTGATATGTGTAGGTTCTTGATCCAATCTTTCCACTTTTGAAAAATTGATAAAAAGGGAAGATTTGATGAAAAATGAGAAGCTTGGATCGAGTACCTACACACATCGAATTAAGTTGATTTTTCACCAAGCCCACTCAATTTTTTGTTTTAAAATTATAAAACGGCTCAGATTTTTCGTGCGAGACTCGTAGTAGGCCTCATGTGACCGTCGATACCCTGTCAGCATGGCTACCTTCGGTACCTATAGCATTGTTCTAAAACAAATCTGTACAAAATTCTACCCATCTAACTAATCCACAAAAATGTTTATCAAAAAAAAAAAAAAACTAATCCACAAAAATAAATGTGTAAAAACTTCTACACTTTTTTTGGCTTCCAAGAGATGCTAACACAAGCATATGCAAGTCATGTGCTCTGAAAACAAATGTGTAAAAACTTCTGCCCATTAAGGTGCAAAACTTATGTGATGCTCCCAAGTGGTATGGGAGCATCATACTTCCAATGAATTACAGCCTCTGGATTGAAAATAAATAAATCACAGCCCTTAGATCAAAACCAAAAATTAAAAATAGGATGGTTTTGTTAAAAACGAGCCGGTTTTGATCTAAAAAACGGAGGATTACTTACTACAGAACAGATAACACTTACCATTTACTAAGGCAATACTTACCATTGTATAAGGCAGAACTTACCATACAAGTATGGTAAGTTCTGCCTTATACAATGGTAAGTATTGCCTTAGTGAATGGTAAGTGTTGTCTGTAATTTATTGGGAATATGATGCTCCCATACCACTTGGGAGCATCATAGCCTTTGCCATTAAGGTGGTGTTTCACTTTTAAAAGAAGTAAGTACTTTTTTTTTCAAACAAAGATAATTTCAAATTCAAATATAATGAAAATGAAAAAAAAAATTTCAAATTTTTTTACACCGTTTAAAAGATCTTAATGAGATCTATCAAACAAGATCCATATTGGTAGGAAAATTATTTGCGTAAATACATAATTTTTGAGCTTGAAATCGCTTTTTTTTCTAAAAAGTACTTTTTCCATAAAAAGTGGAACACCCTCTAACTAGTCCAAAAAATAAACTTTTGGGCCAAACACTATTGGACCTATTTTCATGGGAATAAAAACCCCAACAATTTTAATACTATATGTGACAACAAGCAATTTCATATGAATACATTTTTTGTCAAAGTAGGAATAGAGTAGAGAAAAGTTTGCCGAGAACAATGAAATCTATACAAAATCTATAGGGAAAATTTCAAAAAAATCCCTGAACTTTGAACTCAATGTCAAATAGGCACCTAAACTTAAATAAATTTTAATTGAACACTTGAACTTTCAATCCGTTATTCAATTTATCCCCTTCCGTCTCAATCCGTGACTTTCCTAACTGCAACCGCTAAACTGGACACTAACAGACAAAACAAAACGTTAGAGAGAGAAATTGGGGGGAAACAACAGTGATCTGGCACCTTTTTAAGGCCCCGTTCGGCTAAATAAGCCTACTGGCTTATTTTTTGTCCTTATTTAATTTTTTTTGTAATTTTTTTTGGTCTTTTTTTTGGGGACTATTACATCGTCATGAAAAGAGGAATCTAAAAAATAACAAATTACGATCGAAATATACTTTTTTTGAATAAAGACAAAAATAAGTCAATAAGCCAATTTTTTCTTCTTTATTAAAAAAATGGATTTCGATCATAATTTTTTACTTTTTAGATTCCTCTCGTAATGATGATGCAATAATCTCCAAAAAATTGACAAAAAACTAACAAATATGATAAAAAGTTGAATAAAGATAAAAAAAATAAGCCAATAGGCTTATTTAGCCGAACGGGGCCTTAAAAAGGTGCCAAATCACTATTGTTTCCCTCCAATTTCTCCCTCTAACGTTTTGTTTTGTCTGTTAGTGTCCAGCTCAACGGTTGCCGTTAGGAAAGTCACGGATTGAGACGGCATGGGATAAATTGAATAACGGAGTGAAAGCTCAGGTGTTCAATTGAAGTTTATTGAAGTTCAGGTGCCTATTTGACATTGAATTCAAAGTTCAGAATTTTTTTTGAATTTTTTCCAAATCTATATTATAAAACAGAGCAGACTTTTGTCTACTCATAAAAATATGAACACCCCTCCAGCCGTTGGATCGCAAATTAACAATCGTTGGATTGAAAAACAGATTACGATCATTGTATTTTTCTCCATCTTCCTCCCTCCACCGTGTTTCCTGTCTTCCTCCAAAGTTACTCTCCCGCCCTCTCCCCCCCTCCCTCTCCCCTTCCTCTCTCTCTCTCCCACTCCTCTCTCCTGTTCGCTCCTGTTGCCACACCACCACCCAACCCAGCGACCACCCTCCAGCCGTTGTCAACGCCATTTCCGAAAACCCCAGCGACCACAAGGACGCTGCCCACGATTGAAACAGGTAAACCATTCATTCTCGCCCTAATAATCTTCCTTATTTTTTGACGTTACTTTGATCCTAATAAAAATCTGTTTACCCTTTTTACTGCATTTAAAAAAAATCTGTTTACCCTCTCTACTGTATTTAATAAAAATCTGTTTACCCTCTTTGCTTTCCAACTGTAATTGGAAAATTTGGCTTAAAAAACATAATGCTTCAGTGGCTTCCACGTGTTCGATGGAATGCTTCAATTAGGATCCCAGTATAGTTTAACAGAAGGGATTGAGTTTGACATAACTGGCCGTACCTTTATAAGACTGTAATTGTCTGGAATGCCACGAAGATAAATATAGTTAACGATTTTCCTCACTAGATAAGATGTTGTCATTACTTTTCTACAAAACTGAACATTAGATTGTGGGAGACACTCGACTGCCCTTGGCAGATGGGAAAAGTGTAAAATCCCTTTGTTGATTTTGGTTCTAGCTTGAGAGAGAGAAATGAAGAAACCACAAATGATGAAACTTAATTCTGACCTCCCCTTTTTTTTTTAATCTTCATACAATAGCAGAAAGTACCATAAAAATAAAGCACCAGCTACCATAAAAATAAAGCACCAGCCATCAAGGAGCAGAAAGTGAGAACAATCTTGGGTAAGAAGATAAAGTGAGAACAATCTAAGATTGTGTCATGTGAACTGAAACTTAGCAACACAAACAAATTCACATTGATATTTTTTTGAAATATTCTGGAAGTCCAAGTCGAGCCCAAGAAATAAGCTCAAATATAAATGATATTTTTGGAGAAGTCCAAGTCGAGTCCAAGTAGATACTAGAAGTTCTTTGTCAAAATATCTAAATTTGTTAGAGCACATGTATAAATCTAGAATTTTCTGTGTAGAAATATTTTGTAAGAAATATCTTCAAACTAGAATCATCCATATAGTAGTATAAATATTAAATAGAGGTGAGTTTAGTCATTTTTGTACCAAGTCAAAATCATTTGAATTCTATTGTAATACAAGTACCCCTCCCTCCATCATTGTCTTAAACAATTCTTCATCTTCCAAATACTAAAAACCTCCTCTTCTTCCAACACAACAAAAGTACCCCTCCCCCCATCGGTCTTAAACATTTCTTCATCTTCCAAATAGTAAAAACTATCGTTTAACCCGTTCTATGCACTGGCAAAACTAACCCGTTCTAGCGTTGTGCCCGTTCGATACACGGGACAATTAATAAAAGTAGGTTTGAACGGGCACAATGCTATAACGTGTTAGTTTTACCCGTGTATAGAACGGGTTAAACGCTAGTTATAAACAAAACAAACAATTCATATCACAAATTTAGATAGTAGAGGGAGGGCACTGCGAGGTGGCCCTGGGGTGATGTTTTCAGATTTCGTAATTCTGAATGACTTCCAAAGTTCCATAACTGCATTTCTGAAAGTATCACAGATTGATAGATCGAGATTCTTTGTTGTCAGGCCATTGATTGCTTGCTGAGCTTCTTTTTTCCCGAGAGAACGGAATCTCATTGCACAAGCTGAAATCCAGCTGAAAGGGTATATATAGGCCAAAGCTCTCAGCTTTTAACCCCAATCTTAGAAAGTCTCCATGCCCAGATTCTCCAATCCTTCAAAACTCGCAAGAATCTACCATAGACTTGTTAATCCCCCTTTCCAATCAAAACCCATTTCAACCACGCCAGTCCCAACTCATGACCACATTGCCCATCTCATATTAGAACAAAAAACAGCCACCAAAGCCCTCCAAACCTTCAGATGGGCCTCAGACCTCCCCAATTTCGCCCACTCCCAGTCCACATACAGAGCTCTGATCGACAAGCTCTGTACTTTCCGTCTGTTCGATACAGTCCACCAAGTGCTTGACGAAATGCCCGGCTCAATTGGGTCGCCCCCGGATGAGGACATTTTTGTCACACTTGTACGTGGTCTTGGACGGGCCAAAATGATCCGTAGTGTCATAAAAGTAGTTGATTTAGTCTCTAAATTTGATGAAACCCCGTCGTTGAAAATCTACAATTCGATTCTTGATGTTTTAGTTAAGGAAGATATTGATTTAGCTAGGAAATTTTATAGGGAGAAGATGATGGAGAGTGGGGTTGAGGGTGATGATTACACATTTGGGATTTTGATGAAGGGACTTTGTTTGACTAATAGAATCGACGAGGGGTTTAAGCATCTAGCTGCAATGAAGTCGCGCGGGTTGATCCCGAATACTGTTACATACAACACGCTGCTACATGCTCTTTGTAAAAATGGGAAGGTTGGAAGAGCAAGGAGCTTGATGAATGAAATGCTGAAACCCAATGAAGTGACTTTTAATATATTGGTATCGGCATATTGTCGTGAAGGGAATGTAGTGCAAGCTCTTGTGATGTTGGAGAAAAGCTTCGGTAATGGTTGTGTGCCTGATGTTATCACTGTGACTAAGGTTATCGAAATTTTATGTAATGAAGGCCGTGTTACTGAGGCGGTTGAAGTTTTAGAAAGAGTAAAGAGCAATGGTGGTAGTGTCGATGTAGTGGCTTATAACACCCTGATCAAGGGCTTTTGTAAGAAAAGAAAAGCAAAAATCGCAGTTGGCTATTTGAAGGAGATGGAGAGAAAGGGATCTTTGCCAAATGTAGAGACGTACAATGTATTGATTTCTGGCTTCTGTGAATCTGGGATGTTGGATTCAGCTATGGACATGTTTCAAGAAATGAAAACAGCTGGAATCAGCTGGAATTTTGTCACGTTCGATACTTTGGTCAATGGTTTGTGTTCTGGAGGAAGAACGAATGATGGGTTTAAGATTTTGGAATTGATGGAAGAGAGTAAAAAGGGATCGGGGGGACGTATTAGTCCTTACAACCATATCATATATGGTTTGTACAAGGAAAATCGATTAAACGAAGCTGTTGAATTTTTGTCTAAAATGGGGAAACTTTTTCCTAGAGCTATTGAAAGGAGCTCTAGGATATTAGGGTCCTGTAAAGAAGGTAGCATTGAGGACGCGAAGAGGGTTTATGATCAAATGAACGAAGAAGGGGGTATTCCAAGCGCTCTCATGTATTCGAACTTAATCCATGGATTCTGCCAAAAGGGGCTTATCAAAGAAGCATTTGAGCTTATGAACGACATGATTAGTGGCAGTTATTTTCCCATTGCAACGACATTTAATTCAGTAATTATTGGGCTATGTAAGGAGGGGAAAATTGGCAGTGCAGTGAACCTGCTGGAGGATTTGATTGGAAGAGGTTGCTTGCCTGATGTTGAGAGCTATAATCCTTTGGTTGAAGCTCTTTGTAGAAAAGGGGAGTTCCAAAAGGCTTGGTTGCTGCTTCTGCAAATGGTGGATAAAGGTGTTGTTCCTGATATTTGTACATGGAATTCTTTAGTTCTGTGTCTTTGTCAAGAAAATATGTGGATTGAAAGACAAGAAAAAATGTGGATTGAAAGACAAGAGTATGTTCCGTGAACATAATCTGTTGGAATGAATGAATTATTGGACCTAGATTATTTTATTAGTGGTGTTTGGAATTTATGTAGGTCACAAAATCATCTCTATGCTTACGATTCTTTAGGATTAAAATGTTTTTTTTTTTCTTTCATTTCCTTTACATTTTCCGGTGCTTGGTATGACAGAAACCCACATTCAATGAAGAATATTTGTTCGTGTTTAATTGAAAATAATTTCTGTTTGGCTGGAGAGTGTTCTCTATTTCCTAAATTCGGAAAACATTTATTGGGTATAATGTGAGACTTGGGAAAATATTGTTGGAAGCTTAACATGGTATCAAAACTATGGTTGGGAGAGGTCTTGGGTTCGACAAGTCTCTGTTTTGCAATATTTGTTTGCCGTTTGCATTTTGCTTCTTCCTCTCATATTTTGTTTCAGCTGTGTCTATAAAAATTTGCATAGCTTGATATACATTGTTGGAAGCTTAAGCTGTTGGAGTACCGATAACAAATCATTCATGTGGTAGTTAGTCCTCATGCATGGAAATGTTGTCTCAAATCCATGATATAAGATCTCTCTGGCATTAGTTCGCCAAATAAGTTTACTATTTCTTGAAAAGATAAGGAACGAGATATCCGGTAAACATAATTTTTGTTGTGATTGAAGTTTGTGACTTGGCAAAGGGCCCAAAAATTAGCAAATTGCACTCAGCAGTTGCCCCAACTGCCGACAAGCCATCTCCTAATTTTATTCCGGATCTTTTTGGCTAAATAAGCCAATTGGTTTTTTTTTTTTTTTGTCCCCATTCAAACTTGTTTTGCAATTTTAGTTTTTCGTCAAATTTTTGTGGATTATTACTTCATCATGACGAGAGAAATCTAAAAAGTAAAAAATTACGGTCGAAACCCAAATTTTTTTGAATAAAGACGAAAATAAGCTAATAATCCTAAATATGAATAAAATTCCAAGAAACTTCAGAGACACTGTTTTTTTTGAAAGCAAGCAAATCCCATAGATAAATCAAACATTACACATTGTTTTGAAAGCAAACAAAATCCATAGATAATCATAACATTACACCTTGTTCAAGGCTGCCCTAGCTATACCATGAGCAGCAGCAACAAACATCAGTTCTAGGAAGCTTAATAACTTTTACAACATTAAACTGATAACATAATTGAACAAAATCCAAAAGATCGAGCATGGCAAAGCAAAGTGGTAGCAGCTGACGGGTCGAGAAGCCCTTGACAAACTCCATGCTATCCGTGCAGATACAACAGACCTTCAACCCTCCTTTATCCTTTGCCCTTTGCAGAGCCATGATGCCAGCTCTAATTTCCACCTAAGTTGCTGAACAGGCCTAGATCTCCAACACTTGCTGAGCAGCCTCTATGCCTTGACTCCTCTTTGTAACCCAAGCTGCAGCTCCACGCATTGATTCTGCATCCCAAGCCTCATCCGTGATGAAGTGCCAGGCTCCGGTCAAATCCACCTCCTCATCCACAGAGTTGATGGTATACGAGATCTCTGAATCCCTCCCTGATGGTCTCCCCTTAAGACCCCCAAAACCTCTCCATTCTTCGCTTGCCACTTCTTTTCTGGATTGAAACCAAGTTGCAAGGCTGCAAATCTGGCCATAGAATCATCCAAACTAGCCAATTCCCCTCGAAAGGCCATATCATTGCGACTGCACAGATGAACCATAATAAGCATACTGAATCCCATATCACTTTTATAAAGGGGCCTCCCTAATTCATCCTTCCAGCCACTCCTCGACTGGGACAGGCCTTCCAATGTCAAAATCAAATCCCAGATGGGATGCTCTCCATAATCGCTTTGAAAAACCACATTTGAAGAACAGGTGTTCCAACGCTCAAGTTTTATCCAAATTGTATACAATTCAAATTATGCTTTTGATTTCATCATTTAATGTTACCTAATGTAATTCAGGATGATTTTCTTTATCGGTGCTTGGTTTTTTTGGCAACTCACCAAAACTACTCATCTATCCCGTTTTGTTTGCTCTCTATAGAAAATCGTGTCATTTTAACCTCAGAAATAAATTACTTCCCAAGATAATTTTTTTGCACTGATCTGCATTCGAGCAATTATTGCTGAAAACACCTTATTTGTTTGGTTAAAAGACACGACCTTACATAACAAGCAAATAGAATGGAGCGGAGGAAGTATCATTATCCCTTTCTTTAGATGTACCTCTATGGAGTATCTTGAGTGTTTTGTGGTTGGCTCTCTCAGAACAGAGATTGATTGAGATTTCGGAAGGTTTTATACCAGAAATTTGTTCTAGTGCCATGTCATTTGAGAAGGGTTTAACTGTATAGTTTTTTGGCATAAAAAAGAACTTCATTGATACCTATACAGTTAAAACGTATCATATGTGTTTTAACTGTATAGTTAAAAACTGTGTAGTTCGTTAAAAAATGCTAGGCACCCATCAAGATTATCTTAACTTTTTGAAGCATTGCATGACATACATATGTTTTTGTATTCTTAAGTCAAATAAGAAATCATATTCTTTATTCATATTTCATAGCGACGAGAAAACCTTCCTTGTTTTGGTCGTCGTCGTGTGACACATTACTTTTCCATCGGTGCACACCATCTTAGTTGTTGCTAGTATCCACATACGCACACAATGACTATGTTAGTGTGTTGTATGCGATATGTATTTTGGTTATGCAATCTTTGTAGTTATCGCAAGCTGAACCATGTGCATACAATTGAGTAACTTTTGTTCAATTTGGAGTTAATGATTAATGACTTGAAGAAGCAGTTGTTCAAAGTCAGTAAGAGAAACAGTATGCTGAACCACCTAGCCACTTGAAGATGCAGTTTTTCAACGAAAGAGGCTCTGATATCCTTACTCTATTGATCATTTCGAGTGTAATTTGGATGGCATAAGGCTAATGATCTTTCATGGTAATTGGAGAAGATAATCCCATCCGGTTGGTGTGTATGAGTGGGATTGGGTTTGACATGGGGTCTGTGTGTGGGGTTTGGGCAGCTTGGGTGTGTAAGGTCTGATTCCTCTCTGTTTCAGATCAAAGGTGGTTCCATTTTTTTCATTTGCTTTTGAGTGGGGAGAGGGTAGTTTTCATATGGTGTGTGTTTGGAGTCTGGCTCTACTCTTTAAGATCGAGTTTGTATCGTGAGTATGTTTGTGTAGTCCTAAAATCTGTGAGTCTGGGTTAGGCCTTTTGAGGTGTGCGGCGTGTGCCTTGTTTCGGCTAGTTACATGTTTCTCTAGTCCAAGCAAGTGCTGATGATGCTATGGAGATTGTTCAATCGATGTCATCCATTTTGGCCGCCACCTTGGCCAGGTCTATGATTATGTTTGATATGCACAAAGTCTGCCTCAGATTGCCTATTTGGTTTGTTTCTGCTGCTGATATGGAGAATTCTTGTGCTAGTTTCTGCTGCTGTTTTTAATTGTGCTGTTTCAAGGAGATCAAGAAACGAGGAATACTTTTTGGAGATTTTGCATTGGCTTCTAACTACTCTTGGCTACCACCTAGGCCATGACTGGATGTCTGATTGCTTGTGCTCAAGGTCTGTTGTCTAGTCCTTGAAGGGCTTACTGTTCCTGCTGCAGTTTTATGGTGCTGATTCGTGAAGAGGTGATTGACCATGTGGGACCAAATCCCTTCAGGAGTGGCTTGGATTGCCTTAGTTTAGCTCTATAGTCTAATAAGGCCTATCTTTAGCCAACTGTTTGGCTCTTTGTTTTTGGATTGATTTGGTTGCTTCTGCTAGTGCTAGTGCTAGTCCTGTCCTACTACTTCATTTACTTTCTTTTTCGCCTCTTCCAACTTTTTGTTGGAAGTTTCTTTTGTTATGGTCTAACACTTTGCTCTATGTATCAATATCATGGAGCAATTGTTTTTCCTTTTCTCGATGTACTCTTATCGAGTTTTAATAAGTATCTTTTTGCCGAAAAGAAAAAAAGAAAAAACTCTTTGCTGATCCTGCTTCTGTTTCCATGGGTGGTGTCACTGCTGTTGTCCTTGGTCATGAACTAATTTGGCCAGATTTTTCTGATGCTACTGTGATACGTTCTGAGGTTGAATGTTGTTTCTTTAGCAGATGTTGAATGTTGGTGCTGTAGCTGCTGTTGTCAGAGGGGGATGGCATGGATTGGGTCTGATATGGGTGCATCAGTTGCTGCTGCTGCAATTTAGGGACTATATTATCTTTTTCCATTGTCTGGCTACGTATTCAAAGTGGAAATGTCGGGGACACACCTCTCAGCCACTCCCCAGACACTCCTCTCTCACAAGCAGTGGGCTCCACACATCTGCTGGCTCCACTACTTGTGAGAGAGGAGTGTCTAGGAAGTGGCTGAGAGGCATTTCTGTGGCATGATATTCAAAGTGTGGGTAAGGTGTGTGCTTTTGTATGTTTACCATTCTTCTCTGCTTGGCTCCTTGCCAACTGGTCGGTGCTCCCTCCCGTCCCCTAGGTTTGAAGTGGCATATGGTTGTCGAGTGGTTTGCCGGGCGTCAACTTTGTTGGGATGCTACCTCTCGTTGTGATGCTTCTTGCTCTTTTTTCTTTAATCTTTGTAAATTGTTCCCAAAGATTAATTAATTCCTTTTTTTGCTGTTTTAAAAAATAATTTGTACAAACAAAGGCAATGCTCGGGGGTTTGCATCATTGCCTTTGTTATCAATTCGTGAAGGAGGTTGTGTGCAAATTTATAGATATGTTCGAGATCAACTGTCTTCAAATTAGGTTAGAACCAAAGAAATCGATTTTACGTTATGATTACTTGATAAATGTAAGTTGGATGACTAAACTCATGGACTAATTGTTAGTCCACCAAAGGGGCCCAACTATTATCGGGGGGAAATCACGTATGAATTGACCGAACAGAAATTAATAGTAGGAAACATGAAAAAACCAATTTCAGAAATTGCAATTATCCTAGACTTCGTGAAATAGCTCCAACTTCTGCGAGTTCGGTTAAAACTTATTTGTGTACTCCTTCCGTTCCAAATTGCTGGTCTTTTTGCACTATCTAAGACCTCTCAAAAAATTGCCTATATCTTTTAATATTTTAAAAAATTTATATTTAATATGAATCTTATTTCATAGATCTCAATTAGTTTTACCAAACAAAATCTTCAAGTTTATAAAAAAAACATAATAGATTGTAAGATACAAATAATTAGTGACACCAAAAAGGACTAGTAATTTTGAACGGAGGTAGTGATTTTTTAGGGGCGCCATGTACCCCTGTCCAAACTTATCTATTTGACCACTTTTGTAAACTTTGCTACGGGATGTTAGAGCAAATTTTGAGAAAATTTTTTTAATTGAGTTGAACATTTTGAATAAGAGATAGGGGAATGATTTTCACGCTCCAAAAAAAGCCTAAGGCGCTCCACCTTTTGTCTTCATTAGACAAACTTCTTGCATTTTTTTATTTTTTGTCTAATTTTTGTGGATTATTACTTCGTCATGACGAGAGAAATTTAAAAAGTAAAAAATTACGATCGAAACCCAATTTTTTAGAATAAAGACGAAAATAAGCTAATAATCCTAAATATGAATAAAATTCCAAGAAACTTCAGAGACACTGTTTTTTTTGAAAGCAAGCAAATCCCATAGATAAATCAAACATTACACATTGTTTTGAAAGCAAACAAAATCCATAGATAATCATAACATTACACCTTGTTCAAGGCTGCCCTAGCTATACCATGAGCAGCAGCAACAAACATCAGTTCTAGGAAGCTTAATAACTTTTACAACATTAAACTGATAACATAATTGAACAAAATCCAAAAGATCGAGCATGGCAAAGCAAAGTGGTAGCAGCTGACGGCTCAAGAAGCCCTTTGACAAAGTCCATGCTATCCGTGCAGATACAGACCTTCAACCCCCCTTTAATTCTCCTTTGCCCACTGCAGAGCCATGATGCCAGCTCTAATTTCCACCAAAGTTGCTGAACAGGCATCTCTGCCACTTGCTGAGCAGCGTCTATGCCTTGACTCCTCTTTGTAACTCAAGCAGCAGCTCCGCGCATTGATTCTGCACCCCAAGCCTCATCCATGACGAAGTGCCAGGCTCCAGTCAAATCCACCTCCTCATCCACAGAGTTGATGGTATACGAGATCTCTGAATCCCTCCCTGATGGTCTCCCCTTAAGACCCCCAAGATATCTCCAATCTCCGCTTGCTGCTTCTTTTCTGGATCGAAACTAGGGTGCAAGGCTGCAAATCTGGCCATAGAATCATCCAAACCAGCCAATTCCCCTCGAAAGGCCATATCATCGGGACTGCACAGATGAACCACAATAAGCATACTGAATCCCACATCACTTTTATATAGGGGTCTCCCTAATCCATCCTTCCAGCCACTCCTTGACTGGGACAGGCCTTCCAATGTCAAAATCAAATGCCAGATGGGACGCTCACCATAATCGCTTTGAAAAGCCTCATTTCAAGAACAGGTGTTCCAACGTTTCCACCTCAGTCTTGCACAGTGGGCACTCCAAGTCTATATCCATTGATCTTCTTCTCAAAACATCTTTTACAGCCAGAATACCATGCACTACCTTCCAGATAAAAAGCATAAATTTTGGAGGAAAGCCAAGAGCCCAGACTTTACCCCAAGAACTGAACGCATTCTGCCTCAACTGAAGATCCTCCCAAAATTTGATATACAACTGATGGAAATATGCTGTTTTGACCGAGAATCCAGAGCACTTTCAAGAGGTATGTACAGAGCTAAGAGTTGCCGAGCTATCTCTTCCGGGAAAAGAGTCTTTACTAGTGGAGCCCCCCATTGCTTAGAAGAACCATTAAACAGACCCTTTACTTTGAAGTCTGAGAAAACATGCTTGAAGTCACGCCCAACAAAGGTTTGCAAACCTTAGGCATCCGTTGGTCTTTGAGAACTCTGATTCTATTCCCATTACCGATTCTCCACTTTAAGCCTTCGATCAGAAGATCTTTTCCTTGAAAAAACACTACTCCAACCCCATGGAGCCAAAGAGCTCGCTTGGGTTATCAAGGAAGTCACTCCTTTGACAATACATACCCAAAAGAACTGAAGCTAAGAGGGAGTGAGGTTCCTTCAAAATTCGCCAAGCTACTTTTGCAAGAAGAGCTTCATTGAAACAAGCTAAATCGGGTACTCCAAGACCCCCGTTGCTTTTGGGTTGACAGCATACACTTCACCTTTTCCAGATCATACCCGATTTCGCCCCTCTTTTCCACAAAAAATTAACCACACAGATTTTTTTCTTTTTCAAAATATACACCGGAGCTCTAAAAACAGATAGGAGACACTCGCTTTTGTCTAAAGGCAATTCACATAACTGAAGACAAGGAGACACAAGGAACCAAATGTTATTCTGCCAAAGGTCTCCCTGTCATGCACAAATGCAGCAAAAGAAGTTTCTGAATAAAGATGCTCCAGAGAGAGAGAGCCTCAATAGCTCTGCATAAATATTTAGGGGCTGTTTTAGTTTCTTCAATTTTATTTTCTATTTTTGACAACCAGATGTTTGGTCAGCTTGTGCACACCTCGACTAACATTTGAGAAAATAGGAGCTCAGGCTGGCCATCATACATAATTGGATGAGATAGAACTCTAGAAGTGCAATGGGTGTTGTTTTGAAGGGTCGCATTAGGACGCGTTCAAGATGAGATACATCAACTCTAACATGACATACAATTGCTGGCACGAGAGGAACAAGAATGAAAGAACTCGTTCAAGATGAGATACATCAACCAGATGTTCGGGAAATTCTTCTATTTTAAATAAAGAAAAATCAATTTCCTAATGCGAAAAAGTGAAAATCAGGAAAATGGAAGGCCATCTTTACCCATCCTCAAGAATGTTTGACTCATGTACTCTGCATCTTTTGCTTCTATTGCCTGAAATAACAAGAGAAATGCATATAGGACACAAGTATGCCAATGTCTATCACCATGGACAATAGCTAATGATCACCAGATCCAAATCAAAGCAAATTAAGAAAAAACACACAATACACAGAAAGGAAATATCAAAGATTTGAAACTTTAACGATCTTCGAACAGTGAAGGCTTTACTCTCCCTCTTTTCTTATTTGTTCCTATTAATTATGTATGTAGAGTGACCATGAAATCACTCTCGTATAAACACAATTGTCGTCAAACTAGTACCGGAGTAGAGAGAAGTTTGCCGAGAACAATGCATGAAATCGATACAGAATTGAAATTAGCTTACTGGGTATCAGTTAGGATTGAAGGATGGAAGATTAAAGACTGACTGACCTCTTCGTCGGGGACGTTCCTTCGTCGTCGGAGTGAATTTTTACTTCATTCTTTGGTGAAATGGGTTTGATACAGTGTGGCCAAAACTATTTTCATAAAAAAAAAATTCACTCAAATCATCTCCGATTGTGCATCAATCAGCATTAGATTAACATGATCTTGAACAAGTTTTATCTTCTTGACGAGATCTACAACATGAACCCTTTCGATCATCGAGATAAATCGGGATGAGATCACAACTTGAAGAATTCGAGTCGCAGTTCCTACAGAGCAGTCTTGCGACGTCTTTTGTTAAAATGGGTTTGATACGGTGTGGCAAGATTTATTTTCGCAAAAACAAATTCACATCAATTGGATTCGATAATATATCAAAATATGTTGGATTCAGATCATCTTTGACAATGCTTTTGTTCTTGACAATATCTGCAAGATAAATGATTTCGATCAGAGATATAAAGGGGAACGAGCTCACAATTTGACAAATACATGTTTCAAAGGACTTCTCAGTTTAAAGATGCGAAGATCAGTGAGTGCGAGCGACGTCGTTTAGGGAAACCTTCCCGGTTTTATTCAAAGCTCGCGTCTATCACATGCGATTTTCTGATAAGTGCTAGTCCGATGCAGCAAAACGAACACCGGTCGAGAAG
This sequence comes from Rhododendron simsii, assembly GCA_014282245.1. Lineage (NCBI taxonomy): Eukaryota > Viridiplantae > Streptophyta > Magnoliopsida > Ericales > Ericaceae > Rhododendron > Rhododendron simsii. The sequence goes on along the minus strand of CM024953.1, from coordinate 3,368,857 downwards.
CCCTTTGACAAACTCGATGCTATCCGTGCAGATACAGACCTTCAAACCTCCTTTAATTCTCCTTTGCCCACTGCAGAGCCATGATGCCAGGCTTGCCAGCTCTAATTTCCACCAAAGTTTGCTGAACAGGCATCTCCGCCACTTGCTGAGCAGCGTCTATGCCTCGAGTCCTCTTTGTAACTCGAGCAGCAGCTCCGCGCATTGATTCTGCACCCCAAGCCTCATCCGTGACGAAGTGCTCGCAACAGCTCGTAGAGTAATGCACAAAGTTAAAGTAGCTGACAATTGCCTCAATTTAAACATGCAATGGAGCAAGAAATTCCTTGTTGTCACAGATTAAAGTACACAATTGTTGTCAAACGAGGAATGGAGTAGAGAGAGGTATGCCGAGAACAATGAAATCTATACAGAACTGAAATTAGCTTACTGGGTATCAGTTAGGGTTGAAAGATGGAAGATTAAAGACTGACTGACCTCTTCGTCGGGGACGTTCCTTCGTCGCCGGAGTGAATTTTTACTTCATTCTTTGATGAAATGGGTTTGATATAGCGTGGCCAAAACTATTTCCTTAAAAAAAAATTCACTCAAATCATCTCCGATTGTGCATCAATCAGAATTAGATTAACATGATCTTGAACACATTTCATCTTCTTGACGAGATCTACAACATGAACCCTTTCGATCATCGAGATAAATCGAACTGAGATCACAATTTGAAGAATTCGAGTCGCAGTTCTTACATAGCATTCTTGCGACGTCTTTTGTTAGAATGGGTCTGATACGGTGTGGCAAGATTTATTTTCGAAAAAACAAATTCACATCAATTGGATTCGATAATACATCAAATTGTATTGGATTCAGATGATCTTCAACAATACTTTTGTTCGTGACAATATCTGCAAGATAAATGATTTCGATCATAGATATAAACCGAAACGAGCTCACGATTTGACAAATATACGTTTCAAGAGACTTCTCAGTTTAAAGCTGCGAAGTCTCAATGAGCCCGAGCGACGCCGTTTTGGGAAACCTTCCCGGCTTTATTCGAACCTCGCTTATACCACATGCGATTTTCTGATAATTGCCAGTCCGATGCAGCTAAACGAACACCGGTCGTCGTCACCATTCCCCCATATTCTCTCTCTCTCTCTCTAGAAAATGTACTTTCACTGAAAGCTTCGATCACAAATGGGCATCAATCCTTGCAAACTGATTATCGCCTCATATTTTCAGGAATAAAAAAGCTCAAATTTTATTCCAATTGTGTACAATTCAAATGAGGCTATTGATTTCATAATTTCATGTTACCTAATTTGATTCAAGTTGATCTTCTTTCTCGGTGCTTGTACTTTTTTTTTTGCAATTCTTGTTAATTGGAAGGGAGATTTGAAGTGAAGATCAGGGTTGAGCTTTAGTTGTTGATCCATGGATTTAAATCGATTATCTCTGTAACTTCTATACGGAAAAAGAGCCAATATCTCATCACAAAGCTCAGTTCCAATGAGCAAGTCAATCAGAATGTGTACTGTAGTAGAAAACAATGCCATTGAAATAGACACTCTGCACAAGGAACCAGTTTAGAACCAAACACCCCTTTAATCTTTTATTTATTTCTTAAAATCAAATTTTCGTTTGTAGACAGGTAACTACATCAAGTTTTTACAGGTGTTCAAATGATGTCAAGTGGAAATACAAAAGCCACTCCTTTACAGCATTCCACACTTCCACAACTTTCTTTCTTCCAATTCAGGAAAGAAACGCTAACGGGTGGAAGTAAGTTCTCAAGAATCGGCGTAAATTGGCCCGGACACCTGAGTTATTTGAAAACAATAAGTTCTCAAAAGTCACTGACTTGCTCAAATGCTGGCATTGAGTTTCCTGCTAAGAAGGATTTGAACAAAGTAAGGGCTTGTTTGGGTTTATGCAAGGGGACTTCATGGCCTGCTCCCCTTACTGTCACAAATGTGAGCCCTTCATATTGCTGTGTCCACCCTCCCACCTGATTCAACACAACATTTTCACATTAACACGACCGTCGAGAAAAAATGAAATTCAAACTCAAAGCCAGAAACTTTAAAACCAAACCCATCCAGAATGACGCAGTGATATTTTTAAATTATGAGGCACAATGGAGGTTGTTGCGATTGGTAACGAAGATGATAATATGCAATAATCAGAACCACGTATGTTCAACCAGCAAACAAGTTCTTATTTTTATTTTACTGGCTTTTAGACTTCGAAAAGAAAAAAAAAAAAAATTCACGTGGGAATGTCCGTACCTGTCCGTCATTGTACCAAGCATGCCAAGGGCCTACAGTAGTAAGGTTGAGAGCATTTACACTATACCGGGTGGATGTAACTGGAATTACAGAATCTGTATCGCCACTGTCCAAAAAAGAGAAAAGAAATAAGAATGGTACTTGCACCAACATGTCATAAACCTGCCTATAACCACTGGAACAGATATTTTCCAATTGTACTGTGTCCCTTGAGTCTAAACCAAAATTTCTAGAGCACCCAATAGAGATGCAACCAAAGTAGCTTGACTTCTTGTTTCTTTCAATTCATTCTTTTCCCACTCTCTCGTTTAGATAAACAAGAAGATATCTTGCTTCTTGGTCCGAAGTTCTACAACGAAACAACACAATCAGACTACGGTTCTATTGCAAGATTAGCTGATGGGCAATACTACAATGACTACATTTACGAAACAGATTTTGGATACCATCTCCTATGGCATGATTGGCATCAACACAACAGTTGAATAGGCCTCAAATATGATAACTCTATTAATATTTGAACAACACATGACATGGTAGCAAAATATGGTCACCCAAGCATTGTTGTTAACTGAAAGCAACGTGAGAACGATCCTCAGGGAGGATATAGATCATTCTTTCTTTCTTTTTTATGAAGGTCAAGCGGGTAATTTCACCTACCAACTCATCTAAGCAATTGCTGACTAGGAAGAGGTAGAGTGAACCCTTTAAACACACACACCCAAACCCAAACTCCCGATGTGGGAGCCAGCACAACTGACACAGGCCCAAGAGCCTTGCCGTGGATCGTAGCACTACTACAGGCGGGCCCAAGGGGCCTACACCAGAGGTCGGTCACCACCAAAACAGGTGAGCATGACTTAGTTTTTTATGATGAAGGTCAAGAGGGTAATTTCACCTACCAACTCACCTAGGCAATTGCTGACTTGGGAGAGGTAGAGTGAACCCTTTAAACATACACACCCAAACTCAAACTCCCAATGTGGGAGCCGATATAGATAATTCTGACACTTAGCATATGTTACAATTTGTGCATGAAAAAACGAGTGAGAAATACAGGAACATCCAAAAAAACTATCTTTGGAGGTTTCGCAAATCATCACAGAGATCAGCTTGTTTATTTGAAACATATTTCAATTGGGTTTTCTGGAGCGTGCTTTCTTTAGTACCAGTTCTCCTTTTAATAAACAAGCAAATATGATAAAAACAAGTAGCAAAATGCAACTACAAGACACAAGGGAAAACACATACATTCAATTACTGAATAGAAAGTTTGTGTTCAAGGTTGAAAAGTACCTGAATATCCAAATACGAACTCCTGACTGCATAAGCTCGCGGTAGATGTCGAGCACTGAGGTAGGAGCGTCATTCCAGTTAAGATTTACCACATCACTGCAAAACAGATATAATGTTGAGGAATAAGAAAAACATAAAAAATACGTCAGTGTGCAACTTGATCGGTATGACTTCATTAATTACTGAACAGTACTGCAACACTATGCCACCGGATGACCAACAATTCTCCATTTGCACTAGAAAATAACTGGATTTGTGCGGGATTTTGTGCAAATGTAGACTCACCAAAGGAAATGAATTTTGTACTTCATAAGTACCAGATACAATATGAATTTACGTATCATGCAATGGACATGAAAGTGTTGTGGACAGAATATAAGTGTTGTGGACATAATCTGTTTGTTGGATCAAAATAACACCCGCAGATCACTGTATGGGAGCTAATTAGATTGTTGGGTTTTGTATAAGGGTTGTGGACATAATCTGTTTGTGGGATCAAAATAAAATCCGCAGATCACCGTATGGGAGCTAGGTAGATTGTTGGGTTTTGTATATGGTTCTTCCCAAACATGTTAGGTTCTAATGGTCTGCTCAAGACAGGTGGTTTCTAGCTATGTAGCACCGACACTCCAAAAGGGCACCGTGTCCACGTATTGGACACGGGGACACGGCGGGGACACGCCCAAATACGTATTGGACACGCCACGTGGCGTGTCCAATAATTTTTATTATTTTTGATGGGGGACACGGCTGGGGACACGCCGGGGACACGGCTGAGGGTCAAAATGTAATATAAAATTTTAATTTTGAGGGGTTAATATGAAATTATTCAAAAATATTTGAGTTAAAACTGTAATTATACATTTATTTGGACATGGTAATCTTATACATTCATATAGGACATGTCTTCATCAACAGTGGAAGAAAAGAAATATATATGTATATATGTATTTATATATTTATTTATTTATACACGTGGCGTGTCCCCCGCCGTGTCCGTGTCCCCATTTTTTTAGAATTGTCGTGTCCTGTGTCCGTATCCGTATCCGTGTCCGTGTCCGTATCCGTATCCGTGCTACATAGGTTTCTAGTCATCCATCTTTGATATAGATCTTTGTTCTAAATCATAAAGATCATACTAGAACTGATTAGATATTGTTAGCAGATGAACACTTTGCTCCACTAAATGTAAGTAGTAATCACTAATCGAGCCATGAAAAAGCATTGTGACCAGACAACATAATGTTGTCCAAAAAACTTGCTTATATGCAATCGGAAATTTACATAATGAAGAAAATCTACCTGCAGGTATCCCATTTAGATGGTGCCTTTTCACTGTGAACATGAAGTGCCTTTTGAACCTCAGGTTGATTGAAGTAGACAACTGAATGCTTCTCGGTGCATGGATCATATGTCCGTCCAATATGACCAACCATCTATAGAAGATCAAATCAATGATCCAAATAAGGATTTTAAAAACTTAGTTGCCTAAAGAGAAACCGTCTTCTAGGAAAAAGTTTTGAACTTCTAGTGTATGGAAAATGTTAATTTAAGTCATCCTTTACTTTAATATCCTCGAGTGCGCATAAACTGAATGACCAGGTGCCATTGAAATAGAGCTAGCTTATGTGGAATTAAATACAGGCATTGAATGTGATTAAGTGTTGAGCGCATAGAGTTTCTCATACCCAAGGACACAAATAACAGGACCATATTTCAAATTCATTATACTTCTTTCATTTCTTTAGAGTAAAATGGTATTTAGGAAGTACCAGGGAGAAATTTCAAATTTAGAGGGAGAAATAAAGATAAGTTTTATAATATATACATCAAGGCGTAACTAAAATTTCAGCAGCGTCTTTACCTCCACCACTGCGAACATGTCATACATACCGTGCAAGGCTTCCGGAGTATTTATAGGAGAGAAGAAGCTAAAAAATTAGACAAAATGTTTTGCTAAGAAATCAATATAGAAGTAGTTGAGAACAGGTAGGGGTGCCCAAATTTTATTGGAACCAACCAACTAGCCTACCATGAGGATTTCCAAGAACCACAGTATTCTAGGAAAGCGAAGAACTTGTGAACATGAAAATATTCATTCACAATATATAGGAAGAGGGAGTTAATTGGTAAGTTCAGTGTGTCATACTTACGTGCAACCTCTTCTTTTGTTGACTTGACAAGCTAGAACTAGCAGTGCACGGAGGAGTGAAGATACTATATGGATCAATATCTCCAAGTTCCGTAGAAGCCATATCCAGAGCCTTATCACACTGCCCAGAGAAGTGTATAAACGACTGGGAATCACATAAAAGATTCAACTGCTTATATGTCTCATCAGAAATCATGCCAGCTGCCCACATAAACTCGAAAAGTCCCAAATGGTCATGATAATCATCTGTTAAAGCATTTCCGACCTGCGTTTCATATCCCTTTTACTTGTCAAATTTGCTTCATAAGGACCAACTTAAGCAAAACTTCTAAGAACATCACATACCATGTATCCCTTCAAGTTTATTGTTTTTTCATTTGTTGCTGAGTTGTACCTTGATATGGCTTGGCTTAGCTGTGGAACATAGTGTCCTGGAAAGGAAAAACATGATCCAATGGAACAAGAATCTAGGAGTATATGAAGCAAAAAGATATGTTACAACAGGTTAAACCACTTTTGGCTTTGGTGAATCTTCATCATTGAAAACACCCTCTTTTTTTTTCTCATTTTCGTTTTCGTTTTATTTTCTCTTCTTGAAAGGTGGCTGAAGGGGTGGTGCTCAGAGATAGAGCGTCTGCAGGTTTTTTAGGGCAGCTACAAGGGAGGATACCGGCAGATACCGGTTTTTGGTGTTCGGTGATCGTGCGGTGTGATGGTCATCTAAAGAGGGGATATTGGGGAGATGTTGAACTGAGGTTATTTTAGGCACTTTTGCAGATGTGGATGAATTTTAGTTGCCCTGGGTTATTTTGTTGGCATCTTGTCAACATCTAGGTTCTTATTTTTTGTGTGTTTGTCTTTTTTTTTTTTTTTTATATTCGTAATAAAAGTCGAGAGTCCAAGGGTAGGCTGAGATTTCGCGAGCAGCAGAGAGTTGAGTGTACTCTTTTTTAAAGCTCTCTCTATGCTTTTTTTCCTTTGGTATTGTACTGAACTCTTTTCTTTTTCTTTTTTTTTTTATCTAAATGGAATTTTCTTTTGCCGATAAAAATAGAAGAGCACAATTCATTTATAGCTGACTCAACTACAAATCATAGCTTCTGTTCAAAGAAACTACAAACGATAGCTTCAGAGCCATGTCATACAGACATATTATGTGTATTTGTTAGCAAAGTGTATCGATCTTTTAGATTTAAAAACCATGTACCTGCATAACTCTCTCCAGCAATATAAAAGTCCCTTCCTTTATACTGGGGAAAACGCTCAAGCCACTTCAACAGAAATGTCAGTGAATCCGAAGCTGCAACCCAAATGACAAGAAGTAAATTTTCAGGGGCATAACAACAGCAAAACAATATCTTTCTGGAAGTAGGAGTACGCCATATAAAAAGGCTAGAGTACTACCGGTCCTTTTATCTCCATTGGTCAGCAAATCAGCGGAAGTGTTGGAATATGAAAAACCAACTCCAACAGGAGAATCAAGAAACAAAACGTTGGCAACTGCAAAATGTTACAGCAAAAGCTATTAGACAGTGTGGTTGCTTAATTATGGGAGCCAAATATTGTGAAGTCCCACTCCACTGGAAGAAGTGAAGAACTAAAGCACGGTATCTTTAGCCATACTTCAGGCGTGACGTTTAAAATGTAAAGCTCCCTTTCTGGAATAGATCCCTCACCCATTATACTCTCTGATCTACTCGGGTTCCAAGAAGATGAAAGGAAACAAACGAATGACACCAGTGAGAGAGAGAAATTAGAATCCTACGGAAAATAGCAGAACAGAAAACAAAAATGAACTATAAACATGCACTTCACAAAATTTTGGAGAGATTTTCATTGGATATATATATTAGAACCGGATCCCAACTTCTTATTACTATTCCAGAGAAAACTGTAATGAAACAGGATTTAGCCTTTGGATTTGCAAGTAGGCAGCAGTGTCCGTCAGAAGTGGCTGGAAATGCACCCAAATGACAAGATTTGCATTTTATAAGGCTTGTGGAGGGACTTACCAAGAGAAAAATATTTCACCAAACCAAAGAAATTCATATAGCTTCTTTACTTCACTTTTTCTTATCCTTCTTCTACTATTGCTTTTCCTCCATTAATCACTTCACAAAATCATCATCCACACATAGCCAGAGTGTTTCAGGGGCGAAATATTAATATGCAAGATAACTTCCAGCACACGAATTTAGCACACAGTTCCTTTACCAACCTATTGCTCAATCTACAGATCCTGAACTTATGCAGTATTCATCAGGCCCATAGATCGTAAGATAGAAGATACCATATTCACTACTTATGCAGCTGTGTTTTGTTATATTTGAGGATGGTAAATTGTAGGAGTCCACATACCTTGGTTCCAAGCATAAGGGTTCAGATAAAGAGTCTTCCCGTCTTCCTCAATGTGAAAAGGTCCAAGTTCTTCAGCCATCCCATAAGCAATTGATGAACATCCAGGCCCTAAAGAAACAGCACAGGATAACCAAACTATTTTTACAAAAAAGTACTCTTGGCTTGAATGTCAACAGGAATGGGAAGAGAAGACTAAAAATTTATACCAGCACCCATCTGGTCAATAAAAGTATGAAAGACATATTAAGATGTTATAGGTGGACATAATAGATTCAAGTTTATGAAAATGAGTGTACTATATCCAAAAAAAAAAAAAACACTGTATTTGCTGGCACAGCCAGATACACATACGTAGACTTGGAACAAAAAGATAAACTTGCATAATACAGTTTGAAAATGTAATCTTTTACATAAATAACATGTACAAGCATACTTACCCATAGTCCATAGACAGATATAAAGATGGATTCATGTATGCAAATAAACAGATAGAGGAAACTGCGGGATGGAGGACAGATGAAGTAATTATCATTTTCTTCAACTTACTGCACAAAATGTAATCTTTTATGCACAATATTGTAGGAATAGTGTATGCAAAGAGGAAAAGGGGGGATGGATGGACACCAGAAGTGAATATCATTTCTCGAAATTAGTGAACAAATTTTAAGAAATTATTGAGAATGGGACCACATATGTGACATATCACATAGACAAATTAACAAGAGTGTGCTTATCTGAAAAGGAATACAAGCACAAATCTTAGCTATAAAAGAAAATTTGTTACCATTCAGTTAATACAACTAACACAAATTAAGAACCAAAAATAAAAGCACCCACAAAGCATACTTCAATCAAAGCAACACGATAAAGAGAAGAACAAAAGGACATATTTCTATTGAAAGACTCACCTCCATTGAGCCAAAATCAGAACTTTACAAGTAATTATAGCCCAGTGATAATACAACCATCCAATTAATACAACTTGGGAGAATCTAGAACCAAAGCCACTTAGCAAATCAAATTCACAGCAGAAACAAAAGGGTCTGTTTCCAATTGAAAGATTCACCTCCATTGATCCAAAATCATAACTTTTTAAGGAACTGTAGCCTATAACTAACACTATGTCCAATTAACACAACTTAGCAAAATCTAGAACCAAAGCCACGTCGCAAATTGAAGTTAAAAAGCAAGAACAAAAAGGTATGTTTCTAATTGAAAGATTCACCTCCATTGAGCCAAAATCAAAATAAGAAGTCACTGACCACTGATAATTCTGCCGTATAATTAATACAACTTAAGAAAATCTAGAACCAAGGCCACAAAGCAAATTAAAGTCAAAGCAAGAACAAAAAGCTATATTCCCAATTGAAAGATTCACCTCCATTGAGCCAAAGAACCAGAGGCTTAGAAGAAGGCTCATCAACAGCCTCAACAAACCAATAGAACAGAGCCCTCCCAAATTCCTCATTGACAGTGACATACCCGGAGTAGTGTGCAAAACTCACATCGAAAGCTTGCCCTGGAAGCTCTGAAACTCTATCCAACAGTTGCTGGGCAGTTGGGTCTGAAGAAAAACTGGAGCTACAGCTGCCTATATAGACATTATTGATGAAAATATAGATACATAGTACAAAAACCCACTTCAGATTTGGCATGTTTGTGGGGTTTTGAGGTGGCTAATGAATAGGGTCGAGTTTCTGGAGAGGGGTTACGCCTATATGTATGGATCGATGGGTATTGGGAAGGGAAAGGGGAAAGGGAGTTAGTTGGGTCAATGATGTATTGGGTTGTTAACTTCTGTTATTCCCCATGATTTTGCTGCTTGTGCTGACAAAGGCAAGGAACGGTTTTGATTGGTTATGATAGCAGCCACAGGGCTTGATTCCTTTTTCTTCTGATGATGATGCAATTGGACAAGGGAAATTTGTGGATAAAAATGAGTTACCTAACAGTCTCAATGTCTCATCCCCATTTTAAAGCAACCTCGTTTGTTTGTTTGTTTCCAAGAAAAATGGACAGGTTGGTTGGTGTTGATAATAGTATCATCCGTCTATAGGATTTATTATACTCTCACATAATTCTGGTATTGCATATAGGAGTTGGATCCTCTCCACCTTTCTCGAGTCCACTTTGATGCTTAAACTGTTCACTTTTTCAAAGCTCATTGAGAATTTAAAGGCTTGATTAGTTATGCCAGAGGATTTAGAAACACAGTAATAACTAAGTTTCGATATATTTCGTAAAGGTACACGATAAATCTATCTTAGCATTACATCAATCGAGATTCGGTCAATGTCATAGTTAGCATAGCGTAGTTGACCATCTCAACGAGTTTCTATATAGTACATAAACGATTTCGGTAAGAACAACAAAATTTTCTAATGTGAACCATTCAGTTATTTTAATATACTTTCTTCCTTGCCTAAATAAAGAATAAAGAAAGAAGTAAATATCTATTTTCCATACTTTTTCATCTTTCTTTTTTATTTCTCTCTTAGGCTCCGTTTGTTTCAACGTAAAATGTTTTTAGGTGTGAAATATTTTTCATGAAAAGCAATTTTGCCAAAACGAAAACTTCTGTTTGTGTTTTGGGGTGTTTGGTTGATAGTGGAAAAGAATTTTTTGGAAGAATGTAGCATCGCTCAAAACCATCAAAATAGGGGTTTTCTATGTGATTAAGGTTTGATTGTGAAGTTAGAGTGGTTGGACATTGGAAACATATTGAGAACGAAAAGGTTGGGGCCTTGGCGGAGGCTATGAATGCAATGAATGATTGAGTGCGCGGAATAAATTGAAAACCAAAAACGACTTACGCGCTTTCCGAAAGGAAAACATTTTCATCCAAATGGCCCTTGTATCAATCCAGTGGGGCTGGACTGGTTTAGCCATAAACTTGGAGTCCACATATTTGTGGATCGCAGACCCAAAAAATGAAAATAATTGTCCAACGGCTGGGCCTCAGTGAAAGCATCCCCAACTCAAGCCTCTTCCTGGATTTTTCACTCTTTTCCCTTTTTTCAAGGTGTATATGGATAATCGATTTGAAAAGAAAAAAATAAAATAAAATTTATTTTACTTAATCATATAGGAAAAGTTGATTAGTTGAAAAGTGTTTTTTTTTTGTGTGTGGACAATTTCCCTTACGAATTCAAAAATCCAATGACATGCTTATTGGTGTGCAGTGGTGAGGGTTGGGGTTCGATATTATGCATCAAAAGCACTACCTTGGTGTCGGGTCGGGACCACCAATGTAATTTGAACTGTTCACTCGTAGGTTTTAAAGAAAATGGAATGCTCGAAATTTGACATTTATGTATTTTCGCAAAAAAAAAATTGGAAAGTTAGTGTAATTTTGAAGAGCTTGTTCATCTATGTGAAGACAAAATATAATCAAATCATATCGTAATTAAAGGTGTCAGATTAACTTGTTTTAAGCATAGGTGATCTCTTTTACTTGATTTACGTAGATCGAAACAACCCATAATTCTTCGTTTTATTTAATTTTTAGTCCATTGACTTGTCCCTTTTTGTAAGCACAAAAAAAAAAAACCAGCATGCTTTATACTAACTCCATCTCAAATTGTTTGCACGGTCTGCAAAACGAGGACTTAAAAATAATACATCTTTTCCAACCAAAAATTCCAAAAACTTACATAAATCGATAGAACTCATTGATACCTATCGAATGATGTAATTTCTTTGAATTTTTAAGCAATAAAATGTATTTCTGAAAACTTGTTGCTTCCAAAAACATTTCGCATAAAAATTCAAAGAAATTAAGCATGTTTATTTGGGACCATAACATAATGGATTCCAGCCCTACCATGATATTGGGCCCATTGGCCCACTTAAATTCTTGATCAGGAGAATGGAAAACTGAGAGAAAAGAACAAGGGAAAATGACGGTCCAGGGATGTGTTTTGATAATTAATACCTTTCAATGATATGCTAAAAATATTTGCTAATGAACAAAATATCCTTGAAGGGTATTAATTATCAAAGCACGTCATTGGCCGTGATTTTCCCAAAGAACAAAGGGGACAGCAAATTGAACTAGGTTTTGTTCTCACATGGGAACCTTCTTTCATGTGTTTCCTTGTGGTGGTCCTCTCAGTCCTCACTCATTATATTTTGGTTGAAGTTTCACCATCACATCTGCAAATACATTCACGTGGACCCTCTAATTAGTCCTGTTGATTCAAGAGGGGTTGGCCGACTGAAGTCCGAGTTTAAGGTGTAAGTCACATAATTTGCGTGGGCGAGCATGAAAATGATTTTGAAATACATTTCAACTTACTAAGATTCGCAAGTGTGAGGATTGAGAGTGCTAACACAGTATGGGAAGATATAGCAGGAGCGCAGAACATTTTGATATGCCACCCACAGGGCGTGTGAAGAGAAAAAATCAGTTGAAAGTAATTTCAATAGAAAGACTCTTTTTAAGTACGGAGTACTAGTTTTATCAAGAAGTGCATGTCTTAAATACTTAATACACCAAAAGTGCTAAAAGGGATTGTTGTATTTTGTGAAAGAAAATAAGGCTATTTACCTCTTTAGCATTTTTCAAAATTTTATGGGAGTATAATTTGATAGCTATGGCCAAAAAGAGCTCAAATATGTGACCTCATTATTGTGTTATTCTTTTTTTTCGCAAAGTGATGTGACCGTACGTATTGACAATTTGACAAGGACCCTTTGGCAAAAGTTCGTGCAAATAAGGCTGGTTCTTATGATCTTAACTTAAATTTTAAAATTGTCTTTATTTAAATTTTTTTTCGCATTTGTTAGTTTTGCGCCAAACTAAATTGCATTAAAAAGTGGTTATTTTTCAAAATACGTAGGTAAAAGTGAAAAAATTTTACTTTTCCGATTCGTCTTGTCACAAGACGAATCAATTACTCACAAAAATTTGGCACAAAATTAAAAAATGCGAAAAAAATTCAAATAAGGACAAAATTCTCGTATTTAAGTTAAATTTAAGTCAAGTTCATAAGAACGCAGCCTAAGCAGCAAAATATCAAAACGAGATTTTTTGGCCAAAACAAAAGAATGACAAAGAGAATTTCCCTTTTCCCACTTTTTAATCTTATTAAAAGCGAATATCTATGTAATGAGGGAGGATGGTTTTTAAATCGTATTTCTCTATAAATCTTAACCATTGATTTGCTCTATATATCTTACGTCTCTCTCTCTCTCTCAAACAATATTAATTGCACAATTGTCACTAATTAGATCTCACGTTGCATCATGCCTTCAAGCACAGGCAAACCCTAGTATGTATACAAATGAAAATTGAGGGGACATAGTAATTGACACACGGGGGATCTATGTTTACACGGTGAATCTGGTGATCCTGCAGGACATTTTCTGACTTTCCGTGGAACTTTTTTTCAATGGTTTTTTTTTAGGTTAACTTATGAGCACATCGATTAATCACGGGGATCCAATCACGTCGTCCAATAGTAGTGAGTCAATTAAAGCCGGGCAAACCCGTGTGAGCTAGCTCCATAAGATTTAATAGCACATGATGAGTTTCGAGCCTGAGATCTTTTGAGAGAGTCTAATCCTAAGTCCCAATCCTTAACCAGGTTTTAATGGTTGATTAATGATACAAAGTCGTTATGGAGAAGCAGTATCTAGGTGGGAAGCCACCTCTTCACACCCTTTTATTTCTTGGCGTCAACAACTTAGAATTCCAGTAGCTGCAAGTCATTAAAACGTGTTGAAAGCACATAAGGAAAGCTACATTTTCTTGCAAAGAATTTCTTGCTATATAAAAACTATACATCCATTCCCGATGCACGCGTAGACTCTGATTATTTGTTTGATCGAATATGAATATCATTTCAAAATACGTAATAATTAAGGAATTTAGTGTTTGCATTAGAATTGACATTGTAAGATTTAAATACCCATCAATAAATAATCTCATGATTAATTCGTGATGTGGTATTATTAACCTCCACTGCTACAAACTCAATGGGACAACATATTTTATCAAATTTGATATCAAACTAAAATTTTATCAAATTTTAGTTCCGACAAACAAACAGGTCCGTATATTTTTAATATACATGCGCATGAATTTTTTTTTTTTTTTTGCATAGTACAAAACCATAATTATTTCTTGGGGAGAAAGAGATGGATGGAGGCATGGTGCTCGAGTCAGTTTGTTCATTTGAAAAAGGCTTCGCTTACGTAATTTGAAAAAGATAATAACGCGTCTTTTGTTACGCAGCATGTGACATTGTTTTACAAGTATTCCAGATCATGAATATTGTATATCTATATTACAAATTAACGAGTTAGCGGCCGATCTCTCATCATACTTCAACCCATGATTGAGGGAAAAAATGCTTTTTAGCTTACGAGGTTTTTTAAGAAGTCCATAACAATTAGTAACTAAGAAAAATAACCTTTTCTTGAATAATTAATGGTTATTATTTGCTAATTCAAAACATAAGGGAAAGGAATCAAATCTTCTTCGGTTTCTAATTTGGATTGAATTGGACAATCTAAATCTGGACGGGAAGAGTATTTGAACGAATTCGAACTATTAAGTTTATCAATATTGTTTGATCCGAATTTGAACTCAGTCCAAAACTTGGACATGAGAGATTCCAAATTGTATACTAACCAAAAGGGATGAGATCGTCTCCAATTACTATGCCGGACAGTTCATATTTTTTTTCACAATTCAACATATTCTTACGGGATAAAAAAAATTTGTAGAATCCACAGTTGTGAAATACTTTCGGCAACCGTCCCGGAGGACCCGGACAGTAACAAAAGTAGAGGCTGTTCGGGCCACCCCTATCAAATTGCACATGTGTACGAGTAACGAGGGGCAAAGAGGTGTCAATTTTTTATTTTTTATTTTTGGAAATTTTTGAAAAGTACAAGGTGTCAATTCACTTTCTACAAAATATCAAAAGGCTAGAAAAATAGTTGTACTATTGAAAGAGACTAGACAAATAGTCCAACTTTTCGGCTTTTTCCCTTTTCAGAAATGATTTTAACGGTCGAAATCGGTTCTAATAATTTCTTTTATTTTAGGCAAGGATTAGGATATACTCCAGTGATTAGGCCTATTTTGGCAATTGCTTTTTATGCTAGGCTAGTGATTTTGTTTTATGTTGGCAGGAAAAATATCCACATAATAAAATTTTGAGAAAATGTAGCAATGACCCAAGAGCACTAAACAATCTCTCATATTAAGTGTCTGCCTTATTATCGATCACAATCTATATTTTTAAGTAGCAATTGTCTCGAGGCTATAAATTCGTGAATATCTCTTTCTTTTTTTTGCAGTGTTCTAAAACTCGCTACTCGGTAGTCTTTCAGTGACGCACTTTAGAGCGAGTACTCGGCGTTAGTCGGCGAGTAATGCCCACCGAGTAGGGATTAGTCACTTTGGCCAGGCACTTTTGAGTGAGTACTCGGCGAGGAATACCTTATTTTAGAACACTGCAGTTTTTCAGTACTCTAAGATATGAGAATTTTTTTCATTTCTCATTTCTCATTTTCTGGTTGATCAAATGGCCTAAATGCCCTCAAAGTTAATACAGAATTTCCAAAAAGATTGCTGCATACAAACTTTTAAAAAGGTGAAAAAAAAAATTGGGAAATGAGCTTTTATCTCATTGAATTATGACAATTCAAAAAAATGAAGAAGAAGAAGAAGAAAAGGTTTTTGCAATATTTAACATCGGCTCAGCACAATTGTTAGGGCATCCATTAATGAATTTGACCATTTTATTTCTTGGATTAGTTTAGAGCAATGCTATGCACACATATTCAAAACGCAACTGTATCCAGAACAGTTTGATGCATATGAGTTCATATGCATCAAACGGTTCCAGACACAACTGGTACGGTTCGTATATAATTTTGTCCAAAGTTATATTTTTAAAGATGTGTGCATAGACTTAACAGCTCCTTTGGATGGAGGGGTGAGAGAAGAAAAGAAAGGGGAGTGATCTCCTTTATTAGTGAGATAAGAAAAGAAAATGTTGTGTTTTCTCGCCACCCCAACCAAACAATCGTGAGAAATTAGATTCTCAGGGCATTTCCGGCGACGGGAACAGTCTCCGGCGAAGCTCCGGCGACCAAGATCTCTCAACTCCCGCGACCAAACTCAATGTCTCCCATCTCCGGCGACCAAAGGGGGTGTCTGTCTCTCAACCGCAGCGACTGCACAGCACTCTGTGGCCCGCATGCACTCCTCTCTCACGGAATCTCACCAAAATCAGTGAGAAACGAAAACAGGGGTGTAAGGGGCTCTCGTCTCCCTCCCTTTCTCACCCTCTCTCACCTGCTACACCATCCAAACGCCTGAGGTGTTCGTCTCCCCCTCAAACTCCTTTCTTTTCTCGCGAAGTCCCTCCATCCAAAGGAGGTGTAAATTCCGTTAGTTGTTTTATTTCCCCCGAGAAGAATCAAGGACTATTACAAGGGGACATAAATTGGACTATTAGAGTGGGCCAATAAAAATTGACAATGGAATACAAGTCAACTTCATCAAATAAGAATCCAATATAGTAAGAGATAAATTTGAGGGGCCATATCTTAGAAACCAAAACAAATTTTTTGATATTTCAAATTCTATAGGGATGATCGTACGTCCACTAAAATAAATACTCCCTCCGTTCCAAATTGGATTTCAATTTTTGATATCCGTGTAAATTTCAACTTTTTATATCTTTCAATATGGATTTCAAAAAATATACAATATAGATCTTGTTTGATAGTTCTTATAAGCGATTAAAAATAACACGAATTTTAAAATTTGTCATTCTTTTTGGGACGGAAAGAGTATTTTTCTTGTTGGGCAAAACAAAACTGACAATAAAGAAGGGAGTAATTGGTTTGGCATCCTTTTTTAATTTACTTTTGTTTTATTTTAAAGATAAAGACAACATAGTACTCATTTTAGAACTACATTGTAAAGGGTTATTTAGTTGGGAAATGAAAATGTCAAAATTAAACTACTAATTATGGGATCCATTTTGGGCCCTCAAAGATAATTCAAACCGCTAATTATTCTCAATTTTTTTAATCTAATTCCTAAAAAAATTAGCTAAATCTGATATTGGTAAGGGTTGTTTCAGATTCCGTAAGGTGCGAATTCTTACGAATTCTGAAATAGCTCTTACTGATATTGGATTTAGTTAATTTTTTCGTAAGAACCAATTAACAAATATTTTAACAATAATGAGCTGTTTGAATTATTTTTTATAGGAATCATTTAAAAAAAAAACGGAGACCATTCCCAAGCACAAAACGACCTAGTTTTGACCTAGACATCACCCATGCTAATCCCACGGCCAGCAGATTCCCCAGTCCTTGAAAATCATAATCTTACAATTGTTGTTAATCATCGGATTGGTAATACATGGTCGGTTCTATTTGGTATTTGGTAAATTGGTATCGTTTAAAATTTCTCATTTCTCATTTCTATGTGTCTGTTTTTTGTATGGGAGATTTGACCTTTTAATTTTTCTTGAATGGAGAACTTCAAAAAGTCAAAACCCTGATATTTTTGTTGAATTTTTTTCTTTATTTCATGCAATCACGGTTCATAATTTAAAATAGGAGTGCACTTACTCTTTCTTTATATTGTCACTTTTTTTTTTTGTCTTTATTACTGTGAATTTGTACTACGTGGTACACAATCAATAGTTCATTTTCACCCAAATCAAAGAGTTATATAATAAATTCACGTAAATAAGAACAAAAAATGATTTAGTGGTAAAAAAGGAGGCAAAAATTCATTTCTCTTGATGGTTGTGGCTTCCATCATAAGTATATATTATTCCAATGGGCTTTTAAATTAGGGCTTTTAAATTGCATAAAAGGTACATTTATTTGTTTTAAATAAGATGTTTATGATTATCTATTTGTCTTGATGAAAGAAATCTAAAAATTATAAATTTATTATCAAAATTTAGAACTAAAGGAATCTAGAACTTTTTGCATCATATATATTGTTTGAATTTTGTAAGCTTCATTTATATGTTTATTTTTTAATTGCTCTCACCGTGAGTAAATAATCTAATAAATAAAGTTAGACTCATCTTTTTTTTTGAAACGGCAACATAGTTATTGAGAAAAATTTGACAAAGTTAGACTCTTCTTTCCACTACTTTGTTTTCTCCAAAAAAAAAAAAAAAAACTTTTTTAAAACACTACAAACGAGATTGTTTTACGGTTTTATTTTCGCCTAAAATAACTTTTTTCAATTATACGCAAATTAAAAGTAGCTTTCAAAATCTAAAATCACTACCTTGTTTTCTCCAAAAAAAAAATTTAAAACACGGCAAACAAGGTAGTTTTATGGTTATATATTCGTGTAAAATAGCTTTTTCCAATTAGACGCAACTTAAAGTAGCTTTCAAATTCTAAAATGTGATTTACAGTAGTTCCATGGTTTTTGTTTTCTTATTGAAAAAAACCAATTTATCAAAGGAGTTCTGTTTTTTGTTTTTTTCCAAAATACTAAAACACGAAATTCTTTCCGAAGACCAAATTCCAACTTTTTATATATCGGCGTGGAAGAAGAAGAAGAAAGAACATCAGACTTCTACTGCTGCTTGCTTCACGCAGAAGTCTTTTTATATGCATAAAAGATTCTCCCATTTATCTCAACTATTATATACACACACATACATAATACATATCGACAATGATAAAACTCACACACAAAGGGTTTCGTGCTAATTTTGTTCTCACCCAATTCCAAGTAAATCTCCTTCTTCCTCTTATCTTCCTGTCACCGATTGCTTCCTATGCATTTTTTGGATTCCCTTCGTTGTTCTGATTTGCGTATTTGTAAAAAGTTGTTTTCTTTATTGTCTGATTGCAGGAATTAGTTGACTTTATATCGAGGGAAATCAAGGGTTTTTTTGCGGCAAAGCTAGGGTTTTGAGGACGGTATCCTTGGTGGGTTTGCTGAAATTTGGGCTATTTTTGCTGATTCCTCATGTGGGTCGGTCGAAATTAGGGTTTCTTTCAGAATTCTTTGGTGGGTCTGTTGGAAACTTGGTTTTTTTGCTGATTTGATTGAAGGGCATGCGATATTTGGTGTTTCATTGAGGATTCAAGTCCAATATTGGAGTCTTGTGGAAGCTATCCTTGGTGGGTTTATTTGGATTTGAGTTGTTATTGTTGATATCAACTATGGGTGGGAAATAATTTGGGGGTTTGTCTAGTGCTAAGCTCTGGAGTTAGAAATTTCAAATTTCGGTTTTTGGGTGAGGGCATATGTGAATCGGTGAATTAGCACTTCTTTTTTCCCATTGATGAGTTTGATTGTTATATGATGCTTTGGGATTAGCCGAGAGAATCTTGGAATAGCATATTCTTGTGTTTGGAGACCGGTGTTTTTTGTAAGATCGTGGTAATTGCATTTGGATAAGATGAGTTCAAGTATTTCAGGAAGTGTGGTGCAAAGGGGCAAACTTCTGGTTCATATTGCGGAAAACGGGCATTCGTTTGAACTAGAATGTGACGAATATTCCCTAGTTGAGGAGATCCAGAGATGCCTAGAATCTGTTTCTGGGATTCACTTAAATGACCAACTCCTCTTATTCTTGGACATGAAGCTGGATGCTCAGCGCCCACTCTCGTTCTATAAATTACCATCTGATGAGGGAGAGGTGTTCTTGTTCAATAGAGGAAGAATGCGAACTAATTCTATGCCTCCTGCATCTGAGCAAGTTGAAATAGTCGAAATTCCGGACCCACCATCACCTTCCTCCTCCCATAACCCCCACCCTTTGGATGATGCCTTGGACCCTGCCCTCAAAGCATTGCCTTCTTATGAGAGGCAATTTAGGTACCATTACCAGTATGGGCTCGCAATTTACAGCCGCACCCAAACGAAATTTGAGCATTGTGAGAGGTTGTTGAGGGAGCAGAAGGTGCAAGAGAGAGCATTGGAGATTGCCAGGGGTAATTTGGACCATTTCTACAAAATGATTCACCAGAACTACACAGATTTCATCAAGTGTTACTCGCAGCAGTATCGTAGCCATTCCAATCTGATAGTGAATTTCAGTAGAGATATTGAGAAGTTAAAATATTGCGAACTTCTCCCTGCTTTGCAAACAGCTATGCGAAAGTGCTTACTTGATTTTGTGAAGGAAGAGAACTTGCGAAAGGTGGTGGAGGATTGTAGCAGTTCCCACAGGCAATTTGAGAATAAGGTTTTGGAGTTTAAACAGGAGTTTGGAGAGCTAAAGCGGAGTGCTGAGCAGTTGTTTACTAGCAAAGCTTCCTATCTTGTCAGGGACTTGGAACTGGCAATTAAGGAGCACCAGCGATATGTTAGTGAACAAAAAAGTATAATGCAAGCTTTGAGGTGCTCTCTCTTTCCATAATTTTTATTTAGGCCTTGGACTTCCTGTTGTTTGTTTCTTTTGAAGTGATTTTGCTCTGCATATCCTTTAACTTTCTGGCTTTTTTTGGAAATTTCACCTGGGTTAAGTCCACTGGTCATGTTGAATCTGATGTGGCTTGATTGAGTTGTAGTGGTATGGGTGAACTGGTGTGCTGATCCATTTTATGCTTATGTTCACAAGGCAGTTAGTGTAAAGGCATGTGACTCATGTAATTTTACCTTTTGCTCTTGGGGGTGGATTTAGTTATTCCCTTGTGGACATCTATGAATGCCTGTTAAGCATTTTGCTCCTTATATTGGTAGTTACTCAAATTGAGTTTTTAGCTCATTGAATCAGATATTTTTTGTTATGGTGCAAGCTATACAGTAATTGCCAACCGAATGAATGCACAACCATATCTTATTGGGTTTGTTCATGTCTTTGTTGGGGCCTACTGTTGAAATTCTCTCTTTTTAGAGGTGATAGGTTTTCTTTACTCTTAATTCGTCATTTTTTCCATCTGGTTCGGTTTGGCCTTTGGGGTTCTCTTAAACGAACTCAGTTGGGAGAGAGGCAAAACGCTTTTTTGCCCACATTTTGCAGACCAAAAGGAAGTAGAGGGGCGGACATCTTCTTATACTTTTCGGTGGGTGGTACATCCATAATTTTGACTTTGTCAAAGATTTGCCAACAAAAGAAAGAAAAATTAATTGAAGGAAGCATAATTTGCAAACACCGACAATAAAATATTTGTAAGAAAAGGTGGGGGTGGTAATTTGCTTTTAGCTTGTTTGAACTGTGCACATGTCCGGATGTCACTTCAAGAAAATGTCTGGGTGTCACTTGTAAATATCAAGGCTACTCAAGTTTTGGTACGTTTGTGTGTGTATGCATATATTTGTTTTGCTTTCACATGTTCAAACGGTTGTGTATTTGGGGAATGCCATCTGTTTAAATCACCAAGATGTTATTTGCATTTGTGCAGCAAAGATGTAAATACGGTGAAGAAACTTGTGGATGACTGTGTTACCAGTCAGTTGTCCTCTTCCCTCCGTCCTCACGATGCAGTTTCAGCCTTGGGTCCTATGTATGATGGCCATGACAAAAACTACCTTCCTACAATGCAGGCTTGTGAACGTGCAATTTCCAATTTACTTGATATCTGCAAGGATAAGAAAACCAAAATGAACAATTTTGTGCATAATTACATGCAAAAAATAGCATTTATTCAATACACCATCAAAGATGCACGGTACAAGTTTTCTGTATTCACGGAAGCCATGAAGCGGCAAAACGATCAATTTGAATACTTGAAGGTTGTCCGTGGGATTGGCCCCGCCTACAGGGCATGCCTTGCAGAAGTAGTGAGAAGAAAGGCTTCAATGAAGCTCTACATGGGTATGGCTGGACAGTTGGCTGAAAAGCTTGCAACAAGGAGAGAGGCCGAGGTCAGGAGGCGTGAGGAGTTTCTGAAAGCAAATAGTTCATTTATACCAAGGGATATTTTTGCTTCAATGGGATTAAATGATACTCCTAGCCAGTGTGATGTCAATATAACTCCTTTCGACACTAACTTGGTTGATATTGACATATCAGATATAGACCGTTATGCCCCTGAACATTTGGTAGGACTGTTGTCAAAGAGCGAGAAGCACGGTAGTTCAAGGGGTTCGTTTTCTCCATCCAGTAGCTCTCATTCAGCTGAAATTGAAGAAAATGCCATTGACTCCCTTGAGAAATATGAGAAGGAGGAGCTCCTTGACGACTCTGAGTTGATAGAGATTGCTGGAACTAGCAAGTTGGAAGTTGAGAATGCAAAACTGAAAGCTGAACTCGCTTCAGCTATAGCCCTAATTTGTTCCTTCAGCCCTGAAGTTGAATACGAATCGCTTGATGATAGTAAAGTGGACAGTTTGTTGAAAAATGCAGCTGAAAAGACTGCTGAAGCCTTGCATTTGAAGGACGAATACGGGAAACACCTGCAATCTATGCTAAAGGTTAAGCAAATGCAGTGTGGGTCATATGAAAAACGGATTCAAGAATTGGAGCAGAGGTTGTCCGATCAATATTCACATGGAAATAGGATTCCAGTTGATAAAAACTTTGACCTATCAAATGTGAAGACTGGTGATAGTAAATCAGAAATCTGTGGTGAACACATGGATGAGGTTTCTTGTGCCTCTACTTCTTTGAATTTAAAATTAGGTTTTTTCCCTAAACAGATTAGCAAACCTTCTGAAGGATTGGATGAGAATATGACAGACTCGTCTTCAGTGCAAAATCCTCAACTGGATTCATCAATGCTGGAACTACCTCGTGATGAGGTTCTGGATAATGAGAAAGATGGGAAAGATACTGTGGCAACCAGTTACACTGAGAGCATGACTCAAACGCTAAATAATTCACCTGCTGAAACAATTGCTGAAAGGGGTTTAGATTCTAAAGCTAGTAGTGATCTTGTGGTGGAATTGCAGATTGAAGTTGCAGAAAAGTCGAGTCTATTGAGTGAGACTGAAACCAAGCTGAAAATCCTAGCGGAGGACGCTGCCAAGCTTGAAAGGGAGCTGGAAATCAGTCGTAAGCTTCTGGATGAATCTCAGGTATTTGTGGTTGAACTGTTGCAACTGTATCTTTTTTCATCTTATCACTTTGAGAAACTATATGAAGAATTGAGTTTCAATTTCAGAACCTTTGTTTTTTCCCTTTCTCTTCTCTCTTTTAACCTAGAAGCAGATTAAGTTCATAGTTGAAGTCGGTTTAGCACCAACTAAATGAAGGGGTATAGAAGCAACTATGATTTATATTGTAATGTGAGTTAGCTGTATTTACTGCCACAAATCTCCTTCTTTATTCCTAGAAACAAGAAGTTAGACCTTTCAGTGAGCAGCTGCATCAGGATTGCATTGATGATTAGATGACCTCAATCCTTGGAGCTCTTTGTTGATAGTTGTCTTGAGTGGCTAAATGGCTGAGAGCGCTGCAGTTCCATGCATCGAAAGGGAACTCAACACTCTTTGGCATGGCTTTGCTGAAATGTGCTAGGTTTAGTCCTACCTAGTTGCTTATTTGAACTGCAAAATAGATCAGGTTGCTCAGTCTGCACGCTGACTAGGGATATTAGCGATACATCTATCCGCTATTACGTCTGTTGTTGTACTTTCATCATACCTGTTATTCGATTATTACCGCCAATAGCATCGTCGTTTTCGTTATCATTATTGTTGTGCCATGGGGGAGTTGGGGTGTGGCTCCTTTTGCCACTCTAACTATGTTTCAACTGCTGATGAGGAAATTCAATTTTCAGCATTTACTAGGGTAAGCAAATGTATTCTGTTTTTGTGCATCTGAAACGAGGTTCAAGTTCTGTTCAAAAAAAAAAAAGAGGTTCAAGTTTTATCGTTTTAAACCATGAAATTCTTGTTGGGGGTGACCACTTAGTTGGACAGCCAATTAGATATTTCTTGTCTACACTTTAGTAATTATGTGGCTTCCTGGATTCTCTGTTTTCAGCATGTAATATAGGGCTAGCAAATTTCTTCTACGTCTGTGCATCTGACATGAGTTTCAAGTCACGTAGTTTTGAACAGTGAAAATCCTGATTCAGTTTGACCACTTGGTTAGACTATCCTTTAAGGGGAAGATTGTTTTTCTTCACTTTAACACTGTGTGTGTCTTACCACAGATGAACTGTGCTCACTTGGAGAATTGTCTACATGAAGCTAGAGAGGAAGCCCAAACTCATCTTTGTGCTGCTGATAGAAGAGCCTCAGAGTATAGTGCATTGCGTGCTTCAGCAGTAAAGATGCGTAGCCTTTTTGAAAGATTAAGGAGCTGTGTTTCTTCAGGTGGGGTGGGCGGATTTGCTGAGTCCTTGCGTGCTCTAGCTCATTCTTTGGCCAAGTAAGTTGCCATAGTTTGTCATCTGCATGTTTTCCCGTTTTTATTCATCTTTTTCAGTAAATTTGTTTCATTCCGTGCATAATATTTAGCATTAGATGCATGACGTTATTTCCCATACTTAGTTAAATGCTTGAACCAATGCATCAGGATTCCGGTCATGCCTTCCTAATATTTGGTTTCTTAATGGCATGACATTGGTACTTGATTGCATGAGTCAGGTTCGAAATTACGAGCTGCTTTGTTGGTGATCTACTTTAAAACTTACAACTGCTTTTCTGAATATGTGTTCCAATGTCAAGACACAAGTGTATGGGATCCGTGTCTAACATGTTTAGTTGGACACTCACCTAGCGAGCTTCTTTCTTAGTACGAATTTCCCTGCCCAATGCCTCATATATTCCATAAAGGCACACAAGCAGTATGGCTCCGGATGGTGATTTCCTCTAGGGTTCACTGGTTCTTTATTCTCTTTCCCTGTTGTTTCAATTAGCTTAAAACAGCAACACTATTGTCTCATCCAATGCACTGCAGTCCCTTTTACTTGGGATGAGGTAGTAGTTGAGTTTATTTGTCATCAAACAGGAAAAGCTGATGCGAAGATAATTTGTATACTGGAGACTGCCCGGTGTAAACATATCTAAGTAGTCTTATTGTGTTGAGATATTGATGGAACCAGTTTCATGTGTCTAGTTAATTACACAATGAAATGACGTGGATGTAATTGCTTTTCTGGGGTGATGGTATTTTCAGTTCTGGTAATGATAAAGAAGATGATGGTGCTGCTGAGTTTCGAGAATGTATCCGGGTGCTTGCTGATAAAGTTGGTGTTTTGTCGAGGCACCGTGCCGACCTGCTTGATAGGCATTCAAAGGCCGAAGCTACACAAGAGCAACTGAAAAAGGAGTTGGAAGTAAAGAAAGAGAGTTTCAATACTTTGTTCTTAAAGCTTCAACTGGAGAAGCAGGTAAGTTTCTCAATTAGTTCAACAATGTTAGAATACTTCACTTGTAATAGTTTCGTACTCTCGTCAGATAACCAAGGCCTGGTGAATCTTGGTTTTTGATGGAATAACTTTCTTTACCGTATAATACCCAGCTAACAAACAGATCAGGATGGTTGCCAGTCCAAGATATAAATTTCAACCATTCATGATTATTTGTATCTTTTTTGTGGCTCACATGCCAAAAGTGGTATTGGGACACCAAATGCTGAATAGGTGAAAACCTTTAACTATGTTTCATGAGTAGTTGTTTAGGAGCGAGTGCGAAATTTACTCTCTGCATCTGTTCTGAAAAATTGTCTCAGTTGAATCCGAGATGGTGCCCAATTGTGTTACTGCTGTGGTTCCTTTCCTTCTTTTTAAGGTCGTCTATAGATCATTTCAAAAAGAGATGAATTTAAAGGGAAGACTCGTTCACTGCCCGGTTGGTTTGATTCAACCAATGTAAGATTGTGAGTATTGGGAGCAAAGTGGTTTAGATATTTCCTTTCCTTAAAAGGGTCTTCTTAACATGTGACCCAAGTTCATTGGTTTTTGCTTTAAATAGTTGTGCATTCTGTATTTTTTTTTTCTTCTTTTCAGTGTCTCATATGCAAGCATTCATGTCCATTCTTTACAACCCACACTTTCGGCAGAATGTGCAATTATTTTAAATCATATTAACAAATGCCCTTAGTGCCCTCGTTAACATAATCCTTCTCAAATGATTCCTATGAGTTCAAATATCTTATAGAACACTTTTGTCATGTACACTATTATGCAGTTTTCCTCTTTATATTTTTCTCTGAACACTTCTTGATCATGTCGCAGGCAAACAAGGAGAAAATTTCTTTTGGGCGCTTGGAAGTCCACGAAATTGCCGCATTTGTCCTCAACTCTTCTGGCCATTATGAGGCAATCAATCGTAACTGCCCTAACTACTATCTCTCTGCCGAATCCGTGGCCTTGTTTTTGGACAATCTCCCAAACAGGCCTAGCTACATTGTTGGGCTTATCGTGCATATTGAACGACAGACCGTGAAGCTGCCACCACATCAGACTTCAGATCAACTAGCTTTTTTCCCTGCGACCTCCGACTCGGGACCCAGTCGGTTGTCCTTGAATTCAGGATCAACTTCAAACCCTTACGGTCTCCCGGTTGGCTGTGAATACTTTGTAGTGACAGTGGCCATGTTACCTGATACCACCATTCATTCGCAGCCTACTTCCTGATCTTTTGCGAAAATGAAGATATGGACATGATGGAAGAAACCAAGTGTAGATATTATATATAAGCATATAACTTCAAAACATTATTCAAGATAACATTTCATGATGGTGGGAGATTAGGTTGATTTTCTTTCTGTACAGTAGGTGATCTATGATTCAGTTTTATCTCACTTTTGTATATAAAGGAGCTGCTCGTTTGATTTATGGATAATCTGTGAATATTTTGAATTGTAGGTGACCAAAGCTTTGTTTGTTCAGACTCCTCCATCACCAGCCCTTGGGTCCTCAAGGGGTATTGGTGACGAAAAATTATTAAATGCCCCCAACTCCACCACACATTCGTTCATGTCGGGCGTGTGGATCTCACATGAATGTTTGGTGGAGGGTGTTGGGTATCATGCAGCGGTATCCTAAGACAACTGAAAAATTACTTGTAGTGACAGTGTGGCAGAGTTTGGGTTTGTCGACCTCCCTATCCCCTCTTGGGGTTATCTGAATCTGGGTTTCAGCACTACCATGAAAGAGGCCTCCTTAAAACTGTGCTTTTTGCAGCTAGGACCAAGTTCTCCTCGTCTGGAATAAAATTAGGAGATGGCTTGTAAGCAGCTGGGGCAACTGCCGAGTGCAAGTTGCTCATTTTCAGGCCCTGTGGCAGGTCACGAAACTTCAATCACAGCAAAAATCATGTTCAATGGAGATCTTATAGCATGGATCAGAGAGCATTTCCATGCATGAGGACTAGCACATGAATGATTTGTTATCACTACTCCAAAAGCTTAAGCTTCCAACAATGAATGTCAACCTATGCGAACTTTTATAGATAAAGCTGATAGAATACGAGGGGAAGAAGCAGAATGCCAAACAGATATACGTTGAACCCAAGATCTCTCCCAACCATAGCTTTGATACCATGTTAAGCTACCAGTATTCCCAAAAGCTTACTGTTAGAAAATGGGGCCAACGTGTACAAACTTTCTAACATGATTAGGTACAGATAGCTATGTAACAAACACTTTATGGCTTAAGGATCTCAAGTGATAATAATAATACCATTAATGTTAAAAACAATCTATACAACTTATCAGTAGAATGGATCTAGAACACCGATCCTTGTACAGGCAGTTTTAATAGCTCAATTCTCTCTACATTTTGAAATGTTAAATACTACCTCCGTCACATATTGTCCGTGCATTTTCAGAAATTATTCTCGGAAATACATTATTTGTTGATGTGATTAAAAGTATGATTTTGAAAAATAGACAAACAAAATGGTACTTAAGGAGTAATAAAATCCACTGTCAGCTTAGTTTTTGACATCTTCCAATATGTCGAAGAAAATCGCCAATCGAATCCTTCCTCAACATACCCAGTCCTTGGTTGCAGCTGGGAAGATCCCCTATTGACTCAGTAATATGCTTCCCTTGAATCTTCATTCCATAATCAACTCCTTCAAGTTGAGTTTCAGCGCCAAACTTCATATTGGGGCCCGCAGTGGGGTCCTGAAGGAGGCAGCACAGGGAGTTGACTCTTGACATGAGTTTCTTCTCATCAGATGCTGCTGGACACTGTGTATCAACCCAGAAGGATTTGAGCAATGGTTTCCTTAAATCCAGATGCATTTCCGGAACTCATTCATTCTGGAATTTTGTGTCCAATGTGATTCACAAGATTGCTCATGGACATAGACTGTTGCGCCTGAAGACTGTTTCCTCCACGCCTTTCATTCCCCTCTATTGCATGCAAATCCATCACTGAAAATCAGATACGGGTAAAAATCCGTCATCAATAGAAACAGTACTTGTGTTAAACTGTTAATGGAAGAATGCAAATTAGCCTGGCTATGTGGATTACTTTCTTCAAAACCATAAAACTTAAGAACGTGAAAGTTTTAAACATCAGCATCCAAACAACACGAATATTCCACTCCACCATTGATGAAAAATTATAATACATGCAGGCATGCCACTTAGCCACATATCTGGAAATTGTGCTTCTCTTTGCTATATCAAAAAGGACAGCTACTGGACTTGAAAACTTGAAGAAAGAGAATCGATGCTAAAACCAAATAACCATCGATGAAGTTCCCACCTTCACCTCAAGGTAAAACATTTCTCTACAATGATAATACGAAATAAAATAAAGAGTTCGAGTCCGTGTAGACGATGTTACACAAAAAAAAAGAGAGAAGGGGCTATCCATGCAACCAACACAGAGAATATATAGAAGCATTCACCTAGTCTCATGAAGGTCACAAATTCACGACAAATAAAAGTTAAATAAGTGCACAAGCAAGGGCACAATGAGAATTTTCATTCAATGGTGGTGAACTTAATTAATAAACATACACGCAACTTTTCACTATTTTCCAGGTGAGGAAAGTTACCATCTGAAGGGCAAAAATGCATATCATAAAGGGGAAAATGACAGGAAAAACTACCACCACAACTAAGAACTATATTTTTCAAAATTTTAGGGGTGGAATCCAAAATTTACCAGATCACTGCGGTCAATTGTACCAACATGGCTCCGCCAAGATAACCCCACTGCATTTTACCCGTGTATACTGGCTTGTCCATCAGTAAAATCTGCAATTGCCTACCATAAGGTGTGCTTCTAGGCTGTGGATTGGTCTCCTTCAAGAAAAGGGGTGGCCTAAGTAGCCGCAACAAACAGTACAAGCACATCACCAAAATGTAATATCTCTTCGACTAATTTATCAAAAAGAATTGAAGAGACCAGCACTAGATTGGAAACTCTAGTCTAGCAAGTGCAATGGCACTTGTATACAGGAAGTATTACCTACTGATGCACCATAAGGTTTGAAAATATCAAAAACGGTTTCTTATGCACAAACACAAAATAAAGGATTCTACAATAGCCAAAGCAATGTAAGCAATGTTAGCCGCTGGCTTAACCAAAAGGTTTACGGTTATGTAAATAGGAGACACAATTACATGCCTATTGACATAACTCCAAAAGCACAGGCACAGGCACAGGCACATGAAAAAAAAAAAACCCCAATTCTCGAAATTCACACTAACAAGACATAACAATGTTTACAAAAGATGATCAAATTAATAAGTTTTGACGCCCACAGAAAAGCTATACAGATAAGTGAGGCCAGAATCGTATACAATTGGGATAAAACTTGAGCTTTTGCATGCCTGAAAATGTGAGGCTAGAATCAATTTGCAAGGATTGACGCCGGCTTGTGAATGGAGATTCAGTGAAATACAATATGGAGAGAGAGAGGGAGAGATCTTAGGGGAAATGGGGACATGACTGGTATCGTACTCGCACAGTCGCACTCATTAGACACTCCTTAGAGGGTAGTGCTACCCTCGCTTTTCCTAACCCCGGATCGTGTCCCTTTCAAACTAAAGCCTCTAGAGTCAATTTATACCCCTCTTCTTCTCTTAATTGTTACCACCTGCCATAGCCATTTCGCTGTTCTTAACTACTGCATCGGCCAATCTAACATAATGTCCAAACCACCCTAACATATTCAAACTAAGGTTCTGTTTGGAACTTAGGGGAAAAGAAAAGAAAGAAAAGGAAAGAAAAATTGAAAAAATTTCCCTCCTATTGTTTGGTCGGAAGGAAAAGAGCGAAGAAAATAAAGATTTCAAGTTCAATGAATAGTAAATTTGTTGTACCATTTTCCTCTCATTTTTCTTCTCTTTTATTTTCTTTTTCTTTCTCTACGTTCCAAAGCATTTTTTTTCTTCTTCTTTTTTTCCCCCAATTTCCCGCGATATTTTCTCACTAAACAAACAAAGCTCCGTCTTCACCGAAGTATCAAGTAACATTCAAAAAGTAGGTTGAGAGAGAACCGATATTGGTGTCTCTGAAGCTTTTGAGAAACGGAAGAGGTTCGAACTGCGGGAGATCACAGTGACGGGGCTTCCACCACCGTACTTAACGATATCAAAAGCGTTCAATTTGTTGGTCCCAATGCAATTTCAGCCCTTGCAGATCTCCTTGATCGGCTCGGGGTATTCTGCTTTGTTGAAGTCGAAGTTTTGATGGTGTTGAGGAGAGAGAGAGGGGGGGTTGTGTTTCGAGTCTCTCAGTGAGGACCATGGGAGGACGACGGTGATGCTCCTACCCGGCTAATCAGCCACGCCTTCTAATCCACTGGCGGCGAACTTTTGATTCTTGTCCTATTTTCTGATGAAAGCGTGGCTGTCAACGGCGACGACTGCTCGCATCTTGAACTCGAGAGGTTTCTCAGAAAACGACGTCGTCCGTACCCATCGGGACTTCGCATCTTGAAATTGAGAAGTCCTTTGAAACGTGTATTTGCCAAATCGTGAGCTTATTTCTATTTATCTCTAGGATCTAAATCGTTCATATTGTAGATATTTTCAAGAAAAAAAAAATTGATAAAGATAATTTGAATCGGATTCCATTTGATGTATTATCGACTGCGATAAAAGTGAATTTGTTTTTGCAAAAATGAATTTGGCCACACTGTATCAAGCCCCTTTGATAAATGACGTAGATAGTGATTATTGAAACGACGTCGGAAATTCTCTAGAGGAACTGCGACCCGAATTCGTAAAATTGTGATCTCATTCCGACTTATCTCGATGATCGAAAGAGTTCATGTTGTAGAGCTCGTTGAGAAGATAAACTGTGTCAAAGATCATATTAATCGACTGCTGAATGATGCATAATCGGGGATGATTTGAGTGAAATTGTTTTTATGAAAATAAATTTGGCCACACTGTATCAAACCCATTTTATCAAAAGAAAATAAATTATTCAGTCCGACGAAGGAACGTCCCCGGCGAAGAGGTCTCTCTTAACCTTCGATCCTTCGCCCCTGACTGACTGACTGTTAACCCGTAAGCTAATTCCAATTTTGTATAGATTTCTAGAGATTTATATTAGGTTCTTAGAATTGAAATGATTGCTTTCACACCGAGCTCGAATGAGCTACTACTCGGCTCATTTATCACCTCTAGTCCTTTGATATCGGTTCTTGTCTCATAAACTAGCTAAGCTTGAACACATTTTCGAAACTTCTTAAGCTTTTAAACCCAACTTGATCAACCTCTTGCTTGGCTCAATCGGCTCATTGATCACCCCTAATCCTGGGTTTGTCCAAAAAAATTCCTGAAAGTAGTTGTACGTGCTCGCCTACTTGGACTCGAAAATTTTTCCATTTCGCAATCAATTAGCGAAAAGCATGCATTCATGAGATGTGTTAACTAAGCCTAAAAGAAATTTTGGACAACACTCTTATTTCTTTGGTTCCTAACTCTAATCATGCAGATTCTGTGATTTGGAGTTTGAATGCTGAAGGGTTTTCCATTAAATCTGCTTGGGAGGCAATCTGTAGAGTGGTCAAGCCTGATGTTCCTTGGTGGAAGGTGATTTGGTCATGCCCTAGATGGGCTATATTAGTCCAGTGGTTGGCTGTTCAAGGCAGACTGTCAACTAAAGATAGACTACAAAGTTTGGGCTTAGTTAATAATGATTTGTGTGCGCTTTGCAATGCTGCTTCTGAAAGTCCTTCTCTTATCTTTTTCATTGCCCCTACTCATCTTACATCGTGGGGGAACTGCTGCGTCTCGTGGTTTTTCTAGAGGTCTGATAAGGTTGAATCAAGAGGTTCTACGGGCTAGACATCATATGGCTGGGAATGCTTTGCAGCAGTCTATGTACAAGTTGGTTCTTGGCTGCTTCTTTGTAGTATCATATTTGGCTGGAGCGAAATGCGAGAGTGTTTCAGAACACTCAAAGTGATGCTATGATGCTTGTGCAGGTGATTAGTGCTGATGTTAGGGGCTATTTGAGTTTGTGGAGAAAGGTCAAGAGCAGTGCCAGAAATCAAAGATTATGTGTCCTGTGGAATCTTCCCTCTGCTATGTTCTCATCTACTTGAAGACTGTGTGATCAGTTTGGAGTTGTTTGAACAGCCCTGTTGTATTCTTTGGCTGTTGGGTGTTTTTTGTTTAGCATAAGGCTCGTTTTGGTCCTCTCTCTTTTTGAGGGTTATTTTTTGTTTGGAGGTTGCCTTAGGAGTTAGGAGATTCGTAAGTGCACTGGTTGTTTTGGTTGAGTTTTCTTGGTGTTATAAAATTTTACCTTACCCAAAGAAACACCGACAGAAACAAAACATAAGTAAGCGAGAGCAAGGCCTGTTGCATATTTTTTCGATATAGTGCTTACATATTCATAAACGTGTATCTATTGTGTCCACCTATAACATCTTAGTATGTCCACATACCTTGTTTGATCAGATGGGTGGTGGTTTAAATTTTTTGATCTTCTCTTCCATTCCAGTTGACAATTAAGAGAGTACTCTCTTTTTTTTAAAAATAGTTTGGTTATCCCGCGAGTGTTTCTTTAGGGCCTGGACGTTCATCAATTGCTTATGGGATGGCTGAAGAACTTGCACCTTCTCACATTAAGTAAGATGAGAAGACTCTTTAGTTGAACCCCTATGCTTGGAACCAAGGTATGTATGCTCCAACGATTTCTTGTTCTCATATAAAACAAACTACATGAGTAGTGAATATGATATCTGCTGGCTTGATGAATACTGCATAAGTTCAAGATCAGTAGGTTGAGCAATAGGTTGGTAAAGGAACTGTGTGCTAAATTCGTGCTCTGAAAGTTGAAGTGGCTTGAGCTTTCAATTGAGCTGTGTTGAAATCTGCGGTGAGATATTCAATTGATAACATAGATGATATGGTTCTGAAGCTTTCATTTGTAGTTGGGTCAGCTGTCAATGAATTGGGCTCTTCGGCTGCAGCACTTGATTTTTTCACTTGGCTTGTTGGCACAAAACTACGAGAAGAGAAAATAAAAGAAAATGAACACAAGAAAAAAGGGGTATTTGCTCATTTTTGGGCCCTGTGCCGGGTTGCAAACTTCAATCATAGCAAAAATCATGTTCACTGGATATCTCGTTCCCTATATTTTCGACAAATAGTAAATTTATCTGGCAAACTAATTCTAGTAGAGAGATCTTATATCATGGATCGGAGACAGCATTTCCAATTTTCCATGCATGAGGACTACCACATGAATGATTTGCTAAGTTATCAGTACTCCAAGCTTAAGCTTCCAACAATATATATCAAGCTCGAATTTTTATAGACACAGCTGACACAAAATACGAGGGGAAGAAGCAGAATGCAAATGGAAAACAAATATTGCAATACAGAGAGACTCGTCAAATCCAAGACCTCTCCCAACAATAGCTTTGATACCATGTTAAGCTACCACTAGTCCCAAAAGCTTGCTGTTAGGAAATGGGCCAAACGTGTATCAACTATCTAACATGGTTAAGTAAAGATATGTAGGTAACAAACACTTTATAGGCTTAAGGATCTCAAGTGATAATAATAATAATACTACCATTAATGTTAAGAACAATCAATACAACTTATCAGTAGAATAGATCTAGAACACCGATCCTTGTACAGGCAGTTTTAACAGGATTCTTCATCAAAACATGTTCTCCGAACCCCAGAAACTCCTCCATGTCCAAATACTAGGTGACAAACAAGAGACTCAGAATCTCAATAGCTCGATTCTCTCTACATTTTGAAATGTTAAATACTTCCTCCATCACATTTTGTCTGCATTTTCAGAAATTATTCTCGGAAATACATTATTTGTTGATGTGACTAAAAGTACGATTTTGAAAAATAGACAAACAAAATGGGACTTAGGGAGTAATAAAATCCACCGTCAGCTTAGTTTTCGCCATCTTCCAATATGTCGAACAAGAACTTTGGCAGTGATGATATCCGGGGTAGATTAAGCAGAAAATCGCCAAATGAGTCCTGCCTCGACATACCCAGTCCCTGGTTGCAGCTGGGAAGATCCCCTTTTGACTCAGTAACATGGTTCCCTTGAATCTCCATTCTTTGATCAACTCCTTCAACTTGAGTTTCAGCGTCAAACTTCATACTGGGGCCTGCAGTAGGGTCCTGAAGGAGGCAGCACAGGGAGTTGACTCTCGACATGAGTTTCTTCTCATCAGATGCTGCTGGACACTGTGTGTCACCCAGAAGGATATGAGCAATGTTCTCCAGCATGTCCTGACATTCTACTGTTTCCTTAAATCCAGATGCGTTTCCGGAACCCATTCGTTCTGAAATTTTGTGTCCAATGTGATTCACAAGATCGCTCATGGACATAGACTGTTGCGCCAGAAGACCATTTGCTCCCCGACTTTCATTCCCCTCTATTGCACGCAAATCCATCACTGAAAATCAGATATGGGTAAAAAACAGTCATCAATAGAAACAGTACTTGTGTTAAACTGTTAATGGAAGAATGCAAATTAGCCTGGCTATGTGGATTACTTTCTTTAGAACCATAAACCTTGAGAACGTGATAGTTCTAAACATCAGCATCTAACCAACATGAATAGTCCACTCCAGCATTGAAGAACAATTATAATACATGCAGGCATGCCACTTAGCCACATATCTGGAACTTGTATCATGAACTCGAGGAAATTTAAAATGTGAACATCCAGATTTTACGGAACTTGGGAATCTAGATTTTCATTTTCAGCTTAAGAGATTCTTTCTTCAATCTTCTGTTCTTTTGTTGTTTAAGGGAGGGCTTAGTTATTGTCTTGAGCTGTAACATATTCCAAAATTGATTAATAATATACATATACCGTTGTGTAATCCAAATGATAGGAACACAAGCATATGAGAATATAGATGTTGCGTCCCTTTTGCACCTTTTAATGACATCTTACTTCTAAAGAAAGAGTTCATTCAAAACTTTTCAGTCAGATGCAATGGTAAAAACTATTGTCTAAGGAAATAACTCAAAGTAAATACTCACGAATTCACTTTTTCGGCAACACATGTTTTATTGTTTAAACATATGGCTAATACGAAGATAGAATAGGTACTCGGTTTTCTTCTATGAAACACTACAGGAAATCATACGTTTGAGTTGGGACTAAATTAATGTCAACCACAAATGTAACATTTAAAAACTCGAGTTTCAAAGACTTAGATACGAATATGGGGTTCAATTATGTACCTGAGCTAGGAGAAGGAGCTTGTGGCGACAAATGCTCTGGCACTAAACCAGCAGAATTCTGTCCAATCTTAGAGGAAGATTGAGCTGCTGGGGTTGATTCCACGTCATTGAAGCTGGAGGTGGGAGATCCTTTGGCAGAGGCTTGAACGTCAAAATATGGTGAATCAAGAACCAAATCAGGCTGCTGGCTAACAAAATTGAGACGCTTATCACACTGGATTAATCTCTCATAGTGTTTGTTTAACAGGCCTTGTGTGCACTGCAGAAAATGCTGCCTACAAAAACCAAAGAAGCAACTTTCCATCAATTTGATGTTAAAAAACATTCCATCGCTTTGATGTTTGAAAAAAAAAAAACACTTTTCCCATCACTTTCACAGCTTCAGAGGCTCTGAACCCTAGCTACCAACACAAATCTAAAACAGTAGAGAAAGTTTGCAATGCAGAAAAGTGTCTGCAAGGAAAGTTTACACAGGAAAGAAGATATATTTCAATCAACACCTCACAGGTCTGTGTAGACGATCTTACACCCAAAAAATGAGAAGGAGAGAGGGCTATCCATGCAACCAACATAGAGAATATATAGAAGCATTCACTTAGTCTCATGCAGGTAGAATTTTCATTTAAAGGTGGTGAAACTTAATCTATTGAACGTACACACAAACATTTCCCTATTTTCCAGGAGGAAAATTACCATCTTAACAGGGCAAAATTGCGTATCATAAGGGGAAAATGACAGAAAAAACTACAATCACAACTAAGAACTTCAAAATTTTAGTGGAGGAAATCCATGATTTACAATTTGGTAGGAACAATTCTGTGAAACTCTCCAAAATCACATGTAACAATCCAAAATTTACCAAATCAGTTTGGTCAATTATACCAACATGGCTCCGCCAAGATAAGCCCACTGAATTTTACCTGTGTATACTGGCTTGTCCATCAGTAAAATCTGCAATTGCCTGCCATAATGTGTGCTTTCTAGGCTGTGGATTGGTCTCCTTGAAGAAAAGGGGTGGCCTAAGTAGCTGCAACAAACAACAAATGAGTAGTGTCCATGATAACAATTTCAGGAAAAGAACAATATTTTGAGGCAATATAAAACACAATATGACTACCCTGATAGCACATTTCCAGCACATTGAACATATGAACATAACATAAATATAATGCATTACCGTCAAAGTCAAAGTTCCAGGTACATCATCACATAATTTAGCCTTCATAGCCTTGATATCTGACCATTGGATCTCTATTTTACTCTTCAGACCTCCGTCAAGGATTTCCCAGACAATTTTATGTTTGGCAAAGTAGCATTTTGCTACCAAATCACCCTCATACTTGGAAACATACTGCCAACCAGATATAATTTCAGCCATATGCAGAAAAGGTCAAATATATACAAAAAATAGTAGATACAGAGTTGCATATACCTCCCAGTTTCCAATCCTTAGAAGCAAAGCTGGAAAATTTGTGGCCTTTAGCTTGTCAAAATTTGCAGCCTTTAGCTTGTCGTTACTAGTTGAAGCAGTGGTGCCCTTGAAGTCCTTATCTGTCAAATTATGATTTGCACTTACAGTAGAAGAACTACTTTGGGAGAGCCTCATTTGTATCAAATCCAATAATGAGGGGCTTTTCCTCAGACGCAAGCCCAAAGGACTTGGCTCATCAAGTGGATTGTATTGTGTAGCTGGGACTGGAAACTCATTATTTCCAGTGTTCCACTGCTCATTGAAAGAAAATGTCATGTAAGAGAACCATATCCATTGCCAACAAATGAAAGTAACAGACAAATGTTGACCTTTACAAATTCATAAAGGCAATAACAAAAATCAATACAAACAAGAAAACTTTAAGCTGAATAAATTAGATGGTAGCCGAGTTTATAACCTGGTCCTAATGGGAAATAACATCAATAAATGTTTCACTTTGGCATTCAGTACAATTATGCAGTGCTACTCATTCAACACTCAAAAAGTTCACTGGTTTATTCCAATTTCATGAAGCAAACAGCCCCTCAATCTCTTGACCACTGAAATCCATATATTTACCATTTTCCCACTCGATGACTTCAATTTTCTTTTTCCACACTTAAGCAATAATCCTCCATCTTTCTCTGCTTGCACAGTAGGTAAGTCTTTATACGCAAAAATCAACTCCTGTCATCAGTAATCAATTTGCATCCATGATCCTACCCCTACTACAGCTATTTAATTTTTGGCAGGAATTATAACATATAAAAATTATCCACAATTGTGAGGCCAGCTTAAGTAGAGGTCACAATCAAGACCCAAAAAAAAAAAAAAAACACAAGCAATAGCAATGACATATCTAAATCAGGACCTGACATGCCAGCTCTTTATTTCCTTTTCTGACCCCTAAATACCAAATTGTAAAGAACAATGCCACGAACACATCCAAGTTTACATTCATTTTTACATCCTCTCCCATAGGTGATGGTGGGACCCACAATCCTATCTATAGGGTCTCACCATCACTGGTGAGAGAAGATGTGAAAATGAATGTGTGCCTGGCGCTTTTGAATTGTAAATGCCCTTTCACAGCTTCCCTGACAACCCGTCTAAGTGGCGGATTCAGCATGTAGGATTAGACCCAAGCTCTAAAAGGAACCCCCTCCATCATCAGTTCTTCACATATACAGTAAATATCACTAGCAGTAGTTGGCCTGGAGCCCAAGATTTAAGGGTTTGCTCCCTCCTAGGCCTCAGATTTGAATGTGCCATCAAATTTTGTGGGGCCAATCCAAAAGGGGCTTTGCCCCGGCTTTGAAAGCCCCTACTAGTGGACGGTGGATCCGATTAGCAGAAAATAATCAAGGTACGTGTAAGCTGACCCACACACCCGGAGTTTTTAAAAAAAATACCTGAATGAGCATATGATCTTTCTTGGCTTCTTTCCAACGCGACACAATCGTACGAGGTCACAATTCACCCAAGGCGATCATCCACAACACAAACCATAAACCATGACAACGTGGAACTAGTTGCCTAACCGCCGGACCCTCCATTGATTTCTACAGAAACGAACATGCGTTTGGCAGCATAGAATCTGCACCTTGGGTTTGGAACTGGGATTGTTATAATACCAAATTAGATAAACTCGGAAGTTGGTTTGCCTACTCTAAAAGAATTCCCAAAACCCACAAGAGGTTCAAAAAATTAAAAAAAAACACACACAACTTCCAAATGACCCAACTCTGGAAACCTTTATCAAATGTAATTTGAATTGTTTAACATTTGCTGTTTCTCTCATCGAGAGCTCCAGAAAAGATCCAAACTTTCACCAAAAATTGAAAAGGAAAAAAAAAAAACACCAAAAACCTCAATTTCAAAAAAGGCTGGCTTCTTAGCTATCCAAAACTCAACCCCTAAAACCTCCCGTCCTATACTCACAATCATCTTGCCCCTTCTAATCATCAATTGGTTAACCATGTCACAAATTTACAAATTCTCAATTATTCCCCAACTTTCCCACAAACTAAACAGAAGATTTTAATTCGATAAAACGAAAACAGTCAAACCTTGTGTCAAGAAAAAATGCAAAAATATAAAATATAAAACAACACCTGATTTTTAAATGACCCCCTATTCTGGTAAAACCGTATTCAAATTTAATTCGTACTTCCAACATTTCCCGTAACTCTCAACCAGAAAAGATCCAATTTTTCACCCAAAAATAGAAAATATTCACCAAAACAACCTCAATTCCAAAAAAGAAGGCTGGCTTTTTAGCTAAACTCAACCCCTAAAACCTCCCGTCCTTAAGTCCTTCGAAATGGTATTTGGGATTTGGATTCTCACTCAGTGCATGGTCCCGAGTAAACTCTCTCAATCATTACTCTCATTCCTCTCCCTATATCTCTCCATTTATACCCAAAATCTAAAATCCAAATACCAAAACAAACAAGCTCCTAATCCTTTTTTTAAAGGCGCTTTCACGCTCACGATCCCGGTCCCGGTCCCGCACCACCCGCATTGCCCATTCTAATACTCACAAGTCACAAGCAGTCAAGCACGTTGCCCATTCGAATGAAAAATTAAAAAACTCGCTATCATTTCAATTTGTTACTCACAATGTCCCACAAACCAAAAAATTTCAAATCACAAAAAGAGAACAGTAAAAAAACCTGATTGAATTGCGTGGACGCCTTGGACCGCTTGTGGAGCGACCCGTACTCTTCCTCCAATGGATCCTCGACCTCCAACTTCGCCGGGTCCACCCGACCCGGCTCCACAAGGTGAACCATCAAGTTTGGAAAAAAATGGAATTCGAATTCCCAAACCACCGAAAAAGAGAATCGAAAAACGACGAGGATTTTCTCTCTGGGTTCTGTTTGGGAATTCGGAACGGAATTGCAAACCCTAGAATTCGGCCTAGGGTTTGACTTGGCGAGGGGTTTCGCAGCGGAGTTTTCGGAGGGAGAGGGAGAGAGAGATGCAGAGAATCTGAAAGCCCTTGGAAAGTATTTTAACGGATTTAACAGTTGTCAAAGGATGACGTGGTGAGAGATTTGGTTGGGTTAGTCAAGTGACTAAAGTGCCCTTTTATTACTGGACCAGCTAGAAGTCAAGGTGGTTGGATTTATAATTGCCTTCAATTTTGAATAGGAAATTGATTTTCGTACTTTCCTTGTGTCATTTTTTGTCTTCATTCTCATAAAATTATAAAATTGCCCTTCATGCATTTTTTCCTTCGCATATAAAAAGGGTAATCACGTAATTTCACATCACTACAAAAAAAGAGTGCATTTGAATAAAAGGAGTGTAAAAAATAATTCCCTTTTTAATACTCCATCTGTCCGCCTTTATTGGTTCATTTTGGAGATTCATGTTATTTTTAAATTATTTTATCTTCCCATTTATAATTTTTTTTATAATTTTAAAAACTTAGAATAATAAAATTAATTGAGATTTATCAAATAAGATCTGTATGATATATTTTTAAGAGTCCGTGTTGAAAGATATAAACTATTGCAAGTGGCACAGACTCTAAAAAATAAAATTGAGAGTACAGTGGATTATTGATTCATATCTTATTTTATAAGTAATTTTAGCTTAAAAAATAAAATCGAGAAGAACATCAATCTCCAAGTTTTGATAATTTTTAAATTATTTAAATTAATTTGTAAATAAGGAATTTTGATTTGATCCATATACTGCAATAACTCGATCTTAAAATATTTTGGATTGTCGTGTATTGATATTGAAGATCTGACTTATGTAAGCACCATGTAAGAATTAATGCTGCTAGATTAATATTATCACTTTAATATCCTAGATACTTTTTTAAATGCAAAAAATTTTCAATAGATTTTGGCTCTAACTTTTCAAAAAGCATTGTATGTACGGTAGACGTAATTTGTTCGATGATCTTTGGTTATTTACTTATACGAAAGATAAAAAATAAGCAGAATAAATAATCAACTAAAATTTATTTAGTGAGCTGTATTTAGTATAATGTAATTAAAAGTTGGCATATTATTTGTCTACACTCCATAGCTGGATTACAGTGAGCAGTTCAAGTGATCATAGTCGTCCTAAAATATTTTTAATGGTTCAAACTTATCAATGGTATCTTACTAGTAAGATAGACACTTTAATAAATTTGAACCATCAATAAACAACCAAGATTCAACCGTAGAGCAAGCCGGTCCATTGCAAAAGTAAAACAATGGCCGTCAATTCGATGACATATATAAAAGGGGTTGTATCCCAACTAGTTTAGGTTGGGACCAATTTAGATTGATTGTGGACTCTTTCCAGACTCACAACAATGATTGAAACCGTTTACTTTTTAGAGCTTGTTAAAAATATTGACCACGCCAATAATCACATTGATCGGATATCGTTTGATATAATTTTGAAATGCATTAAGTTTGAAAGAATGAAAGTGTGCAACACTGAATTTCAACCAATATGAAACAATTATTTGATGATTAATGCATTTTGAAATCATATTAAACGATATCCGATCAACGTGATTTTCGGTACGATCAATGTTATCGACGAGATCTAAAGATTGAATGGTTCCGATTATTGTTGTGGGCCTGGAAAGAGCCCACAAGCAGTCCAAACTAGTCCCAACCCAAAATTGTTGGGATACGGCCCTATATAAAGGGTGATAATCTTGAATTTTTTTCCATCTGGGGTTATTTTCGTCATTAGGTTGCTGCGTAAGCGGTGGACACAGACAGCTGTATAAATGTGTGGGACCCGGACAGATGAAAACGATGCTGGTTGTTAGGAATTTTGGCACGTGTGAAGGCAGCTTTACCAAACTTCGACCTTGTGATTTGACACGTGCACATTACATTTTTTTTTTCTTTTTCCCTTTATTCCCTTTTTTGTTTTTTTTACACCCATGGGAAAAATAATTTTCCACGGCCAGAACGAAACGACCCAAGGCCATCCTTGTCTTAGGCAAAATACTATAAATCTGAAATTCAAATGGAAATTGACTTCTATACTCCCATTTTTATCACATATACTACTTTTTTTTGTTTTTATTTGAGGTGAATTTACTCTATTGCTCGTTAATGTGTAAAAAAGTAAACTTTTGAAAGGGTAAAACGGTAAATTTATATGAATAAGGACAGAAAATGAAGTATGTGGTAAAAAGAGAAATGTAAAAGTCAATTCCAATTCAAATTTTCTAATTTACAACATCTCAATTTAGACATGTTATTTGTCATTTCTGTGTGCAATTAGTCTTTTTCAATTGTAATTAGATGCACATTGTAGGTTATAATCCATTTTATGAATGAAGTTCTTACCCTTCCTAAAAACCAAAAATATTAATGTAGCATTCGTTTTTCTTTCAAATTGCAACTTTGGTTGTTTCGGTATATACTCCGGGGTCAAAACCACATAAAAATTACGCTGATTGGTGCGGATCAATTTGGTATTCATGGATTTCGGTTGAGATTCTATTGAACTCTTACATGTTTCACTAACTAAAATAAGTAATTATAAAATAAAAATAAGAAATAAATACTTATAAAATAAAAATCTTAACGGAACGGGCTCTAGACCACCTCTTTTTGTTGTATTTCATCGAATTAGACCCATCAAATAACTTTAAACAATAAAATAAAGGAGTTAAAAGAATACACCTACAAACACATACCAACAAAAACTTTACACACCCAAAAAAACATACCTACAAATGTTAGCATTCAAGACGATGTATTTGGTTTCATTTCACATGAAAGAATAAGGTCCCGTTCCGCTTAACTTTTAGCACGTTTTAGAGGTTTTGTCTTCATTCAAAAAATATTCGCGTTCGTTAATTTTGCGTCATATTTTTGAGGATTATTAATTCGTTTCAATTAGAGACATCGAAAAATTTTGGAGCAAAACCAACGAATGCTTTTTTTTTTTTTTTTGATAAAACGAATGCTTTTTTTTAATAAGTACAAAACCTTCAAAAAGTCCTGGTTGTATGGTTTATTCAAATGACAATTTTAACCTCACATCAGAAATTTTGATGGTGTTATGACAGCCACCCATGAAACACAGGTAGGATTTGGACAAAAGGAAATGCTGATCACAGAAAGGGGCATCGTCCCCAACCTCTGTTCTTATCTGGTTCTGAAGAAAAATGGCAGAAAATCAGGAACCACTAAAATACTGGCTCAAAAGAGAGATTCGGGCGAGAATTCAAGGAAACAAGAGGGACCCATTTTCCCATTGAGATTTTCAAACACAATTCTCGCTCAATCTGCTGTTGCTGTGCTTGGATTGGGATTCATCGATGCCGGGTAATCTCTCTGTTTTCATTAATGTTTCAATCAGGGAAGATTTAAATGGGAATGAAAAGATAAGGGATTTATGGAGCTGATTTCTTCAGTCATTTTCCTTCTTTTAGACGTACAAAATCTGAAGTTCGGAACTCGAGGAAAGATGGAAAAGAATCAGCGACTGCGAAAGAGGAGAAATAATTAGAAAATCGTCGTTTTCTTTTTGTTTGATTTTGTAAAAGAAAATGAAAAAAAAAATGTGAGGAAAAATAAGATCTCATGTTTGGTTCGAAGAGAAAAGAGAAGGAAAATCATGTATTAGAGAGAACCTGAAAAGGAGAAGCAAAAGGAAGGAAATGTAATAAAATAATAATGGGTTTGCTTTCTCCTAAGGTGTCAGGTTCGATTTCCGTTACCAACAACTCTTAGGTAGGTCTACCTCCCTCCCACCAGAGCTGTAAACGAACTGAGTGGCTTGCGAGCTCAACTCGTTCGACAAAAGCTCGGCTAGTTAAGGGAGACTCGTTTAGTAAATGACTAAGCTCGGCTCGGCTCATTTGACAAAGGCTCAGCTTGTTAAGGGTGGCTCAGCTTGATTAAATAGGCTCGTTTAGTAAATGACTAAGCTCGGCTCGAACTCGAGATTTTGGCTTGTTTAGTAAACGAGCCGAGCTCGAGCTCCACAAAGCTCGGCTCAGCTTGTTTACACCCCTTCCCAAGTATAAGAGTGTGAAACGGATGAAACAGCTGTTGGAGGAACTGTATGGATTAGTGCAAGGTCGCGTACATCGACCCGAGACACCCTGCATTAAAAAAGAAAAACTTCCATTGTTTTTGAGATATTTTCTTTTGTTTTCCTTTTTTCCTAACAACCAAACTAAGAAGACAGAACTATTGTGT
Organism: Rhododendron simsii; assembly: GCA_014282245.1. Taxonomy (NCBI): domain Eukaryota; kingdom Viridiplantae; phylum Streptophyta; class Magnoliopsida; order Ericales; family Ericaceae; genus Rhododendron; species Rhododendron simsii. Next base: position 3,324,595 of record CM024953.1, on the reverse strand, counting down.
AGGAAAAGAAGTAGGAGCATTTCTCTCTCTCTCTCTCTAAATTGCAGAGGTGGACTTTTAAATGAATGTGCAGGTACAGTGGAGATTGGTCAAGGATTGGAGTGATTTCGAAAGAAACTGAGGATTTGCTAAAGCTTGCAGCATTTGTTGTAGTCCCATTGTGCCTTCTTCTAATACTTAATTTTTCCAAGAAGCATGAGGCTTGATAGTTGAAACTTGGTACCATGTACAACAATGGCTAGCTCTACTGCAACAATGCAATTTGTTGTAATCCCACATGATTTGGTGTTTATTCGCGGATGTGCGTCGTATTTGTTTTGAGAAACTAAAGCCAATAAATGAATTCAAAATGAAGCCTTTTTCTTATAGTTATTTAAAATGAAGCTTAAACTATCATACATTAGGCTAGGTTTTGAACTTTTTTTTTTGTTTTGTCCTTATTTAAATAGGTTGGCACAATTTCTGGGTGAAAACATTATAATCCACATTAAACATATCCACCTATCTATCTTGATGGGTGTTCGATCCCCGTACGCTATACAAATAGGTGATTAGTAAGATTTTCCACATAAAAAAAATATCTGCAATTACGCCCTTCGTCTTACCCCTGAAAGATTGTCCGGTTCAAAAAACGAGAATTTAATAATAACGAACTTTTATTAAAAGAATTTCTACAGGTGCATTTTCCCTGTAATTTTTTGCTTCAGGTTAATGATAATAGTCAAGTTGTTTTCGTTAAATGATATTTTTAGTTGATATATGTGAAGAGAATGACCTACCTAGAAATCCGTGAAAAACGTGAATTTGAATCCATTTAGTTCATAAAGTTTAGTAGAAACAACCATATGTAGTAACTTGCCAAAAAAAATTTGATTCCCCCCTCCCCCCAAACAAAAATGTACTATTACTTTTAGGTTCTCATTTAGAAAAGAGTTAGTCTACAGTTCCCGACCTGGGAATTCCCGACACCTCTCCGGGGCCACTCCGGCTACCGGAAGGCTGATCGGATCCGACCAAAAATTCTAAAAAAAAAGTCGAGTGGGCCCTCGCGAGAATAAATGGCATCCGATATGTGTAGGTGGCCGATCCAAACACTCCATTTTTTTTGTAAACATTTGTATAAAAAAAATACATTTGTATACAAAAATATGGAGTGTTTGGATCGGCTACCTACACACATCGGATGCCATTTATTCCCACCTGAGCCCACTCGATTTTTTTTTTTTTTTTATAGAATTTTTGGTCGAATCCGATCATCCTTCCGGTGGCCGGAGTGGCCCCGGCGCGGCGTCGGGAATTCGGTCAGTAATTCCCGTCGGGATGCTCAGACTTTCTGTTTAGAAAATCCTACAAACAATCAAGTGGTCTGTCATCTTTGCACCAAATCAAGTGGTTTTGAATTTTCTTAAACAATTCTTTGACTAAACAGGGTTTTGAATTTTCTTAAACAATTCTTTGACTAAACAATCAAGAGGTTTTAAATTTTCTTAAACAATTCTTTGACTAAACAATTCAAATTTTTATGAATTATAGATTTGTTTCAACGAGAGCAATCAGAAAGTACAAAATTTTGATCCAAACTCAACTCTTTTGATAAAGCCAATAAAACTTTGTTTTTTTGGCTGATTTTTGACTTCATTTAAAAAATATTTAAATTTGAACCATAATTTTAGGATTTTCGAAACCAAAAAATGTGATTTTTTAAAATATTCACGATAAAATAAAATAAAACAAGCGATGTGCCAAAATTCCCGAAGTCAGCCCCGATCGAGGGGACTTTGTTAATGAAGTTACTAGTAACTTAACATTAAAATTGGAGCGCCATTGATTAAAAGTGGGGGGCGAAAATAAGTTTCCAAAAATAAATCAAAACAGAAAACTCCATCTCTCGACTGTAATAAAAAAGCCTGCCTAGGCTTCGACTGTAATCCGTTTGGTTTGGATCTCTCTCTCTCTCTCTCTCCCTCTCTCTCTCTCTCTCTCTCTCTCTCTCTCTCTCTCTTCTGACTACTCTTTGATCGCTCACCGCAGCTGTTGATTCTTCAACTTGACATTTCTTCACTCCATCTCCGAAGACGAGGTCCCTTGCATCGTATGCCCTCCTTCACGCTCGATCTACTTCAACATTCACATGAGTATCGACAACATAATGTTTTTCATTGGTCGCTTTTGTAGATTTCTACTATTTAAATCGTAGTGATGCACAGAGTATCTGGTTTCCTGTTGATAAACCCAATTTATTATCGATTACTGTAGTAATCTGAGTAAATCAAATCTTTGATGCTTGCTGGATCTGTTGTCTTTTTGGGTTTCTGGTCATATATGCAGACATGTGTAGATTAGTACCGAAGCCCATAGATACAGCCTCAGTCTGCAGTTATTTTGCCAGTTCACTCGCTTGTGATTAATAATCCAATACTTCTGTACTTCAAAGCAAGGGCGGAACCAAGAATTGATTTTACCCCGGGCTAATCCAAAATTACGTATCGCATATCTTAAAGATACGTTGTTGGAAGGGTAGAAATTTCTATTGTTCAGTTGAACAAGATTTTTGGAAAAGAGATAATACTAAAAGAGTGGGGAATTAAACACTTGAACTCAACCTTTTTTTTGGTTGATACAAAATAGGTAGAACTCATTCATATTTATTCTACTCCATGGAAGACTCTGGTACAAGATAAACTTTGAGATAATTCTAGAATTACACATGACTAATTCTCACAAAAATATCTAGATATTTCACAAGTATATTCTAGAGTTTTTAAAGCTAAATATTTTAGAATTCCTAAAAACTAGATAACATTTATATTTTCTTCAATAATATCTTCTATCTATGGGTTTTTTCGATTGGACTTATTTGGACATAACTTTCTTGTATCAAATACTAAATTTCGTGTATACTTCAACAATGTTAATCATAATTAATAAACAATTAAAAAGTAGATACACCTAATACCACCTACAAATTATGGTTACATTTTTAAAAAAATTAAGATGCAAAATTTCAAGTCTCTTAATTAGAACCTATTACATTAAGGTTTTCTATACCATTTGTTAGGAAAAAAAAAGAGTCAAGCAAAATACAATCAAAGTATGGTTCTTTCTTCTATATAAGCCATACGTTGAGGCTGGATGTCTATCAAATGGTTTGAAAGATTCCATAATTAGATCAAACGGCTTAGATTATGCATTCGGGGTTCCACTTCTTGAAATAAAGTCCAACTTTTTCTCAAAAAAAAATCAGATGATACGTACCGAATTAGAATACATGTATAAATCGTAGGATACACGGTCGTATAGTGTAATTTCTATACAAAAGGGATAGAGGGTGGAATACGTACCGTTCTCCGAATGAGACAATGCAAATCGTAGTATACATGTCATGTATTGTAGGTTTTTAGCAATTACTGGCAAAATGGTGTATATAGTTTGCATACGGATACGGGCAATCTCTAATAAATAAAGTTTATAATCCAATCCATGCACCGCACGTATGGCTAGTATCATCATACCATTGACCTTACATATTGTAAACTAGTGCTTGCCCATGCCTGAAGGTATAGCTCGAACGCTCAATTAAAGTTCTACCGTATATGAGTTTTACTTCCATAAAATCAATATGGATTGTATCGATTACCATATATATCAACTAAAGTTCTGCTTCCATAACAAATAAAATCAATCCAAAATCAATCGTTTTAGATAAGTAAGTGTTTGAAAATTTGATCTTAGCCGTTGGTAGTGGATGATCTAGATTTATAGATACTCTTAACACTTGCTAACCATAGGATTTAGAAATGAAGGTCTAGGTTTATAACTACGTATATAAGATTCAAAAACTGAGCTCTGTTATTATATAGATGTTCAGATTGTAACGAGTGTGAACATTGGATATCTATTTCTTAGGAGTTAATATAGTGGTGTCTTTAAATACATAATATGAAAAAGTCGCTCCCAAAAAAATTCTTGGACATCAACAAAAAATATAATTTAAACCTAAAAAAATAAGATTGTAAGAACAAAAAATTTAAGCACATAAAGCCCAATTTTTTGGTTTAGCATAAACCCTAAATGTCAGTCCTTCGCCCGATTTGAAAGATGGTAGCTTAATGAACCAATTTTAATCGACATCTTGACCAATGGATAGTAGTTTGAAGTCGCTTTTTAGGATTTTTCCTGTGGCATCCGAATCAAAAGATTGAGCACCATGAGATTTCATGAAATTTCTTGAGTCAATTTAACTGAGTTTTCAGCTCTAAACAATCAACAACAACCCCTGCCCTTGACGGTAGTAGAAAGGGAGAGTATAGGAGAGAAAGTAGGAAAGAGGGAGAGAAAATAGGGGTGTGAAATGGGTTAGGCTAAAAAAAATGAATTAAGCAAAACTTGTACATATATATATATATATATACATATATACACACAATCAGGATATCAATCCGGATCCCCCGAGGGATCCCGGATTTGGGTGTGGTGTGGGACTTTCATGTGGTTCGTTGGATTGAAATCAAACGGCCAGGATAAGAGATGGCATAAAAACCCCAAGTAATTACACTTTGCCCCTAAAGCCCTCACACTTCCCCCCTTTGAGCCATTCACGCAGAACAGAGAGAGAAAGAGAGAGAGAGAGGCGACGCAAGAGAAACGAAGAACGAAGCTGCTGTCGACGATTGAAGCCCGACGAACGAACGAATATTCACCCAATCGTTCGTTCGAAGATCCACCGAGGTTTGTCTGTCATCTTTTTCTCTCGGAAAAAAAAAAATTTTCTGGATCGTAAGAAAATTTTTCTCAAAATGACCTAGGCTATAGCCTACCTTAGCCTTCAAGTACTTCCGCCCTTGCTTCAAAGCGAGCATGTTTAATTTCAAATACAGTCTGGAGAGTTGAGAGCTTTATTGTTGTTTGTCTGCTTATAATCCTCGAGGTTAAAGTTAGAGAGCCCTACAAAATTAGGGAAGTGTCATTCTTTCACTTAATCCTTGGTGAGAGCCATTTTGTTTCACTATCATCTACAATTGAATGATACACTACCCACCCATGGGTTGTCAACATGGTAAGATCTAACCTGCGCTTGCAACATAGCAGGGTTCGATTCCTCCTGGAGGCAAACCATGATTTAAGTGGGGGGCCATGGCGGTGGGTTGCTGTGCTAGTCTCCTCCGAAGTTTCGATTGCGCAGTTGGGTCCAATAGTGGCTCGGCTGCAGGGTTGTTCCTCGGTTACCAAAAAAAAAAAATTGAATGATACACTATCTGGTAATAGGTGCGTAAGAATTAGAGTTGTCACCATAGAGGAAGAAAGAATTTAGCAGATAGTAGTGCTGAAGTTTGGATGAAGTTATGAATTGACTTGTTTTGCTAATAATGTTACACCAAGGAAATTGCTAAGGTTTTTGGTGAGACTTGGGAAGGAGCAGGGTTTTGACTTTCAAGAGCTGATTCTGGCAAAAGATTAGACAGAAGCGTAGATAGAGCATACCACAACTTTAGAGTGTTGGCAGATGTGAACTGGGTAAGGCACGAACAGTAGATTTGGAAGATTTGGTTGTAGGCAATGAATAAGAGACGCGTGTTAGTTTTTGGAAGATTTTGGCATAGAGTGTTTGCACTTATTGAGAAATGGGTAGGGTTAGATTTGAGTTCAGTTTCATGGGCAGCAGTCCAGTTAATAGGCTAGTTTAGTAAGACTAGTTTGAGTTTGCCTGGATTGATTAGGAGTTGTCAGACATGGAAATCTGGAGAAGGCCTATGCGAAATTGCCAAGGGACTAGGGTCAAGGGTGGACATCTTCTACCCATAAATTGTGGAAGCATCTGGAAAAAGGGTTGTTAATTGTTTATCTTGTATCCGGAGACTGTGGTATGATAAATGAACACAAGGCTATTTTACTTTCAGTGGACTTGCTAACTCTGATTCCTATAGATTGGGCTCACCAATATGTTGCTCCATGGCATGTTATAAACCCTTTTCGGCCTTATTTTGAAGTCAAATTCAGCATTATTTTAGTTTGGACTCTGGTTTTATGAACTTATTGCGTTATAGGATGATAAAGGGTACTTTCTATGTTTTCAAAAAATTTAGAGTTTAACTTTCCACCATAATTTTATTTGGATGTGGAGCATACTGCGCTTCATATTCATTACAAATTATGGTAGCATTATTAAAATCCTTCGTTCAAAATCCTTGTCTTCCAGTAATATATGTGAAAATCTTCCTCTGTTTGTCTTGGGTACTCTATAAATTGAACGTCTTCATCTTGGCAAATTATGTTTGAACTTATTATATATAGTAATGGGGTTTGAGCTCCTTTATTACTAATTAAATACAGTGTTGTTTGGCTTACCCGTGCATGTGACCAAGATTCCATCGTCTGCTAATCACATGGCTAAGAACAGTCATTATAACTTCTTATTAATTTTGAATTGAATTCCTCTCCTTGGATCGGTGGAGCTTTTTTTCCCAATTGAAGTATTATGTCTGCTGTATTGGGAAAAAAGATAGGTTGTTAGCCCTGATTCAGCGGATGCTAGGCAAGTCTCATGCCGTGAAACTAAACTTCTTTCTCCATATTTTTAAATTGCATTACTCATGCTTTCCAATTTTACATTTTCTTATCGATCTTCCAATCAGATGATAGATCGTTATTGGATTGCTTTCTTTGTGGCGCTTTCACTTCTTGTTGGAGCATTTGATGCTAGTGCTGGCGATTTTGATCCTATTTACAGGTAATCCTTCTTCCTTCTTAAAGTTGTCACTTGGTACAGTGGCGGTGCAGGCATTTTTCTTGTTGTGGTTGGGATGATATTGTGCTAGCAGTTCTATTTCTCTCTCCTGTCCCCCACGCTTACCAGGGTTCTTATTGTGCATATAACCGTGCCCATAAGATACCTCAAAACACTGGAATTTATGTGGTGCAACAGTCATGTTCCTGCATTTGTGCTCTCTAATGGTTTAAGCACCAATGTTGGTTAAGTTTTGGTCGCTTTAGATTAGGCCTATTTATCCAAATAGCTGAATGACTTGATTCTGTAAAGACCCATTTTATTCACGGGATAGAGCTTGGAATCAGATTCCAAATCCCAAAGGGACCACATTTGGAGTGTTTGGCTGCAACAATTGGTGGAGAGATTCCTTATCAGTTGGACAACCCATCCATGTAACGTGGTTATTGAATATTGACGGTCTGTTGTATTGGTAGTTCCAGTTTGTATTACTCGTCCTATACTAATTCCAAGATATTGTCTATGGGTTCACTATTAGTTTGGTTTGTGGAAAAGGGCCCAAAATGCATAACTTGAAAGATTTGGTCAGTTGGACTGGTCAACAGTTTCATCAATTTGTAAAATTTGAAGACCTGAAGACTAACATATTACTTTGGGTTTCCCAGTTCTTACCCATGAGTTGATTTCGTAAATAACGAGAACTGGTTACAAAGCAATTAGTACCTGACATTTCACTAGTATTTTACACTTCATACTTGCAGCCTGGACCCTACATTTTGACTCATTTCAGGATTTATCTGCTGCAGATTGTTCTATAGCACTACTCCCTTATGCAGTATGGGCCGACAATTAACACCTGAATTTTGGCTTCTTTAATTTTCAGTTTTTTGTCTCAGCTCTTTTCTTTGTTCTATAGCATTACACTCCCTTATGCAGTATGGGGCCTATGGGCCGACAATTAACACCTGAATTTGGGCTTCTTTAATTTTCAGTTTTTTTTCTCAGCTATTTTCTTTGTTCTATGGCACTACTCCCTTATGCAGTATGGCCTATGGGCCGACAATTAACACCTGAATTTTGGCTTCTTTAATTTCAGTTTTCTGTCTCAGCTCTTTTCTTTTTTCACTTCTTGAACAATTGCCTCGATAGGAGTTGTTGGAATTAGACAAAGTGATTTTGTGGGATTTGTTGTATTTTAGGGTTTGTACAGAACAATGTGAAAAGACTGGATGCGTGGGGGAAAGATGCTTTGCAAACTGCAGAGTCCCTTCAGATGGTGCCTCACTAGATGGTCCTTGGTACATGCAAGAACCACTTTATGTGCAGTGGAAACATTGGGATTGCCAAAGTGATTGCCGTTACCATTGTATGGAGGACAGAGAGAAAGAAAAGGCAGCACTTGGTCATGGGCCTGTGAAATATCATGGTAAATGGCCCTTTGTGCGTGTTTATGGGATACAGGTTCGCTATTTTACAAGCTTTATTCCTTGCCATCACCTTTTTCTGCTTTATACCTTGCCATCACCTTTTTCTGTGGAATTTTGTTGAAAAAGTTTGTGAGTTTAGACATTTTGATTGAGCAACTAGAGTAATGTTTTGCAATTACTCAGGAGCCTGTTTCTGTAGCTCTCTCGGCCCTCAACCTTGCAATGCATTTCCATGGTTGGGTATCGTTTTTCATCCTTCTGAACTACAAGTTGCCCCTTAAAGAAGATAAGAAGCCGTACTATGACTATACCTTCTTCTGGAATATCTATGGCCTCCTGTCAATGAACGCATGGTTTTGGAGTGCTGTTTTCCACAGTCGGTAATCTTTTTTCCTGCCAATTTTCTGCTCCCTGGTAGATGTGTATTTGGATAGATTACATGGAGAGGCAAGGTTACAGTTTCTTACATTTTTTCTTTGCCTAACCCTTATAACGTCTGACAAGAGGTACGACCAGCATGTTGACCTACACAATGGATAACTATTAGCAGACAATAGATGATACCTGGGAATCTCTCAAGACTTCCCCATCCTCACTTTCGACAAACTGGAATAATGAGAAAACAAAGGTGAATACTCGTATAACTAGAAAGAGAGATTGGTGTTTTTCTGTTGGCCTTGGTTGCATCGTTTCACACTCTTTAACCCGTTAGTATGTGCCGGATGGGGCTAAAGTTGGAAGTCAGATAACATAGCTGAATTTATCTGGCATGGGAAAAAAGGATAAGAGTCAGAAACATTGGGATAGTACTTCTGAGTTCTGGCCACCATGATTTAAGCATGCATTTCAATTTTTTGTTTTTTTTAACCTGAAGCATTCATTACATTAGACACAACAGACTTTTGGCAAATTGGCAATATATTGAGAAAAACAAGAATGCATTTTGAGAGAGGGGAAGTGTGTGGAAGTCATAGCACGATCTTTTATATGATTACCTTTGTACATTGTCTTCGTTTGTTGTGTTATTGATTTACAAATTCAGGAAGTTGGAATACCTGGGCTGCTGGACAATATACTTTTTTTACAAAAAGAATTGGCCTATTTGTCTTTAATAATCAGCTAACAGATAATTAAATTTTGTCAATATTTTCTTAGGTGTGTACTGGCCATGTTAAAGTTTCTATGGTGTTTCTCGGCTCGACCCAATGTGTCACTGCTAGCTTTCATGTGCTGATAAATGCAAGTACAATCAGACAATGTTTTTGTAGTTCAAGTATCCTCATCATTTCCTCTATTTTTTAGTCTTCTGTGATGAATAATTTAAAATAGATAATCCAAGGATGTGCCTGAGTTAGATCAAGTACATCTATCTGGCCTCTTCCTGAATGTACTCATTCTTGCTTATAGCACTATCAAAGTAAATTTATGTTCGTCCATTTAATGCATTTGATTTGGTCTTGAAGCCCTGCACAACAACAGCCGTAGTAGTTGTACTTTTTGTATGTTTACAATATGTACATTTTGATTAGTTATGACTTATCCACAGGACCTTGTGAACTGCAGGGATGTTGATGTGACAGAAAGGCTAGACTACTCATCTGCGGTGGCATTACTTGGTTACTCCCTCATACTGGCTATTATAAGAAGTTTCTCCGTGAGAAAAGAGGCCGCCCAAGTCATGGTTTCTGCTCCGCTGATTGCTTTTGTAACGACGCATATCTTATACCTCAACAATTATCAACTTGACTATGGTATATTCCTCTTATCCTTCTACTCCAAGTTGCACAAACTTCCTTTATCCTATAAGCTATCTTCATTGAATTTCGTTTGAATGATACTTGTATCCGGAATTTAGTTTCAGCGTTGTACTTGTGTCTTGCTCTCTTGTTCTAATGGCCTGAAGATGCGCTTTATGCTTGTTCTAACTGTGTGAATTTTTGAAATGATTTTACAGGGTGGAACATGAAAGTGTGTGTTGTCATGGCTGTTGCTCAACTTCTCATTTGGGCAGTTTGGGCCGGCGTCTCTCGCCATCCTTCTAGGTTGAAGTTATGGGTGGTGGTTTTGGGAGGCGGCCTCGCAATGCTCCTAGAGATCTATGATTTCCCTCCATACGAAGGATTTGTGGATGCCCATGCTCTTTGGCATGCCACTACCATCCCCCTCACCTACATTTGGTGGAGTTTCATCAAAGATGACGCAGAGTTCCAAACTTCTAGCCTTTTGAAGAAGGCAAAGTAGCCTTTTGGGAATTCCATATGTGAAATGGTTGGATTACTTTTCAACAACACTTTTGAGAGTTTAAGCAACATTAAATTTGAGGAACTCCTTCTTTTTTCTTTTCACTGAGACGAAGGAACTAGGATACGGACTAATTTTGCGCAAGATTTCGGCATTTTGGGAACGCGACTGTGCATTGAATTATTAGTGCGTTGAATTCTTAGTTTTGCAAATGTACCTTGATAACTTGTGTTGTGGTATAAACAGCATTCTAGTGTCAAAAGAGTTCAGATCAGGACAGCCTAGGATTTCCTGAATTGGTTTGGTGTTTCCTTCTACCTCATTGATATCTGGAGTAATGATATTAGGGGTTTTTTTTGTGTGTGTGAAAGATTTCTGATTGCTTTCTCCATTTCAAATTGGTTGAATTTGCAATACTCAAGCAGACACCGTAAATAATATGATAATAGGTCTGTCATGGGTCGATGTTTGGGTCCCATTGCATGTTTTGAGCACTCAATTCACCAATAAACGCATTTAGAAACTTAGGCTCCATTTGTATTTGGGTGTAAAATATTTTCTTGAAAAATGTTTTACTTATATTTTGGTGTTTGGTTGTGCAAAAGACAGAAAAATATTTTACTTCATATGGTGGAAAATGTTTTTTTCTTGAAAAAGTGGCAAGTCATTTTCCGAACTTGGTTTCGTTGCTCGATTAATAATAATGTTATTTTACTGAGCTTTCCCACACCCCTAATCTCATCCATCTATGACCTAACCTTTTGTTTTCTCATCAAAGATGACAAAATTTTGTATGTAATACATACATACGTACATACATATATGATATATACATTATTTTACAACTATCAACCAAACACACACCAGAAAATAAAAATGAAACTTTTATTTTTTGCAAAATCATTTTACATGGAAAAACTTTTACTCCGTACATCGAAAAATATTTTACTTTGAAACAAACTGAGACTTGAACCTAAGCATTAAACACCCAAATTTAAGTTTTTACCCGTTGAAAAGATCTAACAAAACAAATACTACCAAAGTGTAGGATTAGTCGACTGGCTTGTAACTGGGCCCGGACATTTGAGTTATTAAAAAAAAAAAAAGTGTACTTGTTAACGGATGGCGAACAAAGAACGTGGCATAAGCTACAAGGTTGAATCATGATCGGTTGAAGTCCCATCGTTCAGAAAAAGCCAAACAAAAACACTTATTAATTTTCCTCCATTATCGTTTTTAAGTAATTTTTGGTAAGGGTCAAACTTTCAAGAAAGTTAGCCTTGACAACTTTTTCTCATCGGCTGCTAATCACCAAACTGCATGTGTACACATATATACAAGAAGGGGGACAGAGAGTGTCTCTAATTACTCAGTGTTTCCGGAACGCGGTCACGTGGTGTTCCGGGATACTCCAACACCAGACATTCTCGCGGGGTTCACAACTGAGTGTATGGATGGTACGTAAATGTGTGGTGCTGAAATGGTTTGAAGCACCACGTGATTGTACTCTGGTAATACTAAATAAGCGAGAGAGAGAGAGAGAGAGAGAGAGAGAGAGAGAGAGAGAGAGAGAGAGAGGATCTGGTTAGAACAGAGGGGGAGAGAAATGAGAGGCCCCAAATTGCTAGCCTTAGATTGTCTTAACGTATAGTACAAAGAGAAGAGGAAGGAGTTGGGTTACCTTATCCTATCCTAGATTTCTCTTCTTTTCATCTCACCTCTGGCTACTCTGCTTCACTTCATCATTTAATAGCTAATCTCAACAAAGTACCAGTCCAAGAAATCGACGAAGAGGAAGAAGAAAATCTCTCTCATTAACTACCCATATCTGATAGTATCTCTCAGTCATTCATCTGAATCTCTCCCCTCTTAATATCTCTATGTGTATACAATATATATACACGTACACACCCACCATGTAAAAGCAGAATTCGACCTCTCTCTCTCTCTCTCTCCCTCTCTCTCTCCCTCTCTATGTTTCTTGGGTGCTCTGCTTCGAATTGTTTCTTGAGAATTTGAATTGATTTTGATTTTAGAAATACCCATCATCTCCTTAGCTCTGAATCAAAGAATTTCGATACTATTCAACCTACATAAGCAAGGGGTAGCTTATACGATAAGTACAATTTGTAGCATTGTTATTGTCGTCCAAATTGGATTGAAATAACGTAAATTCAGATTAAAATAAGTTTGGGCGGCACAATTAATGGCTCCTAAGACAGGAAAATCAAAGCCTCACAACAAAGCCAAGGGAGAGAAGAAGAAGAAGGAAGAGAAAGGTGAGTACTTGATTTTCAACATTTTGTTATTCACTTCTACTCTGTTTTCTGGTGTTTTTTTTTTCCCAAGAAACTGAAGGGAAAATGGAAGACATAATTTTGAATTTTTCGTTAATTCTTAAGTTCTTTAAAACTTGTATTCAAGTGTATTTTCAATGTTTAGCTCTTTAATTAAGGAGGAGAGATATTATCAATTCAATATAACAATCTGAATTTTCTCTTTAATTATGGATTTTATCAACAACTAAACTCTGTCAGTCATTCACTGAAATATACCATCTCTGTTTTTTGGGTGCAGTTTTGCCGACAGTAATTGAAATTACAGTGGAAACCCCGGACGAATCGCAATTGACACTCAAGGTAAGTATGTTTCGGCATTTTACCTTTCACGGTAGCTTCCAATTTACCCTTCCTGTAATGCTCAAGAGTTTTAAAGATGTTATCGACGATTTAATTGGATAAAATAAACAACTATGATATGATTAGCAATTCAATAATATGATGTTACAAAAATAAAAGTTTAAATCAAGGAGTTGGCGGTTCAAAATAAAAATATGTACACCTCATTATATTTGAAGAACATCAATGACACCCCATACTCGTACCAAAAGCCAAGAAGAGAGAAGTGAGAAACAAGACATTCAATGACAGTTAAGAAAAAAAATATGAACAACTCTTTATATTTTAATAATGTCATTGATACTCCATACTCGTACCAAAACAGAGACGGTTGCACATTGGTTGTTCTATGGTCACTTGAACACCCAATAATTTTTTTTTCTCATAATACATGTAAAAATTAAGGGTTAATCTTTGTTTGAACACCCAACTCTAATATTCTTGAACATCTAACCCAAAAACAATTCAACACCTAACTCAATCAATTGAACACTCTATCACAACCCAATTACAACCCATCAATCCAGGTAATTCATATTTGAACACCTAACGCATTACCTTAAATAAAGCTCACAATCCTAATTGGAAAAAATTGAAAAAAAAAAAGAGAAAGAAGAATCTATTGGTTTAAATATCATGCTCTACGTTCTCTCTCCATCTCTATTATCGATGTTCTAAATGTGTTATTTTCACATCTCTAATTCAAATTATTGGAGCCGCCACTGTACCAAAAGAAAAAAAAAAACGTGAAGAGCATTGAATTTTTTTTTTTTTTTGGCCTGAAAGCTAAATTATGGACACCTCCTCGTATTTGAAGAATGTCGATGATGCCTAATGGTGTCCCTTGGCATTTAAAAAAATTAAGGATAACTCACATTTTAAAACTGTTATAATTTGAGGGCCTAATGATTAAAGTTATAAATATGATGGAGTGTTAATGACATTTTTCAAACATGAGGGGTAGTCCGTATAACTACCGTCTACCCGTGTCATTGGGGAACTATTTGGTACATGACGCTGTAGACACACAGACGCTTCAGTTAAGGTCGCATTTAGACCACAAAAATGCGGACGTTCGCACCATTCAAAACACAATCCAACGATTGTTAACAGAAGTTCATATTTTTTCCACTCTAAGGGCGACTTTAGCTGAAGCGTCCTGCTATTTGGTATATCGCATAATTTACGGTCTATGTCCGGTGGCTGCAGGGTATATCAACGGACAGGATTTTGGACGTGAGGAAGTTATTAGCGGTTCATGTGGAAACATGCCACGTGACAAACTTCTCATTATCCCACGAGGTATGGTTTCTAACATCTCATCACAACAATTATACTGTATGTCTTAAACCATTTAGGTGCTCAGATCAATTTACGTGGTCTTTGACTAATTTGAAAAGGGTCAATTCCATTGTTTGTCAGCAAAAAAGTCCAATTCTAGACAGAACAAAATTCCATTTGAATCGGTTTCAGAAGAGTTGATAGTATCTAACAAATTTTGAACTCAAGGCATAGAAGGAAGTACACCCATAGTGTCGGATGTTGATTATCAGGCTAAGCCCTAGAGTTAATGCTACAAATAAGCTGAGCCGAGCCAAGCTTTAGAGTATTTCGCCTTAGCTTGTTAGATTTCTCAAGCTCGAATAGAATTCAAATATTCGAGCTTGAGCTTGATTAGTTTTTAAACTTCAAATCTGATTCAAGTACTAAAAGAGTCTCTATAAAAGAGTTGAGTCTACACATATGAATCTGAGTTTGCTTACACAAGCTAAGTTATAGCTAACTCGAGCTCAGCTTAGGTCCCAAGTATGAGCCAATACTTTTATCAGTGCTCAACTTGTTTATTGTACCATCCGAGCTGAGCCGAAATACTGAATTTTAAAACGAGTCGGGTCTCAAGTTGATCGCGACAAACTCGTTTGCAGCGGTACGTACCTTGGGTACTCATTGTTGTATGCTTTATTGCGTTGTACTTTCCATGTTTGTTTGTACGCGGCAGTGGTCCCTCCAGAAAGGCCACAATCTTGTTTAGATTGTCCTTGGCTAGATTTGTGGACCATACGAGAAATTTTTTGGTAATGAATGTGTATATCCTATGTGGTATCCGTTCGGCACATTCAAGTCATCTAATACATTTTTGGACAGCTCAAATTAAAATCTTCTCTCTTCTCTCACCCCAACACCATCTCTTTCTTTTTTCTCTCTCCAAATTTGAGTGGTCCAAAAATGCGATGGACGGCTCAGATGCGCTAAACAAGCATCACGTGGTACCCACCTGTCACCGAAATTTTTCCCTAAAACAAATATCTGATCAGAGACACAAATGTGGTCCAACGATTGGACTGGTGTGCTGTGTAAAGGTCCACTTCGGATCTCATAATTTGAGTACACCAGAAAACGGCAGCCGAATCATCTAAAGTGTATTTGTTCTTTGATAAACGGGTGTCCGGGTCACTTCTAGTGTATCTTGGCTAATTTTGAAATTCTGAAGTTGACATACGACTGGACAAAGTGTGACTCCAAAGTTCGGAATAATAATCCAATTGTATTACTCTTTGCAATTTATTCGAACAGATTGAAAAATGATTTATCATGCTTCGGCCAGTGTTTGTTTTTCATATTTTCATTTTATCATGCTTCGTCTCTCTTGTTAAGTTAATGTCCCAATTCATTGTGAATGAAAAGACAAGTACGATTTTGGAGGATGCATGACTGGGCTGCAAACGAACTAAGCAGTTCTCGAGCAACTCAAGGCCGGGCTCATTAAGAGCTTGGCTCGTTTATTAAGGAGCCAAGCTCAAGCATACTTCCATGTTCATGTAGTAAATAAGCCGAGCTCAACACTTTAAAACTCGTCTCGATTAGAAAATGCTCGACTCCGTTGCATGTCATCAGCTCGTCGATGGGGGCTCAATTAATGAACGAACGTAGCTTGGCTCGACTAGTGAAGGGCTCAGTTCGTTTATAAAAACCAGCCGAACTCGAACACTACGAAGCTCGACTTGTTTGTACGACCCCTAAATGCATCATTTATTTTCTGTGAATTAATTGTTTTCCACGCGTAATTATTTGTTTAGCACTTCACACGCGATGATTACTGAGTTGAACCAATATGCATCGCACAACTCATAGTCTCATAGACAAGACGGTTCAATTCCTTCCTTTTTAAAATCCTGCATTATTTGAGGAGCACTTATTATTAATGTTTTTATGGTGAAGAACGAAAAACCGTAATGACCTAATTAAACGACTAACGACGTTCGTTTTCCTAAGTGTTTTTTCATCGAATCAT
This sequence comes from Rhododendron simsii, assembly GCA_014282245.1. Classification (NCBI taxonomy): domain Eukaryota; kingdom Viridiplantae; phylum Streptophyta; class Magnoliopsida; order Ericales; family Ericaceae; genus Rhododendron; species Rhododendron simsii. Next base: position 3,308,233 of record CM024953.1, on the reverse strand, counting down.
TTGTGATAATAGGTGCGAGGACAAAGGTTGAAAGATTCGGTGGAGATTGTGTCCCTCAAACCATGTCACCTTACCATGATCGAAGGTAATATTACTTCACTCCGGCGGTAAATAACAACGAAGCCCCATTTTGTAAGAACGAAAGGGTATTTCAAAGTCTTCTCTATGAACCTTTAGGGCCCGTTTGGATGCGGGTACAAAAATCGGGGGTAAAAAATAGAAGAGTGTTAGGGACAAAGAAAATGGACAAGAAAAGACCATTGAAGTGTACATGAACGGTTCAGATTCATTGCACAGTGAATCTGAACTGTTCATGTACACCCTTACAGTGAATCTAAGCCATTTATGTACACTTTAAGGGTCTTTTCTTGCCCATTTTCTTTGCAATTAGCATTTCTCTAAAAAATATGAAAGGGGATGAGATAGTAGGGGGTATTAATTTTAATGAGTTGACCAATTTGATGTTTATGTGGTTTGGATGGGATATTAAAAAAGGGGATAAAATTTGACTTTGTTTGGATGATTTATAAAATGGGGGGATAAGAAGGGATGGATGATGGAAAAAGCTATCAAATGAGTATTTTACCCATGTGTAGTGTTAAATTTGATTATCTATTAAATAAGTATATAAATTTTAAAATCAATATATTTAATCAATTTTGGACAATTGGAAGTATAAAAAAATAAATTAATTAAAAAATGTCTATTTTTAAAAATTTATTTTAAAAAACGTTTTTTAACTATCTTTTTTAATATATAAATGGTGTAAAAAAAATAAGTGTTCTAATTTTTAATCCGTTTGAACCGGTGCGAAGATCATATTTTTCTAATCATTTTATCTCAAACGATTATAATGGATTTTTGGTTCTAAGACCTTTCAATGAGCACTCTAAGAAAGCTTTGAAACTAAATAAAGAGCCTTTGAGTGCTTGTTGAAAGGCCTTAGAGCCAAAAATCCATTATGACAATTTAAGATAAAATGATTAGAAAAATAAGATTTTTGCACTGGTTTAAATGGATTGAAAATTGGAACACTTATGTTTTTACACCATTTATATATTAAAAAATATAGTTAAAAAGTTAATTGTTCCGATTTTCAATTCATTTGAACTAGTGCGAAGATTTTATTTTCTGTTCATTTTATCTTAAATGGTCATAATGGATTTTTGGCTCTAAGGCATTTTAATGAGCACCCTAAGAGAATCCTGAAACTAAATAAAGAGTTTTCGGGTTGGGAAAAGGGGATAAGCAGGGGTGTTTTCGTCCAAATTTCAACCCTCTACAGCTGGATAAAATTTGGGCAACCCTAGAGCCGCCCAAAAGTTTCACGGTTGAAACCCTTGTGCGTGAAAATGAAGGACGGAGGAAAAGAAATGAGGGAAACGAGTGGTGTATCCAAGCAGCGGCAAAACCATCGGGCCCACCCCTTTTACCCTTCTTTTATTTTCACTCCTCTTTTGAATCCATCCAAGCATATTCTTAGGAAAAACTAGAAAATTATACTAACATTTATGACAAAAAAAGAAGAGAAGAAAATTATAACATTACCTACTTTTTGATGCACCTTTTACATTTTTCTTGTTACATTTTTCACATAAATAATTACACTTCAAAAAATTTAACACCGCTGGCCAATTTACTGTTTTATCATTTCCATTCCAAAATACTAGAGGTTGTGATTTGTGAGGAATATATATGTATAAAATCCAAGAGGAATATTCAACTACTATTATATCATAGAGTTGAAGAGTTGTACCATGCTCTGGCAATAGTCAAAATTGTAGGAAAACAATTTTCACACTCCTTTTTTTATATTCTCACTCTTTGTTTTTATCTTTTAGTAGAAATAATACATATATTTTCATTGACAAAATCCAAAAAAATGATTATGGATATCAAAAGAGGAGTGAAAATCAGTCCTCTTTGCAAATTATCAAAAACTCAAGGCGTATAGTTGAAAATTGAACAGAGTGTTGTATATTTATTTATAATTCAAGAGGAATATTTACTACGGGTGAGTTTCCGCTATATTTTTGTTCTCACGAGACTATTGCCAAGATACCACAATTGTCGTAATGTGGCAATTATTAGAAACTTAAGGGGTGTATTTGCAAATTGAGCAGAGGACTATACAGAAGAACTGGCCGTTGGACACGTCAGACGACTCCTGGACATCGTTGCATGCACCACCTCCTTCGGACCGTCAAAGACAACCGGTCGGGCGAGTCCGAAGGAATCCGGTCCAAAAGAACCCGGCCGGAACGAGAACGAGGCCGGTCCGGAAAGCGAGGGCTTTGAATCCAATCCGAAAACCGCGAAAGACGGTGGGGCACACAGAGGAGCGCCGAATGGGCCCAAGTCGCCGAGGCAGGATGGCGGAGGAGGAGACGCGGCGGAGAAGGGCGACGCGGCGGGGGTTCTTTGCCCGCCGCCGAGGCTCGGGCAGTTCTACGATTTCTTCTCGTTCTCTCACCTTACTCCGCCAATTCAATGTGAGTTTTTTTGTTTTTGGTTATGTTTTATTTCCAGTTTTTAATTTTCTTTCAAAAGATTTCGGTCTTTTCCTTTTCCTTTCAATTTGTGAATGCCATGTTAAAAGTTTTAGTTATCCGCTGAAGTCAGTATTGTTATGTTAGAATAGTTAACATCTTGGGGGAGGAATTGAACGTCCGACCTCCTTTCTCGTTGTGTTTAAGTGCACACTTGATGCCATTGGGCCAAAGGCCTCTTGGCACCATGTTAGATATATATATTTTTTATCGGCCAAAGTAAGTATTGTTAGAATAGTTAGATTAAAATCTTGGGGGAGGAATTGAACTCCCAACATCTTTTTTCCTAGCACTTAAGTGCACTCCTGATGCCTCGATACCGTTGGGCCAAAGGTCTCTCGGTGCCATGTTAAATGTTGTTTGGATGATGACCACATGGACGAACCTTGAAGTGTGAAATGCTACTTGGTTAGTGACGAAAATGGTTTTCAGGTAGCTGTAACTTTTCAACTCAACTGAGCAAGTGTGGCCTACTGTTCCAATTGAGTCAATTCAGAATGGATGTGTAATGATATCGAGAAATGAAATGAAGGGAAATTCTACCTGTTAAAACGATAGTTATATCATATGGTGTGTTGGGGTATTAAGAAACAACTACGATGAATGCAACTGAAATGAGAATCTTGAGATGCATGTGTGGCAAGAGTTTGCGAGATAAAACTAGAAACGAAAAACTTTTGCGGAATGGTTGAAGTAGGAATTAGAATGATAGAAGTCAGAAGATAAGAGTAAGATGAAAACAAATAGATTAAGATGGCTTAGATATGTCTATAGTACAGTGGCTGATGCGGTGGTTGGGAGGAGCGATATGTATACTGAAGAGTGTAACACTAAGTGGTAGAGCAAATTGACTTTAGAGGTTGTAATTCGATGTCTAGGTCTTTTGGATATCCTGGAACACGATGCTCCCGACAGAGCTCAAGGGAGAAAACGGTTTTTGATGCCAACCCCACTTAATTGTGACTTAAAGCTCAGTTTGATTTGGTTTGGTTTATCTTATAAAATAGAACGAAGTTCCTTGTTTCTCAGCAACCAAACAGCGCACAAGTGTTTTATCATCTTGAAATTAGTCCTTGTATTATATGGCTATATTGATTTAGAGGGAAGAGAGTCAGGTTGTGTTTGGCCCTTGGGATGTCTGAAAAATCTTGATATTTGGCAGACTTTTAGCTAAGTTGTTGAGGCTATTTTAGGTTGTTTGTTCAGGTTAAAATAAAGTAGGCAAAGACGAGAGCTTTTTGGCTGTCCCAAACACAGCCTTAATATATGTATTCTTTTGCAAAAATTTGCAGAACAATAGGTTGTTTTCTTTGAACCGGACGTAACAATGCTTTCCTGAAAAGAAAGCATATAGAGGAAAATAGGTGGACCACGGCTCATGAAACTTACAGTTCAACTTGTATTTTCCCAATACTGGGTATATTTGCCCAACTTAAAATTTGACCTTACTCTCTCTCTTTTGTTGCTTTTGTTATCGGTTAGTGTATTAATTACATCGGTAAATAATCCATGATTTCTCGTTTTGATTTTTTTTTTTATATGTGGTATGTGTGAGATTTTTCCGTTTTGCTTTCTGTTTTCAGATGGTTCAGGTTTTGTTCTCATCCTCTTCTTGCCATTCATTAAGTTTCATGAAAGTTCTATGTTAGGCATGGTTGCTCTGGATGCTTTTGGTGGTGTTGTCTTCCAAAGTACAGAAGTTGATTCCTTTTATGGTTGCCTTATTATCTGCAACTTCCCCCAAGTCTGTTCCTCTGACAGGACTTTTGTATAGTTCATCCTTTCAAAGTAAAATGCGCTTCTGATGCGCTTCTGTTATTGTGGTATTTTCTGAAAGGAGTGGACGTTTTTGTTGTAAAAACCAACCGCTTGTTTCTCTCTTCACTCTTGCCGTGTTGTTGGATTCAAAAGTCTAAATTTTAACTGCATTTTTGGTTCTGCAGACATTAGGAGATCTACTCGTCCATTTCTTGAGGAAAAAACGGAAGATGAGTTCTTTCAAATTGATGTGAGGGTCCTTACTTAATGTTTTTTATTTTCTTGCTATTAAAATTTCAAGTTAAACTGGTACCTGTATAAAATCTGCGGTGACAATGTTCCAGTAATAATTGCACTGTTTTGTGATTGATGTACAATTGTATCTGCAGGTCAGGGTTTGCAGTGGGAAGCCAACGACAATTGTTGCTTCACGTAAAGGGTTTTATCCTGCTGGAAAACCCACTCTTTTGGGTCGCTCTTTGGTTGGTTTGCTGCAACAGATCAGCCGAATTTTTGATGCTGTTAGTTAACTCATTGTCTTCTACTGTTGTTTACACTTAGTTTATTGTGGATCTCTTCAGCTTGATGTCGATCGTCAATTGTCAATTCATCATTGTTTAAGTTGTTTTACTGCAGGCTTACAAAGCTCTCATGAAAGCTTTCACTGAGCACAATAAGGTAATTGTACAACAAATCTTCAGATTCTTCGCAAAATAAGATTTATAAAACTGAGGGTACAGTTTTATTCTTTTGTTTCAGTTTGGGAACCTTCCTTATGGTTTTCGAGCAAACACATGGGTTGTCCCTCCAATTGTAGCAGACAGCCCATGTACATTTCCCCCACTTCCTGTGGAAGATGAAAACTGGGAAGGAAGTGGGGGTGGGCAAGGACGAGATGGTAAACATGATTACAGGCAGTGGGCAAAGGAGTTTGCAATCCTAGCAACAATGCCTTGTAAAACCCCAGAAGAAAGGCAAATCCGCGATAGGAAGGCCTTCATACTTCACAGTTTATTTGTCGACGTTTCAGTCTTTAAAGCTGTTGCAGCCATCAGACATCTAATTGACAATAGCCACAACTCACCTAAAGATTCGGCTGATTCAATTTCACATGACGAACGAATTGGAGATTTACATATTAGGGTGGCAAAAGATGTGCCTGATGCGAGCACAAAGTTGGATGGTAAGAATGACGGAAGTCGGGTTCTTGGAATGTCACAAGAGGAGCTTGCTAAGAGAAACTTGCTCAAAGGGATAACTGCAGATGAGAGTGCAACTGTTCAGGTCAGTAGATTGTTCACATCCTATTTTTCTCCATTTAATGGACTTAAAGTTGTCTCAAAATGAGTTTGGGTTGTCTTGTCATACTTACTTGATTTTTATCGGTGGGAACTCTTTATTAGCATTTTGGTCAAACTTTTTACTTACTCAGATTTGTTTCGAGGAGAGGAATCTGAAGAATAAGGACCCATGGTTCAACTTTGATATAAGTTTGATTAAGGACAATAATTAGACTAAAAGTTAGAATTGTCTTGGTTTTTTTTAAGGGGAGTGCTAATGCCAAAACTGTTTTTGGCACAAACAAAAAAAGTTTTGGCATTAGGAATACCCTTCTTTAATTTAACGATCTTTATTGATAGTAGATCCATGATTTTTACTTTTCCGACTTCCTTTGAGACAAATCAGAAAATGAATGCTTTGTTCTCTTTGCAACTTAAAAAGAATTTTTCAAAAGATTCCCCCTACTTTCAACATTTCTCTCTCTATCTCTCTCCCCTTATTACCCCTACTATTTTTCAAAAAAATTTTCAAATTCCAATCCAAACAAAGCATAAAGCTTTTGGACCAAAACATGAATACAGTTCAACAAACAAATAACTCGTTAGGCCAAACTTAGACAATGCTGGTGATGTTAACTCCTTGGACAAATTGAAGTTCTATTTTCCAATGAACATACTGTTACGATAGGCTAATAGTCATTCGTTAATTAATTGAGTTGAATATCAATATCCTATTACTGATCAGGACGAAACATAAATCCTTCAAATTATTCTTGTTTGCAGGATACCCCCACTCTTGGTGTGGTAGTTGTAAGACACTGTGGCTACACTGCTGTTGTGAAAGTTGTGGCTGAGGTAAATTGGGAGGGCAGGGCTGTCCCTCAAGATATTGAAATCGAGGACCAGCCTGAAGGAGGTGCGAATGCGTTGAATGTAAACAGGTCAGTGCAATAAGGTTGGAGTTATTAGTGATGAGTTCTTTATGGCACTAAAATAGAGCGGTGACCTATCAAGCCCGTCTGCCGTTTTAGTAATGCAGTCACTTTGGATGCATATTGATCAGTATATAAACTTAGTGACTTAGTGTCGATATTACCAAGTATTTTATGATAAGCTTCACTACTAGTGAGTTTGTAGTAATTGTGAGGTAGAACAAAGAGAAAAATGATGAAGAGTACTAGTGATCAATATCTCAATATTCCAAATTTCCAATAATCAAGTCTGAGAAATGCTATTAGATATGGGGAAACACTAGTGATAAATATCTCAATATTCCAAGTTAAAGTCTGAGACAACCTAGTAGATATGGCCGATGTATGATCAATACGAACTACCATAACCTGCAAAGGAAAATAAGAAAAAAAAGCCATACATATCCAAACTTCGTAAATAAAGTGAAAAAATTACAGCTTTTCTATAGTCCTCGGTTTACTGCCAAGCATAGTTCCAATTCTACGTCCCATTCACATCACATTGTTCGCGTTGCTGATTACTTTTCAGCTTGAGAATGCTACTGCACAAGCCATCCACACCTCAATCATCTACTGGAGTTCAAAAATTACAGAGTGCAGATTTTGAAGATTTACGTCCTGCCAGATCATTGGTAAGGAGAGTGCTAGGTGACAGTTTGCTTAAGCTACAGGCTGAAACCAGTAAACACACAAGATCTATCAGATGGGAGCTGGGAGCATGTTGGGTGCAGCACTTGCAAAGTCAGGCTTCTGGGAAAACTGATCCTAAGAAAACTGAAGAAGTGAAGGTTGAGCCAGCTGTGAAGGGTCTTGGAAAGCAAGGTGGATTGCTAAAGGAAATCAAGAGGAAAACAGAAGACAAAAACAGCAAAATTAAGCAGGGAAAAGAAGTTGCTGTGAACGGCCTTGGCATGGATAAAAAATTGGATGCCGCTGATCAAAGGGATGTAGAAAAACAAGACGAGGCAATACAAATGATATGGAAAAAGCTACTACCTGAAGCAGCATATTTGCGCCTTAAAGAATCAGAAACTGGCCTTCATCTTAAGGTTTACTTGCGGCTATTACATTGTGTTGTGTTTTCGGTCAAATATTGCTATGCTGTCTTTACAAGTCAAGTAACTACTCCCTCTGTTCCTTTTTGTTGGTCTCTTCTGCGGAATCCAACTTTGTAAGTAAACAAAATGATTGCTCTCTGAAAGTTTTGCTTTTTGAAGCGCCCTCGAGTTTGAAATCCATGCAAAAGTGATTCTCTAGTTTTTGATCTTTGAAGCTGTCACATCAACGCAAAAGAGAAGGGAAAATTGGAATGATACCAAGTTTTTCCATTGACATTTCAATTTAGACAAATATTATGGGACCCTCTGAGATGGAAAGATGGACTAACATTACAGAATTGAAGGAGTAAATCAGTTCTGAAATAGATGATCTTAGACAATTGAATGCTGCAGAGTCAGATCTTATAGAAAGTGAATCTCCCTTGGCTTGATCAATCACTTGCCTTCTTGATACATTTTGTCTTCTACATGTTTGCAGTCGCCTGATGAGTTGATTGAGATGTCACATAAGTATTATACGGATACTGCAATCCCGAAACTGGTAAGTTCCTAGTAAATTGGTACCTCTGTTATCCCCATGATCTTTTGAGGCTATCTGATGATTGCAACTTTGACTCTTTTAGGTGGCAGATTTTGGTTCACTTGAACTTTCACCAGTTGACGGAAGGACATTGACTGATTTTATGCATACCAGGGGTTTGCGTATGTGTTCGTTGGGCCTTGTGGTAATTTTGCTTTATTTGCTTTAGTGCTGTCTCATGTGAGAGAGAGAGAGAGAGAAAGAGAGGTTACCAATGGAGTTTTTTGTTCTTGATCCATGTTATGTAGACTCTTTCATGTATGTAACGTAATCGTGATCACACACTCAACACTTCAGTAACAAATGAGACATACTTGCAGGCTTGCAGCTATTAAGTATGCGTTGCAATTAATTTAGTGTCATAAATAAGCATTACATTGCCATTTTGTGCATGAAATATCATGTTATCTTGTGAGCACCTTTTTATGCAAACAAAGAGAGAAAGAAAGCATTTAATGTTTGAGAAATGCGAGATCTAGTAACGTGCTCGTGTCCTTGAACAAACACTGACAGAAAGAGAGTTCTTTCCAAGAGCTTGCCAGTTGTGGATTCATATTTTTTGAGATTTGGGGTTTCTCCTTTTCAGATACTCGTAGATCTAGGGGGTGTTTGTCTGGTAAAAGTTGATTCTTCAAAGCAGAATGTAGAAGTACCCAAATGGCAGCTTCTCAAAATCAACTTTTTTTAACTCGACCCGAAGCTGAAGCTGAAGTTGTGACAAAGTTGGCATAGCTTCATACGTAGAGAAAAAAGCTATCCCCCAAAAGCTTTGATGAAACCCCCCTAGAGCTAGATTTCCTACATACAAAACAAGTCTTGATTGATTTGCTATTTCTCTCAATTTGCCCTCTTCCTTTAATATTGATATTTTTTTTTGTATCCCAAACTAAGAATCGATACATCTCTCGCTTATCTTAGTCACCAACAAAAAGCCTACAAATTCAACTCGGATGCTCACTTGGCACTTTAAACATTATTTTTCTTATTTTCCTCCTTATCATGTTAGGTTGAACTTGCGGACAAGCTCCCTCACGTGCAATCACTATGTTTGCATGAGATGGTTGTTCGAGCCTACAAACATATATTGCATGCTGTTGTAGCAGCAGTAACCAATGTTGCTGACCTGGCTGGATCAGTAGCATCATGTTTAAACACTTTGCTGGGAAAACCCTCTGCAGAAAACCCTGACGCAGACATCACTAATGACGATAACTTGAAATGGAGGTGGGTGGAAACCTTCCTTCTGAAGAGGTTTGGATGGCATTGGAAATCTGAAATCAAGCAGGATCTCAGAAAGTTTTCAATTCTTCGTGGGCTTTGCTACAAGGTATCATTATTTTCTGTAGAGGCATTGGAGATCTTACTTGAGACTGTTATTTGGTTTGTATCCAGTAATATGAAGTTGTCTTTTGATAGGTTGGACTTGAGCTTCTCCCCAGAGATTATGATATGGATTCCGCAATCCCTTTCAAGAAGTCAGACATTATAAGCATGGTTCCGGTATACAAGGTATAATACATACATTGTTGTATTATACTAGTTATTGGAGGGAAATCCATGGACTATATACTAGTTTGTATTTGTGTGCATAGAGAACTATGCTGTTTTAAAAAGTATATAACTGAATTTGATGATTTTATATACAAATCATTCAGTAAAAATCAATACAACTAGTCAATTTCTTGTTTTTTCTTGATAGAGTGGTGCAAAGGACATTGTTTTATGCATTCTGCAAATACAACTAGAAGAACCAGAACTACGCTGTAGTGAATTGTCCTGAATCATACTGAACCGCCTGAATTGTAGTGAATGAGAGTGATTCACAAATCGGATCGCCACATTCCCATAGTTTCTACTTCAACTGCAAAATTAAAATCGGATTGGAAGAAACTCTTGCTGAATCATACAATCAAGTCGTGAATCGCAGTCTCCTGATGACCATGGATACACACATAATGCACTTCAGAAATCAGTGGTTGAATGTTTATTAGGATCTTCCAGTTTGGTCGACAAAATTTAATATTTTCTACAGCATGGTCCACGAATACACACATAATGCACTTCATAAGTTAGGTGCGGTTCTGCTTTCTTTTTAAACATTCTTTTTCAAAAAGAAGGTAATTTCAAGCTCAAATATAATGAAAATGAAAAGTAAATTTTTAATTTTTTTTGCACCGTTTAAAATATCTCAATTAGATCTATCAAACAAGATCCATATTGGTAAGAAAATTATTTACGTAAACACATAATTTTTAAGCTTGAAATTACATTCCTTTTCTAAAAGTTCTTTTTTTAGAAAACTGGAACGGGCCCTTAGTGGTTGGACGTTTATTAGGATCTTTCAGTTAGGTTGACAAAATTTGAATATGTTCTACAGCACGTTGCGTGCTCGTCTGCGGATGGGCGTACACTGTTGGAATCATCCAAAACTTCTCTGGACAAAGGCAAACTGGAGGATGCTGTTAATTACGGCACTAAGGTATAAAAATCTCATTCTTTTGGTGTTACATGACAGTTCTCTTGTAAATTCATCAATTATGTGGACCAACCAACGGTCTATGTTAAATGTTGAAGGCACTCTCAAAGCTTGTGTCAGTCTGTGGCCCTTATCATCGAATGACAGCAGGGGCATATAGTCTTTTGGCCGTAGTGCTCTACCATACTGGGGATTTTAATCAGGTATGCATATAACTCGTATATTTGTTTGCATACATCACAGTACTAGTGATATGCTGCTATTATTTTGATTTCCTGTATAAAAACTGAAGTGCGTTGAGTTCTAGTTTCTGTATGCTAATCATATCAAATAGTATCAACAGGTAGTGGAACCAGAACAAGCTATAGAAAGCTATGAACTCATTTGATCGTCTTCTTACTTTTGAGCATGTTCATAAATGGTAATGGTTTCACATCCATCGACTTAGGAAAGGTGATACAAATTCACCATAACGATAGCAAAGGTGTTGGAGAAAAAAGCAAACAAGTATATAAAATTTTGTGTAACAGTTTAGTGGTACAGCCTCATCGGTTATCATAGTATGCCTGCGTAATTGGCTTTATCCATGGCAAAATGCAAAAGACAACGCATGCGAAAGTGTATAGTATGATATAAAGAATGGAACAAGGCCCGTTCAAGGACAAAACGTAAATTTTTTTGAACATCAATGAACCAGCATTTCTTTGAGTAAACCTCATTTTCTCTTTGTAGGTAGGAACTAACGAATATGTTGAATGGTATAGAAATGTCAGGTGCCAATTGACTTGTGATTGATAACGACTCCTTTAATTTGAGTAGGCTACCACCTATCAGCAAAAAGCTTTGGATATCAATGAGAGAGAACTTGGACTCGATCATCCAGATACAATGAAGAGTTATGGTGACCTAGCTGTCTTTTACTATCGGCTCCAGCACACAGAACTGGCCTTGAAGTATGTCATATGAACAGTCCACAAAATACGTACTTTTATCTTGCTTCTTTGGAATAGAACCTGAACTCGTGTTGTTGCCATTCTGATTTATTTGACACTATTCTCAAAATCTTGCAATTAGGTTTTGCTGGATAATAAAGGCCATGTCAAGGGTTCTCTTTTTCTGTGGTAGTTGAAATAGCATGATCAGTTTAACTTGTTAAATTCCATTGATTCATGGTCATAGGGGATAGGAAGTCATTTTACTCACTGCTCTCGGAAGATGCTATTCTGCATTTTGTCTTTCTTTTGCCCTTCGACGATAAGATTATTATGTCCCGGTCGTAGTGCTCTCTAGCTCTACCTAATCTTTTATGTTTCCGTGTATTTTTCACTAGAAACCCGTGGTCTCTTGGGCAGCATAGTGATACAGGGCTTCTAATCCCCGTGTTCAATGCTAATAGAGTTATAACTACATTTACCTATCTCTCTGATTTAGATATCTTTTTCTCTCCTCGGTGGACTGTTTCATTTTCTTATGTTACGAAGTAGATATCTCAGACTTACAACATTACGTTTAGTTGCCTGCCCAACATTCTAGAAATTTCAACTCCAGACCTTCATTAGCTGAGTAGAAAATCATGTGTTTCAGAATTGACCATGATACACATATGGACCAAATTTGTGGAAGAATCGTCCATCCTTAAGGATTCTATATAAATGTCAGAGAAACAAATTAACCTGCCTTTGAAAAAGGAGGAGTTACTTTACCTAATGGACTCAGATACACTAGTAGGGTGTAACTGGGCATTCTTAGGACTTGATGTTGTGCTGATTGAAATTTCTCATTTCCTCTGTTTGATGCAATATAGGCTTACCTAATGAGTTGTCTAGCATTCAGTGCACCATGTCATGACTTCAATCATTTGGATTATTTCATGGAAGTGCATGCAGTGTCTTGGGAACTTTCTGGTTGTTTTAGATTAGTTTCTGCTCTTATTATATTGAACAAGCAAAATAGTTTGTTGTTCTAATTGTTGCGTGTCTTGAGATCTAGAACACACCACCTGCATATACCATTGTCCATTGCTAGCACGTATGTTTTCAAATACAATCCTGAACTTTAATTAACTGACAAGATATTAATACCACCAATGTGCTAGTGTGTTAAATTTTTTGCATGGTTCTTCCATACCCTGTAGTTGTAAGTACACTGAGAAGATTTCTTATTACTGGTGTTCAGTGGTGTCAAGATGACACTCATCCAAATAACATTCAAATCTTATGTTTTTGTTTGCTGTGCTAGGTATGTAAATCGTGCATTGTATCTTTTGCATCTTACATGCGGACCTTCTCATCCAAATACTGCTGCCACATATATTAATGTAGCAATGATGGAAGAAGGTTTGGGAAATGTTCATGTTGCCCTTAGATACCTCCATGAGGCTCTGAAGTGTAACAAAAGGCTACTCGGAGCTGATCATATCCAAGTACTGACTCTCTCTCTCTCTCGCCCCCCCACCCCCACCATGAGGTTCTGTATATATAAGTATGCAATTACTTACATCTCCGGAAGATTCTGCATAGTAAATGTTGGGCTATTATGAGTTTCTGTAAACTTGCCTTGCATTGCTTATGCATACTATATGAAAATCAGCTATGGCTTCTAATGGCCAAAAAAAAAAGATTTGGCTTCTAAATTTTGGAATTTTAACTTTGTTTGCTGAGAGATGTTCATCACCTTTATTTAAACTTTTTAGTGCGAGTTTCTAGTTTACCTTTAACTGATAAAAAGTCATAAATCATTATTGAACTCAATGCTTATGAGTTTATATGCTTTGTTATTTGACGAGGAGGCATTCATCATGACCATACTTAAGATGACCTAATTAAGTTTATTATTCTCTCCTAAGTTAGATTAACAAAGAGTATTTTCAACAAAGAGTATTTTCTCCAACATACAGATGCTTTTGAGGTATTGGACAACAAAGGTGGACAACCAAGATTATGAGTAAAACCTGGCAGTAGGTTTGAATAGTCTGAAGGGACTATGGAACTGTAATCAATTTGGGTAAGGGATGATTAGGCTAGATGCCAATCCAAATTTGAGTTCAGATGGCTCGCTGATTTAGATCACATTGTCCTGTCTAATGTAACAGAGGCCTTAATTTTGAATTGAGAAGACATCACCAAAAACCATAACTGGCAGATGGCTATGCTTCTTCGATGATGACCATTTGTCTTGTGGATGTCTAAGGTGTTAGTATTAAGATGTATGCTTTCGCCAAGTTAAATCATTAATCCCTGTATCTGGCTTATTCAGACTGCTGCCAGCTATCATGCTATTGCCATTGCTCTATCGTTAATGGAGGCCTACTCCTTGAGTGTTCAGCATGAGCAAACCACACTACAGATTCTGCAGGCAAAACTCGGATCAGATGATCTACGCACACAGGTAGCAGAAAGCTTCACATTTGGAAAATAGGTTTCATCCATTATATGTGATTATTCTTTCCTCAGATTGATCTGTGATTTCTATAGGATGCGGCTGCATGGCTCGAATACTTTGAGTCGAAGGCTCTGGAGCAGCAAGAGGCTGCACGAAATGGTACTCCAAAGCCAGATGCTTCTATCTCCAGCAAAGGTCATTTGAGGTAATGGTTCTTCTTCTCCTTCTCTGCTATGATTTCAAATCTTGCTATATGATGGATTCCAAGTGAAGTGCAATGTGTTGATTACCATGTCAATATTTTCTATAGTTTATGGTCAATAGATTGGTTTTCGTTTGCTTGTCTGGATTAAAGTGTCGGTTTTGGACTATAAACGAAGGGGCCACATAATCTGTAACTTTTGCACTAAGGATTAAGCATCTATCTGACATGAATCCATGAATCCCCAAAACATGGGATATTTAACATCATGAAGGATGTGGTATTATTAAGATTGTATCCCTTCTCTATTAGTCTATTCAAACGGACATGCTTGCTAGATATTGCACGTCTCCAGTTCTGGAATTATGTGATACTTCTTGCTAAATGTTCATGCACTGAAAGTTGTTTCGAAAAGAACCTCCACCATAAACTATCCTTCCCAGTGGCCTCATGTGGATGATCAGATATCACACCAGCATTTATGCAGTGGACAGTTTGATATATTTCCATCTGTCACTTAGTAAATTACATGAGTTTTTTTTTCTTGCATCAGTGTGTCGGACCTATTGGATTATATAGCTCCAGATGCAGATGTGAAAGCAAGAGAAGCGCAAAAGAAGCAAGCTCGTGCAAAGGTTATTGTCCCAATTGTTTTGCTGTTTTCTGCATTAATACTTTCGCCCACCACTTCTCCTTGCTGATTAAAATTATTGACTTCAATTCTACAGCTTAAAGGCAAACCAGGTCAAATCTGGGAAACAATCACAGATGGATATCAGAAGGAAGAAATATTATCACCTAATAATCTTGTTTCAGAAAACTCTAGTGATAAAGAGAACAAATCTGGAACTGAGAACAAATCTGAACCTCCGTTCGCAGAATCTAAAGATGTGAAACTTGATTTAATCCTAGCGGATCGGATGGCAAAGAACCAAAATGATGACATTGTCCAAGATGAAGTGTCTGATGAAGGATGGCAAGAAGCTTTTCCAAAAGGTCGCTCAACTACAAATCGCAAGTCTTCTAGTTCAATGAGACCCAGCTTGGCGAAATTGAGTACCAACTTCATGAATGTTTCCCAGTCCACAAAATACCACGGGAAACCGAATAATTTAACTTCTCCAAAGATGCTGTCAAATGACTCCACTTCTCCTGTTCAGAAGAAGTTTGTTAAAAGTGCAAGCTTCAGTCCAAAGTTAATCGCACCAGCTACTGGGACTGAAAAATCTGTTAACCCGAAGTCAGCCCCATCTAGTCCAGCTTCAACTGATCAAGCTGTGAAGTCTGCTCCATTAGTAAGTTCTATCAGTGTTCAGGCGGCTGGAAAACTTTTCTCCTACAAAGAAGTTGCTTTGGCTCCTCCTGGTACTATTGTGAAGGCAGTTGCGGAGCATTTGCCTAAGGAAAATTCCAATGCAGGACCCATTTCTCAAGGGAGCAAAGAGATGGTTGTGCCAGAAGCAATTCAGGATGCGGAAAAAGGCAAAGTTGAGAAACCCATTGAAGAGAAACTTCCTCTGGATTCTGATGAGGAAAAGAAATGTCCTGTCAGTGCAGAGGAAGAAACAAAAGTTGAGGGTGCTGTGTCGACAGAAGCCTCAGAAGAGTTGAAGTGTCCAGCCATTGAAGACAGAGTTGAAGAGGTAAAGGACGTGGTTGTAAAAGGCAAAGAAGTAGAATCTGAAGTGTTGGTTGCTGTTTTGGGAGTTGAGGATTCTAGTTCTTCCCGTAATTCAAACATTAGTTGTTCCAAACGCGAAGAGTTGGTAACAACAGTTGAAGTTTTAACTGACAGCGAAACTTCTTTACCAGAAAAAGATGGCTCCGTTAGAAAACATAACATATCCGAAAAAGATGAAACTTTGCACAATCAACTGATAGAAAATGGAAATGTTATTCCCTTGGTAACTGAAGCAGAAAACCAAGGGTGCACAAGTTCCAGTCCCTTGGCATCTGAAGCGGAAAAGCAACACGAGGCAGAAACAGGAAAAGATGCAAGCAAAAAATTATCTGCGGCTGCACCTCCCTACAACCCATCCACAATTCCAGTGTTTGGATCAGTTCCAATGGTGGGCTTCAGTGATCATGTGGGGATATTGCCCCCACCTGTGAATATTCCTCCAATGGTTGCAGTAAATCCTGTTCGTAGATCACCCCATCATTCAGCTACAGCTAGGGTTCCGTTCGGTCCTCGGCTCTCTGGCGGATATAATAGATCGGGAAATCGGGTCTCACGTAGCAAGCACAATGGGGAGGGGACCCCTTTCAGCCCTCCAAGAATAATGAACCCACATGCTGCTGAATTTGTACCTGGCCACCCATGGGTTCCTAATGGCCTCTACCCAGTCTCTCCGAATGGTTACTTAGCTTCCTCAAATGGTATTCCGGTGTCCCCAAACGGGTATCCCTTATCCCCAAACGCTACTCCAGGGTCACCAAATGGGTTTCAACCATCCTCGAATGGTGTTCCAATGACACAAAATGGGTTTCCAGTCTCTCCAGTCAGTCCAGTAGAATCTCCGACGGTTTTAACTGTTGAAATTAGGGATGAAAACGAAACCCAAGTTGTAGCAGAGGATAATACCGAAAAATCTCCAGTTGATGTTGGAAATTCAAACGAGTCAATTGAAGAGAAAGCCTCTGAAGTTCAATGTCCAGACAATGAAGAATGTAGGCCCGAAACTGAAGAAAACCCTGGAGACCCGGATGTGGCGGTTGGAGATGTGGTTGTGGAAAATGGAAGTAGTGACAAATTAGAAGTCGAGAAAAAGCCAAACAAGTGCTGGGGAGATTACAGTGACAGTGAAGCTGAGGTTGTTGAGGTTACAAGCTGAACTAAGATTTTGACGCTCTAAACATTTTTGATTGAAATAGAGATAGCCCAGTGGCATTTAACTCCTAGAGAGGTGAAAGCAACAATCGGAATTCTGTGCAACAGTTAGTGAGTTGGATTAACTCCTCTTCTTTCAAAGCCTATTGTGACAACAGTGGTTAATCCTTGTGATCATTCAAGGTGAGCAGTTGATGCAGTTTGCGGACATGATTTATGTTTGTAACAGAAAGGAATGTGAGATCATAACTGAGAATCTTTTGGAACGGGTGGCTGAAGTGGTGGTGCATGGAAGATATCTACAAGCATCTCTGCTTGAGTTTTGTTGGTTGTCAAGCGCAACGAGAACCCCGAGGTATTTGTACTATTCAAGCAGTACTTTTGAGCGACGATTCTGCGTGAAAACGAGAATTTCTTTTCCTTGGTAGTTTGTCTCTTCTATAATTGAAGCAAAATGTTGGTGTAATAAAGTTGATTGTACAATTTCCGTACATTTCGAATAATCTAATAAGCATACTGGTTGAACAGAACAGATGAAAACCTCATGTGGCCAATTAGATAAATTTGTATTCTTTTCTGCATGGGTTTTGACTGTTATTAACTAAACCCAAAAAACACTTGAGGTACTTGCGTGCCCCCTGTCAAATGGATATTCCAAAGTTGCAGGAGTTGATTGATGCTGGCTTTATGAGGTCTGGTGCCTTATGGTGCCATTTCCCAAGTGACAGGAGAACTAACTGCGCCACCAGTAGTGCCACATTGCGCCGTGTGTTACTTTTGAAGTAATGCATTTTTGATGATGATAATGCACTAAATTTTGAAGTTCTTTTTGCCAGGAAAATTGTTTTTTGTTTGCTTGAAGAAAAATGTTGATGCAGCGTGTTAGATTTTTCAATATATATTTTTTTATTGGGGAACTTTGCATTCATTTTGTCTCTTTGTTTTGGCTTTTAGATTCATTTACTGTCCTACGAATCGTGCTGAACTGGATGTGTAGGGTTTGAATTCCTTTGAATGTGTCCTCTGTAAAAAAAAATATTACTTTTCCGATTTTTGTCGTCGAGACGAATCAATAACCGACAAAATTTTTTGGTGCAAAACTAACGAATGCAAAAAAATTCAATTAAGGACAATTTTCAGATTTAAGTTAAGTTCATAAGAACGCATCCTAACTTCAAAAAGAAGGGAAAGATTCAAAAAATTAATTGGTGGGAAAGTAAATAATGAAAATTGTTTCTAATTAAGGGGAAAAAACTATCTTCTTAACAAACAAGGTTCTAAAGTTAACAATAACAATCAAACGCCATCAAATTGCGTTTGAGTTGTCCCCATAAATTTCCTTCGGGATTTCAGGCAGTTGGAAAAAAAAATTTATTGGTTAGGGGGCGGGATTCTCATCCATTGGAAAAAAGTTTAATTTTTTTTACCTTTAAATTGGGTTTAAAATTTTTTTTTATTCAATTGTTTGTATGGTTTTTATCCCCTTGGGAAAAAGTTTTATTATAAAAAAGGGTTTAACTTTGGTCAAAAAATAAGGGGCATTTTTGAAAATATTTTTCCAAAGGTTAAAAATTTCCAATTTATCTTTTTATTTTTTAGATATATTTTTGCATACAAAGGGAAAATTATTTTTTCCCTTTTTAGAAATGTTTCGGGGTTTTTACCAAATTTTTAAACATAATTTTCAACATTTTTTAATGAAAATAATAATTTAAATTATTTAAAAATTTATGTATTTTTTAAAATATTACCGGAAAGTATTATAGTCCAATATTTCCCTTTATTGAAAAGATAAAAAGCCTTTTTTTTCTAAATCAAACACCACTGTCTTTTTAATTTTTAAATATAATTGGAGCAAGGGAATCTTTTCCCCCTATTTTAAAAATGAATTAAAATAAAAAAAAATATTACCCCAACTTATAAGATTTTCCCTCAAATTTTTTCCCCATTTTTGTAAATTCCAAAAAGATTTTTTTTTAAAAAAAAAAATATATTCCAGCACTGTGCATTGCAGTAGTGGAATTTTCAAAAATTAAAATATCATTTATTGTTGAGCGTTTTGCGTGGATTTCTCAAACTCTATTGGAAGAAGGTTAGTCTTTTTAAAATTTTCAATATTCAATTGAAGTTCGAGAAATTATTGAATGTTTTGAATTTCTTATTGAGTTTGAAATGAGAAATAGATGGTATTTGCGCCATATGAAAGAAATATAGCAGTTTATTGATTTGTGTAAACTAATGGGGTTGGTAATTATGGTCAAGAAAATAATTGACTCGTTCTTTAAAAAAAGAGAAGTATTGAACAAAGTGTTAAACACATATTGCAATGCATCTTTTTATTTTTTTAGCATATATTTCGTCACTACAAGGGCAAAATCCTGACTCTGTCCCTCTCTGTATAGTTATGCCTTCGAGTGGTTATATTATGCCATTTTGAGGGGATACATAATAATAGCATAACACTTTTTTAATGAGACACCATAATAATAAATATAAAAATATTATGTCATTTTTTTGAAAAGTATTATGCCGAAAGTAAATAATTAATTTGTTCTCTCTCCCTCTCACATACTCTCTCTTTTTCTATGGAAAGTAAGTAATTTGCTCTCTCTCTCTCTCTCTCTCTCTCTCTCTAGATCTCTCTCTCTCTCTCAAACACACTCTGTCTCTTTTATTTACTTTAATCAATATAAAAATATTACGTCATTTTTTTGAAAAGTATTATGCCGGAAGTAAATAATTAATTTGTTCTCTCTCCCTCTCACATACTCTCTCTTTTTCTATGGAAAGTAAGTAATTTGCTCTCTCTCTCTCTCTCCCTCTCTCTCTCTCAAACACACTCGATCTGTCTCTTTTATTTACTTTTAAATACTATTGCAAGCAAGGAATCACTTCTTTCCCTTCCTTTTTTTTTTATCCTATAATAAATATGAGGATTGAGACAGGAGTATGACGTAATATACAGAGCACCATATACTATATGTTCTCTTTTCCAATTCATCACAAGCTACACGACAACTAGTAAGGTACGTACCACATTTTTCCCAAGAGGAACATTTTTAAAATTTATAGAGTAATATTTCTTAATTAATGGTTAAGAATTGGAGTAATGTTAATGTTTTGGACAATATTTACTTTTGCATTTAATTCGTTGCTTCAAAATTTCAATTTACTTGTTTGTGGGATTCGTCCACATCGTCCGCTCACTTGGGATATCCACGGCCTAGACTTGTGTATTAACAATGTATAGGTTTCTGAGTTGAATTCAACAAATTCAACTCAGAAAAATTAAAGAATACTATTTATTAAATTATTTCAATTTCCATTCTGCATCATACCCTTTACAAAGGGCTCAAGAAACTAGTTAGTTGACGGTGAAGTATTTTTTTCAGCCCAAAGTGTAATGTCTATGTTTAGTACTTGTTTGTTATATTATTGTTCGCTTTTCCGTTTGAGATGCTCCTAATTAACTGCATTATTGTTTGTTTTTTTTAAATTTATTTGACAGCCCCATTGAATTAATCCATTGTTAATTTGGTCGCATTGAAGTGTTATCAGGTTTTTTCATAATCCTAATTTCACTTTTTCTAGATTTTTTGCTCTCAGTCTCTCTTTACTTGTGGAGATTATTATATGAATTTCTAAGTTTACTTGAATTTGTAACAAGCGCACTACTACAACATGGTCTAAAGATCACGGTCCAAAAATTAAGATCTCTTTTTTTGTAAAAGCGTAATAACATATTATGGATTATAGTTTTAATCTCATTTATACGAAAAAACTGAGATCGAAAGATTTTTTATTCTTAGTAATTTAAAAAGTGAGATTGTAACTTAAAGATAGATCTCGTTTTCAAAAAACTGAGATTGTATATGAAAGAATATATCTCGTTTTAGAAAAATCGAGATTTTAATCTCAGTCATCTAAGAACTGAGATCGTAAGTTAGAGAATACATCACGTTTTTTAATTTGGACTGAGATGAAAACTCTTATATAAAAAAGTTGAAAACCACATACCCCTCTTTTTTTTGATAGGTGAAATTTTTTTATTAAAAACTCGATAATTAATGGGTACTTTGAGAAGGAAAGAAAACTGCTTACCCCTTAATCGACTCCCCGCGCGATACCGATTAATAAATGTCACAATTGACTTCTAAAACTTCATCCTCCATTCTCGTTCGTCTCTTTCACTCTCAACCATTCTACAAAAAATATTCACTGCCAAATAGGGCGCATTCGGTGATGAAAATGTATTTCGTTGCCAAATAGGTACCTTTGGTGAGAAAATTTGAGAAGGTTGCGTTTCGTCGCCAAATGTATTTTGTCACCACTATTTAATTAACTTTTTTTGTTTCCTGTATATATGTTGTTATGATGAGGAAGACAAAAGGTTAGGGTGAGATGGATCCGATTCCAGCATGGGTGCGGAGACTTTGGGACGAGTGGGATCTTCGAGTACTGGTTTTACTCAGTTTTACCCTACAAATAATTCTTTCCCTATTTGGCAACCGAAGAAAATATATATCATCGGTGTGGATTAGTGTCCTTGTTTGGTCGGCCTATTTAATGGCAGACTGGGTAGCAACGGTTGCTCTAGGCAAACTCTCAGATGCCCAAGGGGATCCCGAAAAAAGCAATGGATTTTGGACCATATGGGCGCCATTACTTTTGCTACACCTTGGTGGGCCTGACACCATAACTGCCTATTCATTGGAAGATACTCAGTTGTGGATGAGGCACCTTTTAGGATTAATGGTTCAACTTTCTGTGGCGGTTTACGTCATTCTAATGTCGTGGAAAAATTCATGGTTCTCGTTCATGTCGCTTCCTGCGTTAGTAGCGGGAGTTATCAAGTACGGGGAGAGAACGTGGGTTCTCAAGTGGGTGAGTGACGATAAATACTTACACAGAATATCCATCGCTCCTCTTATGTATAGACATTCAACCGAGGGTCATGAATATGTTCGAGTTTTAGTTCTGGCTTATAAACATCTGAATCAGTTTATGAATTATTTGGTGGGGAGCGGCGGTTTGTACATACTGGGGGCCCCGCCCAACCCCTGGGTTGTTGCGGAAACTAATACGAAGTGGGACGCGCTGGAGGTTGAAATGGGACTCGTGTACGATTTGCTATATACAAAGGCCGCCGTAATATACAGTAAGGGAGGTTTTATTATGCGCTGTATCAGCTTCGGATGTACGTTGACTGTGTTACTGGGATTAACCGTTCAGATTGTACATTTAAAGAGCAGGGGAGAAGATGATGAAGGGAATTGGCATGAGATTGATATTGCAATTACAGGGGTATTAATACTAGGAGCTCTAGCTTTGGAGATTTATGCAGCCGTTGTAATATTTTCCTCCAATTGGATGATGCTTTGGCTGATTAAACAGGGTAGAGGGGAATGGGTGATATGGTTGAGTGATAGATTTCCATGGTTTTTCAACAAGAAGAAAAAATGGTCTCGAATGATGGGGCGATTTGATCTACTTGGTTATTTACTCAAAATTCGCGACCGCGAGGTTCGAAGTCCGAGTAGTAAAATAGCCTGGAAGGTGTTAGGGCGTAATTATGAGGATAAGTGGAATAGGTATCGACACAAGACTGCATATTCTGTACATCCTCTAATATACAACGCGATTTCAGAGCTTTGTGATCCTTATATTGATTCAAGAATATCCGACAGCTTGACCCATGAATTGGATGAAGATTGGGTGATACTAAAAGACCATAACGACACGGGGGAAACTTTTTTCGAGCTAACTCTGTGCGTGCACATGGCAACAGAAATATGCTACCGTTTAGAAATGGAATGGGATGCAGGTGGTGAAGATGATCCCTCCGGATCCGATTCCTCGTTGTGGAAGCAAAACAGGGAAGTGTCGAAAGCTCTGTCGGATTACATGATGTATCTACTTGTGATGCACCCTTCACTGTTGCCCAATGTTGGATCACTTCATGTTTTGGAGCTTTACTTCGATGAACCGAGACGTCTTACAAGGGATGGTCGTGACGTAAACGCGGCCTGCCGTAATTTGCTGAGCACGGAAGGATATGAGTGGAGTTGGAGTAGGATTGTCGAACGTTTGAAGGGAAAGGAGAAGCCCAAGAGATGGGAAATAATCAAACTATTGTGGTTGTGGATGCTGCGCATTGCAACTCGCGGCGAAAAAGGTTATGGTCAAAGAAATAGCCACTTTCAGCAATTAAGACAAGGAGGCGAGCTTCTCACTTTGATTTGGTTCATTAATCCCCCATATACGACTAGGCCTCCCAAGGGACCGCGATATAATATTTTTTTCTCATAGGAATCAGATCATAGGATGCTTGAAAATTACTAGATTTCCTTGTCCGGCTGTAAAGTTGTGAACGACTTGTAACGTCAATGTCACGTTTTTTTTTTTTTTGGATTTCTTTTAGCATACATTGGATATGTAATTAATTCTTTGTTTCAAATTTATTTTTAACTAATTAGACTTTTAGCTAACTACACCTTAACTAAGTGAAATAAAATCTAAATTTAGTTATGTGGACACCTTAACATATAAAATGTCATCTTCCTCGTAGTGGATGCTCTAACATACGGAGCACCATTTATCTCTTCAAGCATCACTAGCTACACGAGAAGTAAGATCCCCTGTTTTTCCAAGAGAAATAACTTTTAATTATACCCGAATTTATATTTAATTGTTCTTGTTTTGGCCATATACTTTTGTATTTCCTGGCTTGATTCCAAAAAGTGGGGCTCTAGAGGCGAAGCCAATTTTAGTTTGATTGATCATGACGAGCAACAGTGGGTGGAGCTATGATTAAAAATCTCAAGGGACCGAGTTAATATCCATCAAAATAAAAGAAAAGTAGTTTAACAATCTGTCAAAGTGGCTCCGTTGCTTTTGCTACACCTTGGGTAGTCTTAAAGATAAAGTACGGGGGAGAACTTCGGTTGTCAAGTCGGTGAGCAACGATAAATACATGCATAGAATACCCTTCGGTAGTCTTAAAGATAAATATCCAACCGAGGGTCATAACTCTCTGCGGGTTTTAGTTGTGGCTCATGAACATCTGAAGAACTTTATGGAGTATTTGGAGAGTGAGGGCTCACGTGGGGGGTACCACTGGGGTAATATGGAAACTAATATTTGGAGAGTGAGGGCTCAAATGGGCCTCATGTATGACTTGTAATATACAAAGGCCGCTGTAATATACAATAAGAGAGATTTTGCCATGCGATGTATCAGCTTTGGATGTACGGTGAGTGTGTTAGTAGGATCAACCATTCAGATTGTATTTTTAAGGACCAGGGAAAGATGAGGAAGAGAGTTGGCAAGAGATTGAAATTGCAATTACAGGGGTATTAAAAGTAGGAGCTCTAGCTTTGGAGATTTATGCAGCCTTTGTAATATTATCCTCTAACTGGGGAATGCTTTGGCTAATTTCACAAGGTAAGAAGGAATGGGTGACGTGGTTGAGTCAAAGAATTCCATGCCTTTTCAACAAGAAGAAAAATTGGTCTTATATGATTGGGCAATTTGATTTACTTGGTTATTGTCTGAAAGTTGGAGAGCTAGCTCATGTTCAAAGTCGAAGTAGCTAGAACCATAATCAATTGGGTTTTAGGGCATAATTATGAGAAAATGTGGAATAGATATCGACACAAGACTGCATGTTCTGTGCATCCTTTGGTATACAACGCGATTTAAGAGCTTTTTCATGACTCGTCTCCGTTTCTGGTTTTTTCAAGAAAGTCCCGTGACTTGGCTGATGTTTGGGTGAGAGCAAACAGTAACGAGTGGAATTCTTTTCTCGGGCGAATTTGGAACATGCACTTGGCAACAGAAATATACTACTGTTTAGATGATCCCTCTGGATCCGACTCTTCGTTGTGGAAGCAAAATAGAGAAGTGTCAAAAGCTTTGTCAGATTACATGATGTATCTAGTTATAATGCACCATTCACTGTTGCCATTGTTGGTTACTTAGTGGTTTGGAGACAGACCTTTGTGATCTGAAACGTGTTATAGGGGATGCATGTGATGTAAACGCGGCTTGCCATTGTTTGCTGAGCCGAGGCAGCTATCAATGGAAGACGAAGAGTGATTTACCACCAAATTAACTAATTTGTCTAGTTGTACTAGTAATTTTAGTTCCATATATATATATATATATATATATATATATATATATATATATATAGAGTCTTTTTCAAATGAAGAGGTCCTTATTTTAGTTAAAATAAGGACCTCTCCATTTCTCTCATTTTCTGTTCGAATTTCGATCATCCGAGCCGCTCAATATGTTCAGAACGTGATTTTCAAGGTACCCGTGAGAAATCGGCAAAAAAAAAAACCGGGAAGGACTTCATCTAAGCAGTTTTTGTTTGAACGGTTTGATAAAAAACAAACAAAAGCTGCTCGGATGAAGCCTTTCCCGGTCTTTTTTTTTTTGCTGATTTCTCGAGGGTACCCTTAAAATCACATTCTGAACACATTGAGCGACTCGGATCATCGAAATTCTATCGGGAAAGGGAGATCCTTATTTTATTAAGTTAAGGTGGTCCTTAGGAGAAGGGGACTCTCTCTCTCTTTCTCTCTCTCTCTCTCTCTCTCTCTCTCTCTCTCTCTATATATATATATATATAGCAAAGAAGAAAATGGGTGACAAAAGCACTTCCACTGACACCTTTCTGCCACTGTCACCACCTTCCGTTGCCGACCAAGCCGCAGGAGAAGCGGACGCGACAGAGGCGCCAGAGTCGGCGGTGGAGGGAGGCGACGAGCAGGAGCAACGCGAGGCAAGCGGCAGGAGTAGAGGGAAGCGGTGGCGAAGAGGCAGACAAGGAGGAGTAGGGGAGAGAGGAGGAGGATGAGGGGAGAGAGAAGAGTTACGACAATGAATTCGATGCCCTCCAAATCGAAAACGAGGGAGTGAAGAAGAAGATGCGTGGAATTTGGGACAATTTTGGGAGAAATTTTCAGAAATCCTTATTGGTGCTTTTTTCAGAATCAGGTGGAGTGCGTTGGAAGATGACGTTCTAATTTGAACCGGCCCGTAAATCAAAAAAAAAAACACTTTCAATTGTACCTTCAACGTCACGTCAGCCCAAGTCCTTTTACAAGGAGTTAGGAGCTTGAAGGGCCCATCTTTTGTCTTTCAAAGTTAAAACCATTTTGCAAGCAAATAATATATTCTATATGTGAGTTAGTTAAAGGAGTACGTTGGGCCCGTCTTTTGTCTTCAAACCATATTGCAAGTAAATAATATATTCCATTCTAACAGAGTTGGTTCGAAGTAAGTAATTTATTCTCTCTCATTAATTTTCTTTAACATTATTCCAAGCAAGGAATATTCATTTTCTCCCTTTTTTTTTTATTCTTCGGTTATTTTTTTTACCCTATAAATACGAGGAGAGAGACATTAGTGGGATTTATAACATACAGAGCACCATATATCTCTTCTCATTTCCAAGTCATCACAAGCCATATATCTCTTCTCGTTTTCAAGTCATCAAAAGCTACACAAGTAAGCTCGCACATTCTTCCAAGAGAAATACTTCTTATTACTAATCAAATAATATAATTTGTTATCATGAATTTTGTTTTGGACATTTACTTTTTTTTTTTTTTTGCTTTGGACATTTACTTTTGTAGTTCCTTGCTTCCAAATTTCTATTTACTTATTGTGGGGGATTCGTCCGCCCGCTTGGGATATCAGAGACTTATATAGATTAAGTGACTCATGTGTTTAATGTGCGGAATCTAACATATGTGTTTTTAACTGTATCAGTGGAGCTATAAATGAGCTAAGTTGAGTTTGTCGAGCTCAAGCTTGCCTCGTTTACTAAACTAGCTCGACTCGAGCCTTAACGAGTCGAGTTTAGCCTTTTGCTAAACGAGCCTCTTTAATAGAGTTGAGCCACCTTAACGAGCCGAATTTTTGTCAAAAGAGCTGCTCGGCTCATTTACTAAATGAGCCGAAAACTTGAGCTCAAGCTGGGCACGTTTAATAAATGAGCCGAGCCGAACCTTAACAAGTCAAGCCGAGCTCACGAGCTGCTCGGTTCGGTTACATTCCTAACCATATGTGATATGTTATTTTTTCTCTCATCTTTTGTCTCTGAGTAGGTAACTTGAGATTCTAGGAAGTGTGTGGAAAAATGGTTTTTTTTTTTTTTGACAAGGTGTGGAGAAATGGTAGACTTAGTGGGAAATAAATAGAGATGCAGGGTGAGAGAAAAATAATATTAGTATTATTATTACTTTTTGGTTAAACATTTGTGTTATCACTGCCAAACAAATTACTATATTGTTTAGGAGTATGAAATTTTGTAGCCCTCCTTTTCTGGTGGTTCTAATCTATATATAGTTCAATCATAACTGGAAATTCGTTCCATTTTGCTTTGAGTTTGAGACAACGTGCAAAAATTTTGAAATTATGTTGTGTGTTATCAGTCATAATGGGAATAAAATATTCAACACATGTTGTTCGTTAATTACCTGTTATCCTACGAATTAATATCCAAAGATGTTTTTCACTTAATTTTAGTATTATCAAGATTAGTATTCCAGCTTAACTCCTATTTTAATTTTGGTAGTTGTTTGTTATATTTTTTTTCGCCTTTTTGTTCGAGATGCCTAATTGACTGCATTATTGTTCATTTTTTTAAAATTTGTTTGACAGCCCCATTGGAATAATCCACTGTTAATTTGGTCGCAGCAAATTGTTATCAGGTATTTACATAATCCTTTCACTTTCTATACACATTTTACTCCCAGTTTCTCTTTACTTATGGCGATTATTGTTTGAATTAAGTTTACTTAGGATTTGTAACAAGCTATAGGAAATACGATGTGGTTATTTTTTCCAAAATGAGATTATGGTTTTTATTTAATGTTTTCAAAAGTGGAACTAGGGGTTCGATTTCATTGATTGCTTTCTCTACAAAATGTATAGTCATTTTCACACGCCACGTATCTCAATAAGCAAAATTCAATCATAACTGGAATTAGAGTAATTGTTCCATTTTGCTTCAAGTTAGAGACAATGTTACGTTCTACGTTATCGATTATAAAGGGAATAAAAAAATTCAACATATGTTGTTCGTTAATTACCTGTTATCATACGGATTAATATTCAACGATGTTTTTCGCTTTGAATATTTCTTTTAATAAGAAATAAATCAACTATTTTGCTCCCAGTTGCTAATTTGCACATCGCTTATTCCTCGTCAAAATTTTTTTTTTATTTTGATTGACCTCGCAAGGCACAAACTTATTATCAATTAGTGTTTGAGCTTAATTAACTTTTGTTTTAGATTTAGTAATTGTCTTATAATTTTTGTTCACTTTTTTGTTCGAGATGCTCCTAATTAACTACATTATTGTTTGTTAATTTTTTTCTTAAATTTATTTGATAGTCTCTCTTTACTTGTGGTAATTCTAAATATATAAGTTTACTTGAATCTGTAACAAGCTATAGGAACTACTTCCCTTGGGCCTATACAGTTCCTCTCTCTCAGTGGTCTGTATATGGTCCTCTCTCGATGTATCATTTGTCGAGGCTTAATAAAATCTTTTTGCCTATAAAAAAAAGCTATAGGAAATACGATATGGTTGTTTTTTTAAATGATTTTATTGCTATATTTAATGTTTTCAAAAGTGAAGTAGGGTTTGATTTCATTGATTGCTTTCTCTGCAAAACATATAGTCATTTTTACATGCGACGTGTCTCAATAACTAGAAAACATAATTAAGATCCCAGGTTTAATTTCCTTGCAATTCTTGAGATCAACTCATCTCTCACGTGTGATGGATTACTTCGAAGTGCAAGCAAACTTATCTGTCACGTGGTGCATTGCTAAAATAAAATTGTAAAAGAACTAGAAAACATACGTTAGTGGCCAAATGACTCAAATTTGGTTCAATTTTATTTATGTTTAAAAAATGTGGCACACACTTTACCACGAGTAATTTATTTTTGATCCAATATAATAAAGTAATTTTTCAAATCTTGGATGAATTGCGCATTAGACCACATTAAGCTAAATAAAAGCACGTAAAAGTAGGATATTGGTTAACTTTTTAGAGATTTAGAGTATTATTTGAGGTGAAACAAAAAGAATTTATTTTACTAACTAGTTTAGAGTGAAATCTTGTAAAGATTTGAAAATTATCAAATAAATTTTATTTGTCAGATTTCTCTCATCTAATTAACTTTTTGTTTCCCGTATGTTGATCATATGACGAGGAAAGACAAACGGTTAGGGTGAGATGGATCCGATTCCAACATGGGTGCGGACACTCTGGGACACGTGGGATCTTCGAGTACTGGTTCTCCTTAGTTTCACCCTACAACTAATTCTTTCCCTATTCGGCAGCCGAAGAAAATATATATCATCGGTGTGGATTAGTGTGCTTGTTTGGTCGGCCTATTTAATGGCAGATTGGGTAGCAACGGTTGCTCTTGGCAAACTGTCCGATGTCCAAGGCGATCACGAAAAAAGCAACCTTTTGTGGGCCTTATGGGCACCGTTGCTCTTATTACACCTTGGTGGGCCTGACACCATAACTGCTTATTCATTGGAAGATAATCAGTTGTGGATGAGGCACCTTCTGGGATTAGCGGTTCAGCTTTTCGTTGCGATTTACATCATTTTGATGTCGTGGAAAACTTCATGGTTCTCGTTCATGTCGCTTCTAGCGTTAGTAGCGGGAGTTATCAAGTACTGGGAGAGAACCTCAGTTCTCAAGTGGGTGAGCAACGATAAATACTTGAATAGAATATCCCTCAAACCTATTGTGGCTGCAGCCTTTACTAATGTGCGGCTTTTACTTAGGGCTCGTGAGCATCTGTCAATGTTTATTTCTTATTTGGGGGAGGGGGGGGGGGGGGGCGGGCGGGGGGCGTGGGAGGCGTATAGGACGGTGGGAATGATGTTGGGGTACTCCTGGGAAATTACGGAAACAAATATTAAGTGGGAAGCACTGGAGGTTCAAATGGGCCTCATGTATGAATTGTTATATACAAAGGCCGCTGTAATATACAGTAAGAGAGGTTTTATTATGCGTTGTATCAGCTTTGGATGTACGGTGAGTGTGTTAGTAGGATTAACCATTCAGATTGTACTTTTAAAGGCCAGGGAAGAAGATGATGAAGAGAATTGGCATGAGATTGATATTGCAATTACAGGGGTATTAATACTAGGAGCTGTAGCTTTGGAGATTTATGCAGCCGTCGTACTATTTTCCTCTGATTGGATGATGCTTTGGCTAATTGAACATGATAAGGAGGAATGGGTGATGTGGTTGAGTGAAAGATTTCCATGGCTTTTCAACAAGAAGAAAAAGTACTGGTCTCAAATGATGGGGCAATTCGATCTAGTTGGTTATTTTCTCAAAGTCAGAGAAACTGGTGTTCAAAGTCCAAGTAGAAAAATAATCAGGTCGGTGTTAGGGCGTAATTACGAGGATAAATGGAATAGATATCGACATAAGACAGAATGTTCTGTATATCCTCTGGTACACAAAGCGATTTTAGAGCTTTGTAAACCTAATATTTATTCAGCAATATTCGACGACTTAACCAGTGACATGGGTGAGGTTTGGGCGATATTAAAAAACCGTAATATCACGGGGAATGGTTTTTCCGACATAATTGAGACGGCGCACTTGGCAACAGAAATATGCTACCGTTTAGAATTGGAATGGGATGCAGGAGTTGAAGACGATCGCTCTGGATCCGACTCTTCGTCGTGGAAGCAAAACAGGGAAGTATCCAAAGCTCTGTCAGATTACATGATGTATCTACTTATACTACACCCTTCACTGCTGCCCAATGTTGTATCACTTGGATTTTTGGAGAAAGAGCTCCACAATCCGGGACTTCGAAAATGGGATGCACGCGACGTAAACGCGGTTTGCCATAATTTGCTGATGAATTTTGAAGGATATGCGTGGAGTTGGAGTAGGATTGCCACATATTTGAAGGGAAAGGAGAAGGCAAAGAGATGGGAAATAATCAAACAAATGTGGTTGATGATGCTATGCGATGCAACTCACCTTGAAAAAGGTTTCAGTCAGAAAAATAGTCACTTCCAGCAATTAAGACAGGGAGGCGAGCTTCTCACTTTAATATGGTTCATGAATCCCCCACTTCATAACTCTCGAGACATTCCTGAAGTGACCCATATGAGACAAGCATATATATCTCGGATTCTAGGATGAAAGGGCGACCGCGGTATAATATTAGAGAGAGATTTCCTTTTCAAAATTTCAGTACTCAACAAGCTCTTTTTTCTTTTTTCGCATGTAAAGTTGTGAACGTCTTGTAATGTCAATGTAAAGTTTCTCGTCTTCCATGGCTGTTCAATGAAAAGAAAAACTGGTCGCAAATGATGAGGCAATTTGATCTAATTGGTCATTGGCTTAAAGATTCAGCTCATGTTCAAAGTCGAAGTGGAAAAATAATAAGGTGGGTTTTAGGGGAAAAATATGATGATAATTGGAATAAATATCGACACATGACTGCATGTTCTGTACACGATTTCGTATTTTTGAATCCGTCGAGTGATTACTCCTGCACTGATCGTGATGTTCGCGATCAAATGGAAGGAATTTGGAAGATATTCGATGAATGTAGTGATTTTGAAGTGGGGTATCACGAGAAAATTGTGTACTTGCACCTCGCAACAGAAATTATCTACCATTTGGAAAGGGAAACGGATGCCGGTAAAGATCCCTCTGGATCATCCGATTCCCCGTCACGCAATGACTTGGATGGTGGTGAAGATCCCTCTGGATCCAGTCCACAGAAAAACAGGAAAGTTTCCAAATTTCTGTCAGGTTACATGATGTATCTACTCATAATGCAATCTTTACTATTGCCCAATGAGGTACTAAGTTTTTATTCAGATACGATACTCGACAATCCGATATTAATTTCTGGGGACCATACACAAAATGAAAAAGTGGATTTGAAATCTGCCGCTTGCCTTAATTTGCTGGGGAAAAATGGAGCATGGAGTAGAATGTATGAATTTTTGAAGGGCGAGCCAAGGAGATGAGAAATAATGAAACTATTGTGGTGGAGGATGCTACAAACTGCAGCTGGCGATATAAAGAAAGGAGGCATTCATCAGAAAGATGGCCACTTCCAGCGATTAACACAAGGAGGTGAGCTTCTCACTTTCATTTGGTTCTATAATTCTCCATATCTGAAAATTGACACAAGGAGAATCGAACAGAAAACCCTTGAAGTTTAGATCTCCGTTTCCACATGTGTAATATTATGTTGGGAAGATCAACTTACACACTGATCGAAGTTAACTTTGTATAATTTTACACTTGTGATCAGTCGTCCGGCCATGCATGAAGTGCGTAATTTAGGGCAACGGCTTACACACAATTTTGATAAGAAACTGATGAGAAGTATTTTAATGGGCCCATCTCAGGATAAAAATTAAAGAATTTTAATTTGTTAATAATTCGTGGTGTCCAGACCAACATCAACATAAGCGCACTTGAACATTGTTCACTAGCGGATAGCTAACCGACTCTCTCTCTCCCTTAGGCGATTTGGGCGATTTTCTCCCTCTAGGGTTTCTCATCTAGCCGCCGCCGCCGGGGGAGCCCCTCCTTCCCTCCTCCCCTGGGCTCCTCCCGTCCTCCTTCATCTCCCCCTCTTCCTTCTCTCACTTTCCCTCTTCCCTTCGATCAGATCGCAGCTTTCTCTCATCCCTTTGTTTTCTCTGTTGGCTGTTCGGCTCATCGCCCTCCCTTGTGTGGGAGGGTGTGGTGGTTGAGCTCGATCTTGCACTCGCCTCCGGTCGGAAGTTCCTTGTTCCCTCTGGCAGCCTAGCGGTGTTCAGACATAATTATGCATTTGTACGCTCCTATTTTTCTTGAAAATCGCTTTGGACATACAAAACAAATATAGTAATTTGTTGGGTGAACTAACTACATATTCAGACATACAAAACAATTGACTCGGATCAGCCGAATAAGCAGAAGGTGGGATCCCACGCCCGGACTGCATGGTGCGGTCTAGATCCTCAACTGCCAACAAGCAAATTTACTTGGGTTCTCTGGCTCCAGCATTCTCCTCGTTTTTTAGCTCTGATCAGAGCTGATTCTGAGTTAAAACTTGTAATTCTACAAAAAATTTTGATTTTTAGGAGTTCTTCATAACTTTTTATCACTTATAATAGTCCAACAGAATGACCTCATTTCAATTTTTGCTTTAAGCCACTGGAAAGTCGGGTCAGTTCTGGCTCTGGTGTCGATTAAAGTTCTCTAATGTTAAGACGTTTATGAATCACTTATCATTCGATCTGTTCTCCGATGATTAACCACTTAAGATTTGACGTTCCAATATTAATGCGTTATATATGTTTCCATACGCCAAGTCCTGTCCAACTGGTAGGACTATGCCACGGCTCGTGAGCACTGGCAGACCCAGTGGGGTCACAAGAAATAGATGAATTTTTTTCGTTCAAGAAATTAAAAAAAAAGTTACCTCCGCCCTAAAGATATATTTTTCAAATATTTTGAAAAAAAAATAGTTGTTTTTAAAGGCTTAGGTTTTCGGTCTGGACATTTATTTAGGGATAGAGGGAGTATTATACGACGTAATATCGTGATTTTTTTGGAAATATGCGGTAATGCAGCGCATTACATATTAGAAAAGTAATATGCGATTTTACATAAAAGTAATTGTTAGCATTCAATAAGATTATGTAATTTCTTCAAGGGAAATGATAATGAATATTTACTTGCTTAGCTACATGACTCAGGCTTTGTTTGGAACCCGTGGAAAAGAAAATAAAGTAAAAGGGGGAAAAATGAGAGGAAAAAGGAAGGGAAAATTTACTATTCTCAAAATTTAAAATTGTTATTTTTTTCTCTCTTTCTCTCCCAACCAAACAATGGGAGGGAAATTTTTTTAGTTTTCCTTTCTTTTCCTTTCCTTAAGTTCCAAACAGAGCCTAAATCTGAATTGTACCTTCCTCGTCACGTCAGCCCAAGTCCTTTTACAAGAATATCTAGGAGCTTGAAGAGTGATTATTGAGTGCTCTTGAGACATCACCACATTCTCTCGGGGCCATTTTTTTTTATACATTGTAGTGGAGTCCATGCACTTTGTCTTTGGCTAGCTCCACCACTATGTGTGGAAAAGTGTCTTGGGGCACCGCCGCATGTTATCCCACCGACACAAAATAATGTTTTACTTGAAGATTCTATTATCTATATGTGAGTTATAGGATGTAGTTGACTCATAGTGTTCCTTATTATAATAAAAACAAAAAATTAAAGACAGAGAAAGGTCTAAAACCCCAAATTTACTCATCTATCTTGGGGAATAACCAAAAGGTAAATCGCATTTTAAAGGAAAAAATTATTCAATGTTTTCAGGAGCATCATCGATCAGGTTCTGCGCCAAACCCTTTAACCACCACATCAATGTATGGCTCTGCACTAAATATATGGAACACACAATGATATGT
This sequence comes from Rhododendron simsii, assembly GCA_014282245.1. Lineage (NCBI taxonomy): Eukaryota > Viridiplantae > Streptophyta > Magnoliopsida > Ericales > Ericaceae > Rhododendron > Rhododendron simsii. The sequence continues at coordinate 3,273,651 of CM024953.1, read as the reverse complement.
TGGTGATAAAGACATATATATGACTTCACGTGGCAGTATTCCAAAACTAAAGAATATTTGTTCCTTCCAAAGGGCCCATGTTTTGTCTTCAAACCATATTGCAAGCAAATAATTTATTCTATTCTAGGTTAGAAGCAAGTAATTTGTTCTCTCTCTCTCTCTATCATTTTCTTTAACATTATTCCAAGCAAAGAAATATTCCTTTTCTCCCTTCCCATTTTTTTTGTTCTTTGGTACTTTTTTACCCTGTAAATATGAGGACAGAAGCAGAAGTGGGAGGTGTAACATACAGAGCGCCCCATATATCAGTAATCTCTTCTCGTTTCCAAGTCATCACAGATTCACAAGCTACAGAACAAGTAAGCTCGCACATTCTTTCAAGAGAAAATATTTATTGCTACTCGATCAAATAGTATTTTTTTTTATATGATTTTCATTTTGGACATTTTACTTTTATAGTTCCTTGCTTCCAAATTTCTACTATTTACATATTGTGTGGGATTCGTCCACCTGCTTGAGATATCTGAGACTTATTTGTATTAACTACTCATACGGAGTATGCCATATGTTTTCGTGTGGAATCCAACAAATTCGATGAATACTCAACATATGTGTTTTTAACTGTATATGTGATATGTTATTGTAAGGGATTATCTTTGCAGGACAAAGAGGATACATTGATTTTTCATGCCACCTCCGACATGAAATCTGGCTTCGCCGCTAATTAGGCCTTAGTGGGAAACAGATAGAGATAGAGATAAATAACGATAAGTTTTTTGTGTAGGGTTTGGGGCTCAGAGACACAATCTAGGTCTTGAAGTCACATTCATAGTGTTACGGAAATAGAATTCCACATTGCTTGGGAGTGGAATGAGTAATCACTTAATAATATTTGGGATCTCTGCACTCATTGCCAATTGATTTTGAGATGGATATAAAGTTTCCACATGATATTAGAGCGAGGCCCATTTCACTCCACATTTTAAAAATTTATAGTCCACACCCATAATAACAGACTAGCAAAAAGGTTGCACGATGATAGGACCCAAAAGTGGCTGCACGTGAGGGGGATGTTAAGGAAATAGAATCCCACATTGCTTGGGAATGGAATGAATGATCACTTAATAACATTTGAGACCTCTGCATTCATTGCCAATTAGTTTTGAGATGGATATAACGTTTCCACAAATAGAAGGGATTAGGTTTAGGTCAGGCTTGTATTACATAACGCCGGCATACTAATTTCTACGTACCCAAGCCCGTTCTATTAACTAACAGCTTTAACTTGATAATTTTTTTTCCAAGCTGGTCCATCTAATCCATCTATTAATTCTTAAATTAATTTTCTTAGTGGGTGTTTGGCATAGATTATTTTGGTGGATTATAGCGATTGGATTGTAAGTTGTAGAGTTTGGGTTATGAAGAAATTATAATCAGAATCTATGAAAGCGTTTGGTAGAAATGCGAAAAATAGATTATAAATCTGTGAAGTGTTTAGAAGTATAATCAGATAATTAATTGAATTGTGGGTGATAATTTGACCATTATGTGCCCTTGCTATTATGTCTCTTTATATAAACATGTTTGACATTATTATTTTTGATGCTATAAATCTTTAAAAATATATTGAAGTATTACATATAAGTATACGTATTAAGCATATTCTTCCATTACACAATAAAAATGCATGTGAAATTAATGCATGTGTCTAACACAATAAAAAATATATTTGATTTTTTCCGTCTAGTTTGGATGACAGAAGTGATCAATTTGACCAATTTGGTACAAATAGTAAATTTGAAGGTCAAAAGAGTTATAATTGATACTTGAAGGACAAAAATAACACTTGGGTAAAACTAGGTGGACCATTTATATAAAAATGCAAAGTTGGTCCAAACTAGGAGGATCACTGGCACATCGACATACACCACTAGAGAACCAAAACCACACGAAGGCAAGATGCCACCAAAACACCACAAACCAAAACGAAAGCTTAAAATCCTCTAACACCGAGAGAAACAAAAGCTAACACCAAAATAATACTCATTTGTCTTTAGGAAATTAATTAATTTCTAAAATTGAACCCAATAATACCCCATTGACTTCACATACTAGTCCACGAATTCTCGCTGCTCCCTGTTCCTCTTTGTTGTATGAAGATGAAGAAATTGAGTGAGCTCACAAGGGAAAAAATCAAATTTGGTTTCAGTATCTCTGTATCTGTTTGACAGATTTTTGGTTTCATTTCTGCTCAAGATGCTCCTAAGCTGTGTTATCCTTTTGCATATTTCTTTTTACAGCTCCGTTGGACTTATTCGCAATTAGGCTCCGTCGTGTCGATGTTCACATTTTTTCCATTGTTTGGTTGTAAAGCGTGCAAGTGCCTAAAACATTTTACATACGAACAAAAATGTTTTCCTCTCAAATTGTCCATAAGTCGTTTTTGGCACTTTCAAACACCAGTGTCTCGGCCCCTGGCCGGGGAGGTATACCAATCCATGTCACCAGAAATTCGTTGTTGATTAGGCTGGGCACAAATCATTGACTATCTTCCCCTTCCCTCTTGGCTTTTCCAGTATCCTATCCTATCACTCTTCTTTGGTTATTCTCCAAATAATTTTTGCCACCCAAACGCCGGAAAGCTTTTGATGTGAAAAATAATTTACATATATATCATTTGATGATGTAAAATGTTTTACATTGAAATAAACAGAGCCTTAATTTGCTTATAAAAAAACAAAGCCTTAATTTGGTGGCCTTAAAGTGTTTTATCAATTTCTTTTAATTTTGATTTTACTTGACTTTGTAGAAAAGTTAAGAAATAAAATAAACTAAGATGAGCTGGGTTTTTTTTTTTTTTTTAAACTAATATAGTGGAGCTATTTTCTTGTCATGTTTTCAGAAGTGGGATTGGTGTCGGCTTTCATTGATTCCTTAGTTAAATATAATATCGTCTTTTTCATACCAGATGTCTTCAGTGACTAGATAAATTACACGCACTTCGACTTATTCCCTTCCCCAGTTTAGTCAAAGATAGATCATCCATGTGAGACTATAAAATTCAAGATAAACTATTTTCATGCGGCATAACACAAACAATAAAACCAAGGTTAATTGGGTGTGGAGCAGCTAACCGAACTAGACTTTTGTTTGAGTTGAAACCAGTATATGATAGACCTTCGTGCATTGCCACCAAATAACTTGGGGTTTAAGCATTCTGGACTACGTTGTTACGCTCCGACAAGTTATTGGCCCACTAAACAGTGCGTCGCATGTGAAAATAGACAATATAACTTGAATTCATGTTTCAGTTGTTTTGCTTGCATCCTTTTAATTAGTTTTTGTTTTTCATATTTTGATACATCAAGAAGACAAACGGTTAGGGTGAGATGGATCCAATTCCACTATGGTTGCGGAGACTCTGGGATGCGTGGGATCTTCGAGCACTGGTTCTACTTAGTTTCACCTTACAAATAATTCTATCCATATTTGGTGACCGAAGAAAATACATATCATCGATGTGGATTAACGTCCTTGTTTGGTCGGCATATTTAATGGCAGACTGGGTAGCGACGGTTGCTCTTGGCAAACTCTCAGATGTCCAAGGCAGTCTTGAAAAAAGCAACTTATTATGGGCCATATGGGCACCGTTGCTTTTGTTGCACCTCGGTGGCCCTAATAGCATAACTGCTTATTCATTGGAAGATAATCAGTTGTGGTTGAGGCATCTTCTAGGATTATTGGTTCAAATTTCTGCGGCAATATATGTTATTCTGATGTCGTGGAAAAATTCATGGTTCTCGTTTATGTCCCTTCCGGCATTAGTAGCGGGAGTTATTAAGTACGGGGAGAGAACATGGGTCCTCAAGGCGGTGAGCGATGATAAATATTTACACTGGAGACCCTTCGGTAGTCTTAGAGATAAATATTCAACCGAGGGTCATGACTATGTGCGGGTTTTAGTTGTGGCTTATGAACGTCTGCATCTGTTTATGGGGTATTTGGTTGATGGGGGCCTTGGTTTAGGTCCCGTGGACGTTGATGGGGGCCCTGGTTTAGGTCCGGTGGATAACATTGTTGGGGGCATTGGTTTAGGTCTGGTGGACGTTGATGGGGGCATTGGTTTAGGTCTGGTGGACGTTGACGGGGGCCCTGGTTTAGATCCGGTGGACAACATTGATGGGGGCATTGGTATAGGTCCGGTGGACGACGACTGGGGTAATATGGAAGATAACATTTTGAGGGATGCACTGGAGGTTAAAACGGGACTTATGTATGATTTGCTATATACAAAGGCCGCCGTAATATACAGTAAGGGAGGTTTTATAATGCGTTGTATCAGTTTTGGATGTACGGTAATTGTGTTAGTAGGATTAACCATTCAGATTCTACAATTAAAGACCAAGGAAGAAGATGATGGCCATGTTAAAGAGAATTGGCATGAGATGGATATTGCAATTACAGTTGTATTGACTGTAGGAGCCGTAGCTTTGGAGATTTATGCAGCCATTGAAATATTCTCCTCCAATTGGATAATGCTTTGGCTAATCAAACAGGGTAGAGGGGAATGGGTGATATGGTTGAGTCAAAGATTTCCATGGCTTTTCAACAGGGAGAAAAAGTACTGGTCTCAAATGATGGGGCAATTTGATCTACTTGGTTATTGTCTCAAGCATACCGAGCCTGAAGTTCAAATTAGTCCAAGTAGAAAATTAATCAGGTCGGTGTTAGGGCATAATTATGAGGTTAAGTGGGATAAATCTCGGCACAAGACTGTATATTTTGTACATCCTCCTGTATACAACGCGATCTTAGAGTATTTTCATAAACCTTGGATTGGTTTAAGCATATCTGACAGCTTAATCCGTGAATTGGACGGGATTTGGGCGATAGTAGGTGACCCTAACATGCCGGGTTCTTTTCTCTTTATAGTTAAGTGGGTGCACTTGGCAACAGAAATATGCTACCGTTTAGAAATAGAATGGGATGCAGGTCATCACTTTGGATCCGATCCCATGACGTTGTGGATGGAAAATAGGGAAGCTTCCAAAGCTCTGTCAGATTACATGATGTATCTACTCGTAATGCACCCTTCATTGTTGCCCAATGTTGGATCACTTTTTCCTTTGGAGAGGGACCTCAGCAATCCGAGACGTCTTGCTGGGGATGCACGTGACGTAAACGGGGCTTGCCATTATTTGCTGAGGCATGAAGAGGAGTACATCATACGTATGATTGCCGAACATTTGAAGGGAAAGGAGAAGCAAAAGAGATGGGAAATAATCAAACTAATATGGTTGAGGATGCTACAAGCTGCAGCTCACGGTCCAAATGGTTTTACTCAGAAAGATGGCCACTTCCAGAAACTAAGACAAGGAGGCGAGCTTCTCACTTTAATTTGGTTCATTAATCCTTCCCAACCGCCTATACAATCGCCAAGCGACTTGCCACCGCCTATGCGACCGTCAGACGACCTGCCACCGCCTATGCGACAGCCAGGTGACCAACGACCGCCCATGCCACCGCCTTTTCAACCGCCAGGCAACCGGCGACCAGCAAGGCCACCGCCTATGCGACAACCGGACAACCAGCGACCACCCAGGCCACCGCAAGGCGACTGGCGACCGCCTATGCAATCTTTCTCACAGGACTCACAGTGGATGCTTGAAAATAATTAGATACAGTAATAGATTTCCTTTTCAAAATTTTGTACACAAACTCTTTTTTCGATTTCCGCATGTAAAGTCAAATAATTTTTCAAAATGGCCTTCGTTCCTACTCTCACTTTTTGCTCTACGCTCTTAATCATTGCACTCACAAATTTTGCCCGTTCTGCTTAACTTTGAATACTTTTGAAAGTTTTGACATTGTTTTAAAAAAATTGGCGTTCGTTAGTTTGCGATTTTGTGAATTATTGATTCGTCAAGTAAAAAGTATTCTTTTTTACCCAAATGTTTTGGAAAATATCCACTTTTTGAGCGCACAAAAAAAGAGTAAAAAAGTGGCACTTTTAGCTCAAAAAAGTGTATATTTTCCAAAATATGTGGATAAAAGTAAATAAAAAAATACTTTTTTGAACAAGAAGAATCAATAATCCATAAAAATTTAGCTCAAAACTAATAAATACAAAACAATTTTGAATAAGGTCCAAAGGTTTTCTAAGTGGAACACCCTCTAAGGTGGTTTTTGAATTTCAGTTGATTGTGTGTTGAACAATGTCCCTTGCTCAGTTTACTCTCTCAACTGTGTCAAGCACACAACTAAGAGCCTAGCTGTGCACGTGATTGGATAGATTATTTGCTAAATCCAGAACAAGCTGGAAAAAAATCGTTGCCAATTACATGTTTTTAGTTGACAAAATGATTGTCGACGAAAAAATTTGTCGCCCCCATTCGTCGTTCCTTGTCGTTAAAGACCCCTGGCGAAAAAAAAAAATCGCCATTGAATTAATCTACCTTGTTCACCATCCTTGCTAGGTGGTTCGAGCGTAAGATAAGGTAAAACAGACTGAATTAATCCCTTTCCAACCCCACGAAGAGGAAGAACCTCTAGATGCAGCTAACAAGTCACCGGATGGATAGTATTTAGCTTTCATAACACGAGGCCACAAATCTTGGGAACTAGTTCTGTATTAAAAGACTGCCCCGAGTCATTCTTTAATAGCTAAGATGAGATTTTTCCTTTTACGTTCTTTAACATACGCATGGCAAAACGTTGTATTAGCATCACCAAATCTTAGCCATTGAAATATTTTCCTCCAATTGGATGATGCTTTGGCTAATTAAACAGGGTAAGTAGGAATGGGTGATATGGTTTAGCCAAAGATTTCCGTGACTTTTCAACCAGAAAAAAGAAACGTCTTGCTGGGGATGCAGGTGACGTAAACGGGGCTTGCCATTATTTGATGAGGCGTGAAGAAAAGTACAGTATGATTGCCGAACATTTGAAGGACAAGGAGAAGACAAAGTGGCGAGGATGCTACAAGCTGCAGCTCACAGTCCAAATGGTTTTGCTCAGAAAGATAGTCACTTCCAAAAATTAAGACAAGGAGGCGAGCTTCTCACTTTAATTTGGTTCATTAATCCTATCCGACTGCCTATGCAATCGCCAGGCAACCAGCCACTGCCTATGCGACCGCCAAGTGACCAGCCGCCGCCTATGCGACTGTCAGGCGACCGGCCACTACCTATGCGACTGCTAGGCAACCGGCAACCGCCTATGCCACAGCCAGGCAACCGGCCACCGCCTATGGGACCGCCAGGCAACCCGTCACCTCCTATGCGACCACCATTAAACCGGCCACCTCCTATGCGACCGCCAGGCAACCGGCCACCTCTTATCCGACCGCCAGGCAACCAGCCACCGCCTATGCGACTGCCAGACGACCCGTGACTGCCTTGGCCACCGCCTATGGGATCTTTCTCACAGGACTTGTGGATGCTTGAAAAAAATTTTGTACGCAAACTCTTTTCCATTTCAGCGTGTAAAGTTGTGAACGTCTTTATAACGTCAATGTCAGGTTACTCGTCTTCTTACTAGTTTATTAACTTGGATATAGGTGTCAGGGTTCTCATAATTTCATCACAAGGATCCTGGCACACTTTCAATACTTTCCGGAAGTTTTGTCCCCATTCAAAAAAATTCGCGTACATTAGTTTTGTATCAAATTTTGATGGATTATTAATTCATCTCGACGAGACGAATCGAAAAAGTGAAAAATATTTACTTTATCCTAATATTTTAGGAAATATCTACTGAGAAAAAAAAGTAAAAAAGTGGCATTTTTTAGCTCAAAAGTGGATGTTTCCCAAAATATGTAGATAAAAGTAAAAAAAAATTACTTTTCCTATTCGTCTCGTCATGGCGAATCAATAATTTATAAAAGTTTGACGCAAAACTAATAAACACGAAAAAAATTTGAATAAGGACAAAAAGTTTACTTAGTGGAACAACCTTTGTGGTTGTTTGTGAATTTTGGTTGATTGTGTGTTGAACAGTGTCTCTTTGCTTAGTTTACTCTCTCAACTGTGTCAATTATCAGTGGCACAACTGAGAGCCTGTTGTTAGCTGTGCACATGGTTGGATAGAATATTTGCTTAATCCAGAACAAGCAGGTCCAGATTAGTCCCCCTTCCCCAATTACCCAATTATTACTCTCCACCCCAAACTTGGATATTAAAATTATGGGCCCACTTAATCAAATTGTGACTAATGGAAGTGCCCACTTCCATTATAGAAGTGGCATGGTTTTAAGAAGCTTTTTTTTTTTTTAATCGGCAAAATAAATTTTATTAAGGTGGAAAGGGAAGGAGGGATCCAACCAAAAGTTGGAATTACACTTAACGGGCAAAGCCCATATCACCTGGGACCTAAAAGCCCAAATACAACAGTAAAGATCACACCTAAAGGTCTACACACCCAGAATATTACAAGTTAAGCATAAAAAAGGCCCAAACAACTGGCCCACCATCAAGAAGACCAAAACCAAAAACCTAACGATCGAACCATCTTCCACCCACAGCCACCCAATCTGCCACCGCCGCCATCAGCAATCAGATTACCACCACCACCACACCAGACAATACCTCAAGAAGAAACACCCCACGCCGCCACTGGCCACCGCCGGAGGAAAGTCCGATACGCCGAAACAATCCACATCTAATGTGGGGCTTCGACCAAACCGTTAGGCGATTACCAAGCTCCCCAGCAGCGGAGCTCGGCGGGAAGCCGCACCGGTCAAACCCAAAACAGACAACTACCTCATCGTTAGGCAGAAAATCGGTACCCCAAGAGGCAATAAAGACCGACCGGCAAGTCAAAAAGGCCGAGAGATGGAGGCGACAAAAAATATATGGCTAAGAGTAGAAAACGAACAGCCCTCAAGCAAAAGGCGGCAGAAAACAAATGAGGGAAGGAAGAGAGACAGAGTAACTGAGATTGACTTACCAACGCCGCCCTCGTCGCCGTCCGGGGACCCACAAGCTTGACCGCCGGCCAATATACAGCACAAAAAGACGATCTGAGTACCCTATTTGTCGAGAACCAATCAGCAAGCCACCGCAAACCAACGCAGACCCTACGTAGCGCCGGATGATAGTCGCCGGACAGCCGCCCAAAAAAGCAACTTCGAGATGGCAGGGCATCTAGATCCCTTACACCTGCCTGCTAGACTAGCAACGCTGCCGTCCAACCGATTATTTCATCGATCGATTTTGAGGATAAAAAAGAAAGAGAAAAACAGATCTGATCGCCATCAAGATGCCAATCGATCCCTGAAAAAACCTTGTAAAAACAAAGATTAGAAAACATTATCTACACCACCACCTCCGCCCAACGCCTCCTCTTAAAACTGACCGGATCAACCCACCACATCGCCACCCACAAGAGGAAAAAATGAGAGGGGGATTCGATCAGGAGAGAGAGAGAGAGAGAGAGAGAGAGAGAGAGAGAGAGAGAGAGAGAGAGAGAGAGAGAGAGAGATAGCAGGAGAGAGAGGAGGAAAAAGAGCCCGGGGGGAGGAGGGAGGGAAGCACCTCCCCCCCAGGCGGCGGCAGTGCCGAAGAGACGCCGTAGACGAGGATAAGTTTAGAGAGAGAGAGAGAGAGAGGGAGAGAGAGAGTTAAGTTTTTAGGTAATTAAATCATTGTACTAGTTTTTTTGATGGAAGGAAACTAGAAGGTCTTAAAGAGAGATATAGGGTCTTTAACCTAGCATCTATATATAACTTATGATATCCATCAATCAAGGCAACTCTTAGAAGACGTCTAAATCTAGAGAGAGAGAGAGAGAGAGAGAGAGAGAGAGAGAGAGAGAGAGAGAGAGAGAGAGAGAGAGAGAGAGAGAGAGAGAGAGAGAGAGAGAGAGAGTGTGTGTGTGTGTGTGTGTGTTTTACTTGAACAAACAATGATTTGAGGTGAGTTTGATCTTAATTCCGCTACATATACCAGTGTCTATTACTTATCTTATATATGGTATCAGACTCAGAACAACCCTCTAGATCATGTTGTGACGGAGTTTGGAGATGGGGTTGTGGAAAATGGAGGTTGTGATGAAGTAGAAGTACCTAGCTAGCTAGCCAAAAAAGTGCTGGGGGATTACATAAGCTATAAAAAGTCCTAGGTAGTCTGTTTCTTCCAATTTGCAGAAAAAAATGTTGGTGTAACACTTCGAATAAGCTTACTAGTACAACACATAACATCCAAACAGAAATGATATGAGCATAGCAAAAGCTGTACATACAGCTTGCATAGATCCATTTTGGACCCTATTCGGGTCCCACAAAGATGATCGGAGCCTCTCATTTTGATCTACTTGGTTATTGTCTCAAGCTTACCGAGCCTGATGTTCAAATTAGTCCATGCAGGAAATTAATCAGGTCGGTGTTAGGGCATAATTACGAGGTTAAGTGGGATAAATCTCGACACAAGACTGCATGTTTTGTAGATCCTCCGGTATACAACGCGATTTTGGAGTTTTTTCAAAACCCTTCGATTGGTTCAAGCATATCCGACAGCTTAATCCGTGAATTGGACCAAATTTGGGCAATGGTAGGCGACCCAAATATGCCGGGTTCTTTTCTCTTTATAGTTAAGTGGTTGCACTTGGCAACAGAAATATGCTACCATTTGGAAAGGGAATGGGATGCAGGTCATCACTCTGGATCCAAAGTTATGTCAGATTACATGATGTATCTACTCGTAATGCAGCCTTCATTGTTGCCCAATGTCGGACCACTTTTTCCTTTGGAGAGGGACCTCAATAATCCGAGATGTCTTGCTGGGGATTCAGGTGACATGAACGGGGCTTGCCATTATTTGCTGAGTCGTGAAGAAGAGTACAGAATGATTGCCGAATATTTGAAGGGAAAGGAGAAGCCAAAGAGATGGGAAATAATCAAACTAATATGGTTGAGGATGCTACAAGCTTCAGCTCATGGTCCAAATGGTTTTGCTCAGAAAGATGGCCACTTCCAGAAACTAAGACAAGGAGGCGAGCTTCTCACTTTAATTTGGTTCATTAATCCTTCCCGACCGCCTATGCGACCGCCAGGCAATCTGCCACCGCCTATGCGACCGCCAGACAACCTGCCACCGCCTATGCGACAACCAGGCGACCGACGACCGCCCAGACCACCGCCTTTTCGACCGCCTGGCAACCAGCGACCACCCAGGCCACTGCCAGGCGACCTGCCACCGCCTATGCGACCGCCAGATGACCTGCCACCGCCTATGCAACAACCAGGCGACCGACGACCGCCTAGGCCACCGCCTTTTCGACCGCCAGGCAACCGACAACCACCAAGGTCACCGCCTATGCAACCGCCAGGCGACCGATGACTGCCTATGCCTTTCTTTCTCACAAGACTCACAGTGGATGCTTGAAAATAATTAGATACAGTAATAGATTTCCTTTTCAAAATTTTGTACACAAACTCTTTTTCCATTTCCGCATGTAAAGTTGTGAACGTCTTTATAACGTCAAAGTCGCGTTACTCGTCTTCTTTGACTAGTATTAACTAGGATATAGGTGTCACGGTTCTCATAATTCATCTGAATTTCATAACAAGGATCTTGGCACACCATCAATACTCATAACTAAAAGTCAAATAATTCTTCAAAATGGCTTTCGTTCCTACTCTCAATTCTCGCTCTGCGCTCGCGCTTTTAATCTTCACGCTCACAAATTTTATCCGTTCTGCTTAATTTTTAACACTCTTTGGAAGTTTCGTCCTTATTTAAAAAAAATTCATGTTGGTAAGTTTGCATTAAATTTTTGTAGATTATTGATTTGTCAAGTAAAAAATATTTTCTTTTACCCAAATATTTTGGGAAATATCCACTTTTTGAGCGCACACACAAAAAAAGTAAATAGTCGCACTTTTAGCTCAAAAGTGTATATTTCTCAAAATATGTAAAACAAAATTTTTTTTTACTTATTTGAACAAGACGAATTAATAATCTATAAAAATTTAGCACAGAACTAATAAATACAAAAGCAAATTTGATAAGGACAGAAGGTTTACTTGGTGGAACACCCTCTATGGTGGTTTGTGAATTTTAGTTGATTGTGTGTTCAACAATGTCTCTTGCTCAGTTTACTCTCTCAACTGTGTAAAGCACACAACAAAGAGTCTATTGTTAGCTATGCATGTGACTGGTTAGATTATTTGCTTAATCCAGAACAAGCTGGAAAAAAATCCTCGCCAATTACATATTTTTCGTCGCTGAAATGATTGCTGACGAAAAAATTTGTCGCCCCCATTCGTTGTTCCTTGTCATTAAAGACCTGGCGACAAATTAAAGACCTGGCAACAAAAAAAAAAAATGGTCTTTGCTTTGATGGCCTCATTGGCAACAAATTTTTTCGTCGCTAAAAGCCAAAACGGGAAAAAAATATTTGTACTTTAAAGTTACCACCACTCGAACTCATGATCTTGGGTATCCATTCAACGTCTACCAACTATGCCACTTAATACTTTGTTACCTATACTCCTAAATTTAATATACATTACCTTTTTATGATTTAATTTTATATTAATCTATTTTAATTTATATATATATATATTATGATAAATAATTTTAATTTTTATAAATAAAAGAATAATTAATCAAAAAAGTCGACGAATTTTGAAATTTCCTCGCTAAATTAAACCTACCCCTATGGCGACGAATTTTGAATTCAAAAAGGGAAGTGTGAAAATCACTCCCCTTAATTTTATACAAAGTTTTTTTTTTTGTAGTTTGTTCACGTGTAAATCTAAACTTTGGTAGAAAGAGGACATAACAATAAATAACATAATCGAAAAGTCAGAGAACATCCAAAGGAACGGCAATTATTGCAACAAAACTTACTAATCAGATAAAGGAGGAAGACAACTTGAGGCATCATACATTATGTTTTCTTCCGCATCATATACGATTTTGATATGATGCAAAAGAGTTTCCAACGGTACACTAGTTTAAAAGGTAAACACATCCTCGGACAAATGTATAAAACAAACATTGAGAATTTCCGGTTATTTAACCCAAAGTAGCAAGCTAGAGAACTCATTCTCTGGAAGTTGCATCCAAACATATCATTGCATGAGCCATAAACAACTCACCGAAAGAGTACAACAGCCAATAAATCGAACAAGCACTTTATGCTAAGATGTTTTCCTTTGCCGGAGTATCCAAGCACTCTATGCTAAGATGCTCTGTCTCGATGTACCCTTTCGAGCTATATAAAATGTTTCGTTTGCCGAGCAAAAATAAATAAATAAAAATCGAACAAGGATTGTCATCCATTCAAATTCCAAGTACTGAAAACATCAATATGAGTGGACCAACCAAAGTTGGGTGTCGATATGATGATTCAAACATACTAACCTTGCTAATGGAAGTCCTCAGTAACAAGGGGGGAATTCCTCTTCGTTCCAGAAACATTGTGCATGAAATTTGCCTGGATCTTGTTGAAATATATGTAAGACAAAAGGGGAAAACGATAAAACTGAAAATAAGTGATGTGTCACAGAAATCACTGTCAGCAAGGTGAAAAAAAGGAAAGATCCAACAATCACCAACATATTTCAAATTCCTAAGTAAGTGCTACTGGCTTGATTGCTAGATAAGCAAAAATAAGGGGGAGGGGGGGGGTTAATCTACCTTGTTCACCATCCTTGCTAGGTGGTTCGAGTGTAAGAGACATCAACCACCAAGTAGACCTAGGCCTAAGGTTGGCTCCAACAGCAGCAAGATGCTTGCCCTCAAAGGTTACGATAAACACCATCCCGACGGCAATCTAAGAACTCACCTTCAAGGTCTTGATGAACTCCAGTTCACCAAGACGTGTGCCCTGTACCCTGATCAATGTTTGAATCTAACAAGAAAATATTCATTGAACACCGAGGGGAGGAGGACCTAGACTAGAGAGAGTCGTCATCATCATAAGACATAGCAGACCAGTCCTTAAAGTAAGAGTTGTATTTGTGGACAGCAAGTTTTGCACACATGTCGTAGTCAACCCACCACTTCTCTTTTCTCACGTCCATTTCACAAACTCCACCGTACACAGAATAAAGCCTGATCAACTTCATCAGGAAAAGGTGGTCCGACCGGTTCCTCAAACACCTAAATATTATAGTAAGAGTGATGCAGGGCGCCTTATGAACTACGGAATAAACGCGCAACAAAGATGAACGCAAACTGATAAGTTAGAGAAAACGCTCTCTAGACTCTTTTAATTTCAATAATAATCAATAAATCTCTAGCCCAGAAGGCTTACAACTCATTAAATAGTAAAAGAAACCCTCACCCTAATTGATTCGCCACAAATCGGAAACCGAATCAATTAACGACAAAAATTACCAAAAACGGAAAAATCCGGATTATTAGCAAACTGAAAAATATAGGAAAGTCTAAGACTTCTGCCCAAAGAACTGCCTAATTCGGATTCTCCTTGCCCAAGTTAGAAGCAAATCAAATCTTTCCTTAAACGGCAAATTTAGGCTTTTGGGAGCCTAAATGGCCGAAAACGGCTAAAAAACACACGGCAAAGGCTATGTGTCCAGACTGTTGGGCCGTTTCGGATCGAATCCAAGTGGGCCCAAAGCCAAATCCCTCGGGCAGTTATTTACGAAAAAACCGGCTAGTAGAAATAAGTTTTGGAGTGCTTGCGGTAGTATGCATCCGCTATGGCATCTGCATCAAAGAGTATCAAATCAAAAGACGATCTCGATCTCAAAAGGAATAATCAAACAGAGAGAGAGAGAGAGAGAGAGAGAGAGTTGCCACCATCTATGCAACCGCCTGGCAACCAGCGACCGCCCAGACCACTGCCTTTTTGACCGCCGGGCAATCGGCCACCGCCTATGCGATCTTTCTCACAGGACTCACAGTAAATGCTTGAAAATAATTAGATACAGTAATAGATTTCCTTTTCAAAATTTTGTACACAAACTCTTTTTCCATTTCCGCATGTAAAGTTGTGAACGTCTTTATAACGTCAATGTCACGTTACTCGTCTTCTTTTACTAGTCTTAACTAGGATATATGTGTCAGGGTTCTCATAATATATTCATCTGAATTTCATCACAAGGATTCTGGTACACCATCAATACTCATAACTAAAAGTCAAATTATTCTTTAAAATGGCATTCGTTCTTACTCTCAATTCTCATTTTGCGCTCATGCTCTTAATTATTTTACTCACAAATTAATTTTTCCAAGTTCCGCTTAACTTGTAACACTTTTCAGAAGTTTTGTCATTATTGAAAAAAAATTGCGTTGGTTAGTTTGTGTTAGTTTTTTTTTGGATTATTGATTCGTCTTGACGAGACGAATCGGAAAAGTAAAAAATCTTTACTTTTATCCAAATGTTTTCAGAAACAATAAAGCTATGGGTACATATGAGCTTGTACATATCATGTATATATGGGTTTTGTGGGGCCCATCTCAGATCCCATGAAGATTAGTGGAACCACCCATTATTTTTAAAATATTTTTTTATGAAGCTCTGTAAAAAACCAGCTCAACCCGATATTGGTAAAGATTTTTTCTGAATTTGTATGGGCGAAATTACTTAACTGCTCAATTTCACATCTACAAATTCAGAATTTTTTTTACCGATATCGAGTTGAGCTGATTTTTTGCAGGCAGGGGCGGGGACAATGAAGGACCAGGGGCACGGACCAGAGGTCACATGCCCCTCTTGGATTTTTAATTATCACCTACTGCATTTTTTTTACACCTAGCACAGATTCATATTTATATCCATGCAATACTGGACATGTGTATGCTAAATGTCTTCATGGCATAAAGTTGTAGTAGGGACAGATGCATTATGCGTAGGAGTACATAGTAGTAATATTATAGAAATCCTATAACATAGTTACTTTTTTAGATATTCATTAATAGTATTTGGTGACACTTAAATACACATATATATAAAAAATAGTCCAAAAATCAATTTGAATATATTTTAATAAAAATACATTTTACATGTTTTTTTTTAGATTACTATGATAAGTGCCCCCTCTGAATGATATTTCTGACTCCGCCACTGTTTACAGGACTCCATAAAAAAATGTTTTAAAATAGGAAATTAATTTTGTCACTCCCAATTTTGTTAATGGTACTCCCCTTCTCCCACAAATCATCTAATAAAGACACAAAGCGGAGTGGCATTAACAAAAAGGAGAGCAACAAAATCACTCCCCTAAAAATTATGGGCGGTTCGAATAATCTTAGTGGGACCTGAGGTGGATCCCACAAAATCCATGTATACATGGCATGTGTACACATAGCTTTACTAGTGTGTGTGTGTTTTACTTGAACAACAATGATTTGAGGTTCGTTCAAACTTATTTCGGCTGCGTATACTTGTATGTGTATTATTTATCTTACATGTGATATCAGAGCAACCCTCTAGATCAAGTTGTTTAGTATACATATTGTAATACACATATAAATATATATATATATATATATTTTTTTTTTTTTGCTCGGCAAACGAAATTTTATTATGAAAGCTCGAAAGGATACATCGAGAGGCTCAACCACAGTAAGCACACAATGCTTACGTAGTCAAGCAAAAGACAAAAGAGTTTAGCTTACATAGCCCTCCAACAGAGCATTGGAAAAAACACACCAACCAATAACACAATTTATAGCTTTAACAGTCTAATTCCATCCAAAAAAATCTTAAACTCCTCCACTGTATATACCTTCACATCAACCTTTGCCTTAACCCACATAGCAACTCTAGTTTTTACCTTCTCAATCACGACCCCAACTGTCACTATTGCATTGTTAAACACATACTCATTGCGCACCAACCATAACGACCACAAGGTTGCAAAGAAGGAAGCTTCCCACAAACTTTTCTCCAAGTTCTTGAATCTATTATCCATCCACCACCTAAGATGAACATCCAGAGATTTGGGACAAACCCATTGAATGTGCCACCATTCTAGAATTTGCGCCCAAACAGCCCACGAAAATTGGCAGTGCAAAAACAGGTGTTGCGGAGTTTCCAATACCAATGAACAGAGAGGGCACAATGCAGATTGTCCCTCTAAAATCAAATTTTTGCCCAAAAGTACCGATCGTGTAGCCACCTTTGATTGAACAGCCATCCAAGCAAAAATTTCCACCTTAGGAGGGGCTTATGTTCCTCCACAGGCCTTCCAGCCCCCAACTTCCAGAGAGACCGTTGCTTTCCCATTGATTATACACCGATTTTACCGAGAATCTATTATCGGAGGACCAACTCCACTTCAATGAATCACGGCTGGACAAATCCAGACAAACTACTTGTAACCTCAGCTTTAATTCCTCCCTTTGATCAATTTCCCAATCACGTAGGTCACGGCAAAAGGATAGATTCCATCTATCAGCTTCCGAATCACTCCAAAATGCATTAACAACCGCCTCTTTTTGAGTAGAAATCATGTACAGTCGAGGATAATCCTCTCTAAGCGTCGAATCCCCCAACCATACCTGGTTCCAAAAAGATACCTCCAAACCAGACCGAACCTGGATTCTAAAGCCCTCCTGGACTATACTTCCGATGCAAGAGGATATATCCCCAAGAGCACAGATATCCCTCCAAAGGATCGAAGCTTTACCCGAGGTTGGCATACGAGGAAGCCAACAATTGAGTTCTAAGTTATACTTTCCTTTGATTACTTTCACCCACAGTGAGTCTGGCTCTTTATTGAATCTCCACCACCATTTGGCAAGGAGGGAAAGATTTTGAATCATTAGGTTCTTCACACCTAGACCCCCATTTTCCTTCTTCTTACATATCTCCGCCCATTTGACTAGGTGGAGTTTTCTCTTATCAATCGTGTCCCCCCAAAAAAAATTCCTTTGAATTTTTTCCAATCTCTTTGCCACTGATGCTGGCATTTTGAAGATAGACATAAAGTAAATCGGCTGGTTGGCTAGGGAAGAATTAATTAAGGTTAGCTTACCCCCGGTAGAGTTGTATCTCCCACGCCACACGCTTAATCGCTTCTCCATCTTTTCTACCACCGGATCCCACGTCTTGAGCCTATTGGGGCTAGCACCCAAAGGCAAGCCTAGATACTTAATAGGTAGATAATCTACTTTACATCCCATGACTTGCGCTAAGGGAACGATATCTTGCTGAGGAATTTTAATACCACCTAAGGAGCTCTTAGAAAAATTAATTTTGAGCTCGGACATGAGCTGAAAGCATCTAAGGATCCCCTTGATATTAGACATCTCCACCAAATCATTGTTACAAAATAGAATTGTATCATCCGCAAACTGAAGATGTGTCACCGTTACCCCATTGACCCCAATTCTCGCTCCTTTTATGATGTTCCGCTCCTTGCTCTCTCTAGTAAAATATTCAACCCTTCAACTACAATATTAAAGAGAAAGGGGGATAATGGATCTCCTTGTCTGATACCTCTTTCAATCTGAAATTCCTTGGATGGTGAACCATTGATCAGGACTGACATGGATCCTGAAGATATGCATTCCTTAATCCAACCACACCATTTCTCGCCAAAGCCCATTTTCTCAAGAAGATCTAACAAGAAACCCCAATTGACGCAATCATATGCCCTTTCAAAATCAATTTTCAGAATTAACCCTCCTTGTGAGCTATTTTTCCAACTATGGATAACCTCGTTTGCGATAAGAACTCCATCCAAAATTTGTTTAGTGCCAACAAATGCAGCTTGAGACTCTCCGATTCCTAATGGTAAGAGAGTTTTGATTCTATTTGCTAGCATTTTGGACAACACCTTATACACCCAACCTACCATGCTAATAGATCTATATTCTTTAAAAGACAAAGGACAGTCGACCTTAGGTATCAAAGCAACAAAAGTTGAGTTTATACCTTTTAAGAGTTTGCTGTTAGCATGGAAGTCAGAAAGGAATTGAACGATCAGCTCCTTCATAAATCCTCAACCTTGTTTCACAAAGGAAAAGTTAAAGCCATCCGGCCTCGGAGCCTCAAGATTGCTACAAGCCCTTTAGCACAGCAATTATCTCCCCTTCCTCGAACATCCTGCTAAGGTGGACAGAAATTTCAGGGGTTAGTTTCCGGTAAAAAACTCCACCTAGCCTTAGTCTAATTGATTTGTCCTCTTGGAAATTCTTGCTGAAGAACTCAATCGCTGCATTCTTTATCTCCATTGGATCTTCTACTAACCTACCATTTGCCATGATAGATCCCACTATATTTCTTCGAAATCTATTATTAGCAATGGCTTGAAAATATCGCGTATTCTTATCTCCCAGTTTCAACCAATTTAGTCTGGACTTTTGTCTCCATAACGATTAAACAGACTAGTGAGTCTCCAAAAATCTGATTTAGTCTTGCATTTCAGGGCTTTTTCCTCCGCATTAAGCTGTCTCACCTCTGCTAACTTATCAAGTCGGTGGAGTTCATCTTCTGCTTCTTTCAAAGCTGAGTTTATATCGCCAAATTCCTCCTTATTCCACACCTTAAGCTTATCTTTAGCAGCCCTTAGCTTTTGCATTATTTTGAATCCAGCCCATCCGTTGACCGGTGTGTTCTCCCATGTCTCTTGAGCAATCGCCATGCATCTTGGATTAGACAACCAAATATCCAAAAACCTAAAGGGACGGGGACCCCAATCTCTGTCATCATCGTGGAGCACGATGGGACAATGGTCAGAGATTGGCCTGTGGAGCCCCCATTGAAGCACTCTGAATTTGATGAGCCATTGTTGGGATAGTAAGGATCTGTCCAGTCGACTGTGAACTGCATGGTCTTGGTAATTTGTCCAAGTAAATTTTCTGCCTAGTAGTGGGAGGTCAATAAGTTCCATCCGGTTGCCAAAATCAAGAAAGTCCTTCATACCCCTCTTCATCTTCTCGCACCCAATCCTTTCCTTAATCGCTCTAATTTCGTTAAAATCACCCCCTAAGCACCAAGGAACTGACGAATTAGTCTTCAGCATTAGCAATTCCTCCCAAACCCCTCTCCTAGCTACCACATCATTTGGAGCATAAATATTGACCATAGTACATGGAAATTCGTCATTAATCACACCCTGCAAAAGGATAAACGATCTATGGCAAATAGTATGTTCTGCTTTGAAAAAAGCTTTCCTCCAGATTACCAGCAACCCCCCTGATGCCCCAGAAGCACAGGAAAATGCATAATCAAAATCCCCACTACCCCATATTCTCTGTACTGAAATAGAGTCAAAAATCTCCAATTTTGTTTCTTGGACAAACACCACATCAAGTTTTCTCTTTTTAATTAGTTTAAACAAAAATCTTTTCTTGATAAAACTCCCCAGCCCTCTAATATTCCACGATAGAATCTGCATAAAAAAACAGAAACCCAAACAACAGACACCTCCAAATGGGAAAAGATAGCTACCCTCCAGATACATCTACTCTATCATGGGCATGAGAGCAGTCCTTAGATTCAAGTTCAATCATTCTACGAAGGATCAAATCATCATTTGGATTAAAATTAATGCCCAACTCACCTCCTAGAGCCATTGTTGCAAGAGCTTCTCTGACAACCTCTGGGTTAGTCGGATGAGGCTCCTCCGAAGATGATGAAACCAGTTCGGGATTGATCTCAATTGCCTTGCTAATACTCGCCAGGTTCGATAGCTGCCTCCGTCGCCTTCTTTGACAGCCTGCGTCATGAAGATCAATCACCAAATTGAGGGCAGGGAGTTGGGAGCACCTCACAAGGTCCACTCGAGCATCAAGAATTTCTTCACTCTCACAACCCTCAACTGAAGCCCTTACCTCCTTCGGTTTTATAGAATTCCCTACCCTTACTTCCCCAGTAGGGATGGCAATGGGGACGGGTCGGGGACGGGGGGTACTACCTCCACCCCCTACCCATTACCCTCTACCCCATCCCCATCCCCGACCCGATCCCCAACGGGGATTTATTTTTTTCCCCCATCCCCGACCCGAACGGGGAACGGGGATCCAAAACGGGGATTCGGGTAACCGACGGGGATGCTCTTATCTGATTGTTCAAGTAAACAGGAACTTATTGCAAATTTCATTTGCTTTATTTAACACATGTATGCTACACAAACAACATACAACATATATATCCAGAACAATTGTGTTGCAGCAGCCCTTCTGGGGGCAAAATCTTTCACATTATACTACAGTGTTCACAATATGTGCTGATCGATCAGCTCTACAAGACCCTCAAACTACATCTTTTACCCTCGTGTACAATAACCGGAGCAAACATTAAGCAAATAAAGAAACAGTGAACAATTCCATAGTTCCAAACAAAAAACAGTCATGGACCAAAGTAGTGCAACCAAAACAGTCATGGACCAAAAAAATAATCATGGACAAAAAACACATCATCCAAAGCATCCCTAATCCTTCCCAATTCCAAGGACCAAAGTTGTGCAACCTGTAAGAGCAGTGGATCGAGTAGTGCGGCGGAAATCATACTACTGAGTACTGAAGGTTATATATAATATAGTATATATTTATTTATTTTTATATATAAATATATATATTTCGGGGATTCGGGGACGGGGCGGGGCGGGTAACGGACGGGGAACGGGGACGGGTAGGGTTCGGGGCGGGGACAGACCTATCCCCGCCTCCTACCCGATCCCCGAATTTTTTTTTAAAAATTCCCCATACCCTACCCAATCCCCAAACGAATCCCCGAAGTTCGGGGATTTTCGGGGCGGGGAACGGGGAGGGTTCGAACGGGTCGGCCGAGATTGCCATCCCTATTCCCCAGTGTCTTAACCTGGCTAGTACACATAGGCCCAACAGGAGAATGGCCCAAAACCGTGAGGTCATCCCCATACCCAGCCAGCCCATTACCTCCATCCAGATCCATAGGCCCTTCTTGGGCTATATCTTTAACTTGGTGCATTAAATTGTTTTGGGCTAAAGGGCCCAAACTACTCTCCACCCCGTCCTCCAGTTCCACCGAATCACCTACCCAAGATTCAAAATCCTCTGAGCAGGAGTTGGACTTTGCGTTGCAGAGCATTAAATGCCCATCACCGTTTACTTTTTTTGAGCCCCCTGTCCCTGACAATATGTCCCATCCCACCCCTGACCCCCTTCTCCTACTGGGCTCATCTTCTAGGTTTCTTCCCACAGCACCATCATCTACCTTTCCTTTTTTGGAAGCAACCTCCATGGCCGGTTCTTCCAAAGCTTTGGAGCCCGTTCTTTTTATCTTAGACTGAGGAAGACAAGCTTCCACTGCTTCAGAGTTTACGAAGGACGAAACTTCAGTAACTTTAACATCGTAAAATGCCCCTGCTAACTCAATCCGAATCCAATTGTCTATCAAGCATTTCTCCTGAGTCGCTATCAAGACTTTCCCTTCGGCAAAATATAAATCTTTGAGGGTGCTTTCATCCATCATAATAAAAAAACCCCACAACTCAGCAATCAATTTAAAGGTCTGAACGTTCCAAGCATTCAGGGGGAGTCCTTTACAACTTAGCCAAACGAACCTCTTGAGACTCGCTGGTCCTCCTTGCCATGGTTTCACTTTATCAAACCATAGCTTCATCCACTGACTCTCAATGAGAGAGTCCCTAGTCTCCTGATTTTGAAAAGTGATTAGCACATACCTCCCTCCCAAAGAGCGAAACTGAGCCACTTGATCCGACTCCATGCCAAAGCTCACCTGCAAAGTCATCATGGACACCACCCTATGCATCACTGCCACTGCACTTCTATACAACCACCCGTTGCCACTAGGTTTGACATGTAGCGTTAGCTGTGGATTGCTTCCAATCTTGGATGTTTCACCCTTCAAAACCTGTTTATAAGATCTTCCGATTGGTTCCCCCTTTGCCTCTCCTCCATTATTTGTTTGTCTGGTTTCTGAACCAGCTCCGGCCCCTGTTTTGTTCTCTGCTCTCTCTCAGACGCTGAGTGAAATCTGGGAATCCTCACCCTAGATCTCTCCTCATTAATCCCGAAGCATGCCTCTTTAACATAGAGTCTTGTATTATCCACCCACACCCCATGCATTTTGGATATTGCCATGCCAGCTGCTACATGGCAGTCATATCTTACAAACCCAAATTGATTCCCAGTGCATTTACTCCTTTTATGCAGAATGAATGCATCTGTAACCACCCCAAACTTATTGAAAGCCCACCGAAGCCACCTCAGATCCTTAGAGTCAGGGATGTTATCCACAAACAAGGTGAATGACTCCTTGGATCTCATCCTAGGACCTGACTGGCCCCTGTGATTTCTGACCACCGGGATCCAACCCCCATCTTGCCTTCCATTCAATCCTATTGACTTCTTTTGTCCATTTTCACTCTTACTCTCTCTCTCTCTAGACATTCTTTAGTTTCAAGGGTGAATGTACTCTTAATTAATACACATATAAATATTAGAGAACATAGTTTCTCTGATAACTGAGGTGTCAGCCCGTATTCACATCTTGGTCCCATATTTTATTTGGAAAATAATTTTGACACTTCAATTTTAATGAAATCTATTTTTGCCGATAAAAAAAAAGAAAAAAAAAAAGGATTGCTAAGTTCACCATAAAGCGTCACATGACTCACATTGCACCACGCGCTACGTTTTTGCATCAAGTAAAGCGTTTTAATTTGGAAGATGATCATAATGCATGAAACTCTGAAGTTCTGTTGCTATAAATTTAAAATTTTAATTTTTGCTTGTTGGTAGGGAAAAATGTTGCTGGCATGGAGTGGTCTTTTTTTTTTTTCCTCGGCAAACGAAATATTATTATAGCTTGAAAGTGTACATCGAGAAGGAGCACCTTAGCAAAAACGCTGGCATGGAGTGGTCTTGACTTCTCATTTTCGTCAATTGGGGAAATTTGCTTTCATTTTGTATCTTCGTTTAGGATTTGAATGTGCTCTATTTTAATTTTAGTGGAACAAAGGATCTTTGCGAGTAACATAAATGGATCATGCCCATAAATAACGACATGCACAGAAGAATCTATCACGAGAACAAACTAATGGGTATGTTATTACACCGAACTGAATCCTTTCAAATTAATGGCAAGAAGACTAGATCCATCGATCTAGCCTTGCACTTATTTACATAATTTGAAGCTTGTATGGTAAATCAACCATGCTTGAGGTGATGAGGTCCTCCCCTCCTTCAGAGACCCAGAGTACTTCTCTTTTTTTTTTTTAATCGGCAACAAGATTTTATTAAAAGATCTCGATAGAGGGTACATCGAGAAGGGAAAAACAAAGTCCAACCAAAAGTTGGAACACCCTAAGGGCAAAGCCCAAACACCCAGAGTACTTCTTCAGGTCATGAACGGAGTCATGCAAGGTCAAGTGTGGTCACTTAACCCACTACAATTGTCATTTTTATGAGTTAAAAGAGTTGTTAGACAAATTTGACCTCGCGAAAATGATAACATATATCGTCTCAGACACCCTTACCAAAGTTATGAAATTGCCCTACGAAAAAATTGAAAAGAATAAGTCTCTATCACGTAGTATATGACACTATAACTTGATTTTTTCTGGTCATGTAAAAAAAAATTCTGTTATGAAAATTGTGAAGGATTGACTTCATAACCGCATCTAGATCCGCAAATGATTACTTGCTTGTGTTGATGAAAAGACATTTTAGTATGCAGCGCTTTCAAATTAGGAAAGTAGTACTAGGCGATTTGTCATAACCCAAAGTAATTGTTAGCATTCTATAAGATTATATAATTTCATCAATTATTTGCTAAAAAGATATATACTTACCTATATAACTCTAATTTGAAATCTTGGTCCCACTAACCCTGAATTGTACGCAAGTAGAGTGGTATGCAGTTAGTGTCTTCCTTACACTCTCATGCACATGAGCAGGATTCGATTCTCGTAAGCATCTATTCTCCTCCCCAAATCTTCCAAGATAGAATAGATTTAAGATTACTGAATGACCAAAAAAAGGGGAAATAACGGTCCAGGACACTTTGGGGGCCCAAATTAATTACCAAGAAGGATGAGCTTATTTCCAAAAGGGAGACTTAGCCAAAAATCCCTAATATTTTCATTTTCTGAGCTCAATGACAAGCCCTAGGGTACTCTATAAAAGTACCTAAAATTCTAGGGTATCTTATGAAGGTGCCTAAAATTCTAAGGTACCCTATATATGAAAGTGCTTAAAACTTTAAGGTACCCGATGAAAGTGTCTAAACCACTAAAACTCTATAATAGGAAAATGCACTATAAAACCTATAAAAATGCCTAAATCATAGGATACCCTACGCTAAAGTTCCCTTTCCAAAATAAGAAAACCTCACTAATCCTTACCGGTCATTAACAGAAATCACGTCCTTACCGGTTGTTAAGCTGAAATTCTAATCCTGGGCTGTCATTTCAAAAAAAAAAAAAAAACTCTCAATTGTACCTTCAACGTCACGTGAGCCCAAGTCCTTTTACAAGAAGTAAGGAGCTTGAAGGGCCCATCTTTTGTCTTCAAAGTTCAAACCATAATGCAAGCAAATAGTTCTAAATTCCATACGTGAGTTACTCCTTCCAAAGGGCTCATCTTTTGTCTTCAAACCATATTGCAAGCAACTAATATATTCTATTCTAATAGAATTGGTTGGAAGTAAGTAATTTATTCTCTCTCTCATTAATTTTCTTTAACATTATTCCAAGCAAGGAATATTCATTTTCTCTCTTCCTTTTTTTTTTTTTTGGTTCTTTGGTATTTTTTTTACCCTATAAATACGAGGAGAGAGACATGAGTAGGATTTATAACATACAGAGCACCAAATATCTCTTCTTGTTTTCAAGTCATCACAAGCCATATATCTCTTCTCGTTTCCAAGTCATCAATAGCTACACAACGAGTAAGCTCTGACATTCTTCCAAGAGAAATATTTATTACTAATCAAATAATATTATTTGTTATCATGAATTAAGTGACTCATGTGTTTATGTGCGGAATCTAACATATGTGTTTTTTAGTGTACAAGTAGGGCTATAAATGAGCTGAGCCGAGTTTTGTCGAGCTCGAGCTTATAAACGAGCCAAAAACTCAAGTTCGAGCTCGGCTCGATCTTTAACGAGCCGAGCTTAGTCTTTTATTATATTAACGAGCCTCTTTAATCAAGCGGAGCCACCCTTAATGTGCCGAGATTTTGTCAAACAAGCCGCTCAGCTCATTAACTAAATGAGCCGAAAACTTGAGCTCGAGCTCGGCTTGTATAATAAACGAGCCAAGCCGAACCTTAAAAAGTCAAGCCGAGCTCGCGAGCTACTTGGTTCATTTAGCTTCCTAACTATATGTGATATATTATTTTTTCTCTCTTCTTTTGTCTATGAGTAGGTAACTTGAGATTCTAAGAATTAAGTGTGTAGAGAAATGGTAGACTTAGGGCTTGCTTGGATGGAGCCAAAAGAGGAGTGAAAACATTGGAGGGGGTAAATGGGGTGGGCCCGAAGGTGTTTCCACTGCTTGGACAGCCAATTTGTTCCCCTCTTTTCTTTTCCTCCATTCTTCATTTTCACCCACAGGAGGGTTTTAGCCATATAACTTTTGGGCACCTCTTGGGTTGCCCAATTTTTATCCGGGTGTAGAGGTTGAAATTTGGACGAAATCACCCCTGCTTATCCCCTTTCCCTAACCCGAACACTTCTTATTTAGTTTTAGGATTTTTTTAGGGTGCTTATTGAAAAGCCTTAAAGTCAAAAATTCATTATGATCATTTAAGATAAAATGATCAGAAAGTAAGATTTTCGCACCGGTTTAAACAGATTGAAAATCGGAACACTTAATTTTTTAACTATATTTTTTAATATATAAATGGTGTAAAAAAATAAGTGGCCCAATTTTCAATCCGTTTGAACCGGTGCGAAGATCTTATTTTTTTAATCATTTTATCTTAAATGGTCATAATAAATTTTTGGCTCTAAGGCCTTTCAACGAGCACCCGAAGATACCTTATTTAGTTTCAGGGCTCTCTTAGGGTGCTCATTGAAAGGCCTTAAAACCAAAAATCCATTATGACCATTCAAGATAAAATGATCAAAAAAATAAGATCTCCGCACCGGTTCAAACGGATTGAAAATTGGAATACTTATTTTTTTACACCATTTATATATTAAAAATTATAGTTAAAAAACGTTTTTTAATATAAATTTTTTAGAATAGACATTTTTTAATTAATTAATTTTTTTATACTTCCAATTGTCCAAAATTGATTAAATATATTGATTTTGAAATTTATATACTTATTTTAATACATAATCAAATATAACACTGCACATGGACAAAATAGTCATTTGACAACTTTTCCCATCATCCACCTCTTCTTATCCCCCCTTTCTATAAACCATCCAAACAAAGTCAAATTTTATCCCTCTTTTTAATACCTCATCCAAACCATATAATATTTTATCCTCCCTCCATAAACATCAAATCGATATGGGCCAACCCATCAAAATTAATACCCCCTATTATCTTATCCCTCCCTCATATTTTTTACCCCCGATTTTTTACCCGCATCCAAGCGGGCCGTTAGTGGGAAATAAATAGAGATGCCGGGTGAGAGAAAAAAGAAGTTTTTCGGCTGCTTAATTAAAAATTGTTTTTCGGCTGCTTGTCACGCCAAAACATAAGCATTAAACACGAAATACTTTATTTGTGGATGTAGGTAAGTTATTTCGAATTTTTTTAATTTAAGTATTCCATTTTTTTTGTTAAACATTTTGTATTTATTATTGTGATTTTGCCAAACAAATTACTATAGTTTAGGAGTATGAAATTATGTAGCCCTGCTTTTCTGGTGGTTCTAATCTATATATAGTTCAATCATAACTGGAATTAGAGAAATTTATTCCATTTTGCTTTGAGTTAGAGACAATGTGCAGTAATTTTGAAATTACATTGTACGTTATCCATTATATATAATGGGAATAAAAAATTCAACATATGTTGTTTGTTAATTACCTGTTATCATACAGATTAATATTTGAAGATTTTTTTTTTGCTTTGAATATTTCGTTTAATAAGAAATAAACCAAGTATCTTGCTCCCAATTGCTAACTTGCACATCGCTTATTCCTCGTCAAATTTTTTATTTTGATTGACCTCGCAAGGCACAAACTTATTATTGATTAGTGTTCCAGCTTAATCAACTTTCGTTTTAGATTTAGTACTTGTTTATTATAATTTTTGTTCACTTTTTTGTTCAAGATGCTCCTATTTAACTACATTATTGTTTGTTTTTACTTAAATTTGTTTGACAGTCTCTCTTTACTTGTGGTGATTATTATCTGAATATCTAAGTTTAATTGAAAATTTGTAACAAACTAAAGGAAATATGATATGGTTATTTTTTTTAAAAAATGATTACATCGAGCTATATTTAAAGTTTTCAAAAGTGGATGTAGTGGTTTGATTTCATTGATTGCTTTCTCTGCAAAACATATATTCATTTTTACACGCAATGTGTCTCAATGACTAGAAAACATATTTAAGATCCTAGGTTTAATTTTTTTGCCATCAACTCATCCCTCACGAGATCAACTCATCCCTCACAAGTGACGGATTACTTCAAAGTGCGAGCAAACTGATCTGAGACATGGTGCATTGCTCAAATAAATTTTTGATAGAACTAGAAAACATACGTTAGTGGCCGATTGACTCAAATTTGGTTCAATTTTTATGTCTAAGAGATGTGGCACACACTTTACCACGAGTAATTTATTTTTAATCCGATATAATAATGTAATTTTTCAAATTTGCGACACGTTATGTGTTGAATTGCGGGGTCATTGGACCTTAATGGGATTTTAAGAACTAAAAGATGGATAGTACCTATAATCTCAAATCTTGGATGAATTGCGCATTAGACCACATAAAGCTAAATATAAGCACGTAAAAATAAGATATTGGTTAATTTTTAAGAGATTTAGAGTATTATTTGAGGTGAAAAAAAAAAAAAAACATTTATTTTGCTAACTAGTTAAATTTAGAGTACTGAATCTGGTAAAGATTTGAAAATAATCAAATAAATATTATTGGTCTGATTTCTCCCATCTAATTTACTTTTGTTTCCCGTATGTTGATATGATGAGGAAGACAAACGGTTAGGGTGAGATGGATCCGATTATAACATGGGTGCGGAGACTCTGGGATGCGTGGGATCTTCGAGTATTGGTTCTCCTTAGTTTCACCCTACAAATAATTCTTTCCCTATTTGGCAGCCGAAGAAAACATCTATCATCGGTGTGGATACGTGTCCTTGTTTGGTTGGCCTATTTAATAGCAGACTTGGTGGCAACGGTTGCTCTTGGCAAACTCTCGGAAGTCCAAGGCGCTCACGAAAAATGCAACATATTATGGGCTATATGGGCACCGCTGCTTTTGTTACACCTTGGTGGACCTGATAGCATAACTGCTTATTCATTTGAAGATAATCAGTCATGGTTGAGGCACCTACTAGGGGTAGCGGTTCAACTTTTCGTGGCAATTTACGTCATTCTAATATCGTGGCAAAATTCATGGTTCTCGTTCATGTCAATTCCGGCATTAGTAGCGGGAACGATCAAGTACGGGGAGAGAACTTGGGTTCTCAAGTGGGTGAGTGGCGATAAATACTTGGATAGTATACCCTTGGGTAGTCTTACACATACTCCCACTAAATATTACACCGAGGGTAACGACTACGTGCGGGTTTTAGTTTTGGCTCATGAACTTCTGGGTTGCTTCATGAAATACCTGGAGAGTGAGGGCAATCTTCCAGTTGTGGGGTACCACGAAAGCTGGGCTATGGGGGATGATATTATGTGCGACGCGGTGGAGGTCAAAATGGGACTCATGTATGATTTGTTATATACCAAGGTCTCCGTAATATTCAGTAAGGGAGGTTTTATTATGCGTTGTATCAGTTTTGGATCTACGATTGCTGTGTTAGTAGGATTAATCTTTCGGATCGTATTTTTAGAGACCAGGGAAGGTGATGAAGATCATCAGAATTGGATTGAAATTGCAATTACAGGGGTATTAATAGTAGGAGCTCTGGCTTTGGAGATTTATGCAGCCATCGTACTATTTTCCTCTAACTGGGGAATGCTTTGGTTAATTAAACACGGTAAAAAGGAATGGGTGATAGGGTTGAGTCAAAGATTTCCACGCCTTTTCAACAAGAAAAAGAACTGGTCTAAAATGATGGGGCAATTTGATCTACTTGGTTATTTACACAAATCTCGCGCGCGTGATGTTCAAAGTCCAAGCAGTAAAATAATCGGGAAGGTGTTAGGGGGTAAGTATGAGGATAAGTGGAATAGATATCTACACAAGACTGAATGTTCTGTACATCCTCTAGTATACAAGGCGATTTTAGAGCTTCTTCATAAACCTTTAAGAATATCCGACAGCTTAACCCATGAATTGGATGAAATTTGGGCGATCCCTAACGAGTCGGATACTGATTTTCTCTGGCTAGTTATGCATGTGTACTTAGCAACACAAATATGCTACTGTTTAGAAACAGAATGGGATGCAGCTGGTGGTGAAGATGATCCCTCTGGATCCAATTCCTCGTCTTGGGAGGAAAACATGAAAGTGTCCAAAGCACTGTCAGATTACATGATGTATCTACTCATAATGCGCCCTTCACTGCTGCCCAATGTTGGTTCACGTCTTCGTGATTTGGAGAGGCTACTCTTCGATCGGCATTATCTTACAGGGGAAGAAAGTGACGTAAACGTGACTTGCCGTTATTTGCTGCGGAAAGAAAGAGAGGGCTTTGGTAGGATTGCCAAACTTTTGAAGGAAAAGGAGAGGTCAGAGAGATGGGAACTGATAAAACGAATTTGGCTGAGGACACTACACACTGCAACTAGCGGTAGAACCAGTTTCGGTCAGAAAAATAGCCACTTCCAGCAATTAAGGGAAGGAGGCGAGCTTCTCACTTTAATTTGGTTCATGAATCCCCCCAGGAGTCTACCATTCGTCTAGTATTGGTATGTTTTCTGATGTTAATTAATTTCCTCTTCAAAATTTCAGTCTTACTCAAAACTACTCGTTCTTTTTTTCATTTCGGCATGCATGTAAAGTTGTGATCGTCTTGTATGTGCTAACGTCAATGTCACATTTCTTGTCTTCAATCTTTTGTTATTCAATCGTTCTACAACCACAAATACTAACACAAATATTTGAATTGGAGCCCACACACACTACACCTCTAATGTGTGTGTGTAAAGTGTACTCCCTCCTCTCCCATAACATGTGGGGCCCACACAGGAGACACATGTGGGACCCACATGTCACGTGCGAGGAGGAAGAATACTGTTTATATACTCGAATTCATCTGAATTTCATCACAAGGATCTGGCACACTATCAATACTCATATATAGCTTAGTTACATAGTAATTAATTCTTCAAAAATGACATTCGCTCTAACTCTCAATTCTCGCTCCGCGCTTGCGTTCTTTATTACACTCATGAATTTTAGCAACTTAGACCTGTGCAATAATATTTTATGGACTGGTATTTAGTATGCAATAACATTTTGTGGGTGTGCGGGGTGTCTTCCTGTGATTTTTGGTGTTGTTTCGTTAGTTCCTTTTGGGGTGGCTGTGTTGGGCGTTGTTCGGATTGCTTTCTTGTCAATCCTTGGAGCTTGAATAACTTTTCATTGCCGTGGTGTAGGGTTTCTTTATTAATATAATATTCCTTTTTCACTGTTAAAAAAAAAAACCTTATCGATTGTTGAGAATTCCGAATGTACCCGAGAGTGTCCCACCTCAATTTTATTTTGATGGTTCGGCCTTTACATTTTTTCAAGACTCAATATTTATTATAGTTCGTTCGCACAAATATTACTTGGATTGCTATATATTCTGATCGCATATTATAATGCATTAGTATCAAACCAAGCAGAAGGCTTGCAAGTGGAAGAGAAATTAGCATCAAATTTGGGAGAAAAAAACGTGGATGAAGACTTTCAAGCTTCGGTGATATATTTTGAGATTTGTAATAAATGAGAGATTATCTCATTCATGTTTTTTCTTATGGTTCTACCTATATATAGACTTGTAATCTGATTGTAAAAGTATGAGTAGGGTAGAAGAGAATCAGAGAGATAGGGAGAGAGAATTTCCTCCTCCTTGTATTTCAGATTCAGTGAAATCAATATATCGTGAGTGTGTTTATAAAATTCTCTTGTAAATTTCATACATTATGGTCATGTTTGGTAGCCATATTCTATTTTCTGTTTTCTGTTTTCACTTTCAGAATTTTCAAAAATTAACTTTTAAAGCTTGTTTGGTGCCTACTTTCACTTTCAAATTTTGGAAATTACTTTCACTGTTTTCAAAATTTGAGAAAGTAATAAAACTCAACTTTCACTATTTTCATAAGCAAAAAACAGGTTGTTACAATTCCTTGGAGGTCTTATTTATTCTCTCTCTCTCTCTCTCTCTCTCTCTCTCTCTCTCTCTCTCTCTCTCTCTCTCTCTCTCTCTCTCTCTCTCCTCCACGTACCAGGATACAATAGAATCATCATTTTCCCTTATGTTACATAATTTGGATTTATGGTTGAATCTGATGTTTTCATATACGAACCTTGGGCCAAGACTTACTGAGAGTAAAGCTCTGCTCAGTTATACTCCTATATCTCATAATAGTAATCTTTTACATTGTTAAAATGACGGGAATGTTCTCAAATACTTGTGTTTGATTCCCATGACATTCCATAATAGCGTTGAGAATTGTAGCTGTTCAAGAATCGTAGTGTTGAGAATAGTTGATTGTTACAAGAATATGCTACTCAAAGCAAGGCAATTGAAACTTCTTATTATTTAAAACTAAAAAACTATATTTTTTGGAGCCCTCTTCGGGCTAAAAAATTGGGGGCCGGAAGCGATGGCTTCTTCGGCTTCCCATCTAAGCCGGTTCTGCCTGGTCTATCTACCCGACTTTTTCTTTCAGAATATCAAGTATGGAATTTGTTTCTAACGTGATTGCAAAGATTAGGATGATTCTCTCACTCCTGTATTGTTTGAGAACTAGTGGAGAAATTTGCAAGAGAGACCATTTTCGAAAAATAAAAAATGTACTAGTTTCAGAAAATGATTCTTTTTTTTTTTGAAAACAAGTTGACACAAACATGTTTTTCACTTTCACTTATTTTTAGGAAAAGTAAAAACTGATTGCAACAAATCAAAAACAGAAAACAGAAAAATGACAGTATTACCAAACATAGCCAACAAGTGGTATCAGAGCCTTAGGCTCATTCGGAAAATCTCTCTCACAAAAAACATACCTTCAGTCTGTTATTTTTAAATAGAAAATTAGCTCCCTCAAAAATCAATTTTTGAGTGCAAGGGTGAAGTCCTCCCGATCACCCAAGCAACACCCAGCTACTCCGGCGATGACTTTCCAGCGAAAAGAAAAACAAACAGATTCTGTTTTTTCTTTGTTGCTATCCAGAAATTGATTCGGTCAAAACCAAGTTTTGAGCATCGAATCTAGACCTCCTCGCCAAGACGATTCCAACGCCACCAGAATCAAGTGATTCCGACCGACGGCGTAGCAACCCGGAGGTCCGATTCAGCGAGCAAAAGTTCTTTTTCGGTGTGAAACTCACATATTTCCTGCAAAGCATTAAAGTTTGGTAGTAGCCGGAAAAAAGAGCATTAAAGTCTAGCCTTCAGTGAGAACGTTCAACTGAAGGAGGAGGAATAATCCAGTGCAGCTGGCTCCAGCAGGCCTAATTAAACTTTAGGTCCCTAAAGTTTGAAATATTACTTTTCAATCCTCACTAGACGTATTTCCATCGTTTTTTAGGTTCAAATCGCTAACAGAACATCCCAAGCCATCATTCCAAAGCTCACCAAGGACAAGTATGATAATTGGTCCATCCAAATGAGAGCACTGCTTGGTGTTCAAGATGTTATGGATGTGGTAGAAGAAGGTTACAAGGAACTCGCCTCAAAAAAAGCTGAAACAGTTTTAAAGGCGGAACAAAAGACTACGCTTTGTGCCGAGCGAAAGAAGGATTGCAAAGCCAGGTCCATCATCTACCAAGGACTTGACGAGGCCACGTTCAAGATTATCGCTTCTGCCAAAACTTCCAAAGAAATTTGGGAGACACTGCAGAAGACCTACAGAGGTGTTGACAAAGTAAAGAGGATTCGCCTTCAAACTCTACGAGGTGAATTCAAGTCTTTACGAATGAAATCCTCAGAATCTATTTTTGAGTATTATGCTCGGATTATGGTGGTTTCAAACCAAATGAGGAGAAATGGCGAAGCTCTCATCGACACGAGAGTTATAGAAAAGATCTTGTGATATTTGGATTGTAGATTCAATTTCATCGTTGTTACATTAGAAGAACTTAAAGACGTTTCAACCATGTCTATTGAAGAGCTCGTGGGTTCGCTGCAAGCCCACGAATAGAAGTTGCACGGAGACGATGATAGAGCCCCGAAACAAGCTCTACAAATGAAGTTATCCCTCAATGAAGGAAGGTACGAGCAAGGGGGGACATCTTAAATGGACAAGGCTATGATTGCTATGGAAGAAGCTTTGGGAATTCAAATTCCAGAGGCAGAGGTGGTTTCAAACCAAATGAGGAGAAATTTGATTCTTTCAAACAAAGTATGGTTCAAGAGTTCGAGATGACAGACATCGGACTGATGGCACATTTTCTTGGAATCGAAGTGATGCAAAGAGAAGACTACATTTTCATCTCTCAAGTTGCATACGACAAAAACGTCCTTAAGCGTTTTGGCATGGAGAAAAGTAATCCAGTGACTACTCCAGTTGAAAGTGGAGTAGAACTCAAGAAGAGCGAGGTCGGAGATGTTGATCCGACATATTTCAAAAGTCTGGTAGGAAGTCTTCGCTATCTGATGTGCACAAGACTTATATGGAGTTGGTCTTATCAGCCAATACATGGAGACACCCAATCAATCGCACTTGAATGCAACCAAGCGGATTTTACGCTATGTCAAGGGTACAGTCAATGATGGACTGTCCTATACATCAACTAAAGACTTCAATCTTGTTGGTTATTCTGATAGCGATTGGGGAAGAGACCTGGATGAAAGAAAGAGTACTGCTAGATTTACTTTCTTTCTTGAAGAGACAACTTTCACATGGTCATCGAAGAAACAAGCGATAGTGACGCTATCATCTTGTGAAGCTGAGTACATAGCAGCTACCTCAGCAGTTTGTCATGGCATATGGATTTGGAATATGCTAAATCATTTGGGGATATCTCAAAAAAATCCTATAGAAATCTACATCGACAATCGTTCAGCAATTGCTCTTGCATAGAATCCCGTCTTTCATGAACGAAGCAAACACATTGATATATATGAGGTATCCTTTCATCAGAGAGCATGTCAAGAATAAAGAAGTAGAGCTGGTCTCTTGCAGGACACAGGATCAGGCTGCTGATATTTTCACAAAGTCCTCAAGCATGAAGCATTTATCAAAATGAAGATAATGCTCGGAATGAAGAATCCCCAAGACTCAAGCTTAAGGGGAGATGTTGAAAGATAAGCATGAGAACAAAAATGTGAGTGAATTGTACCTTTGGAGGCTTGCAATTAGTGGAAGAGAAATCAACATTAGATTTGGTAGAAGAAAAACATGGATGAAGACTTTTAAGCTTCTGTGATATATTTTGAGATTTGCAATAAATGAGAGATTATCTCATTCTTGTTTTTTCTTATGGTTCTACCTATATATAGACTTGTAATCTGATTGCAAAAGTATGAGTGGAGTAGAAGAGAATCATAGAGATAGAGAGAGATAGAATTTCCTCCTCCTTGTATTTCAGATTGAGTGAAATCAATATATCGTGAGTGTCTTTGTATAATTTTTTTGTGAGTTTCATTCATTATAAGTGTGCGATAAATACTCCACCCAACATTTAGGACTTGCAGTAGCAACAAAAATGGACCATCAATAGCAGCAAAAGTGAATACAGAAAACAGGATCAGCAACAGCAGCAAATCAGGTTGAGAGAGTTACAGAGAAGCATCAGCAACAACACCAGCATTTAGGACGAACAACAGTAGCAAAAAATGGACCATCAACAGCAGCAAAAGTGTATCACAGAAAGCAGGAATTTTTGGTTGGCCCATGTCAGGGGTTGCCAACCCTGCGGGCTTGCATGTGGGGTTTACCCCTTGGTCAGCCCTGGCCGGCTGATAGGCGCGCGAAATACATGGATTTTAGCGCCTAAGTAGGGAAATTAGCGCGTTAGACGTGCATTTAAATCTCATTTTCCATTTAATGCGTGCACGTGGTTGGATTTTGTGTTTGTGCTTAATTTGCAGGAAATTGAGATGTTTTGGCGCTAATGAGAGGTATCCGGAAAGGCCGTGATAGAGCTTGCGAGCGAGAACAGCTGTGGAGACTAAGTGTTGAAGTGGAATTCACGAGGAAGTGGACAGAGAGTTAGTGAGCGCTACACCCTTTTTGGTGTAGCGCTACCTTTGAAGTTAAAGGGGTCAACGCCAGCAACGGTCAACGCGATCTCAAAATAAAAAAAAAAGTTAATGGGTTAGGTAGCGCTACACCCTTTTTGGTATAGCGCTACCGAGGGCTTAAAGGCCCAGGAACGGCGGCGTTTTGTGCTATGGCGGTTCCTATGTCGATTTATGTTAGGATTTTAATAGGGATTAGTATAAAAACCCCGTTTTAGCTCAGAATTAGGGTAACGTTTAGGTTTTTAGCAGCTTTTCATAACGACGTTTTTTTTTTATCGCTCTTAACTTTTGGCTATTGTTTTTCTGAGTTCTTATTTTTGCAGATTCAAGTTTTAATTGAAGTTCTTTCAAGTTTTCCAGCTTTAATTCATGTTATTCTTCAGTAATCGAATCCGTTACTCTTCCGTAAGTCTGTGGAATCGTGTTTTTATTTTTATTCCGATTATTCGAAGCATGTTTAGATCTAGGGTTTTAATTGTTACTGCGTTTAATAAAATTATGAGTGAGTAGTTCTGTAGAGTGCGGCCACGGGGCAAAGGCGTCTCGTGGCTAGTTTAATTAATGTTTTTACCTCGGGATCGAATTAATTTAATCTTTAAGCAATTTTAGAAGACGAAAACTCTTCTAACAAACAAAACCCAAGCATCGCCGGAATTCGAATGCGCACGGATACTGGTGACAGGTGGTGCGCATTTGTTAGGGATCCTTTTTCCTTTTCTAAAATCAACAAAGTGAATAATTGTGGCCCGAGTAAACATTGGTTAGACTAGTTGCGGACGCTGAGTTCCCACGGCTGTACTCTCCTTTTTAAATCCTTATTTAATTAATTTAGTTTGGTAATTTAGTTAGTAAATCAATCTCATTGAACAAGGGGTGGCTACCTAAGAGCCAATTAAAACTAGAATTCATCACTTTTGAGTAAGCACCGTCCGTCCGTCTCTGTGGTTCGACTCCGGTACTTCCGGAATTATTGTGCTACATTGGTCGAGAGTCCTACGCTTGGGACGCGTTTTTAGTTTAATTTTATTAACACCTGGTCGGTCAAGCACCGGCTATGGTATCTCTTTTGATCAAATGCACATGTGGTATCTTGTAGCCTGTAGGCTTGTAGCCATTCTCGGTCCTTTTGTCTGTTGGTTGTTTTGGCCTTGGGCGTTAAGGGGCGTGTGAGATTTGGTTGTGTTTTATGTCTTTCATCGATCTATTTGTTCTGTAGGTGTTTTTTGGTTGCGTTTCGAAGCTATTGGCCAAGGTGTTTGGAATAGGGTGTTTTTTCTTAATTTTCCTTTGGTACTTATTGTATTGGTGGTCTCTTGTCTTCCTAGTATTTTGGATTTCGGGTGGCGTATGTTGTTGTGCCCTTGGTCCGTTTAATGTTTGTTTTCCTTTCAGTGAATTTCTTTTGCCCAAATCATAAAAAACGACATTGTACCTCTAAATGGAATCACTATCAACCTACACATGCCTATCATAGTTCCAACCCTCTTGACCATCCTTTTTTGGTGAGTTCACAGATTGTTTCTCTATGCATTCTAGCTGGACAAATGCACAGAAAGGACCATGACATTGCATCCTTAAGTCAAACAATTATAATTTTCAACAATTGAAATTCTGGGTGACGGTTAGTGGTGCATGGAAGATAACTAAATGCGTCTCTGCGTGAGTTTGTTGGTTGTCAAGCGAAACGAGAAACCCAAGGTAACCGTAGTATGTAAACAATACTTTTGAATGACGATTTTGCGTGAAAACGAGAATTTCTGTCCGTAGGTAGTTTTTCTCTTCCATATTTGTTGCAAAATGACGTAGGTGTAATGCCGTTTTTTTGTTTTGAAAGGCAAATTTTTTTTATTAATCATTGAAATTGTTACAGAGATTAATAAGAACAATGAATGATGGCATAATATTCTTAACCTGAGACCCATGTGAGTTACAAAGTTAAGAATAATCTTATACCTATCCGAGACCCAAATCTGAGGTTAGCAAGAAGCCAACCAAGGGGACACCAATTGGGACAAGCCCACACCTAATGAGCCAAGCACAAAAACACCCATTGGAAAAAGTTCATTCACCTAAAGGGGCAAGCCCAAGTACAAAGAATCTTTTACTACCCCAAATATCAAAATTTTCATTTGATTTGATAAAACCTAATTTGTGGCTGAATACGTTTCTCTTTCTCATTACTTTCCAAAGGCATATTACAAGCATGGGAGCCTTGTTGATAAGGACACACTGCAGGATTCAACGTGCAATTAGTCCACCTAAACTTTTCATAGTGGTTCTAGTCCTTATATGGACGCGCGTTCCAAAAATACCCTCCATGTTCCTTGCTTCCTCGAAATCCTTACCCCAACGGATAATTTGGGAGGGAGAGCAAGCAAGTTTCCTGGAGGTATGGAGGCGCCGCCTGCGGTAGGACGTTGACGACAACGAGGATCTCCGGTGGGCGGCGATCGACCGACTTCCGACTTACAACGGACTAAGGAAGGGATTCCGACGTACGACAAGAAGGATTTCTTTTCTGGTTGACGGCAATCGTCCAAGGTACGACCAACTGAGAAAGCGGTGCCGACTCAAGGCCAAAATCAGTTGGTGAATGCATTTATACAGTCATGGGTGTATGCAACAAGCATGGGGTGTCGGAAATGATAAATTGGGGCTACTCCAGAGATGGTGTGAAGATGTTGAAATTGAATTTTTTAAGTTTGGTGCACATGTGTTGATTTTGGGAATTGGGTTGCTTTAGACCGGGGTGGGTTTTGTGTATGAGCAACAAGACAAACAAGTAGTGCTCTTACTACCTTGTAATATGAGCGGCTTTATGTATATTTCAAAAAAAGATAACAACAAATTTTATTTTTGCAAATTTACGCTCTTTATTATCTAAAACTGACAAACAGATAAGGTTATTTTTGCAAATTTTTTACTTTATATAATCATAATAATCAATAGGTATGGTTATCTATCAAGATATGTACTATGTATTTTTAAAAAAGATTGTTAAAAAGACTAATAGATAAGGTTATCTTGCAAAATCTATGCTTTGAATAATCGCAATAAATCAGCATAAGGTTATCTTCTCTGAAATATATGCTATGTCTGATCAGAATAGAACCAATAAATATGTATATCTATTCAACAGATATAGTTATCTTCAACAAATATATTTATACTATATTATATTATTACGAAAATGACAAATAGATAAGGTTATCTTCTCCAAAACATGGGCTCTGTCTAATCAGAATAGAACCAACAAATATGGTTATCTATTCAACAGATATAGTTATCTTTTCAAATTTATACTATGTATTATTACGAAAATTACAAATAGATAAGGTTATCTTCTCCGAAACATGTGATGTCTAATCAGAATAGAACCAACAAATATGGTTATCAATTCACATTTATATTTGTATTATTCTAAAAGACAAAGTATCCGTGCTAATTTATTTGTGGTAATTTTGGTTATCTGTCCCTATATGTGCTAATTTATTTTTGTATCATCAAAAATAAAATAACAGATAACATTATCTGCTTTAATCTGTTTTCTTTATCTTCTAACATAAAACAACAGATAACCATATCTACATTAATATATTCTTTGACTCACCAAAAATAAAGCAACCGATAATATTATCTTTAAAATAAAGGAACCAATAATATTATCTTTGTCAATATATTCTTTATATCTCTCCAAAATAAAGTAACATATAGCCTTATATGTGCTAATTTATTTTATGTATCTTCAAAAATAATGAAACAATTAACCTTATCAGTGCTAATTTATTGTGTTTCTTGAAAAATAAAGCAACAGACAAAGTTATATCTCTACCAAATATATACTTGGAGTTATTCAATTGAGAAGTACCCAAAAAAAAAGAGTTATTCAACTGAGAACAACCAAATCTGACAAGAGATAAAGTTATTTTTAATATCCCTTAACAAAAACAACTCAACAAAATAAAGCTACGAATTTACTACTATATTAAATTCTGCAAGATGAGACTTTGATACTTCCATAGCTTTGACTTTTGTACTGTGTTAAGTTTTGCACAGAGTTCTCTTTCAATGGCTCAAGTCAAAAGAAGAACACTACACATGTTTATGGAAAACTTTGAACACTACAGGACTATCCACTAAAAGACCAAACATTAAAAAATTTCGCTCCACGAGGAGAGGGATCTGAAGCGAGTTCTTTGGCCTCTGCAATTTACGGGAAAAAAATAGTTACTTTCAGTAACCTGTGCGTGTGTGTGTGTGTGTGTGTGAGAGAGAGAGAGAGAGAGAGAGAGAGAGAGAGAGAGAGAGAGAGAGAGAGAGAAATTGGGGTACCGAGTGAGAAAGTGGAAGTTCGAGGGAGCCGCCATTGAAGCTTCGAATCTACACTTGGTTCTGTTTTGTCAGTAAGGGCATTTTCATCCAAAAATGGACTGTAGACCTAATAAATGTACATTAATGGACCTTCACCACTATTAAACATTGAGCTGGACTAAACACCCAAAACCACCTTCACAACGGACCCTAGACTAATTTACCGTACAAGCATTATATAAGAAAGGATTACAACTAATTAGGAAGGAATTGATTTGGAAGGAGAATAACTCTCCTACAATTATGGGATTGAGTAGTGATCCTAATTGATTAATTGCTGTGTAGAATCCTTGGAGATCCTGGACCGCTAATACTCCCCCTCAAGATGGAGCATGGAGAGACGTAATGCCCAACTTGGACGTCAAAATGCGAAATTGTTCGACACCTAAGGCCTTGGTGAAAATATCGGCTAACTGGTCAGCGGAGGCAATGTGATGGAGCTGAAGAAGGCCTTGTTGGACTCTTTCACGAATGAGGTGACAGTCGATTTCAATGTGCTTGGACCGCTCATGAAAGACCGGATTCCGTGCGATATGCAAAGCGGCTTGGTTGTCACAATAGAGCTTGATCGGTGAGAATAAAGGGACCGCTAAATCACTGAGTAAATTCCGAAGCCACAATAACTCGCAGGTGGTGGAAGCCATGGCCCGATATTCGGCTTCGGCGGAGGAGCGGGAGACAACACTTTGCTTTTTAGTACACTAAGAAACCGGACTGCCACCAAAGGTAATGAAATAACCAGTAGTGGAGCGACGAGTCATTGGGCAACTAGCCCAATCCGAGTCAGTGTAACCGGTGACAGTGAGGTCCGAACTAGAAGGAAATAGTAAGCCATGTGAGATGGATCCCTTAAGGTAGCGAAGGATACAAGTGGCAGCATCCAAGTGAAGGACCCGAGGGGTATGGATGAACTGGCTGAGCAAATTGACGGCAAAAGTAATGTCCGATCGAGAAATAGTGAGGTATATCAGGCTACCAATGAGCCTGCGGTATGAACTTAGATCGGAGAGGGGGTCACCAGAATCAGCAGAGAGCTTGAGATGTTGCTCCATAGGAGAAGAGGCGGGGCGACAACCTGATTGCTCAGCATCCGTAAGGATGTCAAGAATGTATTTGCGTTGATTAATAAAAATGACTGTAGTAGATCGAGCCACTTCGGTGCCCAAAAAATATTTGAGCTTCCCAAGATCTTTTAACTGGAATTTACTGGATAGAAACTCCTGTAAGCGACGGATGGAGCCCAAATCGTTGCCTGTAACAAGCAAATCATCAACATAAACAAGAACAACTAGTATAGTAGGACCAGTTTGCCGAGTAAATAGAGAATGATCAGCTTGGGATTGTTGAAAACCAGCGGATAGGAGAATGGTAGACAGTTTAGAGTACCAATTACGAGAAGCTTGTTTGAGCCCATAAAGGGATTTTTGCAAGCGGCAGACACGCGTCTCCCCCTGTCGACCATATCCCGAAGGAAGGGACATATAAACATCCTTGTCGAGGTCGTCGTGCAA